>CM057456.1:1754315000-1754915000 GCA_016271365.2 Neoceratodus forsteri
TTTCAGCAGGAAAAAAAAAAAAAGTACGGGTGCTGGGTGGATAGGAGGGTGGGATTTAAATAGGTGTTCCTGAAAAAAGTTGCTGCCTTGAAAGTACAAAAGGCCATGGGACCAGATGAGGTACACTGCAGGATATAAAGGGAGCTCAGGGAAGTGCCAGCATTAAACAAGCAACCAACATTTGGCATTGACAAATGCTTGTTTATTTTTTTTTAAGCATTATATCACAATCTTACATAGATACTTGGTTCCAAGGCATAAAAAGTGAGATGGGTACAGGTGAACAGTAAATCAGGATACATTTCTTATTTCCCTGTGTTACATTATGGGAAGGGAAATACAACTGAACAGTCAGAGTGAAATAAGGGAGTAAATGCCATTCACAACCATGGCCATGGACTATATAGCAAAATAAAGGAAAGTCTGAGAAGTCCTGGGATACAAGTCCCAGTAAGTTAACAAGTGACCTGTATAAAGTCCATGTAGAAACCAACAACACGGTAAGAATACTGTTAATAGAGGCAAACCTTTGAGTCCTCACTCCACCTGAAAATAAACATCAGTTAACTTTACAGGAGCAAATATGATGAACTGTGTAACAAATTCAAGCAACAACTTCAGTACGGGGGGAAACTAGTCCAACAGAGTCACGTAAGGAGCCATAGTGGGAACCAAGCAGGATCGAGGGTCAGGGCTTCCCAGTGTTTTTCAGCCCTGAGCAGTCTCACTAGTAGCCGCAGCCTACTCATAAAATCCTCCTTGATTTTAAGCAGTCTCTTGCCCGCCTCAGTGGGGTCAGTGAAAATAAAAGTTTTACCTGCACAGGAAGTCTTGAGTTTTGCCGGGACCAAAAGGGAATGACTAACTCGCAATGCTTTCAGTTTACTGTGTCGATAGCCTTCCAGTGCTGGCGGGTGGATTGACTGAGGTCCAGGAAAAAGGAAATATGAGTGCCATCAGTGAGTTGAAGTGGGCCTTTGGTTTACGCCACTTGAAGGATCCGATCCCTGACATGTCCTGCTGTGGAAAGTAAAATGATATGGGATAGGTCTTGGTCCAGTGGCTTCTGCTGAGGGGTAATGCGGTAAACTTTAAAAGAAGACTCTGCAATATTAAGATCCAGCATGGTAAGTAGAAGTTGGTGTGTGTATTGCAGTAAATCAGCCCCTTCAGAGCCCTCAGGAACGCTAAGGAAACGTACATGGGCTAGACATGCCCCATTTTCAAAATGTTCAAGCTGTAGACAGAGTATTTTATTTTCCGACACTAATCCCACAGTCCCTGCCGAGGTCGTGTCTGCTGAATCCTTTGCCAAGCAGGCTTCCGCAGAGATGGTTTTCACCTTAGTCAGTTGACTCTATTGTTGAAAAGATCCATTTTGGCATCCAAGGCTTTTAACAGATTTGCTGTGTGCTTGAACAACCTGTAAAACAGTGTTGTTTGAAGATTCAGGGGCTCTGGCGGGTGAGGCAGCGGGGATCTGCATCAGCAGTCATTTTGCCTTTCTTCCTCCTGCTAGACTCTTGTCTGTCCAGCTTTACGAGGGTTCTCCATAATTTCAGTGAGTGAAAGTCGGATAACATGCCCCTGTAACATAACAACAGTGCTGCTAGTAAATTATGTTCCAGTTCCATAGAAATAGAGAATTAAACACTAATCACAGATGAAGTTGGAAGGAGCTCTTGGGAGTGCGTCCGATGCAGACGGCTGTTAGCCATGCCCCAATGTATGTTTTTAATGCTTGTATGTCCTATTTAGCTAGAATCCAGGGCTAGTAGCACTGACATGAATGATTTTGGTAGTCAAAACCTCTTTTGAGGCGAAGGAGTCCAGAAATCAGTGGGAGATTGATGGATTATTCCCATAATTTGGAGCAAAGTAGCTGACAGCATGCTTTCCAGAGTGTCGTCTTACTCTCAGAATGAGGAACCTGGGGGGTCCTGACAGAGCAGGACATAAAAATGCAGTGTGGATAATTAAAGGAGTAGTACACCTTCATATCTTGTAAATGTTGTTTCCTTGTCACAGACAATGCTTTTTGTGTAGCTGTTGGGGATATATGTAATTTTTTTTTTTTTTTTTTTTTTAGTTTTTCACTGTTCACACTAGTCTCTGTAACTAGCCTGGAGTCTCCATTTTCTGGTTGTTGAGATCTCATTGTCCCCAAAAGCTCCATTAGCATATGAGAACATGATGCAACAGCACCCATTTACACCATGTATCTCTATGCTGATAGTACACATAACCTGAAAAAACTCTGTAGATACACACAGACTGAATGCAGTTTAGAGGGAAAAAACTTGCATTACATCTAAGCCAGTTTGTAAAGCTAATTGAAGGTAAATGTGAAATTTCATACTGTGCTACAACCTTTTAGTTGAATTCTAAATAAGCAGACTGGCATACCGTAGAATCTAAAAGATGCTGGCATGTCATGTTCTCATATGCTAATGCAGCTCTCGGGCACAGTGAAATTTCAGTGACCAGAAAATGGAGATCCCAGGCTAGTTACAGGGGCTAATGTGAACATCAGGTGACAACACCAAGGAAGACCACACCACTGATTAACCAAGATTCCGGAGACCCCAAACCCTAATATTTGTTTATTTTGCTGCTTGGGAAGGGGGGAAGTTAGGGCTAGAAACCCTAATGCCACATTTCCCTATTTTTGTGGCATTCAGTTATCCTAACTGGTGCATTAACAAAGTTTTTTGCAAAGAATATTAACGGAAAGCGGTCATAAGGTTCCCCGCACTCCAAAGCCTTACCCCCGATTAGGCTTTTCGCAAGGAAAAATCTTTTTTGAGTGTTTTAACTTACTTCATAACATGGGTTGGGGGGAAAAAAATAAATGTCATTGGTGAAACACCAGTGACCATGCATTAAATGTCTGTATATGCACAGTTGATGTGATGTGCCTACTCCAGTATCCTGGGGCAGTTCGAGACTCGTTATGTTGGGAGAAAGTGGGATGTGAGAGGCAGCCATTTAAAAAAAAAACAAAAAAACAGCAGTGTAGCGAAAGAGTGCTGCACTGTGGTATCACCCGCTGGTTTGTCAGCAGTGATGTTAAGTTTTGTTTCCTAAGTCATGTGTTGCTGGTTGGACCTCTGAATAGTGCTGTCTCCGTGATCAAACATTCCGTGATGTGGTCCCCAGCATGGAGCGAGGTGTGGCGTCCAGCACCTCAGCCCTCAGCGCCACTGGGCCGGCTAAGCAGCGAGCATTTAACCTGGCCAAGAGGGTGGAGCCAGGAGGGTCAGGAGGCTTAGTAACACCCCTCAAGGGCACATGCAAGAAAATAAATTGACTGCAAATAGAGCTGGATTTGGGAGGGGGGGCAAAGAGGTAAAATCAGGACTACACAAGAAAGGTAACAGTGGTTGGAGAAGGAAGCAGGAGAGCAAAAACAGGGGCAGAGGGAGTCATCTAAAGGACGCAATATGGATGGCAAGGATAACTAATGTCCGCAGCCTGGGAAATAAACTCCTGGATATGGAGGCCTTGGTAGTAGAGGCAGACCTGGACATAGTAGCAATAACTGAAACGTGGTGCACTGCGAATCATTGGTGGGAAATCGGTGTACTGGGTTGTGCTCTGTTCAGGAGGAAGGGGGGAGAATAAACAAAAGGTGGAGGGGTCACCCTGTATGTCAGGGAGGGTATAAAGGCAACACAGGTACTGGGTAGGCAGGGGGAGGCCGAGGCACTGTGGGTCACCCTTGGACCTGGAAATGGCACAGCAATACGCACAGACCTCCAGGAAAGGGAGAGGAAGTGGACAGGGAGCTGGTGGATGAAATACACGAGATGGCAATGAAAGGTGAAATTCTGCTGATGGGGGATTTCAGTATGCATGGACAGGACCACCCAGGCAGCTGCTTTAGCCAGAAGTAGAGGCATCCTAGATGTCCTACAGGAGGCAGGACTCTGGCAGCTTGTGCTTGATCCAACCAGGGATAGGGCGATTCTGTATCTAGTGAAGACCAAATGGGATGGAATCGCAGCTGTCCAGGTGGAAGGGCAACTGGGATACAGCGACCACCACACAGTGTGGTTCAGCATGGAGACAGGGACTCCATCAAGTCACACTAGGGCAATGATTTTAGATTTCAAAAAGGCAGACTTCGCTGAAATGGGGAGGGAGAGATCAAAATAGTCCTAGAGAAAAGGGGGATAGGAGGAGGGTGGAAGGGCATTTAGAGCAAAGGAGCCATAGTAGATGTGGCAAACCAATGCATCACATTGGTATCCAAAAGTAAGAGAAGGAGAAAGCCACCATGGTTCTCGAAAGACATGGCTGACAAAGTAAGGGCTAAAGGGGTAGGGTTCAGGAAATATAAGGAGACCCAAAGAGAGGAGGACAGGGAAGTGTACCTAGAGTGTCTAACGGAAGCGGGGAGGGCTATAAGGAGAGCAAAGGCACAGACTGAGGAAGGATTAGGCAGATAGTAAAGAAAGGGGACAAGACATTCTACAGGTGCATCAGTGACAGAAGGAAAACAGGGCGGGGGAGATTGTCAGGCTAAAAGGAGTGTAAGGGGAGACATGGATAAGGCAGAAATACTGAATAAATACTTCTGTTCAGTATTCACGAAAGAGGGAGGATAGCACCACAGCTGAGAAACTGATACCGGAGAACAACAGTCCAGTCACAGAGGGAGAGTCTATAGGAGCTGACTAAATTGAAAGGTGGACAAGCGATGGGCCTGGCATACACTCGAGGATATTAAAGAGACTGCGAAGAGAGCTAGTAAAACCGAGCACTAGTGTTGCTGCAAATCCTTTTGAAAATTACTGCCAAATCGTTGCACGAAGCGACACACTCTTGCATCTCGCGAGGCCTTGCTCACTGTGGTTCTTAGCATGCGGCGCGATTTCGGCAGCACCGAGAAAGTTCTAACAACCAGTGTTCAGTTTACATCAAACATGCCAGGACCAATTGCTTGTTAGGATATCTGGTGAATGAACTCGTTTGCACACAGTATTTGTAAAAAATCCATATTGGGAGAGCGCTTGGTGGCAGATGTGCATTCTCGGCGAACAGATGCTTCTGGTGGGCGGCTGATTTCAGTTGGACTGCAACTAAAGAGAAATATGGAAATATTTCAAAAATGAGGTAAACTGCAACACACAACACCTCTTCTCAAGAGGATAGACAAACATTTCTATCTCAAACACAGTTACCAAAACTTACACCAGAACAGGTGCAGAAACTACAAGCCCCTATAACAACTGAAGAAATAGAGATGGCGGTTACCAAACAATCCTCGGGTCATTGCCTCGGACCTGATGGATACCTCAACGAATGGTATAAAATCTTTAATAAAGAATTAACACCAAGACTCCTCAAGCTGTTCAGGGAAATGGCCACTGGTCAAGCACCCCCATCATGGGACTACGCTACAATTGCAGCTATTCCCAAACCTAATGGAAATAAACTAGACCCCTCTTCCTACCGACCGATTTCAGTATTAAACTCGGACTACAAGATTTTTATGGCCATTTGGACCAAAAGACTAGAACAAATCCTCCCAACGATAATACATCCGGACCAAGCCGGCTTTATAAAAAACAGGTCAACAACAGATAATATTAGAAAAACATTAATACTTATGGAATATATTCAAACACAGAAGATTCCGTCTGCATTTTTAAGCCTTGACGCCGAAAAGGCATTCGATAAGGTATATTGGCCCTTTCTATGGGACACACTAAAAACTTTGGCTTCCTAACTCACTGCTGCATTGGTTGACCTAATATTCCTATCAAAAGCCTATATTAGAATAAGCAGGACTATCCTCCCGATCTTAAAAGGCCAGGGCACAAGGCAAGGATGTCCTCTCTTCCCACTATTGTTCGCACTATATCTTAAACCACTAGCTTGCGCGATCAGAAATTCAAGAAACGTAGAGGGCATACCAATGCAGTAGTCAGAAAACAAGATCAGTCTGTTCGCGGACGACATACTCCTTTCCCTTTTATCCCCTACGGAATTGATCACAGAGACATGGAAAATACTTACCCGATTTACTAACATCCTAAAATGCCAGCAGACTAGGCCTAACGGTCTTTCGCATCTGCTCGTTTGGTCAGCCCCCACCCTGGGAGCTGACCTTGCTGCCCCCCTCGCCTACTCTAGCTTCTCCCTTCCCAGTTCCGGATATTCTTGCTGCATTGGATTTTGCTTCCAGAATGCTTCCCCTGTACCTGTTCCACCCCCTCTTGAACCCCTCCACTGTGTCTGCCTCCACCAGCCCCCTAGGCAGCGCATTCCATGGCTCCACCACCCTCTCAGTGAATTAGCACCTCCTTCTTTCTCCCCTGAATCTTCCCCCCCTCCAGCTTCCACCCATGCCCTCTAGTGGCCCCTTCTCCTTCCTTCGAAGCATCCTGACTGTTCCTCCCCTTTTTACCCCCTTCATGTACCTGAAGACCTCTATCATATCCCCCCGGCCCATTCTCTCTTCCAATGTGTACATATTTAGCTCTTCGAGCCTCTCCTCATAGGTCCTGTCCCCCAAGCCCCAAATCATTTTGGTTGCCCTCCTCTGGACCCTCTACAGGAGTTTAATGTCCCTCTTTAAGTGTGGCCTCCAAAACTGCACGCAGTACTCAAGGTGCGGCCTCACCAAGCAGTTATACAGAGGGAGTATCATTTCCCTCCTTCTGGAGGTGATCCCTCTAGCGATGCATCCCAGCATCCTGTTGGCCTTGGCTGCTGCCCTCCTACAAGTCTCCGAGTTGTTCATCTTGACATCCACCACCACCTCCAGGTCCTGCTCAGCCATCGAGACTTGCAGCATTCTTCCCCCCCCCCCAGGGTGTACACTTGGCCCAGGTTTCTGGCCCCCAGGTGCAGTACCTTGCATTTCCCCTGCATTGAACCTCAGCTTCCACTTTCTAGACCATCTTTCCAGAGCTTCGAGGTCCCCCTGTAGGGCCACCCTCCCTTCCTCCCCATCCACCACCGCCCCCAGTTTTGAGTCATCCGCAAAGAGACTCATCTCACTCCTGATACCTGTCCTTATGTCAGAGACGTAGGCGTTGAACAGGAGGGGCCCAAGGACTGATCCCTGTGGGACCCCACTAATGACCCTCCTTGGGGATGAGACTATCCCACCAACTACAGCCCTCTGGGTCCGGTCCTGTAGCCAGTTGCCTATCCATCTGATCATCTGGTTCCCCACCCCCATTTCTCCCATCTTATCCAGCAGGCCCACATGAGGAACAGAGTCAAATGCCTTGCTGAAGTCTAGAAAGAGGACGTCCACTGGTCTACCCAGGTCCAAGGCACTCTTCACCCAGTCATAGAATTCCACAAGGTTTGTCTGACACGATTTCCCTGGGACGAATCCATGCTGTCTATCGTCCAGGCACCCTGACTTTTCCAGGTCCCCCAGCCTCTCCTTGACAATGCCTCCATCACCTTGCCCACCACGATGTCAGGCTGACAGGCCTGTGGTTCTACCTCCCTTGGTCCCCCCTTGTGAATGGGCACTATATGCACCACCTTCCAGTCTGGGGCACTCACCCTGTCCTCAGAGAGATGGTGAAAAGCTCCACCAGGGGTTTCACCAGGACATCCATAAGTTCCTTTAGCACTCTGGGATGTAATTTATCCAGCCCCAGTGCTTTCTCCATCTTAAGGACCTGAGGGTGATTTGAAGAATTAGCCGGTTTTAAATTAAATGTAGCAAAAACAAAGGCCCTTTTATACAACTGTATCCCCCCCAATCACACTAAAACGAAGTTTTACAATAAAATGGCACTCAACCAAAATAAAATACCTAGGAATACACATTCCTTACAACCTTACTTTTAATTGAACTAATCAACTATGAGCCTATCTCTATAGAAATCAATAAAGATTTGGACAAATGGATCCATCTCCCATTATCCTTATTTCAATGAATAGAAACTATTAGGATGAACGTTTTACCTAGCCTGCTATACTTATTTCAAAACATACCATACTTCCCATCTCATTATTATAACAAAGTTCATATGGAACAAACAGAAACCACGAATTCACCTTTCCATATTAAAACTATCACTAGCTCAGAGAGGAACTAATCTGCTGGACCTTACAAAATATGCCGAGGCCGCCTTCTTAAAAATTCTTTTACTTTGGCTCTCTGATCAGTTCGATTCCCAGTGGAGGAGGCTGGAATTTAATTTGAACGACAAGTACGATATAAAAAAATTATCTTTTCATCCTCAGGGAAAACTCCTCTTTAAAAGACTTCACAGTCATTACCTCACAGGTCTTAAAAATATGGTTTAAAATGCGCGAAAAGGCACCACTCCAATTAATTTACGAATACTGTAAGTTAATTTCACAAGATGAGCTTTTTGCCCTGTCCCAAAGTGATTTAGCCTTCTCCCGCTGGCGCAGATTGGGACTGGAGCAGGTGTTCCAGTTCTTGGGTCCAAATGGAATCTATCATTTGAAGACTTAAAATCAAAATTTTACCTCCCAAGTCTTGGCCAATTCAGATATTTCCAAATTAGAAATCACCTTCTACGCAATAGATTTATCCAGGTCAAATTGAAGCCTCCCCTTCCTCCTCTTCTAAAACTATTTATTGACCACTCTGAGGGGCAACATTGGAACCATTTAATTGGTAACTCATACAAAATGATGCGAGATCAATCAAAAGAATCAACAAACTCAATCTTAGTAAGTTGGAACAAGGATTTGGACCTAGAAGTCTCTAACGAAGATTGGTCCTCCTCGTCTCTGAGAGTGGTCAAATCACTAAATCACATGTGTGGAGCGAATACTCCTGGAAGCGCAGATCAGGATTTTTCAGGTCACCGGCGACCCTGACTAAATATCTTCCAAGAGAATACGGGGCCTGTTGGAGGGAGTGTGGAGCAGAATTAGCTGACTTAGCACATATAATGTGGCTCTGCCCATGTTTAATGCCCTTCTGGCTAACTATACAAAATGAAATTAGTGAGGGCCTAGATGAACAAGTTGAGCTTACAGCTGAGATGGTGCCTATGGCCGTCTACCCGGATGGCCCCCCCCGGACAAAGACTCTGCTTCCCATTCTGTTATTGGCGGCAAAAATAATTGACAAGGAAATGGATGACGAAAGTTGTACCAAGTGTACAAGATTGGAGATAAATTGTGTATGATATATATCAGATGGAAAACATTACAGCAAAACTAAACAATCAAATGGATGGTTTTGCCACCCTATGGCGGAGGTGGTCAGTCAATCGCGCGAGAATTGACCCCGATTTCTGCCTTTTTAGAGAGTGGGTCCTCGAGAGGGATGGGGAGGAGGGGGTGGGCACTTGGACAGACTCGATTCTATATCAGTTAAGGAAAGTTTGGTTTTGGTCTCTGTGTTATCAGTGTAAAAGAAATATATGCATTGCTCTTCTGTGCAATAACAAACCTGAAGTAACCATAGAAAATCTTCTGTCTGTAAAATGTCTCCTGATATACATGTAATAGTAAAGGAAAAAAAAAACCTAGTAAAAAATGAGGTAAACTGGTGGCTTTTGTGATCTACAGGGGCACTCTACTGTAAATGTTACATGACTGTGTGCCTAGAGGCACAAGGCTCACATTTTATTCAAAATGGAGGGGTGAAGCAAACAGTGTTCCTTTAAAAATATATATTTTTCCCTTGCAAAAAGCTTTATTCGGGGGGGGGGGGGGTTAAGGAGCCTCTGTTTATGGTCACTTTCCTTTAAAGAGCTAGTGCTGCCAAAACAGGCAGAAAGGAAAATAATACAAGTTGTAATAAGTAGTCAGTTGTAATTTTTTATTTCTGGATTAGTTTCTTTTTTTTTTTTTTTACTTTATTTCTTGCCTTACCTGTCCGGGGCATCTCTTGGGCTTGCTCGCTCGGCTGAGCCCCTAACCGCCCGCTTGAACCACTCCCCCGACAGACACTCAGGATCAGGTTCCCCACCTCCTCTTGGCCCTCAGAGAAGGCCGGGGATCCCCAGGGGTAGGGTCGGGTATGTGGCCGGTGCTGGGGCGTGTGGAACTGCAGCCCCTGGAGGTCGCTGTCACCTCACCTGGCAGGCAGGGGTTTTCCTTTTTTTTTTCTTTAGCTTGCTGGTTGCCCCCTAGGTGAGCGGTGTGCAGTGATGTTCGTGTACGGCTTCCCTGCTGGCATCTGCCGCTCTCCTCCCCTCACTAAGGCTGGTGTGCCTGTGTTACCCCTGATCTCCATTGGGGGTCGCCAGGACACCGAGCAGACCCGGATCCCTCCCCAAGGAGAGGAGAGTAGTTCTCCGGATGTTCCATTCTCTCCCTCCCCTGCCGACCTACGGCCATCCGAGTCCGTCCCCGAACCCGGGTCACCGTCGTGGCACGAGGTGTGGCGTCCAGCGCCTCAACCCTCAGCGCCACCGGGCCGGCTCTCATTTTTGTTTTGCTCATTAGAAAGTCTCCTACGTGATGATATTGTAGTGGATGTGTAGAACAGCTCTTAGCTTGGCAGTTTACATCTCTATCACCCCACTACATCATCATCAGTATTGTGCTCTCACTGACAGTGACGTCACAAGTGAATGACCTGGCAGCCACTGAGTGGATGTTCCTAAGCAGCAGTGATGTCTAGTCAGTGAGGTCATAATGCTGGTAGTGGGGGGAGGATAGAGATAGATATGTCAGCTGCCAGGCAGAGTGCTGTTCCACGCATTACACTACTAACGTCAGGTAAATAATCTTCTAATTAATCAAAATAAAAAGTACCTCAGAGGTAAAGGGTAAGGACTGACTGCTTTTAAAAACTAATATTAGTTTTAGGCAGTACCCTAGCTCTTTAATATAACTGCCACAAGACAACCAGGGATTTCTTAAGCAAGACTGTGGGGAGAGAGAGCAGTAAGTACTCCACAAGCAAGACTGCGGATGGAGAGAGAGCAGTAACTACTCCACAAGCAAGACTGTGTGTGTGTGTGTGTGTGTGTGTGTGTGTGTGTGTGTGTGTGTGTGTGTGTGAGACACACAGAGGCAGCCCACACTGCGTGCAGCAAATCTCACTGCCTTGCCTTTTTTAGAGTGATTTGTAAATAAACTTATTGACCTGACATTTTTTTGAGAAAAGCTCCTGTTTGTAATAATTGTTTTTAATGATTTTAATAATGGATGACAACATGCTGTGGAATTTTGCTCATTCAGACGTAACTGTGCTGCTGTAATTATTTGTCTGAACAGTGGAAGGTCACACACCAATTACACTGATTTACAAATAAAGTGGAGTTCTATAAATCCTACCCCCCCCCCCAAAAAAAAATACAGAAGATCTTACTTAGAGAGGGTACCTGCAGTAGGTCTTCACAGATGAGACTGTGCCCCCGGCGTCAGGACAGCATGGAAAACTTCTAGCTAGCAATACATAGCAAGGGACTGCCCCCGATGTCACATGACAGGACGTCAGCGTGACAGTATATGGGGCAGTCCCCATGCCACCCACCAGTTCTTTCCAACCGTTGACCTGTATATGTTGGACCTTGCGGTTAACTCAGCTACAGTCGACTGCCATTTCATAAGTATTTTGTGTTCTTTTTTTTTTTCCTGTCTTTTTCTAAAGTTTAATGCATGTTTTCACGTAAAACCAAGAAGTGCTCACAGTGCGGTGCTTAGATTCCACATGGGGACGATCACTCCTGCTGTGTCCTCTGCTTAGGCCCAAAACACCGCATTGACGATTGCGACATCTGCCAGTCCTTCAACCAGGCCATGCGTGTCAGGTTCCAGAAAGCCCTCGATGCCTTGCATCAATGGAAAAGGAGCTTCAGGAGCTGCGGGAACATTTTTCTTTACCTACCTCTGAGCACAAGAAAAAGAAGGAAAAGCGCTGGGACCTGGACCGGTCCCCCTCTACCCAGCGTCACCATGCAGCCGACGCTACTTCAGGTGGGGTGTCCACCTCGGTGAGTACTCCTCCTCCTCGGTCTCTGTCTGCTCCGGCGGATCTGTTGCCGACCCCCGCCTTTGTCAGTGGGTGTCAGGGGTGTTTCTCCTAGGAGGATTCTACTTCAGGGCCTGTTGATAGCTCTCGGGCCGATAAGTCACCCTCTGGCTCTGCCACTGGGTGCGTGGCCTGGGTTGGTAAGCCAGACTCCAGCTCCACTGTTGCCTGCCCCCCCCTGACTGCGACCGATAAGTCGGACGCCAGGTTGTCCGCTCGGTCGAGGCTGATCAGTCGGTTGTCGGCCTATCCGATGATCTCTCAGCCGTTGGGCCTGCCTCTAATACCCAACGCCATGCAGAGCCAGCTTCCAGGCACCTCCTTGTCCCGCGAGGGTTCTCATTACCGGGATTCACTGACTCAGCCCGACCCCTCGTTTTCCCCGGAACTCCGGGACACTAGTGCTTCTGGCCAGGGGATTCCTTCTCCTACGTTGGGTCTATTGTCTGAGCTTCCTGCTTCTCCAGTGGACCCGTCGATGGGGTCTCCATTCCTCTACCCCCCCCCTGCCAGTCTCTGATCAGATGTCAGGTCCTTTTAGGTCCCCGTTGCCAGGCCACTCTCCTGTCTACTTCCCTCCAGACTTGGGGAATGGCCTCTGGATTTCTCGCTCCGATGCCGGAGCCCCCACCTGGCCCTTCAGGGATTTCAACCAGGACCCCAGGCTTGCCGATTTACCCACATGCTACTAGCGGTCCCTCTGCCCCGCTGCCTTCTGGGCCTTTGGCCCCTCTGCCGTCCGGTCCTCCATGCATGGACCCTGGCTACCCGTCACCACAGTTCCCCTTTTACCCGGCGCCAAGGGGGGCTGTCGCTGGGCTACCTGTTGCGTGCGTTGACACTGGGATACCCGACACCAGGCCATATGTACCAGGGGTACCATCATCAGCCCACCCCATTAATACCAGGCTCCTGGTTAAACCCCCATATTCTCCCTTGGGGTTCCCAGGCTGTCAACCTCCACTGCCTCCTCATCCTCAGCTGGAACCACAGGGGACAATTTCAGCCTGGTGGAAGGATGCCAGATTGCAGCTCCTGCAGGAGCTGGGACACCCCCATCCGGTCTTGGTTTCTACCCCAGCCCACAGGGTAATTCCTAGGAGCCCATCCTTAGTTGACCAATGGTTGTTGGATAGGGACTCTGGCAGGCGCCCAGCGGGGGTCCTCTCGGGTGTCAAGGTCATGGAGGAGGTTCTAGACATTTCTCTACTCAGCAGATGGGAGACTTCAGACTCGGATATCGACTCTGACTCTGAAGCTCACTCAGAGCCTCATTCTCCAATGCAACCACAACCTAAGGAGTCTCCCAAATCTCCACTGGCAGACTCGTCATTTGCGGAACACCTCAGATCCATCCAGCAGGCTCGCGGGCAGGCATCCCAGGAGATGGATCCAAAAAGGAAGAGGCTCACGGAGCACCTGGATTTAACCAATATGGACCCTCTACCCATCCCACCTTGGACGGGGCCTCACGAGGACCAAACGTCCACAATATGGCAACAACCATCCTCATCTGCAACAGGGTTGATACACAAGGTGGGGTGGAAAGGATGAAAAGGGACTTTGCAAGGTTGGAGGAATGGTTAAATGTATGGCAACTTAGATTCAATGAAAAAAAGTGCAAAGTAATGCACCTGGGAAACAAAAACCCAGGGGAAGAGTACACAATGTGGGGTGAGATACTGACAACAACAAAAATGGAAAGGGACCTTGGGGTAGTCATATCAGCCGACCTAAAGGTGGGCCAGCAATGTGAGAAGGCAGTAAGGAGGGCTGGGGGATACTGGGATGCATAGGGAGAGGCATCACCAGTAGAAAACAGGAAGTTGTTGGCCCTCTGTACAGATAGTTGGTAAGACCTCATCTGGAGTACTGTGTACAGTTCTGGAGACCCCATCTCCGCAAAGACATAGACAGGGTGGAGGCTATCCAGAGGAGGGCAACCAAAATGATGCAGGGTCTGCATCAGAAGACATATGAAGAAAGACTAAAGGAACTAAAGATGTATAGCCTCGAGGAAAGGAGGGAGAAGGGGACATGATAGAAACTTTCAAATACCTCAAGGAATCAACAAAGTCCAAGAGGGTAGCATCGTTCAGAAAAGAGATGTGCAAAACAAGGGGCACAATTTGAAGATGGGGGGCAGCTCAGAGGTAATGTGAGAAGTATTTCTTCACAGAGAGGTTGTGGATACATGGAACAGCCTTCCTGAGGAGGTCGTAGAGTCAAAAACAGTGGGGGAATTTAAGAATGCATGGGACAGACATAAGGCAATTCTAGTGGGGGGTAGGAGGAAGTAGTCTGTTGATAAAACTAGGATCTGCAGCTTATCCGTTAGGTAGGGAAATGGGCAGACTAGGTGGGCCAAGCGGTCCTTATCTGCCGTCAAATTCTATGTTTCAGTTCCTGCAGTCTCTAAAAAGGCAGACAGAACCTGTTATTCCCCAGAAGGGGCAAGCCACCTCACGAGTCAACCTAAGGCCGACTCGATAGTCATTACAATGGTCCACGATAGGTTGGCTCAACCAAAGCATCTGAGTGCCTCACCTTCGGACAAAGAGTCCAAGCAGATGGACCAATATGGCCGCAAGGTCTGCGCTTCCTCCACGTGTGCTGTCTGGTCTCTTAATTCTGTGGGCCACATGTTCTCTTTCCAGAAGTTGGCTCTGACCAACTTAAAGAGCTTCAGTCTATCCCAGCTGAGGAACTCAGGAATAAGCTGTTGGGCAAGGTGAGACTTTAACAAGTCTTCCTACCACCACGCATTGCATGCCACATATGACTCCGTGGACTCGGTGACCCGATGCACCACTTTGGGCGTTTGCCTGAGACGTCTGGCATGGCTCCGTCTTGCGGGACTGGTGCAAAACGTCCAAGCCACTCTACTAGACACCCCCTTCAGGGGTTCCGTCCTGTTTGACAGCGATGCAAAGGATATTATTACAGAGCTACAGGAGAGTGGCAGATCCCTGCGGGACATCTGCTCCATGTACTGCTCAGGCCAGAAACCCAAACAGCCTTTTTGTTGCCCCCAAAAACGATGGAATAGACAGAACCAGAACAGACGCTAGGGTAAGCGCCGCGCCAGTGGTTCTGCTACCCAGACCCATGAGGCAAAAGCCCAAAAGGCTGCTGGAGGCAGTAAAGCGGCCCTCCCCTCCGCCTTCTGACTCAAGGGGGTCCCCTCCACCTCCTCCCGTCTTTTTGGAGGAGCTGGTGGGGGGAAGGTTTGCCCTCCACCTGGACAGGTGGGAGGTGATAACCACAGACGCCTGGGTCCTCCAACTCATCACAAGAGGACACTCAGTCGAGTTCCTGGACAGACCCCCGGACAATCCTTTGGGCAGGTCTCACTACCCGTCAGCAGGGATGCAGCTAAGAATTTTGGGGCCCATACCAGCTAATGCCGGGGGTAATGTCAGCTCCTCAAGTGGGCCCCCCCTTGATCTTGGGGACCAGGACAAATACCCACTTGTCCCCCACCATTACTGTGGCCCTGCCCGTCAGGTCATTTACTTCTCATTCAGCAGGAAATCAAGGCTCTATTAGACAAATTAGCCATAGAGCTGGTTCCTCTCAGGCAGACAGGAAGGGGGTATTACTCCCATTTTTCCTGGTGCCCAAAAAGACGGGTGATCTGAGGCCCATTCTGGACCTCAGCCTGCTCAACCTCTTTGTGGAATACCAGAGGTTCCACATGTTTACCCTCCAGGGACTCTTACCCCTGCCCCAAGAGAACCAATGGCTGTGTTCGCTGGACATGCAGGAAGCGTACCTGCACATCCCTATCCTCCAGGCCCACCGCCGTTTCCTTCCATTCAACTTTCAGGAGAACCACTATCAATTCAAGGCCCTTCCTTTTTGCCTTTCTTCAGCACCTCAGGTTTTTACCAAGCGCCTGGTGGTAGTGGCTGTGGCCTTTCACCTTACATGTCCCCATACCTGGATGACTGGCTGTTGTTGGCCCCATCTCAGGACAGTCTGATGGAGTCACTCTCCACCACCCTGGACTGCTTTACACAGCTTGGAATCACTGTGAACTATCCCAAGACTCAACTCTCACCCTCTCAGCGCCTCCAGTTCATTGGAGTTTTGCTGAATATAGGGCAGGGCCTTCTTACCTTTGGACAGGGCGGAAACTCTGATTCAGCGAGCTTCGTCTGTGTCCAGCTCTTGTTGGACCACAGCACACTCCATCCTTCGCCTGTTAGGTCTAATGGCGGCAGCCATCTTCACAGTTCCGTTGGCCAGACTGCATATGAGGGTGACCCAGTGGACCCTCAGAGTCCAGTGGGACCAGTGCTGTCATGACCTGAACCACAGTGTCCTGGTCTCCAACAGGATGAAGAGGGATCTTCTCTGGTGGCAGGAGCCATCCAACTTCTCCTCCGGGGGGCCCCCTTCATCCCCCATCTCCTTCCATGACCCTCACTATGGATGCCTCTGGTCAAGGCTGGGGAGTCCACCTGGGAGACCATCGAACTCAAGGTAGATGGTCTCTACAAAAGGAACGCTTGCACATAAACATTCTACAGATGAGAGCTGTGCTCTATGCTCTCGAGGTGTTTCAGCCCCTCCTACAACTGGGAACACTCCTAATCTAGATCGACAACACTGCCATGGTCTGGTATATAAATAAACAGGGAGGAACCTGATCGTACCTCCTCCTCAGGTAGGCAATGCGAGTGTAGTACTGGGCAGTCCAGCATGGCCTGTCTCTGACAGCGGACCATGTCCTGGGAGTTCAGAGCGTCCTGGTGGACAGTCTCAGCCGCACTGTTGCATGGGCGCATGAGTGAGAACTGAAGCAGGAGGTAGTGGAAGATCTCTTTAGTGAGTGGGGTCGACCAGAAATAGACCTATTTGCCTCCCCATCCAATGCAAAACTACCTAACTGTTGCTCACTTGTTCCCGGGCCTGGTGTTTTTTGGCGAGACACACTGTCTCTTTGTTGGACAGGGAGGTTTCTGTACATTTCTCTGTCTTTCCAGTTCTGCAGAAGGTTCTGCTGGAGCTTCAAGCAGAGGGCGCTCGCATGACTCTCATAGCTCCCCTCTGGCCTTGGTAGATCTGGTTCTCCCTGCTACAGCAACTAGTATCGGAACCCCCAGTACCTCTTCCTCCCCTGGTCCTTGACCTTGTCTCCGGAGCAGGGCAGCCTAGTGCATCCGAGCCTCAGGTCTCTCCACTTGCATGCGTGGCACCTTTGGATGTAGCAGTCTCACGTTTTGGAGTCTCCTTGCGAGTCACCCAGGTCCTAGTGGGGGCCGGAAAACCATCCAATAGATCTACGTATGCCATGAAGTGGAAGAGATTCACCATTTGGGCCATGGTCAAGGTCCTGGACCCCTTTTCTTACTCTGTGCCCCAGGTCCTCAAGTACCTCTGGCACCTGTCTGATTCAGGCCTCAGTCACTCTTACCTGAAGGACCGTCTTTCAGCGGTTTCCATCTGCCACCTTCTGCTGGATAGCAAAACCCTAGCGCCGTTGGAGGTCTCTAAAACCTTTCTCAGGGGCATGCTCCACTTAAAACCACCGGTCCAGCTGGCCCGGTGGCGCTGAGGGTTGAGGCGCTGGATGCCACACCTTGCGCCACGACTGCAACCCAGGTTCAGGAACGGACTAGGGGTGCCGGGAATCGGCAGGGGAAGGAGAGGATTGAGCATCCAAAGGACTGCTCTCCTCTCCTAGGTGGGTGGTTGGTGCTCCTCGCTGCTTTGGCGGCTCCTGGCGGAGGCTGGGAGACTGCGGCACGACGAAGAGCTCCCATTTGGTGTTTGGGATTGATGGCAGTCGTCCTGTTAGCGGGTGTGGAAGCGTGCCCACATTGTGCTGCACGACATTGTATGTCTGCACTCCCAGAGGTACTTAAGGTAAAAAAAAAAAAAAAAAACTCTACTGACAAGTGAAGGCGGGCCCAGTGATTGCGGCCCCACGTCCAATGTTGGGCATCAAGACATCCAATCCGGTTCCTCCTCCTGTACTCTGTGAGCCTGCCAGCACTATGACTATAGTGCCAGTGGGAGTGGCGGTCCTTCCTCGAGACTCAGAGCTGAGGGGTTAAGGCGAGGTTGGGCAGGAAGGGGGTGCCTCCCAACCAGAGTTGGACGGTTGGAGCTTCAGATGGATGGGTAGAGCCAGCAACTGAGAGACCATGCCGGAGAGGAGTTAGTGGTAAGGGGTAAACAAAATAGAGTATGGGGGAAAAAACAAAACAAAAACTCTGGTCCATAGTCCGGTTCCCCCAGGGACTTAAATTTTATTTTAGAGAAACTTACTTTCCCCCTTTTGAGCCAGCAACAAGCTGCATGCTTATTTGTCTGGCTAAGAAAGCACTCTTTTTAGTCACTATTACCTCAGCTCGAAGAATTTCAGAGCTTCAAGCCCTTGTTTGCAAGGAGCCTTATTTAATTTTCCACAGAGACTGGGTGGCTCTGTGGACTAATCCTTCTTTTCTACCGAAAGTGGTTTCGGAATTTAAATTGAACCAAGATGTTCAACTGCCGGTTTATTATCCCGAGTATTCCAGTAGGGGGAATACCTTTTGCACACATTGGACTTGCACAGGATCTTGAGATACTATATCTCTCGGACCAAGGAGGTGCGCAAATCAGACAAGTTGTTTGTGGCTTTCTCATCCAGACTTAAGGGTACGGCCATCTCTAAATAGGGCCTGTCCAAATGGTTTGCTAATTGCATCTCATTCATCTGTCAGAAGTACGAGAAACCCCTTCCGGGGGAAGTTTAAGGTCACTGCAGGAACCCTGTCGAAGTAAGATATAGCAGTTAGATAAGAACTTGCCGTAACAGTAGATCTTCGAGAGAGGTTCCTGCAGTAGGTCACATTTTTCCTCCCACCTTCCCCCAGCTCCTGTTTGTCCTATCCCTTTTCAGAGCAACTATAGGCAGCTCGGGGCTCTAGGAGTCCTACTCCTTTCTCCCATCACCCTTATAGGGATCTTCCGGCAGGAGAACTGGAGGGCGGTTGTGGGGACCGCCCCCGATATACTGTCACGCTGACATCCCATCCTGTGACGTTGGGGGCAGTCCCCCGCTATGTATTGCTAGCTAGAAGTTTGCTGTGCGGCCCTGATGCCAGGGGGGCGCAGTTCTATCTGTGAAGACCTACTGCAGGAACCTCTCTCGAAGATCTACTGTTACAATAAGTTCTTGTGTAACTGCTGTTTTTGGGGCCAGATATTCAAAACTTAGCCCCTGGGCAAAACTAGCACTGCACGGTGTGCAAAAACAGCCCAGAACCATTTGTATGCTATATTCAAAGGAATATAGTGTGCAAATGACGGTGTGCAAACAGGGCCTTGAGTGCAGTGCAAATGGAGCCGGGCGAATAAGACCGCTCTGAATATAGCAACCGGGCAGTGCAAACTACAACAGCAGCCCAGTGCACACAGACGTGGAGTAAGACAAAGGTGAACTACATGGACAATGTGTGTGCTAGCAAAGAAGTGGAGTCACAAAAACTGCAAACAGTGCAGACCAAATACTGCAGAACTGGACTATAGTTCTGACAGTTTTGCATGGGGCAAAATTTTGCTATATTTAAAAGTGCTATGCAAATGAGCCTACTTAGGCAATCTGTGGGCAAACAGCCACATTAGCATGTCATTATTGCCCGATTTGCATGTAGTTCCATGTGGATTGCCTGGTGCTATTGCAGGGTGCACACAGCCCCACCTGTAGGTTGGACTGGAACTACAGGCCAGTGGCTGCAGGCTGGGTCTCCCCACAGCTCCACCTGTACTGTATGTCAGACTGGAGAAACATGTCGGTAGCTGCAGGCTATGTCTGTACACAGCAGCAGAGTCTAGTGTGTCTCAGGGGACTAGCATCACAGCCACAGGTGTTGGTTTTGCATGCCATGGACATATTGTCGTCCCTACTGCAGTACATAGCAGATGCTACAGTTTCATAGTGGCCAGATAGTGAGGGACACAGCAGTGCCTATGGTGTGTCAGGCATCAATGACTGCTGCTCTCCACACAGTGACATGACCAGCTGGCAGGTGTGTTCCGATAGTGGACACCACTGTCATGTTGTCCTGTGTCCCACATACACTGCGCCACTGGCATGGGATACTAACAGTAACATACATATGACTGGCCGTGTGTGCCGTGGTGTCTGTACAGATGTGAGGTATGTGCTGGGGAGGAGGTGACCCATAACATTAGATGTGCACATTGGTGTTAGGGTATTCCTGACACTGGAACATGTGCACTGTGGGAATGGCCCCAGCCTTGTGGCAAAACCCACTATATGGTGCAGCCTGGTCACCTGTGCACCCTCCCCTCAACACCCTCCAGTTCCCCAATGCTGCATGTGTGTGCTGGTGTTCTCCCAATGGGGGGGACTGGAGGTATGTGCTGTATGGCTGCACTGCCAGTTATTTAATACTTCCATACGTATTTATTGCTGAGTAACCACAGTGGGCCATGGCCCATATTCAGGAACGACCCAGAGCCACTACATGTGATGGTGCAGTGTAAAAATAAATACATACAACGGACAACAACACACAATTTACATAAAGCAACACAGTTAGTTTGCTGCTGCAAGTGGAGTTTTAGTTCTGTCATATAATGTGCATGATTTTTGCTTTCAAACAGTGTTAAGGCATTGTATTCCACAATTTGGGTGCCTGTGCATATGGAGTGGCCCAGGGTGGCTGTCTGCTCTTGCTGCCTCCTCATTGGCTGCATACAGCCTTGTTCATTATTGTTGCTGTGCCCATCCCCCCATCCTTGGTTTGCCGGAGTTAAGACTACCTGTTCATAGACGGTAATTTGCGCCATGCTACATGTCACGCTAACGCGCTATAGTTTTGAATATACGGTTGTGCCTATATACATGTCCCCGCCCCTTACTTTACACCACGCATACACTAGTTTTTGTGCTATAAATGTACATATGACTTTAATTGATAGTACTATAAAAGAACGGGTAACAAGCCCTCAATTCATGCCTTGAGGAAAAGCAGGGGCTTGAAAATGTGTGGCGTTATCTGAGAGTGCTGCTGTGTTGTAGCTTCTAATAAAAGTTAGAATCAGAAGACCAAACATGGTTGTGAGACTTCCGAGTGTGCCTGAGGACAAACTTTTTTTTTTTTTTTTTTTTGTTGCGTACTTGAGTTTTAAATGTCCGGTTGCCGCCTCACACAGTGCAGTTTGAATGCACTAGCTTGTTTCCACTTGCATAGGTAACAGGCTGTGTATGTTAATTTTGAACCCTGGACCCTGGCACTTTCAGACCCAAAGTCTTTTCCTCAGGGTGCCTTGACCATGTGGAGTGTATCTTTCTTTTTGGCTATAGGCTACCAGGAGTGCTGATTTACTTTGTATTCTGTAGGATAATAGATAAATAAGTGTGTATTACAAGGCAGTAATACCATTGAGAGGTTTTGGGACATGGAACATCAAGAGCGAAGCTTGAGAGGTCCATAAGTCCCCAAAACCTCGAGCTGGTATTACTGCCTTGTAAAACGCTTATCTTTCTGTTGTTTTTTTGTAATTATGTGGATCCATTGATAATGCTACAGTTGGAGATGACCTTTGAACTGTAGTATTATTAGCAAAAACAGTAGTAGTATCATTTTTTCAGGATAGCATTATTGAGAGTAGTGATGTATTACTGGGAAATGTTTGTATAACTTAGTATAGTATTATTGAGGCTTATCCATATATTACAAAAGCTTATTTTATATGAGCTTCCAAAATGTTGGCTTTTGACACTTCCAGAAAATTGAAATGACTTATGAGTTTGCAGCCTCAGAAATCTTCAACGTCCTTAACAACAACAACAACAACAACAACAACAAAAAGACTGGGCTGCACTAAGACCCGGACACCCAACCCCTAACTGAAAGATGACAACCGTGCATTTTTCCTGCACCATATTTCCCCAAATCTCTCTGTATTGCTACTCGGCACTGGATGCACTCTGCTGATTGTTATCCCCTCCCCCACCAGTTTTTGTTCTGGATCCAACTGGCTACTTGATTCACATCTCAACCCTATAGGACTATCGGAGTTCAGGCCTTTGGTACATTAGCACCACTGCTTCAGGGCTCAGCTTCTGATTTTTGGAAAAGAAAGTAGTAGGCCCTGGCACACCAGGGGGCTCCTGTACAGGTCTGATTGGGCTACATCTCTCTGGAGTTCTGCAAGTTCTTAATCTTGATCAATGGTGCCACCCTTTTAAAACCTACAGGCAGTGTGGTTGGAGACTCGGACAAAGGGGGCAGACCAAACTGCAAAACCTCTCTCATGCTCACAAGGCGGTTACCAGTGCAACACCTGCAAGACTTGAAACTTTGATTCTAGGGACATGGATATGTTGTTCATCCACACTTATTGGCAGGTATCCTTGCCGCTTTAAATCTTGCCGGAAGGTCTTCAAGCTGGCTCCTCCCACCCACCCGGGTGGTATAACTCTCGGCTCCGCCCCATGACGTCAGATCTTCCTTACCGCTTGGAAGCTCAGGTTCCCTCCTTAACGCTCTGCGTTTGCGACTGGTTCCTATTTCTTCCGTTTTGCGAATTTGAAAGTTTTGCTAAAAGACTTGGTCTTGATCCCTCGCGGCTGCGATGGACAATCGACTCGGTTTCGGAGATGCCCTGCGAATCAGAAGATGTCTCGGACGGATCCACACTCCACGTGTGTCTACTGTTTAGGCCTTGAGCGACCCGCGGGACTGCGACCTGTGCTCTTCCTTCTCGGCCCTCGTCCTCGAAGTCCGTGCTGCCGAGTGCAACTGGGCCGTCCGGCGTTTCCTCGGTGAAGTCTGAGAGGCCCGGTCGGCGGTGTCGGCGGGCGGGCTGTTGGATGTAGCTCGAGCAAGATGTTCTCTCGAAGAGGAGGCGGCGCGGGCCGTATCTTCCTCGGCCGCGGCATTTATCCCGCTCTCTCTGGGTTCTTCCTACACAGCTTCATTTAAGGAGCTTTGTCTGTCCCTCTCCACTAGGGGAGAAGGGCCAGCGTCTGCTGGACCTTTTTCTCGGTCCAAAAGAGGGACAAGGTAAATCCTCCGTCGACGCTCTTAGGGGTAGGAAAGTCCCTCTCGAGTCGTCGACCGTCGACTTGATCGACGCTCAACCCGACCACTGGTCTCACGGTGCCCCGTCAGGTCAGTTGACTGAGACTCCTGTCGATAATAGATTTTTCTCGACCCGTTAGGCAGGGCTGTCGCCCATAAACCGAGATTCCTCTCTCCCGGTTTCCCGGAGAAGAGTTGAGAGATCTCGTGGGCTTGCCTGTGCCTCGGTTCCGGGCCCTCGGATGAACCCTCCGAGCCGAAGGAGTGCCGGTTCCTGCCGACACTTCCCGCACCGACCTCGGAAGAGCCGAGGCTCTTGGTCTCGATCTCGGGCCTCGCCCGGCGGTCAGCCGATCCCGCCGTCATAAGGCGGTCTCGGTCTCGGCACCCGTGGTGGCGGGCGTCGCCGCTCGTCCGTCCTCCTCCTCCTCGGACGAGGAGGCTTGACGTAAGTTAAGTCGACGATGCGAGGACCTCATGTGGCAACAGCTTCTGACCGGGAGTAAGCGGCGCGATGCGCCCCGACCATTAAGTGGCTGTCACGGGCGGCCGACACAACCCCTCGACTTACCGAGGCCTGTATCCAGGCGGTTGTTTGGCCAAAACCAGCTGCTCCACCGATTCGGTGGAACCTCCGCCTCCACAGCCACTGTTTGGGGCTCCGACCAGGATTCTCGGTCGGCTAAGGGTCTACCATCGGCTGTCGGTTACCCTCACTCCCGACCGACCTCGGCAGGTTGAGGGTGGCTCAGGCCAGGGCAGCTCTTGAGGGACTCCTCAGAGTCCGAGGATAATCCTCTTTTTCTCCAAGTGACTGGACTTGGGTCCTCAGGAAGGACAGTCTATGGACGATAGCCCGTCGTCCTTCCTAGGACTGCTCGGCTCATCTCGAATCCACGGGATGAAGCTCGAACCCGTTCCAAATGGGCCAGGTATCCCCTCACGGAGATTCTGGACGAGGGGATTCTCCGCGGAGGCTTTCCGGTGGCGAGGGCCATAGTGGGTCGGCCCTGGAGCTTTGCAGCGCCCTGCTTCCTGTCCTGCGCCTTCGGCCAGGATGGCCAGGAAATATCACGGTCCCTACCGGTTCCCTGTCGGGTTTTGGGCACCCTCTGTTGAGGGTTGGTTACTGACAGCGTTTTCCGGCGTGCCCGGGCCGCCAGGGATGTGGACAAACCTCCGACAAGGGAATCAAGAAATTGGATTATGTCGAGCGAAAATCTATTCTCGTCCTCTCGCGCCTCGTCAGGCCAGTTAAGCCCGTCCTCATGGCACATTTTCTCATGCCCTGTTGGGCTCCTGGCTGAGTTATTCCTCATCTCCCAGCGGATCAGCAGACTACGGTCAAGCGGGTGGGGACCAGGGCAGGAGCAGTGGCCAAACAGCAGCTCCAGACTGCTTTGGATGTATTGGGGACTCATGTGCCAGGTCGGTGGCGGCCGCGCGGTGGCTATCGTCGGCGGAGCTTGGCTGAGGATATCCACCTTTGCCCGGATACCCAGCACAAGTTGGCGGATGTTCCCTTTTGGGGACTGACCTCTTCGGCCCTGGGGTGGAAGGTCACCTGCAGAGGATCGAGAAGTCCAATGCTACCTTGGACTCTGTCTCTTCCGCTCAGAGGGACAAAGGCCGCAAACCACAGCCTAAGCCCTTTCGTCCTTCTGCGCCCCCGGCCCGGCCAGCAACAACGTCAGGGCCAGCAGGCTCGGCCTTGGCATCCCAAACCCAAGCCGCCGGCTTCCTCTAACAGGAGGCAGGAGGAAAAGGCCAGGAGGTCCCTCGGCGGTCCATCCTTCAAGCCTGCCCAGTGGCCGGCTGAGGGTGTCGCCCCATCCCGTCACCTTACCCTAGGTCCCCGTGGAGAGCAGCTCCGACACTTCCGTTCCGCCTGGTCGCTGTTACCACGGACAGGTGGGTTTGGAGGTGATGGGAAGAGGCCTGCCTCTAGAAGTGAGCAGGCACCGCCCTTCAGAACCGTCGCCCCTCGGGGGCTCGAGGTCCCAAGCCTCGCTGGTGGCTCGTCGAGCCGACAGCGCTCTCCTCCTCCAGAAGGAGGTGATAAGAGAGTGGAGACCCTCCTTCAGACCAGGGTTTGTGTCCAGGTACTTCCTGGTTCGAAGCAGACGGGGGCTGGCGCCCCATTCTGGACCTAAACAAGTTCCTAAGGTCTCGAACCTTCAGGATGGTCACTCTGGCTCAGATAATACCATCCTTGGAACGTGGCGTGTGGTTCTGCTCTCTGGATTTGCAGGACGCGTTTTTTCACGTCCCTATCCGTCCGTCTCACCAGAGAATTCCTTCGCTTCCGAGCGGAGGGATCCCTTTTCGAGTTCCAAGCCATGCCCTTCGGCTTGTCTCCAGCTCCCAGGGTCTTCACCAAATGCATGGCAGTGGTGACAGCATTCCTGCGGCGCCGAGGGTTCCGGGTGTACCCTTACCTGGACGACTGGCTGATAGCAGCTCCCTCCAGGCAGGAGGTGGAGTGGTCCAGAGATCTGGCCCTCCAGGTCTGCTCTCAACTAGGCCTCCTTATCAACGAGGCCAAGTCGGAACTCGAGCCGAAGCAGGTGATTCTGTTCATCGGGGCGCAGCTCGACTCTCTTCGAGCCAGAGCGCGGCTCCCGGCGGACAGGGCCGAGGTTCTTTCCTCCTTTGCCCAATCATTTCTGGTTGGGCAATTGCGCCCAGCCCGGGACTTCCTGCGCCTCCTGGGTCTCATGGCGGCCTGCACCAGCGTGGTCCGTTGGGCCCGCTGGAACATGCGTCCCTTCAAGTGGGGACTGGCCAGCCAGTGGTCACGACGCTGCGATCCTTTGGACCAGCTTGTGTCGGTGACACAGGGGATGTGGAGCGGCTCTCCAGTGGTGGATCGTTCCAGGTCATTTGTACGGGGCATCCCGTTCGTCCTGCGAGCGGCGGTCTCTCTGTCGACCGATGCCTCTCTGATGGGTTGGGGTGCCCATCTGGGGAACCGGGCCCCGGCCTCTGGTCCCGTGGAGTCGATGCCACATCAACCTGCTGGAGCTCCGGCGGTCGCCTAGCTCTCACCGCCTTTGCTCCGTTCCTCCGGGGTCAAGTGGTCGAGTCAGGCGGACAACACCGACCATGTACTATCTAAACCGCCAGAGGCGGGGCCGGCTCCATGCTTCTATGCAAGGAAGCTCTCCGCATTTGGTCACTCAGTGTGCAGCCTGGGCGGATCTCCTAGCCATTCATGTGGCAGGAGCCTCCAACACCCTGGCCGATGCCTGAGCGGATAGGGCTGCATCCCACAGTGGTCTCTCCCTGCGGAGGTAGTACAGCATCTGTTCTCCTATTGGGGCACACCTCAGGTGGACCTGTTTGCCTCCAGGGAGAGCGAAGCTGAGACTGTTCCATGCCCGCCCCCCTCAGCAGGGCTCGCTGCAGGGGGATGCCTTCTCGAGGCAGTGGACCCCGGGCCTCTTCTACGCCTTTCCCCCATTTCCCTTGATCCACAAGGTGCTTCTCAAGGCGAGGAGGGACAAGGCGCAGGTGATTCTGATAGCCCCAGACTGGCCTCGCCAGTTCTGGTACCCAGATCTCCTCAGTCTCAGCTCCAGGACTCCGCGGCAGCTTCCAGCTCGCCTGGACCTGCTCTCAGTCAATCAGGGGAAGGTGTTCCATCCGGACCTTCAATCCCTGCACCTAATGGCCTGGTTCCTGGCGGCTAGAGTTCCAGGCCTTGGGTCTTTCCGGAGGGTCCTCAATGTAATTGCGTCCGTAAGGATCGACCAGAAAATGCTATACCTTCAAATGGAAAAGGTTTTCCATTTGGTGTCGAAACAAGGGCTTGGACCCTTCCTCCTGTTTCTTGGCAAGCATCTTGGACTATTTATAGTCCCTTTCTAATCAAGGAGCTTAGGTTGCCGACCCTAAGGGTGCACCTGGCAGCCATCTCTGCTTACAGGCGCGGGCCGAGAAGCAGTCGTTAAGCGCGGAGAAGGTGGTCTGGAGCTTTTTCAAAGGCCTTGATCACATTTCCCTCCGTGTCAGAACCTCCACCTCCGTGGGATCTACTGCTGGTACTGGCAAGCTCATGGGCAAAGCCATTCGAACCCTATGCACAGGTGTGCTCTCTCACCTGTCGTGGAAGACCGCCTTCTTGGTGGCTATCACGTCAGCCAGAAGGATGGGAGAGCTCCAGGCGCTTTCCATCGAGTCTCCTTACCTGGTCTTCCACAGGGACAAGGTTGTCCTGCGCCCCACAGAATTCCTTGAAGGTGGTGCCGGAGTTTCACCTTAACCAGGTGTTGACTCTGCGGTGTTCTACCCCAGTCACACCTCGGAGGCCGAATATGGGCTCCATACTTTGGACCCTAGAGGCTCGCCTATTACAAAAGCTGCAGCTGAAGTCGGGAAGGTTCGCCAGCTGTTTGTCACCCTACGCTGAAGCGCATCTGGCAGACCTGCAGCCAAGCAGGCGATAAGCAGGTGGGTCACCTCCTGCATAGATCTCTGCTATAAGTTGGCGGGCATGGAGCCTCCCAGAGGGATAAGAGCTCATTCTACCCCTCATACTGCTGCATCGGTGGCTGCTTCCAGGGACGTCCTATCCAGAAATCTGCAGGGCTGCTACCTGGAAGTCAGCAAACACCTTCATTACCCATTACCACATCGACCTTGAGTCACGCCGGGATGCTGGTTTTGGGGTCTCGAGTTCTCCAGTCTCTCTTTCCCAAGTAAGTATTGGGGTGTCGTCTTGCCTCCCTCCTCCCGGAGAACTGCTAGGAGTCTGCCAATAAGTGTGGATGAACAACATATCCATGTCCCTAGAAATACAGGTTACTCACCTGTAACAGGAGTTCTAGGAATGGTATGTGTTGTTCATCCCATTCCCACCTCTCCGGCCGACGCACAACCTGAGCTTCCAGCGGGCCAGATCTGGCGTCATCGGGCGGAGCCGAGAGTTATACCACCCGGGTGGGTGGGAGGAGCCAGCTTGAAGACCTTCCGGCAAGATTTAAAGCGGCAAGGATACCTGCCAATAAGTGTGGATGAACAACATATACCATTCCAAGAACTCCTGTTACAGGTGAGTAACCTGTATTTTTGGTGTTCCTCATGGGAATGCTGGAGTACTTGCTAAAAGTGTAAAATATCTCAGAGTAGCAGAGCTTTTTTTCTGTTACTGAATCCGTTCTGCAGCTAACCTTTCTATAAAGAAAGGGCTTTTTTTTTTTTTGTTAAAAAGTAAAGAGTAATGGGTAGAGATCTTTGGCTATACAAAAAGTCTGAAAAATGTCAGACAAATAAATATCAAAGATCAGAAATCCCAAGTGTAAGTTGCATAAAACCTCCACACCCCTTGCACGACTGTCTTTGTGAAAAAAACTGAATATCATCTGCAGTAAGCAGGGTGACATTTACTTAATTTTCTCTGAGGTAGGGGGATGTTATGTGTTTAATCTCTCAAATATGGTTGTGACAACTAATTATGCATTAAGTCATTCAGTCGGTTAAGTGCAAATATTGTCTGCAGAATGTGCATGAAGGTGTTTTGCAATTATGTTGAGTTTTATGATTCCAGATTCTTGATTGAAAGGTCATGGGGAAAGGACAATAAAACAATGGTGACACACTGTATGTGATGTGAACATGTGTATGGATAGCTATCTAGGTCTCTGAATCCTCCACCTCCCCAAATTAACTGACTTTTAAAAGGTTGTTTATGGATTAGTGCCAGAGTCGAGAACTAACCAGGGATGGACTAAGCTCTCTTTTTCTCTCTCTCTCTCTCTCTCTCTCATATAGCTACAGAGGGTTAGGAATAGTGTTCTAAGGTTTGTTTCTTAATTTTAGATGCTTCCTTTGTGGGTGCTTGTTAGTACCAGTTAAGTAAAGTAGTTATCTGAACAGTTATCTAGGTGTAAATCTCAAGTGGCTAAAGGGGCTTGATTGCTGTGCGGTTTAAATTACTTGTAGAAAGATCTAGTAAGTAGGGGGAATGGCTTAGCTAGAAGGAAACTAGATTTAAACATTACTTTGGAAAGATTCTGTCAGAGGCTTGGCGGAGGACACCAGAAGGAAGGAGTGCTGTGTGACTGGACTTCTCTACTGGGACTAAAGAAGTAGAATTCTTCTACTCTCTACACTCTTCTAAAAAAACTATATTGCCCACCTACCGAAAGGTAGGCACTTTTATAGGCACAGGATTTGACTGACAACAGGAACTTCCTGTTTGGGACCAGGAAGTGAGTGATCACAGAGCCACCAAAGACTCACCATCCTAGAAGGGCAAGAGTAGCTCTCCAGCCCCCTCTAGCTGCTGGAGGTCTGCCTCTAAGCAAGTAAGGGGTCGATTGAGAAATATAGGATCTTCTTGTCTTGGAACAGGACAATCAGGAGCTTAAAGGGCACAGAGGCAGTAAGTAAGTAGAGAGAGGGAAGGGGGGGGGAACAAACAAACAAAAAAAAAACGAGGAAAGAGTAAGGATTCCAAAACAATAGTGAAGGGGCCAGAAATAAGACATGATGGGAGTGGTGCAGTGCAGTGGCTGTGGAGCAGCAGTCTTCCGGGAGACGTTCTGGAGGATGCGGTGTTGTCCCATATGCAGGCACCTCTCTGGGCTGAGGGGGGAGGTTGCTCATCTCCAGGCTGAGTTGGCCAGAATTTGTGGGACATCCTCTTCCATCCAGGGACCACCAGGGCCACTACCGTTGCCTCAGAGGTTGCCAAGAAAGAGGAGCGGTTGGACCACAGTGGGCTCAGGGAGGGTGAGAGTGGTGGAACAGAAGCACATCCCTCCAGTTGTACCTCTCCACAATTCCTATGCCATTCTGGCAAAGTGTGGTTCCTCTATGGAGGCACCCACAGTGGAGACCAAGGAGGATGCTGGGAACATCCACAAAGGAGACCCACAGGAGGGTGGCATGGGACCCCACAGAAGAAGGAAACTCCTGGTGGGGGACTCCATTGTTAGGAAGGTAGAACTGGGGGAGGAAGGGGAAAGGGAGGTAAGGTGCCTGCCTGGCGCCATGGCTTGGAGGGGCAGGGAGCGAATCCTCAGGATTGCCGGAGCAGCTGCACAGGGAGGGAGCTGGATGTCATTGTCCACCTAGGGACAAATGACCTGGCTAAGAAAGGGATCAGAGCAGTGCAGGAAGAGTTTGTGGAATTGGGAGGGGCCTTAGACAAGTAGCACGCATGGTAACCTTCTCGAGAGGTGCTGCCTGTCTATGGCGCACGAGAGGCTAGGGTGCTCCACACCATGGGATTCAATCAGTGGTTGAAAAACTGGTGCAGTGCTCAGGGATTTGGCTTCATTGGGGACTGGAGGTCCACCTGGAGTGATGCAAGCCTATACTGGCATGATGGGCTGCATCTGTCCAAGAGGGGAACCAGGATCCTAGGTGATAGGTTTAAATGCTTCATTGCAAGTATTTAAACTAGCTAAGGGGGGAGGCATTGGAAAGGAGCAGGGAAATCCTAGCCTCCCCAAAACAGTCATGGTAGTAAGTGCAGTAAATACCAACATAGAGATGTCGATAGGGAGAAGGCAGGGGTAAATGGAGAAAGTGACAAAGGCAAGAAGGACAGGGATGGGGCAAAAAGGAGTAAGGCCATCAGGAAATGGAGGATAATGAGTACGAATGCCCGTAGCCTGGGCAACAAGCTCCCTGAACTGGTGGCCTTGATGGAAGAGGGATGCCTGGATATCGTAGCAGTCACAGAAACATGGTACACAGAGAACCACGACTGGGATGTTAACATACCAGGGTACATAACCTACAGGAGAGACAGGGAGGCGAGAAGAGGGGGAGGAGTAGCTCTCTATGTAAAGGAAGGAATAAAAGCAACTGAACAAAAGAGTAAACAGGGAGGAGTGGAGGCACTGTGGGTCACCTTGGAGACTGGAAGTGGCACCACAATCCGCACAGGGGTTGTATAGAGACCCCCATGTCAGGGGGAGGGAATGGACAAGGATATGATAGAAGGCATTCTTAGGATGGCAGAGAAAGGGGAAACACTGTTGATGGGAGACCTGAATATGCCAGATGTTAACTGGAACACACTTGCTGCAGCCACATCCAAGAGCAGGGCCATTCTCGATGCCCTACAGGTGGCATGCCTCAGACAGCTAGTTTCGGAACCCACTCGTGAGGGAGCAATCTTAGACCTCATACTCTCAAATGAGGACAGTGAGAGGATCTCAGATCTAGAAGTGGGTTGCCATCTGGGAACAAGTGACCATCAAACAGTGTGGTTCACATTAAACTCAGCTACTGAGTCAAGCCATACAAAAGTGAGGGTACTGGACTTCAGGAGGGCTGACTTTGGCAAGATGGGAGAGTGCCTCAGAAAAGCGCTAGCAAACAGGCTAGAAGGAGGGGTGGAGCAACAATGGGGAATCGTCAAAACTACCATCACAGAGGCAACAAGACTTTGTGTGAAGCAAATAAATCAAAATGAAAGAAAAAGCCACTATGGTTCTCAAAAGAGGTGGCGGAGAAACACAGGGAGAAAAAGATAGCATTCAGGAAGTATAAGGAAACACAGAAGGAGCAGGACAGAGAGCTGTACCAGTTAAGGCAGAAGGAAGCAGGGAGGGAAGTCAGAATAGCAAAGGCCCAAACTGAGGAAAGGATAGCCAACTCGGTTAAGAAGGGGGATAAAACCTTTTCTAGGGATGAGGATATGTTGTTCAATCCACACTTATTGGCAGGTTCCTTGCCACTTTAAATCTTGCCGGAAGGTCTTCAGGCCGGCTCCTCCCACCCACCCGGGTGGTAAAACTCTTGGCTCCTCCCCATGACGCCAGATCTAGCCCGCTGGAAGCCAGGTTGCACGTCGAAGCCGGGGATGTTGGATGGGTTGTGTGGATGAACAACATATACCACTCCTAGAACTCCTGTTACAGGTGAGTAACCTGTATTTCTAGGGATGTGGATATGTTGTTCAATCCACACTTATTGGCAGACTCCTAGCAGTTCTCCGGGAGGAAGGAGGCAAGGCGCACATCCCCTACTTAGGGAATAAGGACTGGAGAACCAGGGTCCCAAAACCAGCATCCCGGCGTGACTCAAGATCGATGTAGTAGTGGGTAATGAAGGTGTGTACCGACTTCCAGGTAGCAGCCCTGCAGATTTCCTGGATAGGGACATCCCTGGAAGCAGCCACCGAAGCAGCGGTATGGTGGGTAGAATGAGCTCTTATCCCTTTGGGAGGCTCCATGCCCGCCGACCTATAGCAGAGATCTATGCAGGAGGTGACCCACCTGCCTGTCGTCCGCTTGGCTGCAGGTCTGCCAGGTGCAGCTTCAGTGTAGGTGACAAACAGCTGGCGAACCTCTCCCCAAACTTCAGCCATCCACTCCTTATAATAAGAGAGCGCTCTTCTAGGGTCCAGAAATTGGAGCCTATATTCGGCCTCCGAGGTGTGATTGGGTTAGAACACCGGCAGAGTCAACACCTGGTTAAGGTGAAACTCCGATACCACCTTCGGAAGGAATTTCGAGTGGCGGCGCAGGACAACCTTGTCCTTATGGAAGACCAGATAAGGAGACTCGATGGAAAGCGCCTGGAGCTCCCATCTTTCTGGCTGACGTAATAGCCACCAAGAAAGCGGGCTTCCATGACAGGTGAGAGATTTCACACCTGTGCATCGGTTCGAATGGCTTGTCCATGAGCTTAGCCAATACCAGCAGAAGATCCCATGGAGGTGGAGGTTCTCGCACCAGAGGGGATATGTGATCAAGGCCTTTGAAAAAGCGCCCGACTACCTTCTCCTGCGCCACTGACTGCTTTCCGGCCCGCGCCTGGAAAGCAGAGATGGCTGCCAGGTGCACCTTAAGGGTCGTCAACCTAAGCCCTAGCTGAGAAAGGGACCACAGGTAGTCCAGAATGCTAGTCAATGAACAGGAGGAAGGGTCCAACCCCTTGCCCTGACACCAAATGGAGAATCTCTTCCATTTGAAGGCATAGCATTTTCTGGTTGACTCCTTACGGGATGCCTCAACAACGTTGAGGACCTCATCGGAAAGACCCAAGGCCTGGAACTCTAGCTGCTCAGGAACCAGGCCGTCAAGTGCAGGGATTGAAGGTCCAGATGGAGTACCTTTCCCTTGTTGACTGAGATCAGGTCCGGGCGGGCTGTAAGCCACCTTGGGAGCCTGGAGCTGAGGCTGAGGAGATCTGGATACCAGAACTGGCGGGGCCAGTCTGGGGCTACCAGAATCGCCGTGCCTGGTCCCTCTTCACCTTGAGAAGCACCTTGTGGATCAAGGGGAATGGATGGAAGGCGTAGAAGATGCCCGGGGTCCATGGCCTCGAGAAGGCATCCCCCTGCAGCGAGCCCTGCTGGGGGGGGGGCGTGAAACAGCCTCAACTTCGCATTCTTCTTGGAGGCAAACAGGTCCTCCACCTGAGAGGTGCCCCAGTTGGAGAACAGATCTTGTACTGCTTCCGGCAGGAGAGACCACTCGTGAGATGCAGTGCCTATCTGGCTGAGGGCATCAGCCAGAATGTTGGAGGCTCCTGCCACATGGATGGCTAGGAGATCAGCCTCCAGGCTGATCACGAGAGACCAAGTGCGGAGAGCCTCCTTGCACAGAGGCAAGAAGTACGTCCTGCCCTGTCAGTTGAGGTAGTACATGGTCGTGGTCTTGTCCATCTGGACCTGGACCACTTGACCCCGTACAAATGGAGCGAAGGCGGTGAGGGCTAGTCGGACCGCTCGAAGCTCCAGCAGGTTGATGTGGCATCGAGACTCCTGACTCACAGAGATGGTAATGGATGCATGGAACAGCCTTTCTGAGGAGGTTGTGGGGTCTAAAACTGGGGGATAATTCAAGAATTCATGGGACAGACATAAGGCAATTCTTGTGGGGGGTAGGAAGAAATAGGCTGTTTAACTAGGATCTGCAGCTTATCCTGTAGGTAGGGAAATTGGCAGACTAGGTGGGCCAAGCAGTCCTTCTCTGCCGTCAAAGTCTGTTTCTATGTTACTAGCTATTTAAGAAATTTATGAATTTAAATTACTTTTTCCATTGGGTTTTGTTTTAGGTAGCGGCGTAGCACACCCCCCTCCCCAAAGTGACTCAAGTCATCTTGTCGCCACCTCGGACTCGTGAGTCAAGTCTCGTGATATGATGAGTGACTCAGGAGGACTGGAGTCCTGCATATCATTAAAGGAATTAGCCTATATATCCTTAGCGCCATGGCTGGTGGCTGATGAGTCAAGTGACTAGAATTATTAACCAAGCAGCTAGGCTAAAGGTAATTACGCAATTAATTTCTCTTATTGGTAGCGTGTTCGGTAGCCCCCAGCCAAAGTCAGCCAAGAGCTCAGCTGAGCCAGCCTACCAAAGGTTTGTCACGCATATGATATGAGTCAGAGAGGACTCCTCAGGAGTAGGACTCACTCTGTCCTAGGGACCGCTCTAATGAGGGCTTCAGGTGAGCAGACAGAGGGAGAGACATGAAGTGGTTCTCAGTGGAACTGGACTGGAGGGCAACTTCACTAAATATGCAAGCTCAGCTGAACAGCCAATGCCAAGTGTGAAATATCACGACATAAATCACATTAGGAGGACAGGGAGGGAGAACTCTGACTCTGAGTCAGGAAGCAACAGCAGCAGATGTCAGAAAGAATGTGGATTAGCGAGCAGAGTGCACTCCGGATATGGCATGTGTTGGCAGGCGTCAAATTCGTTATCCACACTGCAGGTGTGCTGGGCAGCAGTGACTTTGTGCTGCAGAATCAGATAGAGGAAGGGGCGGGAACAACTGGGAATGAAAACTGAAGTAACACACAGACTACTAGTGCCAGTTCTTATCACTGAAACTGAAAAATATGGAATGTAAGTGTAATGCAAAACTGCAATTTACGAATGCAAATGGCACTGGCATCATGGCAATTTTTGTGTTACTATTTAACAATAAAAAATTAACCTGAAGTCGATCCAGTGGCGCTGAGGGTTTGAGGTGATGGGCGCCAGCTTGCACCGCCGACACCGTGTTCGGGAACGGACTTGGGCCGCGAGGATGGAAGGGGAGGAAGAATTGAGCATCCCACAACTGCTCTCCTTCCTCCTGGGTGGGTGAGGGATCTGCATAGCGCTGCAGTGACACCCAGCAGAGACTGGGTGCTCCGCAGTTACGTGCATGCACAGAGGAGGAGCAGGGCAGGTGTCTGCACGTTAGGTGCGTAAATGCCATTGCACGTCCATCTCCTCAGTGGTGAAAAGTGGAAAATAGGTGGGGCGACCTCTGCGGCTGATGGCCAAGCCCTGCCCCTGGACTCAAGGGCATCTTCACGGGTCCATGCCGCGGGTCCCTATGGGGGGCCTGCCACTGGCCTGCAGTGTGATGGGACATATAAACTTGCATGCCAGACCGAGTCCAGGGGTGCGGGCCGGAGTTGGGGAGTCCGCTGTGACCAGGGGAAAAAGAGTGACAAGATAAAAAATGAACCTGAAAAAGTTCACAGTGTGTATATCATTCTCTGACTAACCTTGACAGTTTTGTGCCTCTGACAGACTGACAGGACTGTCTACTCTCTATAGTTCAGACTTACAATGAATGAACATGAACGAGCATGACCACTCGAGACAGAGCACCAGCAGCACGACAGTTAACAGTCATGTGAATGATCACTGCGGTCTCATCTGTCACTCACTGGCCCCACCGATGAGATGGCTGACCAATTTGAGTCTGTATACACAGTAACAACCAACCACAGACAGTTTGTTAAAACTGTTACCCATAAAGATAAGAAAACTTAACATGATGATCATTACATGACATGACAGACGACATGTTACACAGTGTTACTGTTAACAAAATAACATAACAGATTTTGATGCTGGGCCCGGTTACTGCTGCTGATCCCTCCCTCACCCCTATTCCACGCCCGTTGCTCAAGCCCAATCAATCAACAAACGGATTTAGGACAGCCGGTCGACACCCATATGTCCCTCCAACCCCCTGCTACTTAAACCAACTCTGAGTCAGAGTGGTTTTGGGGAGGGGTGCATTACCCCCAAATGCAGTAGGGTCCCGCTGACACCACAGCCACCTGGTGCTATTGTCACTGTAGTGTCCGCGCTATGAAATTGTCGCGGAGGAGGATGTAACCCTCAACAAACGTGTTTTGTTGTTCAACTTTTCTGGAGGGATGTCACTCATTTTGAAACCAGTACTTCATTTTCTGCTGCTGTTCCAAAAGAACAGCAGAGGACAGGACAATGATGATGTGCACTGTGCATTTACAGTGTGGCTTTTTGTGCAAGCAATGTGCTGTACTTCGTGTGTACTGCGCAATCAGTGTGCACTATGTGAGTGATACAGTCGCACTCACACAGCACACTGACTTTTGTGTGTTGTTGCGCATGGTCTGTTCTCAACATTTACCATTAAAGAAGCAGTTATTACGTGTATATCACTGGTGGCTTAATACTCACTTGGCCTCTGTGTGCCTTGTGTGGCACTCCGTGTGACACACACAAATTACGTGATCACTAAAAAAAAAAAAATCAAACAATGATTAACCCGGGCCGGGGCAGGGGGGAGAGATGAAAATAGAAAGGACAAGATTCTAAAGGGAATTAATGTCTGGAAATAAATTGTCAAAGATGGACAGGAAGTGAGGTCATATGTAACATAGAATTTGATTGCAGATAAGGACCTCTTGGCCAGCCTAGTCTGCCCATTTCCCTACCTAATGGATAAGCTGCAGATCCTAGTTAACCAACAGCCTATTTCCTCCTACCCCCCACTAGAATTGCCTTGTGTCTGTCCCATGCATTTTTGAATTCCCCCACTGTTTTTGAGTCCACGACCTCCTCAGGAAGGCTGTTCCATGTATCTGCCCTCTCTGTGGAAAAAATAATTCCTCACATTACCTCTGAGCCTCCCCATCTTCAAATGGTGCTCCCTTGTTCTTGTACATCTCTTTTCTGAAAGATGCTACTCTCTTGGACTTTGTTGATTCCCTTGAGGTACTTGAAAGTTTCCATCATGTCCCCCCTCTCTCTCTCTTTTCCTCGAGGCTATACATATTAGGCTCCTTTAGTCTTTCTTCATATGTCTTCTGGTGCAGACCCTGCACAATTTTGGTTGCCCTCCTCTGGATAGCCGTCACCCTGTCCTTGCAGAGATGGGGTCTCCAGAACTGCATGCAGTACTCCAGATGTGGTTTCACCAACTGTCTGTACAGAGGAATAACAACTTCCTGTTTTCTACTGGTGATGCCACTCCCTATGCATCCTAGTATCCCACCAGCCCTTCTTACTGCCTTCTCACATTGCGTGCCCACCTTTAGATCATCTGATATAATTACCTCCCCGTTCCCTTTCCATTTTTGTTGTCAGTATCTCACCCCCCATTGTGTACTCTTCCACTGGGTTTTTGTTTCCCAGGTGCATTACTTTGCACTTCTTTGTGTTGAATCTAAGCTGCCATACATTTGACCATTCCTCCAATCTTGCCAAGTCCCTTCTCATCCTTTCCACCCCACCTTGTATATCAACCCTGTTGCAGATCTTTGTATCGTCTGCAAAGAGACATACTTTTCCTTCCAGTTCCTGTGCAATGTCCCTTATAAAGACATTAAAATGGACTGGACCCAGTACTGAACCCTGCGGTACCCCACTAGTTAACCCCTCTTTCTTCACTGTGTACTCCTTTTACTATTACCCTCTGTGTCCTGTTATCCAGCCAATGTTTTACCCAGGCTGGCTAATTTGTTTATTAATCTTTTGTGAGGGACTGTGTCAAATGCCTTGCTAAAGTCTAGGTAGGCCATGTCCACAGCCCCTCCCTGGTCTACTACTTTGGTCACCCAGTCAGAGAAATCGATTAGACTCGTCTGACACGACCTTCCTGCTGTGAATTCATGCTGCCTTGAGTCCTGTGCCCCACTGGCCTCAAGGTACTCAACAATTCTTTCCTTCAGAAGTGATTCCATCCTTTTTCCTACCACTGAGGTCAAACTGACAGGTCTGTAGTTTCCTGCCTCTGTCTTGCTCCCACTTTTGTGAAGGGCAATCATTTCCGCCCTCCTCCGGTCTTCAGGTACCACACCATCCTCCCATGATTTGTTAAAAAGGGTAGTCAGTGGTGTTACTAGTTCTCCCCTTAGTTCTTTTAGAATTCTGGGGTAAATCCCATCAGGCCCCATTGCTTTATCCACTTCAGTTTTAGGAGTTCTTTCAGAACCCTTTCTTCTGTATAAGTAGGATTGGTCCCACTTGGTCCAGTAGCCTGTGTTTGGGAGCAGTCTTTGGCACTTGCAGTCGGGTGGCCACCTGTCCCAGCCTGGAGTGAGGAGGCAGTGCATTTGGCCATGGAAGAGACCCCCACCCCCACCCTGTGGCACGTCAGGGAGCTTGCTCTCCCGCTGTGAGACCTTCTGTGTGAGCAGGCTGCGTGTGTCACTGTGGGGTCAAGGGGCAACCTGGGGAAGAAAACCGAGCCCTTGGGGTTGTCAAGATGACAGCTGCTGGGACTCTCGGTTCCCATGTTGCATGGACTCCTGCTGGCTGGATACCATGGGGACAGCAGATAATGGGGCTGGGAGATGGCCAGAAGAATGGGTAGAGGACTGGGCTGGATAAAAAGTTGGATTTTAAAAAAACAAAAACAAAAAAAAAAAAAACAACTAAACTACTAACAGTAGGATGCAGTAAACCAAGAACTCTGGGCAGCCAGGGAGCCTAACATGAGGGGTGGGTAAGTATATAAAGCAAGAAATAGAGGACTGTGTGAGTGCAGGAGGGGGAGTGACAGATTCTCTGGGTGGAATGAGCCAAGGAGAACAACTGTCAAATATTGCTGAATATGCTACAGGCAACCAGACTAAGAGCTCAACCTGGAATTGGGGGATGAGTGTGGCGGGGTTGCGGGATAACAGATGGACCAAACACCGAACTTCATGTTCAACACACAATCTCTGTATGATGTTTATTCAAAATACAGCAGATGACCTGAAGCAGTGGCATATCCCTTCTTCAGTACATCAGTTTGCAGCAACAGACCATGTGTGTCCTTTCTCTGCACTTAGCCAGCACCTATGGATCTCTGATCTAACTAGCAGTTGAGATTCAGCCTGCACCCCTGTGCGGGCCTTGTTTGCTTGGGTAGTGGGGGCTCGGACAATAAAAAACCAAAATAAGCTGAAAACAAAAAACCTCAGTGTAGAAGCACTGAAAAAAGGGTTACACCAAAGGGCATTGGCAACAAGTCAAGTTTCAAAGAAATACATCATCTTACATACTTCCATAATGCAAAGCATCATGGGATATATGTAAATCACCACCACATTTCAGACTTGTTCAGTTTACAGCAATTTACATGCATTTTAAATAGCACAACTAACTTAATTTCTATAAAAGTCACCCAATTTTAGAGGCAGCTGTCCCTGCTGGGTACTCTGTTATTCATCGCCCGAGATTAGATCGCAAGGGGGGGGGGTTGCGGTCTGTTTCAAGTCCGAATTGGGACTAACTGGTGTTCCAGTTGAGGAGGCCATTTCATTCGAGTGTACTGTGGTAACTGGCGTGGGGTGCAAGATAGCGCTCATTTACCATCCACCAGGTGATGAGAAGTTGTCCCTGCAGGAAGTAGCTGACTTAGTCGCCGACATGGCATTGGCGTCGTCCAGACTGATGGTTCTGGGCGACTTCAGTGCCTGGGTCGACGATGAATCCTCACTTTTTGGACAACACTTCCTCCAGGTGATGACATCCCTGGGCTTCACACAGGTTGTTTCCTCAGTTACTCACAATGGTGGTCACTCCCTTGATTTGGTCTTCCTCCTGGGGATCGAGGCCTCCGACTTGGTGGTGGAACCTGTCGGCTGGTCTGATCACTGCACCGTTAGGTTAAATTTTTCAACCCCCCTGGGTAGGTCGGCCCCTGTGGAAATGGTCAGTTACTGCCCTTTGCAGGATGTTGTCCCTGATGACCGGGCAGTGGTGATTGACCTCTCGCCGTTTGGTGAGAGTAGTAAGGATCCTGAGCTGTTAGTCATGGCCTATAATATGGCCGTTTCTTCAGCTCTCGATCTGATTGCTCCTGTCTGTGTTCGCCCCCTTCCGCTGCGCCGCAGGGCCCCATGGAATTGCGGAGGTTGGGATGTAGGTTAGAGCGTCGCTGGCAGAGGTCTGCCTTGAATGCCAACCATCTTATTTTGTTGGAGCATTATAGACTCTACCAATCGGAGATTTTCCGTAAGAAGGCAGAATTCCCGTCCAGAGAAATCTCTGTTGCACGGAATCGACCGGCTCAGCTCTTCTGAACTGTGCACAGGCTGTGCAATCCTGCCTGCCTGCAGCTCCGTCGAGCCTTTTCACAAGTAGTGTGAGATGAGATTGCTTGATTTTTTGCAAATAAGGTGGCCGATATCAGGCAAGAGCTGCATCAGACTCTCTCTATGGGGGATGCTGTTGGTTGGTATGTAGTCGCAGAGCCTGGAGTTTCCCGGAGTAACTTTGCTCTGCTGGAGTTCGTTGATATTATGAGGATTGTCCAGGGGATGTGCCCCACATGCTGTAGTTTAGATCCGGGCCCTACTTCCCTAATTTTGGGTTGTAGTGATATTATTGGCCTGGTCTTAGCTCAGATTGTCCGGTGCTCTTTGGATTCAGGTGAGTTCCCTAGCTCCTTGAAGATGGCGATGGTGACACCCCTGCTGGAGAAGGCTTCTTTGGAACCGGAGAATCTAGCAAACTACAGATCTATCTCTAATCTTCCTTTTGTGGGAAAGGTTATTGAGAAAGTGGTGGCAGCTCAACTGGAGAATCATTTAACCATCCATAATTTATACAAACCTCCCCAATTGGGCTTCTGTAAGAGGCGTAGTACTGAGACTGCGCTGGTTTGGGTGCTCAGTGAACTCCTGATGGCGAGAGATCGGATAAACTGTTCCATCTTGGTTCTCCTTGATTTTATCAGCTTTTGACACTGTAGATCATGAGATTCTGCTGGAATGCCTGAGGTTCATCTGTGGACTGTCTGGGACAGTACTCAGATGGTTTTCATCTTTCCTCGCCGGTAGAACTCAGAGAGTTGTCTCGGGAGTATTTTCTTCTGAGTCTTTCTCTCCGCCTTGCGGGGTTCCTCAGGGTTCAGTGCTGTCTCCCATGTTGTTTGCAGTGTACATGCTGCCCCTCGGAGTCATTGTAAGATGGTATGGGCTGAGGTTTCACTGCTATGCTGATGATACCCAGCTCTACCTGTCTTTTGCCCCCAACCAGGCTAGTGCTATCTCAGTACTGAACAGCTGCCTTGTGGAAATCCAAGATTGGATGAGTTCCAGTGGTTTAAAGTTGAACACAGGAAAGACTGAGGTTCTGGTGGTGGACCCAGGTCGCTTGACGGAGGGGTTGAGGGCTGATCTCCTCTCTGGCTAGGTCCTGGGGGGGGCCCTCAGATCCTTGCCTCTGAATGGGTGTGGGACCTAGGAGTGGTGCTTGATGATGGGCTGACCTATCGTCATCAAGCTGGCCTTTTACCATCTTAGGAACATTGCTAGGATCAGGCACCTCGTCCCGTCTGGCAATCTTCCTGTCTTGGTCCACGCCTTTGCGACTTCGCGCCTTGACTACTGTAACTCCCTTTACTTAGGGCTTCCTGGGATTGATATCCGCCGCTTGCAGCTTGTGCAGAATGCTGCAGCACGTTTGTTGACTGGGGTATCTAGGAGATCCCATATTACCCCTGTGCTGCGCGATCTGCACTAGCTGCCTGTTCAGTGGCAGATCACCTTTAAGGTAGGTTTCTTAACCTACAGAGCCCTACACAGACAGGGTCCTGACTACTTGAAAGAGCTCCTGGTTCCTTACGCCCCTCTGCAACAGCTCCGCTCAGCTGACGAGGGGTTGCTGAAGATTCCGAGGGTTTACTTAAAGTTATCGGGGGCTCGTGCTTTCGGGTTTGTTGCCCCTACCCTCTGGAATTCTCTGCCCCATCAGTTACGGGCGTGCAGAACAGTGGGGTGCTTTAAGCAAGCATTAAAGACCTTCTTATGGGATAAAGCTTATTCAGAGTCTTTTTGATTTGACTGATTTTATTGGTATTTATTGTATTTACTGGTTTTGTTTGTTCAGCGCCTTGATATGTGAAAGGCACTATATTAAATAAAATATATTATTATAGTACTTTTTACCATTATCAAAAACACCTAGTGCCATGACATTTTCAACATTTACAGATTTCATAAACATAAGGTATATACATTAAAGTATTTTATGACATAGTGCTATTACATACTAAATCCAACAATGATAAACACAGCCTGTTTTACATATGCTTGGAGGTCACCACAATAACCTCCCTGTACGAGGACCTGAGAGGGAAATGGAAAATTAAAGGGGGTACTATAGCATAGTCAAGAAAGGGAAGGGGGTGGCCAACCTTATGGACCAGAAATTGTAAAGAACAGATTAGGCTAAGAAATAGAAGAACTCATTGCAACAGATTTAAGAAAAGGTCGGTCCTCGATTGGCAGGAGCTCCCTGTTACAATGAGGTGAGAAAGACAGCAGCAAGTGACAGAAAATGATTGGACTTTCAGTATCCAGAAACAGAGAACTGGAAAATTCTACATGGAAGAGAGGCAGGAATTATTTTAATTGTCAAATGAATGCTACAGCCTATCATGGAGAGTATGAGCTGGGAGCTATGTTGAATTGAGTATGAAGAAATAAGGATGACATGGTGACTAATGTACAGTTGATGAGTGGGAATGATCACAGCATAGTCAGATTTCAGATATACAGAGCAGGAGTGAATTAGGACTATAGTAGAGCTAACTCAGAATGAACTTGAGGGCTGTGGTCAGCAGTGTGGAACAGGAGAAGGTAAGCCCTCTAACCTGCCCCCTTTTACTTTATCTAAAACTTTTTTAGAGTAATTTGAGAGACAGTGGAGTTACGGGTACCTAGAAAGTAACAAGGGTAGAAGAGCCAAAAGGCACCTTGTGTGGGTGAATGCAGCAATAAGAAAACTTATAAAATGGGAAGGCAGTCGGCCCGGTGGCGCTGAGGGTTGGGGCACTGGATGCCACACCTTGCGTCACGCCGGCGACCCAGGTTTGGGAATGAAGTCGGGCTGCTGGGGGTCGACCGGGGGGGAGAGAGAGGATTGAGCGTCTGCGGAGTGCTCTTCTCTCTCTGGGGAGGGGATCCAGGTGAAACAGTGGCCCCCAGTGGAAGCCGGAGGACATGCGCATGTCGGGCACCATGCTTAGAGGGAGGGAGCTGCGGTGGATGTCTCGGACGTCATTGCACGTCCGAGCTCCTGGGGGAGAGGGTTGTGGGGGAAAAAATTTGAAAAATCCCCTGACACCGGGGAGGTGACGGAACCACCAGTGGCCTAGGTCCACATGTCCAGAGCTGGCCACACTACCTGACACGAATTTGGGGACTCTGGAATTTCCCTAGAGGGTCTGGAGAGACTGGAGTCGTGACCTCGACACAGTGCTTGGGTAAGGGCGGTTCAGGCGGGCGGTTAGGATCCCAGAGCCGCGTTTGGATTCCCGAGAGATGCCCCAAATGTCAGGTGTACAAACAGAGTCTATATAAAAAAAAAAAAAAAAAAGAAAGAAAAAAAAAAAATTGGGAAAGCATTTATATGGGAATGTCCATCATTAAACACCCCACATTTAAGTTACGCTTCAGAGAAAATTAAAAACTTTTTGCTTACTTGGGTTTCAGTAACTTTTACCTGACCTGGCTAATCCTGCCGTCCTTCTGATCCAACATGCTGGCAATAGCACCACTGTGGAGAATCAGTTGTCCCTAATGTATATAGGGCTGTTTGCATCTCACATACGTTGGTTACTAGTCCATTGTACTCCCAAGACTAAGTACAGATCCTGTAAGCTTAAGTGCACAGGCTCACAACGTGGCATAGTGCCATGTGGCTTGCAATATACTACATTGAGACTCTGCTGTGTGAGTCACACTCCAGTATGTCGACGGAACAAAGTTTGCACCAACTGAAATCTGGCTAATTCATTTGAATTATGACCTAGGCATGGGTAGAACTGGGTGGGAAATATAGACAGTGATTGCAGAAAAAGACAAATTGTCCATCCAGCAGTCTACCTGTAACGCCCGATTTATACCCAGAGACCTTTTATCCATATAGGGTCTTTGTCTAAACTATGCACCCCCTTGCTTCATGTTTTACTACTACCCACATCCTCTGAGTAATAACTGATCCCTTAAGTGTGTCCCAGCTGTGTTTGAAACCGTTAATGGTTTTGGCATCCACCACCTCCACTGGAAGACTGTTTCGTGGCTCAGCCTTTCTCAGAACAGATAAAACTTTCTCACATGCCTCCTGAACCTCATCCACACTCTTGCCTTAAACATTCCTGTGTGCTTAGCACTGATGGATGCAGGCACAGTAGGGCTCCATCCGTCTTGCGCCGATGCACATTGTGACTGGGAATGGGGCCCCTGTACTTTTGTGAGACCTTAGATAAGGTGCCTCATGAGAAGTTAGCATGTAAGATACGAAAGTACGAGATTGCGTTTAACACTGAAAGATGGATCAGAAACCAGCTAGGATTTTAATTTTTTTTGTCATTTCTTTATGATCCTCTCTCAGCCTTCCGACCGGTCACTCCTTCAAGCTGCCTAGGGCCCCAGCCGCCACCATCTCCCGGTCACCATCTGCCGTCCCCATCATCGCCTGCAACCTCTGGGTAACCTGACGTAACTCTTCATCGGGTGGGTCCCCCTCATCCGAGGGAGAAGTGCCCTTAGGCACAGCTTTGTATCCTGGGGCTGGTGGGGGTCAGCTAGGGGCTATCCCGGGCTACTGTGGAAACAGGAACTGGCGTCCATCCTCTGGCCGGCTGGAGGGCAATTTTTCCATCTTTCTTGGCCCGCCCACTTCACCCAGTTGGCTTGTGTGGGAGCGGCATCCTGAGGCCGAGACTTGCGGGAGGGCGTGTTGAGGCTCCACGCTCCCCTAGCTCATCTCCCAATCTGCCTTCAGGAGCCAAGGCCCAACCCACCCCCCTCGGAAGGGAAGCATCCAGTGAATTGTCTGGATCCCCTCCCTGCCAATCTCTGCTCCTGGCATCCGGGGCTTGGGGCGAGAACCCAGGTTGCCAGCGTGCCGAGCAAACCCCTTCACTCTGCACCTCGGAGCCGGCCTGCTAGGATGTTTTTAATTGTCATTAATGTTTTAAAAATGCTTTTATTCACTGTCGACAGCACTTTGATAATTTAGAGAATTCTGCTATTAAAAATAATAAGGGAAGTAGAAAGCAGAAGATGATGGTTCTAGGGTGGCCATCCAGGTGGAGGAGGGAGGTGTTAGCTAGTGGAGCACCACAGAGGTCAGTTATGGAACAGTTCCTGTTTAACATCTTTCAAAGAACAAAACACATGAAAAAAGAAATCTCATGTAACAAGACTAAATTTTCGGATGACCCTGATGTGGTGGTCCCTAAGGGGGAGAAACTGGGGGAAAAAAACAGAAACGAAAAAAACTTGTTTTATCATCTTGGTTAAGAAGTTCAGGTGACAACTAACTAAAATGCTACAGGGTTCTTGACTTCCAGTTTAAACTCTGTAGGGTGACTGTGATGCCGAGGACCACTGATGTTTGGATGAGTGTCTTTTTACACCCATGCCTGCATGCAGAGGGCTGCTAGGGAAGAACAGGTGAACATTTATTTCTTTGTTTTTGGCAAGATGTTATTACCTTTGTACATGGCGATAGTAAGGCTGCATTTAGAATACAAGCAGGGTAATTCACGTATTCAAACAGAAGATAGAACTTAATCTAGCCATTTTCATCGAGTGTCAAGAAGGCATATGACCATGTTAATTGGCACTACATTGGGTACACTCTCTCTGCCTTTCATTTTAAGCCCAGTTTTTTTCAAGTTGGTTTATAGCCTTGTACTGTACAGTAGCTCACAGAGCCAGGGTGAGGGTCAGTGAGGTTGTCTTCTGGCATCTGTATCTGCACTGGGGGACCAGACAGGGATGCCCTCTGTCACACCCAGTTTGTGCTCATGATAGAGCCATTAACAGCTGCAATGGGCAACACTAAATTATCAAAGGGGCATTTTGTGATATTAATCAAAGTAGCAGTGTATGCAAATGACTCAGTATTATTTGTTATTGACTCGATGTCATCTTTTACATTGTTGCTACAGTTGCTGGGAGAATGGCTCTTTTTCTGACTTTAAAGTTAATGGGGGAGGATTTTCAAAAGGGTTGCACACAAACACAAATGCATGCTGCACCTGTGTCTGCATCCATCCACTTGCGTTCAGGCAGCCCTGCTGCTGTTTTCAGAAGTTGCGTCTGTTTGCAACAAAAACTCACAATTTGTGGCAGAAATCTGCTGTAGTTACCTCCAGAGTGGATGTAGTTGCATCTGACTTTGGACGCTGTTTGGCCATCTACCAGCAGGTCCAGAAGGTTTGTACATATTTCCTTTTTTGAAACTAGCAGGTGACACATTTCCGGGAGGGGGGGGTCCTTTTCAAATTCCTGCCTTATGTGTCTAAAACCAGTGATGTAGTGCTTAGTGATGTTTTGCACAGGACAGTCAGAGATTAGATTCCTGTTAGGTACTCTAGGAAGGGTTGTGAGTATTTAGGTATACATATCTAAAGGCAACTTGGCCAACTTCTTGCAGCTAGTTATCATGCACTCTTCAAAGCTGACAGAGTTGCATTGTAACGATGGATGTTGTGTCCCCTCGGGAAGCTGCAACCTGCCACCCTGAGGGTGGGTGGGGTGGGGGTAAGGGCCATCAAAATGAGCATTTCACTGAGGCTGCTGTACCTGTTCCATATGCTTACAGTTGGAATACCTAGTGATGCTAGGGTGGTGATAGATAAAGTAATTAGCTCATTTGTTTGGAGAAGGAAGAAGCCCAGTGCAAGGCATAAACTGTAATCTTAGACAAAGATGAAGGGAGGACTGGGCCTCCCTAGATTTGAAGCTGTATTATTTGGGGGTACAAACGAACCCTGTGATGAACTGGTTATATAAGCTGACCTTCTGAGATAGGCTCAAGATGTAAGCAAAAGAAATGCTCCCTCTTCAGGTCAGCAACTTTCCACTAATTATATTTCATGGGGGAAAGCTGCAGAACTGTCTTAACCTGTGGATAAAGACGGTCCCTGAAAGTGTGGAGGGATATGAAAAAATACACAGGCAAACAGAATGTGGCTTCCTTGGCAGCCAGCATTTTGGGAAATTCAGAATTTCAAGCAGCCAGTGACTACCAGGGCTATCATTCATGAGAAGGGTCTTTTGCGATTATTCTAGTTTAAACTACCTGATTGGGAGAGTTTATACTCCTTAATGCAAATAAAGGAAGACGTTGAGTTACCAGTTCGGAATTTCTTCCAGTACCTACAAATTCTGCTTTACTTAACGTACCCTGAAATTCAAAGCTGTGTATTTTGAGTTATAACCCAGTCAGAAAATCATACAGCTGTATCAGTAAGAACTGGCAACTTTATTATACTGATTCGGTCGTATATAAAAGGCTTCTGGAGCAAGTGCCGGACCAGATAAAGGTAATAAGACAGGCCTAGGAAAGGGACAGTGGCAGAAACTGGGGTAAAATGTGAACATGGTATTCACAGTATGTCATAGAACTACTACAGTATCTCACAGATGTGGAGAGAATGAGTGGGAGGTGTTGATCCATTTTTCCTTACACCAATCATTTCGCACCATTGTGATGAAAATAAATCAAACCTGTGTTGGAGAAGGTGTGGGATAGTGGGTACCTATTACCACTGCGTTTGGGATTGTCTTGAATTTAAAACCATATTGGGACACACATGGGACTTCAGAGGAGCTGACTTTGATAAGATGGCCAACAGAGTTAAGCTAGCCCTGGCAAAAAGAAACACAGGTGAGGGGGTACAGGCAAAGTGGGCAAGCATTAAGGATGCAATACTTGAAGCAACATCCCATTGTGTTAGACAGAAAAGGAAGTGCAAAAGAAGAAGGAAACCACTTTGGTTCTCAAATACAGTAGCAGAAAAGGTCAGAGCCAAAGGCTGGCCTTCAGGAGATATCAGGGAACACAGCGGGATGAAGATAGGAGGCATACCAAACTGCCCTAAGGGAAGCAGGAAGGCAGTAAGGCAGACAAAGTCCCAAACTGAGGAAACACTAGAAATGAACAGTAAAAGAAGGTGACAAGACTTCTATAGATACATTAGTGAAAGGAGAAAGTCCAGAGGGGTATTGCTAAGCTTAATGGAGAAAAGGAGCATGTGAGGAGGAGGACCCTGTAAAGCATCTATCCTAAATAGATACTTTTGCTCAGTATTTACTGAAGAGAAGGTAGGGCAGGGCCCATAGCCCACACCATGGACACGGGGAGGTGAGCACTACTCCCTTCACAAAAGAAAGGGTCCTACAAGAGCTTGCTAAGCTCAGGGTGGATAAGGCAATGGGACCTGATGGCATACATCCCAGGGTACTTAAGGAGCTAAGGGTGGAACTAGCAGAGCCATTAGTAGAACTGTTTAGTGAGTCTCTGAGCACAGGAGAGGTCCCAGAAGACTGGAGAAGGGCTCATGTGATCCCGCTCCACAAGAGTGGTAGCAGGGAGGAGGCAGGGAACTACAGACCAGTCAGTCTTACCTCAGTAGTGGGCAAGATTATGGAGGCACTCCTTAAGGAAAGGATAGTGCAACACCTGGAATCCATAGGGGCACAGGATCCAAGACAGCATGGGTTTACAAAAGGAAGGTCCTGTCAAACTAATCTCATAGATTTGTTTGACTGGGTAACCAAGTGGTGGACCAAGGGGAGCAGTTGATGTCGCCTACCTTGACTTCAGCAAAGCTTTGACACTGTTCCACATAGAAGATTGATAAATAAGCTGGGTAGGCTCAGGGTGGGTCAGAAGTTGGTCAACTGGGTGGCAAACTGGTTGACGGGCAGAAAACAGAGAGTGGTGGTAAATGGTATACAGTCAGAAGAGATGCAAGTCACAAGTGGGGTACCTCAGGGGTCAGTCCTGGGGCCAGTCCTCTTCAACATCTTCATTAGTGACCTTGCAGATGGACTAGAGGGTAAGGCTTGTCTGTTTGCAGATGACACCAAGATCTGCAACAGAGTAGATGATCCAGATGGGGTGGGCCGAATGAGAAGAGATCTGGATAAACTAGCAAAATGGTCAGAAGAGTGGCAACTGGGATTTAATACAAAGAAATGCAAGATCATGCACATAGGGAAGAGAAACCCTGAAGCCACCTATAGGCTGGGAGGGGAGTTGCTAGCAGTCACAAAGGAAGAAAGAGACTTGGGCATCATCATCACTGATGACCTGAAATCATCCAAGCAGACCTCTAAAGCAGTAGGTAAGGCTAGGGGTGTTAGGGATGTATTAGTAGGGGTATCACAAGTCGGAAGAGGGAGGTAATAATCCCTCTTTACAAGACACTAGTTAGGCCCATCTGGAGTACTCGTGCAGTATTGGAGGCCACACCTTCACAAGGACATTAACCAAATTGAGGCAGTCCAGAGAAGGGCAACCAAAATGGTACAGGGACTGCATCAGAAGACATATGAGGACAGATTAACAGAGCTCAATATGTATACCCTTGAGCAAAGGAGGGAGAGGTGATATGATCGAGGCATTCAAACACCTTAAGGGCATTAACAAGGTGAAAGAGTCTAACATGTTTAAATATAAGAAAAATAGCAGGACAAGAGGACACAGCATGAGATTAGAGGGGCTGATTAAGGGGAATGTGAGGAAATTCTTTTCACAGAAAGGGTGGTGGATGCATGGAATGGCCTACCTCAAGAAGTGGTGGCTATGAATACAGTGCAGGGCTTCAAACAGGCATGGGATAGGCATAAGGGAGCAATACAAATGAGTATGAATAGATAGGCCAATGACAGAGCAAAGGCCGATGGCACATTTATAAGGTAGAAAAAGAAATGGGCAGACTGGATGGACCTTGCGGTCCTTATCTGCCGTCAGCTTCTATGTTTCTATGGACAGGAGTAACAATTTATAAATGATTTTAAATGTAGATCCATTCAAAATTTAATATATTGTTTTTGAGAGCTCTACTAAATAAGGAGTTGGATAAATTCCAGATGTATTTATATCATGTAATTACGGTGGCTGCCAATAAATTAAGTACTATAAATTGGTTACAAACCAAGGCCCCAGAAGTGCATAATCTAAATTAAAAGAAGTGCATATGAAATGGACCACAGCAACTCTTAACCCAGAAACGTGGAAGACTTCACATGATATAGTTCGACTGATTCCTACATTGAAAATATAGGAATCACACATCAAGTGATGATATAAGAACATATACCTTGATGTTCTAACGTAGTATCTGTCCATTTTCATTTTTCCTTTCCTTTTTCTTTTGTGCTTATCCTCGTCCCCCATTTCTGTTTTAAGGGAGTTCTAAATATTGAAAACTGCTTGACTTGCTTCTGACTGCATGTGTTGCAACTTTGCTATTGTACAATATGTGTGACATCTGCAAATTGCTATGTGTTGCACGGCAGTGATCATATAAAAAGTAAAAAGAATACTGCAGGCCTCTTGGTAATGTTTTGCCTCTTGGGGGTCTGGGACTCCCATTATGAATTCGGGGTCTGGACCAAATTCTGTAACTCCAGCAGTGTTCTTGTGAGTCGCTTTGACACATCCCGCTGCAGTATTGGTGGCAGCAGCAGGCTGCAACTTCTGTGTTCCTAAAATGCCCATGGTGCATCTCAGGATTGCAAGACACGGATGAGTGTTCATATCAATCGGTTGTTGGCATGGCAAGGATGAGGGGCCCTGTGTCTTCAGAAGTGCTGCACTGCACGCAGTTTTGCTTGAAGAGTACATAAAATAAAGCAGGGGTAGAGGCGGTAGCACACCAGGCTACAAAAATCATTAGCAGATTGTAGGGGCTGACCTAGGAAGGGTGACTGGAGCACTTAGTTATGCTCCCACTAGAAAACCTGTATGTGACTGTAATTGGGTGGCCAGCGGGGGTGGGGTGGGGGTTGGGAGTTTAGGGGGTTGATGCTTCATTTGGAGTATTTCACAAAGGTTAATAATGGTGACTGAGAAGGTGTAATCCTCAGCAATGTCTGTTGAGGCTTGGGTTGTGGTACTGGTATAAGATCCAGATGGGTAAGTGGGAGCTCAGTGAGTTTGCTATTTCCTGGTGATCTGTGACAAGATTACCATTGATGTTAAGGTGATTTTAGTGCTGAGTGAATAATTTGATGTTATTTTATTTTATTTATTTAGCTTTTGTTTACCGGGTAAGTACACTAGACAAGTATTATGCCTATTTTCAGGAACGACCCGGGAGAATACAACATGAGGAACAACAGTCAAGGAGACATGGCAAAGAGAGTACAGTTTTTGTCACAGTAAACAAACATGTGGGAAATGCATCATTTGACGCTAGGGGAAACATATAGTAGTAAGCACATTTCAGATTATACACTCTAGACTAGCTAGTTCAACTGACAGATATATACAGGTCATCATACATAGGAGTGGAGCATAGCTCAAGAACTGGATTGGTCATAATATAACTTACAACATTGTCGCATACACCCTCTAGGCTAGTTGGATCATGGACAGGTATATACAGCTCATCACATTTTTCTAAATATGCACATGTTAGACAGAAACAGAAACACTTGGTAGTACAAGTTTCTACCAAGTGACCGAGGTGCAATATGTCATGGTTAGCCTATGACCGTGGAGCAATAATGGGTGTAAAAATGCCCAAGGCTTTTTAGGCACGAGTAGTCAGAAGTCATTGATACAGTGGGGAAAATATCTCCAGGAATTCAATGGAGACACCCTGGGGAGGTTCAGACAAAACAATCACGATGTGATGGAGTTTTTTTCCAGTTGTTCCAAGGGTTGTTTTTTAAACTTTCAGTAGTTTGTGAAATAGTAGGCTGTGGCATTCTTTACCTGGTGAATCACTGGAAGTGAATCAGACCTGGTGCATATGAAAGCGGGTGGGGGGAAGAAGGTGTCAGAGAGCATTTTAGAAGTGATACTTGGTGGGGGGAGAGACACTGAGTCTGTTTCAGTACAGACTGGAGACATTAGCAGCATTGGAGAGTTATAAAAGTAAGCAATAATGCACTGGTGTACTGTGATTAATTGTAGATATTGTCGTCCTTCAGATGCAAGAGAATGCACAAGTTCGTTAAGTGTCTCCAACCATGTTAGGAGTGATGATATACATGATGACTTACATTTTGAAGCGCTTTATCATTGTATCATGCATGGCCCTTAAATATTTTCATTGTTGAAATAAAAAAAAAAAAAAGTTTTTTCTTTTAATGTATTTCTTTTGTCAAAATATCCGTCTCTCCCTCCAGAAATAATCCCTATTGTCAGAATCCTCAAAAGATAACATTTATTTAGTTTTTGTTGACCAGGTAGGTGCGCTAAACACTACAGTGCCTATTTCCAGGCACAACCCGGGAGATTAGAAAGACCAATAGAAAGTACAAAAGCAGCAGAGTCACACCTCTTACAAAGAACAGGAAAAACAGAACATTAGATATGACAAAATGTCAGTCACAAAGAGAAAGCAAGTATCAGCAGGTCACAATCAAAGTGAAATAATGCAAAATGCAATATAGACAAAAACACAATGACCCAAAAATCAAGAGCCATAAAAATGTGGGTCACAAGTGAATATGGGCCTGGGAGTGGTATTAAGGAAGGGAGGACAGAACACTTCATACTGGAGTGGGAAAGGAACTTGGGGAGGATGGGACAGAAGAATGATTGACCATGGCTCTAGACCGCTTTACCAGCTGATTCTTGGGATGTTGTAGACATGCTGAGGCTGAGCCCAATCTGGTGAACTTCTGTCATCCTGCTATATTTTGCTGGGGAGCAGTCATCATCTCCTCTTCTCTTTTCCTTGTGGCTCTTTCCTGTCTGGTTAAAGGATTTATTTATTTATTTATTTTTAAAAAGGTGTTCTCACTTGTACTCTGTGCTGTTCCTCCATCTCTGTACATTTCTGTGGTGACCTCCTCACTTTGACAACAACCCACAAGTTGTAGTGCATTGTCTACGAGTACTTGAATCCGACAGTCATCATTTTTTCCTTCCATTTCCTTTCTTTCCTTGTCCTCCCTTCCTTCCCTTTCTCCTTCCACTGGCACCATAGCCTGTCCTTGATTCCACAGCAACTCAGTTGAGGAAGCTGTTTTGCAGGTACCTCAAGCCCTCCTTGACCCTACCGCAGTGATCACTGTGAAATGGAATGATGGGACCTCTGGGAAGTCATGCTTAAAGGATTTCTTATGGTCAGCAGCCTCATTTTTTTTTACTTTGTGCCAGAAAAAAGTATAGCACAATAGCACATTTCATAAGCACTTTATCAGAAAGTGCTTTGCATACCAATCAATGAGATTTTGGTAGTGTTGGGACTGTTGCGTGTGCAAACTCTGCAGAAACTGTTATGGTCGGAGTATCCGTTCTGACTCAGTAGACTCATTTAACTGACTTTAATGACCTATGCTTATTAGATACTGGGCACCAATTATGAACTGCAAACTGTAAGATACATGTCTGGCATTGTGCTGCAGTGGAAGCATGGGTAGCTAATGAGCCCATGACCATATGTCCCAGAGATGAGAGCGCTACCAGTTAACTGTTCTAACGGGGCGTCAACATAATAAACTGCTTACAGAAATTAAAGTTGGCTAACAGCCATGGCTTCGGTGCAAAGGAATCCCCAACTTGAGACCCATTTTGACTGCCTGCATTATCTGTATGTCTTGCACTAATCCTTTGCTTGAAAAGATCAAGTTTGTCACATTTGGCACAGGCAGTATGGTTGGAGCTTTTCTAATTTAGTTTACTTACTTTTGAGGTCGTGGCTGATGGCCAAGCTTAATTTTTCATATTTTTTGTATTTCCTTTTTGAGTATAACAAAATGAAGCATCATTTACGTTGCCAAACATGAAAGCAGCAGTCCGATCCCAGCCTGTTAGTGCCAGTAGTAGTGTGTTGCGCTACCATATGGGGGACTTGGGTTTGCTTTTGACTATTTCCAGCCTCTGGATGGAAGAATCCTTGGAGCAAGCAGAGGTAGAGCTCTTGGACTCCAGGGGCAGGGTTGTGCTGTGCTCATGCTGACTCGGCACCTCCACTGCTGGAGATTGCTGAAAATGTTGGTGCCATCAGTTGCTGGCCGTCTCCCTCCCAACCATTACCATGTAAGGATGCATACTTGGGTGGTGGGTGTCTCCTAGAAAAGGGAGGGGACAGAGGAATGGCTGCTATGTATGTCTGTCCCTCTGCATTCTAGTCTGTCTTCTGGCTTCCTCTCCTAGCAATCTGAAGTTTCTCCCAGTAGTATGCTTGTGGAGTGCTGGTCTGAATCAAGAGCTGGGGTAAGTGGCCAGTGCTTCTGAAATAGTCAAGCAGCAGAAACAGACAAGTGGGGGTAGGGTGGATGAGGGGCTCATAAGCAGTAATTATATCCCTCCCCCCAAACAAAACTGCAGAACTTGGATTGACCTAATGGCGCAGAAGCAATGCTTTGCTCTGCTTCCCGAGAGACTGAACTTCACATGCGAACTTCGGATCCCAGAGTGGGTCATACTGGGGGATTGGTCAGTCAGGGAACTGAGGTTCTCGGTTCTGTTGAGCAAGGCCATGGGCTACCTGACATTTGGGTACCTCCCGCTAGTTGGTGTTTGCTGTGAAGGCAGCCTCTCACTCACCTACATGACTAGAGCCATGGTGAAGCTGATCCTGATTGTTGGGTGAAGATGGAAAAACACATAAAAGCAGAAATCTTTTTAGCCCCACCACCATGAAAATTTGGACTTAATATGTTTAGCTTGTGAGAGTTATGTACACCACTCTCTTAATGTTTGGCTTCTCGTCTTCTAAAACTTTAAAAGTAAGTTTTGCATTTAAAATGTGATGATGCGCTGATAAATTCACAAGTCCCATTCACAGTGTAAGTAGCCATCAGTGCAAAACAAGTTATTTTGTGTTGCCCTGCCCCTCCACCACCATTTGCACTGTACACTGAAGGAGGTAGCAAAAAATCCTCAGCTCCACACACGCGTGCCACTAGTAGGTCCAAAGTAGCAAATGTCATCATGACGCACGACTAGTGTGAAACCGGTAGAGGTTGTGTTTCTGTACTGCAGGATGGCTCTTTATTTAAAACTGTTGTTGTGATGAAAGTATTTTTCACTTGTTGCTTGCGGTGCCTTGTTTTACATTTGCCACTGAAGGAGGTGCATGTCACAGGGGAAGAGTTCCTCCTGGTCAATGGCACTGTGCGTGGATAACCCAGATGTTACAGAGTGCAAATGATGGTTGTACTGCACTCGTGTGAGCCTAAACAATTAGGCGGTATTAAAGTTTTGAAATGTACTTTATTGAAAGGAGTGAAAGAATGGCAAACAAAGTTCCCAGCACTTATGTCACTCAGTCACTTTCTTAGGTGGCTCCAGGCGAAGTGTCTTGAGTGACACAAAAGCACTGGTTGTTTTGTTCACAGGTATTCCTGCATTACCTCACACATAGTACGTTTTCAACTTTAATACAGCGTATATTTATTTATTAATGTTTAGGAATTACAACCCTTTGAGTCAGGGACTCTTTTGCAAAGGCTCCATGTCAGATATCAGTTACAGTAAGGTGGCAGACAGTACAAGTATGACATACAAGACTTGGTATACAGTGGTTACACTCGGTTCTAACTGGTTACACTCATTTCTAACAGGGTTATAACGATAAGGTTATACAAGAGACAAACAATGCACAGTTCCATAACCCTTTGGGTAATTGGTCATCACTGGGGCAGAAAAGAGAGCAATCCAGTGGAAATTGTCAGGTAGGAGAAGAGATGTGCAGGGTCTACCAGTGTTGGAATTACACTTTATTAGCTTTGGGAGCTAGGGGGGCCACAAGGGTCCTGTCTTTAAATTGAGCCCACCTTCCCATTATAAGTCAATGCAGTGATATGTGAGCTACCGGGGCTCACTTCAGAGCTACCGGGACCGAGCCCTGGCAAGCCCCACTGTAATTCCAACACCGGGGCTACATAGAGTAGTTTTTTTTTTTTTTAATACTTCCTTTATTATGGTAGGCCCGAAAGGGCTTGAAAGATCATGTCCATACAGATAGATCATACATCTATTACATAGGTACAGTACATAAAACATCTTGTTGACATCACAGTGCATACCTACACATTAGCTTTTTACTGAATAAAAGCATTTGATGATCTAGTTAAAGTAAACTACATGTTCTCAAAGATCTATCAAATAATACTGCAGATGTTCTTATCTATTACTACTCAATGGAGATATTAACAAACTGTACAATGCACTGCATAAAATAATACAAAATATATATTTCGTTCCTTATTTTTATAAATTCGTGATGAGAAAAAAGGGAGATGGGGCCCAGCTATGCCTAATTAGGCATCTAAATGTAAATGAGGCTCATACAAGAGCCATCTAGTCCACCTGTTTTCGTACGAGTGAGTTTGTTGGCGAAGGCTGAATGTAATCCTCTCTATTAAGTGAATATTTTCCACTATGTCTGTCCAATCTGTTATGGGGGGGAGCTCTCTGTGCCCATTTCTTAGTAATGGCCATCAATACAGCTATCGTAAGAACCGACCATAAATATATTGCCTCTCTTCCCTGTATCTGCTTTGGTCTAAGACCTAAAACCAAATGTTCAGGGCCCAGGGGGAATTGAAATTGGAAAATTTCCTGGAGATGGGGTTCTATATTGGACCGATACTCCTCAAGTATCTGACATGTCCAGAAAATGTGGGTCTGTGAAGCTGGGGAGATCCCACATCCCCTCCAGCAGTTCGAACCAACTGTTGGTGCATAGTGCACCACCTGTGCAGGAACTTAAGTACCTAGCTCTCAGCTTCCATCCCATTCCTCCAAAGGGGGGCCCTGTTGTCCGCCATGTAGCTTGCCACACAGCAGTCCACTGTTTCTCTGAAAGAGTGATCCCCAGGTCCGTTTCCCACTTAAGTTTAAGTTTTTCAATAGGAAGGGTCTCATCTGGTAGATACCTTTGATACAGTAGGGATATGGCTCCTTTCCCACCCCCTGAAAACCAAATACCCCGGAAAGGAGGGTCCTCCACCTCCACCTGCAACCTGGCATACGTCTTCTGAAGGGCAAGGACGTAGTCTCTGATCTGGTAGAATCTTAGATTATCTCGTGGGAGAAGCCCAAATGTCTGCCTGGCTGCCTCAAAGGAAATAGGGTAATCTGCCAATTAAAATCTGATAAGGAGAGTGAAATCCTTTCCTGGCCCACTGTTTAAACCCTGAATCCAAGGTGGCAGCTGGGAAGAGGGGGGTCATAAGCCCACCATCGGAATTTCCACAATTGATTTCTTATGGGACCACGGGTTATGCCTCTCCTCCATCCTTCCAGGACAGTCCTAGTCCCTGTATAACAAGACTGATGTACCCCAACATCATCATGAAATAGGCTTGCCAGAAGGGGAGGGACGGCCTCAACTGCCAAATCCATTCTCTTCCAATGAGAATCAAAACCAGGACTGCCCCACAGGAAAGCCACACGCATTTGGGCCACAGCCCAGTAACCCTGTAAGTTAGGGAAGGCTAGCCCACCATGGGCCTGTGGGGCATACATAAGGCCTCTACAAATCCTAGGACGGTCTTTGGCCCAAAGAAATTTGAAAAACATGCCCTGCCATATGTTTAACTCTCTTTGAGAGACCTAACAGGGTACACATTGAAATAAGTAAAGTAACCTTGGCAGGGCATTCATCTTTAATGCCTGTGTCTTAGAATATATAGATAAGGCTAGAAGAGTCCATCTCTGGATAACCATCCTTAATTGGTTAATCAAAGGGGGATAATTAAGTTCCAAGAGGAGGTGGTTGCCAATCCCAATCTTAATCCCTAGGTAACTCATCTGATCTAGGTACCACCTCATGGGATATGTGTTCTTTAACTCCGGGGAAGGAGTAAAATTGCAGCTAAGTATCTCTGTTTTAGAGCAGTTCAGTTTGTATCCAGAGAGGGAGGAAATTTCCTCCAACTGCCGAAACAAAGCAGGGATAGAGGAGTCAGGTTCTGTAAGGTACACAAGTACGTCATCGGCATATAAAGCCAGTTTATGCTCAAAGCCATTCAATGTTATTCCCTTTATATTCCCATTCTCCCTGATAGACTGAGCAAGATGTTCTATATATAATGCAAAAAGCAATGGTGATTAAAAGGCACCCTTGTCTTGTACCTCTGCAGAGTTTCAGAGGCCTAGAAATGTGGCCATTTGTGCGAACATAGGCAGTTGGGGATTGGTATAATTTGGTTATTAATTGTATAAATTCTCTCGGGAATCCAAACTGGGAAAGGGTTGCGCCCAAAAAGCTCCAGTCTACTCCATCAAATGCTTTTTCAGCGTCAAGACTCATTAATAGTGCCGAAGTAGCAGAGTTGTTGACATGGTCAGTAAGGTGGGTGGTTCGCCTCAGATTACCCTGAGCTTGCCTACCTGGGACAAATCCATTCTGATCTAACTGTTTGAGATGGGGAAGATACTGTTGTATTCTTTTAGCCATAATGGAAGAAAATATATTATAATCAGTATTTAAGAGGGAAATTGGGCGATAGGAAGCACATCTGGAGGAGTCCTTTCCCGGTTTAGGTATCACCCAAATCAGTGCTGTGGCCCAGGAGGGTGGAGTCGTGCCCCTATCCCCCAAGACCCCAGAGAATGCTCTCAAAACAAGAGGCTGCAGCAAGTCTCTAAAACATTTAAAAAATTCCCCTGGGAGCCCATCAGTTCCATGGCATTTCCCTGTCTTCAGGGCTCGCACTTGCACTTTAAGTTCCTCCGCCGATATCGGGTGCATCAGCACTTTTGCCTGGTCTGGTGACAGGGTTGGTAATTTCAGGTTATGTAGGAAAGATTCAGTCTTCCCGTCAGGTGGGGGGGGTTCCTTTTTGATATAACTGTTCATAGAACTCCCGAAAAGTCTCAGCTATCTCATTTGTTTTATATACCACTTTCTGATGTCCGGGGTGCCACACGCTCATGATTGTGGCCCTCGCTCTTTGTGCTTTCAACCTACTGGCTAATAATTTAAGTGATCTTGGGGCCCCCCCTCGTAGTATTTCTGCTTTAAAAATAACAATTTCTGTTCTACCTGATAATCTAATATTTGGCCCAATTCCCCTTTAAGTACATAGAGTAGGTTTCAGTACCTTGTCAAGTAGGTTCGTCAGGGTTGGGGGGGGAGCATGAAGGCAGTCACAACTTGAGGAGGCAAGTAACAGCTGTTGTAGTTCAGACTTAGAGTCCCAGTCTGGGAGTATTCAGTAAAGTGGTAGGAAGGGCATTCATCCAAACTGGGGCTCAATAACTAAAAGATATTTGCCCAGTGGTGGTTCTAAAAAGAGGGGTGTGGAAAGCAGAGTTATTGGAGTGTCTAGTGATTCTTGTTCTATGGGCTGGAGTTAGTAGGGCTGACACACGAGCAGAGACAAGCCCAAGGGATATTTTTTTGGCAAGGAGGCAGTATATATTATGCTAACACCGGGGGGGAGGAGGGGAGGATTTCTTTTTCCTGAACACTTTGAGCTAGCCTCTCTGATGTCATACTGCGACTCCTCTCCCAAGCGCGTAGCACCTTTTTATTTAAGTGGCTAATGGGGTTTGCACCCACCAACATGGTTAATGGCTGCAGCTGGGTTGCAGCACGGCACTGCAGCAGGCTGATGGCACAATGCCATGCTGCCAGCCAGTAGCAAATGGGCATCCTGCTCAAATGTTGTGCCCTCCCTCCATACCTTTTTTGCCTTTATGGCTCCCACTGGCCAATGGTTTCCTGAAGGACTGATTCTCAGTCAGTCCTGTGGACTTCCCACTTGATCCCCATTCATAGTTAGATTCCCTGGCATCTATTGTTATCGCCCTCCTTCAGCCCCACCCCCAGTCATATATAGAAGCCACTCTTTTTGAGCATCCCCTCCCTGAGGTATGCCCCATCTGGCCCTGTGCTTCCAATCGTAGCACTCCCTGCATCTCTCTTACCATTTGCCTGTAACTGTTCTACAGGCTTGGTGGAAAAGGGTGATAGAGGAAGCTGGGACTGGCCTAGAAACATAGACAGTGATGGCAGAAAAAGATTAAAGGTCTGTCTAGTCTGCCCAAAGTTCCCTATCTGCCCCAGGTCCTATTGTCCATACAGGGTTTTATCCCTACCAGTCCACCCCCCCCCGCTCCCCTCTGTACTGCTACTGACCTGAGCAACCACCAGACCCTTCACTGTGTCCCAGCCAAGCTTGAAACCATTTACAGTCTTGGCGCCCACCACCTCCACTGGCAGACTGTTCCATAGCTCCACCACCCTTTCTGCAAAATAAAACTTCCTCACATCAGGCTTTTAAATAAGCTGTGATGAAAATTGATTAGCACATTGTGCTAATCAGTTGTGAAGATGCAGAGCATTTGCCTCAATTTGATTAACAAAATAAAAAATACTAAAAATGTGTATACATACTATTTTTTAAAATAAATATTTTATCATGAATAAAAAATTCTCATTAAAATTAACTCTGTCTTTGTGTTATCTGTTTCAATACTTGGACACTAGCCTAATTGGCAGTATAGCCTAGGGTTAGAGTAATGAGCTGTGAATGAGCTTGGTACATCCAGTAGACCTGGGTTTGATTCCCACAACCTCAATTTGCATACTGTGTGACTCTGAGCAAGTCACTTAACCTCCCCTTGAAAACACACTTACATGTAGTGGGTCAGTGTTACCTGGGTACTAAAGAATTGACACCTCACTTGCTACAGCAGAACTGGGTTTGATTCCCACAACCTCCAGTTTGCATACTGTGTGACTCTGAACAAGTAACCCCCCGGTGCACTCGGGTCACCCCTGAAAACTGGCCCAAGTGTGCCATCCCATAAATAATAGAGACCCCACTCACAGAGCAGCAGCACTGAGGGCAACACTCCTTTCCTTCTCTTGAGTTCGCTTCACTTGTGCAGCACGTTACTCTTTTTGCTGGTCAGAGCTGTCTTCTGTATGGTGGCACCACACAGCTACTCCCATGGGGTCCCAGTAGATGCGCTTGGCGCCAGAGGAAGATTGGATATGCAGCAGGGGGGAGAGGGGGCTCAGTCAGAGTGGAAGAACAACTTGAGAAGCTAGAGAGACTGGCTGGTTAACTCCCCTTTGAGTGCCCAGGTGTTTTGGTGCTACCATCGATGATTGTACTATAGTAGTCGTACCGCCGTAGCCCCAAATGCCGGCAATATCGCAAAACACTACTGGGAGCAACTGCTGGCATTCAAGGCTGTGGCGGTGAGACTAATATAGTATAATGTTGGCAGCTGAGGAGAATGGGGGAAGCTCATAGAATGGATCGCATTTTTTTGCGATCCAGAATAGAAATGGGTCGCATGAGCAGCTGGTTCGCGTTGCAAAGTGCAGTGCGATACTGGCAATTTAAAACCCTGTCACATCCCTCTTAAACCTCCCCCCCCGCCAGTTTCTTCTTGTGACCTCGGGTTCTTGGCTCTGTACTCCTACAAAATAGCACCCCCCCTCCAGTTCACCTTTATTATTCCATTCAGGAACTAGAAGATTTCTATAATCTTATCCGCCCTTGCCTGGTTTCCAGTGAGTACATGTACAGTGCCTCGTCTCTAGCCCGTCTCTGTTCTTCCTTAGGTGAGCACTTCAGAACTGAGCACAGTATCCCAGGTGTGGCCACAGTGACCTACATAGAGGTATTAGTATCCCCTTTTTCGTGCTGTCAGTACTCCTTCCAGTATACCCCAGCATCCACTTATGCTTACCATAGGCCTTGTTATACTGGCTTGATTGTTTTTGGGAGTCACTAATGCTGACTCCCAGGTACATTTCCTTTACCTTAGTGCTCAGTTTAACCCCTCCAATCAAGTACTGTCCCCCCCAGGTGCATAACTTTGCATTTTTTGGCACTGAATTTCAACTGCCAAATGTTAGACCACCCATCTAGCCTTTGTAGATCCCTCTGCATCTCTCCTGTACATCTCCCTGATCCCTTTGTTGCTGTCTAGTCTACCGCAGAGCTTTGTGCGATCTGTGAAGAGACCCAACTTGCCCCGTATGCCCCCTACAGTGTCGCTGGTGGACATATTGAAGAGGACAGCAGCCAGGTTATGTGTATGAATGACTCTGTGTGGGGCCATTTGAATGGTTGCCCCAGCCCCTATTTAGCACAGTCACAAACCCATTGCAAAGGGATTTCCAGTAGTGCTGAGTGGTTGCAGCGACCACTTAGTGCCATCAACTGCAGCTATGAATGTGGTTCACAGGATCCATTGCTTGATGTCTAAGCATACATGTCAAGTGCAATCTGTCTTACTTTTGTGGGATGTTTCGGGAACACAGTATAACATAAATTTAGTAGTTCATATACTGTGTGTGTGTGTGTGTGTGTGTATGTATTTTTTTTTTTTTTTTTTTTATTGTGGAACCGATGTCGGGGGTAACCAGGAGGGCAGGTGAACAGCTGCCTTGGTAGCTGGGACCTGTGGAGCACCATAGTCAGGCTGCATGAGGGAGTGCCAGTTTTGGTCAGCTTCTATCTCGTCCTCCTGAATGAGCACCTTGTGTACACAGCAGGCACCCAGCCTCATATTTAAAAAGCTGAAGAAGAGGCAGAAGATTAAAGGAGTGTATATTGCCGACTCAAAAAGCTGAAAACAGTATTCTGAAGTTTTATTTGGACAACATGACCAGGTCTAAATTGAATTCATGCCGGTAAATTTGTAGTAGGTTAGTAAAAGTTTATTTGTCTGACACTGCTGCCTTGTGTTGACATGGGTAACATTTCAGTAAATGGCTAGGTCAGTGAAATATCTGGCCCTGTACGGATTATGAGTTTGTTTTTAAAAAAACTGTTTTTAAGACTGGATTAAACATACCGAGTTAGTGCGTCCACATAACAAGAGGAGCTTGATTTAAAAACATTTTCAAGAGCCGGCCTGGTGGCGCTGAGGGTTGAGGCGCTGGACGTCACCTCGTGCCACGCCGACGACCTGAGTTCGGGAATGAGCTGGGGCGCCAGGGGTCGACAGGGAAGGTAGAGGATTGAGCGTCCAACGGACAGCTCTCCTGTCCCGTGGGGAGGGCAGGGGATTGTCCGGCGTACCAGCGGCTCCCGGTGGAGTTGGGGAGTGCTGCAGCACGCAGACAGCACAAGTAGCATGGCTGATACCAGCAGGTAGCGCGCATGGCATCAGGGTGCCCACGCAAGGGGGACGTAGGACCAGAAATGGAAACACCTGCCTGCGGGGTAGGTGTCGGCACCTGACCCCCATGCCCACTGCCGGGTCTGTCTCGTCCAGTCTCTCATATCCTCCACCTGGGCCCTCACCCATAGCCATTGGTCTGACTTTGAAGAGCGCCCAAAGAAGAGGGGCGGCCTCATCCCAGAAGGGTTAAGCTGGGGGTACTGGCTGTGGGAGGAAGGGGGGAGAGAGGAGGCTTAGGGCTGAGAGGACCTCAGGGCAGGATCAGGTAGGATGCCCAAGAGAGGCTCCGCAGGCCGCGACCAGAGCGAAAAAGGATGTAAAAAACCAAAAAACAAAAACTTTTCAAGCCATGCTTGCTGCATCCGCACTGTGACAATGTAGTCTTTTTGTAATTGTGTTTGGGAACTAGTGTAACCATGGCATAACGGTCGTATTGCCCATAATACATTGTAGTGTTGCTACCACACTGCCACAAACGCGTTACAGTAGAGTGTCCAGACTGGTGAGTAAATTGTGTTGGCCCTTAAACTATCCTTAAAAACAGTATTACACATACCCCTGACCAGGGTGTTAACACAATTTTAAAAACATTTTAAAAGCGCAAGTAGTGCGTACACATACAATGTTTCAGGTAGTTTAAGTTTCTTAAACCATTTTAAAAACCCCATGTCCATATAGGGCTTCTGTAGGTCCTGTGGATTTTACCAGTGCTAGTTAGTGGCTGCAAAACTTAATTGTGGGTCCTGTCTTTTTGTTAATAACTACTTGTTTTACCCATGATTCTAGCCCAGCTAAGATGCAGTATCTCATTTTAAGTAGGGCCCTGGTTATACCCAGTTGTACAACTGCATGGCCTGAAATACAAAGAGGTTTAAGTGACTTTCTGCGTCTCACTACAAGTGTCTCTGATAGAATGTGAACCTGGGTCTCCTGGTTTCCAATCCTGTGCTCTAGCCAGTAGACCAAGACCATGATGCTTCTCTAGAGACTAAACCAGACCACACTGCCTCAAATTTTTTTATGTTTGCTTGTGTGCATGTGCAAGAGACATTATGTGGCAGCTTAGGAGAGAAGCGGGTTGTGGAGGTCTGGCAGTGTGGTGGCCAGTGCCGGCACTGCATTCGTGGGCTTGGCAGTGCTCAACCAATGAAGGCCCAGTGTCCTGATGACACTGGTTCTGCAGAAGGTGTCACCAACTTGTAACGATTTGGCTGCTGCAATCAGGGGCCGCCTCGTCAATTCAGCATTGGCCATTCTACTGCAATGAGAGAGCGACCTGTCATTGCAGAGCGGTACCTTGCCTGGTGTAACATTTCCAGGAACATGGCGGCGGCATAGTCGTCACCTCAGAGCCCCATGAAAACCGACGGGAGTGCCCAATCCCCCTGTTGGCATGCCCCCCCGACCCAGTTAATTTGCCGAAGGGGCAGCCCACTCCCTGTCAGCATAATGTTCCTCCCAAAAAAAAATGTGTTGTGTGTCGATGGGGGTGCCCAATCCCTGTCGGCTACAACCTCCCCCGAAAAGAAGCACTCAGGTGGCATGCTGGGAGCTCACCCCAGCGTGCCAAAAGTCCCTGTAAGACAGAAAACCTTCCCGCGACGTTATTAAATGTTTTTTTTAAACCTGTAAAAACTAGAAAACAGTCCCTTTTTGATTCTGGTGGCACCTCCCCCAACCCGTGCCCACCCACTGCGCACTCCACCTCCTCACACAGCCCCTCTCCCCATACTTGCCTCCGGAGTCCAGTGCGCGATGATCTTTGGTGGACCGAGAACATGTCTGCACTCTTCAAAGCCAGCCGCGAACTGAAGAAATACTGGTAAGCTGTATGATGGCATAAATGTTTTTTTTTTTTTTTTCAACTTACGTGGATATCTCGGGAATTTTTGGGACTTTTGGCACCACATTTTCAACATGGGATTATTGGGACCCCTCCTCATGAATTCAGTCACTGTCATGGCTTTATTTGGGTCCTGAAAGGTGATTTTGTGGTCACTGAGTGGAATGACCTTTCAGGACAGATTAACGAATCTACAGTGCCACTGTTCATAAGGTGGGCTCTCAAAAAGCCTATGTTGCAAATTTAGTGAAAAAAATCCAAAAGTGACTGTTTTACGAGCATGCATTTCGCAGTTTCCACGCACACTCGTAACTTTGCGAATTTGTAATATTTTCACTCCAGATTTTCAACATTGGTATTTTGCCACACCTCCTTATGAACAGTGCAGCAGTCATTTTGCACATCCTAGCCGAAATGTGTTTTCGCATTCCTGGTACAGAATAGCGTGGTCGCAGTGGGAAATCAGTGTTCAGGAGAGATTAAGAAAATCACAGTGACACTGTTCATGAGCAGAGGTGCTAAAATGCCTATGCTGAAATTTGGTCACAAAAGTCCATAAAATGACTGTTACGAGTGTACGTTGCGCATGTTTCCACGCACGCTCATAATTTCACGCACTAGTAATATTTTCACTCCAGATTTTCAGCCTTTGCGTTTTTTCACACCTCTTTATGAACAGTACAGCTGTTATTTTTCATATCCTACCCCAAATATGCGTTTACACATCTGGCACAGAATAGCTTGGTTGCTGTGGGAAATCAATGTTCAGGACAGATTAAGAAAATCATAGTGACAGTGTTCATGAGCACAGGTCCCAAAATGTCTATGTTGAAAATTTGGTGAAATAATTCCACTAAATGACTATATTACGCGCATGCGTTGCGCAGTTTCCAAGTACGCTCGGAAGTTAGAGCATTTTTAGTATTTTCACTACAGATTTTCAACATTGCCATCTCTTCACACCTCCCTATGAATGGTACAGTTGTCATTCTTCAACATCCTGCCTGATCTGTGTTTTCGTACATCTGCGCACAATGGCACAGTCGCTATGGGAACTCAAAGTCCGGGACACGGTAACAAAATCACAGTGCCGCTGTTCATGAGAAGAGGTCCCAAATGCTTTCATTAGGTGGGGGTCACAAAAAGGCCATGTTGAAAATTTGTAGTGCAAGTACCAACAAATGCCCGGGGCGTTAGGGTTTCTAACCATAACATCCCATCCTGTACGGACTGACAGGCATCGGGGTATGCCTTTGGAATGCCGACTGTAATGCTCATGCCATTCCACCCCCTCCCCCGCCCTGCAGTCAGTGACAGGCATCGAGGTGTGCCTTGGACTCTTCGGCCCCAGAGTTCACCCCATTCTTCTATATTGCACCCATTTCAGCGTATGTCCTTATGGAGTGGGGTGACTGTAAAGCCAAACACTCTAAGGCACACCTCACACTTGTCGGATAGGGTGAGGTGAAATGGCATGAAAATGTTGTTGGCGACAACTCAAACGCATACCCCAATGCCTGTCCATCTCTGTAGGATGGAGATGGGGTTGGTGTGAAGTTCAATACATTACTGTCATTCCTATTCTGCATCTGTCTAACTCCTGTATTTCCAATGCTAATACCAGCAAGCAAACATTTGGCATTGACAAATGCTTGTTTTCTCCTGTCAAGAAACTGAATGAACCCTAATCTCTCCTGTGTGACAGTTAGGGATACACACCACTGTACAAATGAGGAATGCTTTGAACCTGTGTTTCTCGATTCCCAAGCCTGTGCTGTGCCTGTTAGATCATACTGCCTGCCTGCGTGGACTGCTACTTTAATATTGGGGTAGGTAACCAAGTTTCAGCATCACTGAAACCACCTTCTGAAATTGCTGTTTCATGAAAGTATCGGTAGCATGAACAAATGGGTAGTATAAGCAGTGACTCACATTTGTAGGTTTTGCTTTTTGTATTATGCCTCTTCCGCTTCATAGGGTGCTTGCCTCCTGTGCCCTTAAAATCCTTAAGCTGCTTTAGTCAACCGTGTTCTTCTGTGGTGTACCACCTTGGAGGATAGATGTCAGGACAAAGATCTCATTGGGCTAGGCAGAGTTCATGGGGACTGTTAATGGCACCACATGGTTATGCCCTGTTACAGTACACTTGTTTTTCATTTTCCTTCACCCTGCAGTGCTTGCATGTAGGTGTGGCCATGAGGACCTGTGTTTTAGTACAGATCTATTCTATCCTCCCCTCACCCGGAGTTCACCTTTGAGTTCTGTGTACATCCTTTCCCATACACTTAGTGCTGATAGAATTATTTATTTATTAATTTATTGATTAGTTTTTGTTGCCCGAGTAGGTGCACTAACAAGCATTACCTATTTTCAGGCACGCCCCGGGAGAGTTACAGACATACAGTAATCCAGAAAGTACAAAAGACAAAATTGAGCAAAATACAACCAAAACTGGATAAGGCACAGTAGTACAAGTGTAGTGATTTGTAAGTACAGCAAAAAATACAAGAAGATCTAGTATAGTATAATACACAACTTACAACAATCGGGGAAGACAGCGGTGAGCAAATATGGAAAAAAACAACTAAGTGCGTGCCCTGGACAGTGTGGAGGAAGAAGAGACGTACCATGGAAGGGATTACTGTGCTAAATAGCTACGTATGCATGTAACTGTAGACGCAAGGAACTTGTGAAGCTCTTTCTTAAAATTCCGGTGGGATAGGCCCGATCCGTAAGAGGCTTCCTGAGCCAGAAAGCACTGGACTCTGCAACATCTCTAAATTCCTAATTGCCTGGCTGCTGAAACATTAATCACAAAATTGAACTTCATACCAAATATTTTGTTTTAGGAGAATCTAAATTTTGAAATCTCTACAAAATGACATTGATGTACATTACAGTTTGATCGGCCACAACATTCCCTACCAGTTTTGTCTTGTGATGAAGGGGATGAGAGAAGCAGTAATACATGGCGGGGTGTACAGAAATTGCCATTATATTTGCAGACCCTAGCCAGCAGGGCTAGTGGCCAGGAAGATCTGCAAGCATCACACACATTACATTGGCCTGACTGTATTTATTGAGAGGCTACCTCCTACAGTACTCTCCTTCTGGATTAAAGGAGCATTTTACTAGCCTAAAACAAAATCTGTTAGCATATGGCTTGTGAACTGGTCCCTGCTTCGGCCGCCTATGAATATACATAAGCGCATGCCCAGTTTCACGGTGCCACTTTCGGATCGCTTTTAATGTGTTTTTTGCCCCAAACATGGTGTCAGCTGCTATTTCACTTGAACCCATAACATGGAGTTGCCTACCCTAGGAGCTATTTTAGCCATAGTTTCCCTTTTTGTGACTTAACTTTTTTTTTTTTATTAGTTCTATAAGCCCAACTTCTAACTTCCATGTACAAATTGACCACAGAGCAGCCCCTCCCTAAAAAGTAGCATAATTATGATGTGAAGTAGGGAACGGGGCTGCAGGCGCTCTATGGAGAATGTAATCGGATCGAGCGGGGGTGCTATGGGGCTAATTTATAGCATATATTATAGCCCCATACATGTATACCTGCCAGCAAAGATAATGCAAATACATTTAGGTGGCCCCCTCCCTGATCCTATTACATACTCCATAGAGCGTCTGCAACCCCGGTCCCTACTTCTTGTCATAATTATGCTGTTTTTAGGGCCGAGGCTGCAGTGCTCGGCAGCCACCCGGCTTGTACATGGAAGTTAAGAGCTGGGCTTTACGGAGCTAATAACTTTTTTGTTTTTAAAGTCACAAAAAAAGCCAAACTATTGCTAAAATAGCTCCTAGGGCAGGCAGCTGCATTGTATGGTTTGCCTGCCAGGCTCATGTCGGTTGCTTTTTAAACTTTTGTTTTTATTTTGTTGTCATTTTTGATCACAGAAAATTAAGTGGTTTAAACATTTTTGATTAAAACTGTCATTGCATGTTAAAACAAAAAAAACAACTTAGGCCTTGGTAAATTTAAACATTGTACATCATGGATGGTTAAGGCAAACTGCCACTCATTATATTTTTCATGCTTGGATGAACACTGTAGGGAGCGGGTATAAGTTTTTAAGTTTTTATAGTGTTGCCTAGAGGGTTACGTTTTTTGTTTTGTTTTTTTAATAATTTTCTGTTTATGCCCCCTTCTACCCTGCACCCAAACTCCTTCCAGACTTGCCAAGGCATGCCTGCTTCCTTCCCCCTTACCTCTGGACTGACATGGTGGACCTTCCCCCATAGAGCACTGTTTATTTCCCCCAGGTGGGGACAAGGTGGAGGGGCTTACCCTTAAGCTTTCTAGTTTCATCGAGAAGCATGAGTGGAAGGTCAGGCAGGGGGATCCTGCAGTGCCGGGTGATCCTTGGGTGCAGGGGTCCATTTTCCTTTTTTTTTTCCTCCCCAGCCCCAAGGATGTCCGCATGCAGAGGGGATCCATGAGTGCACGTGCATGCACAAAGCAGGCAGAAAACCAGGAGAAAAGAGCTACTGGTATAACTAAAGCTTCTCTACTGGGGCTAAGAACTAGATCTCTTCTACTGGGACCTTCAATTTAGGGTAAAAAAAAAAAAAGGGAGTTAGTGTGTTTGTCAAGAAGCAGTTGAAGTAAATTGTTATCTGTTATCTGTGTTATATGTGTACTTATCTAGGTGCTTGTCACAGGTGTCAAAAGGGAATTGTTATCTGTGAAATTAACTAGGTGTAGAAAGATTTGCAAAGTAGGGGGAGTGGCTTAGCTAGAAAGAGCCAGGTTAAGACCAGATATAAACACTGCCCTAGACAGCTTCTGCCACAAAGCAGACCGAAAACCAGGAGGAAGGAGCTACTGGTATAACTAAAACTTCTCTTCTGGGGCTATATTGCCCTCCTCCCCTCCACACCCCCACCCTAAACCAGTTCTACTTTTATAGGCACAGGATTTAACTGACAACAGGAACTTCCAGTTTGGGAGCAGGAAGTGAGAGATCACAAAGGCACAAAAGACTCACCATCCTAGAAGGGCAAGAGTAGCTCTCCCCCCCCTCCCCCAGCTGCTGGAGGTCTAACTCTGAGCAAGTGAGACTACTGAGAAATATAGGAACTTCTTGTCTCAGAACAGGAAGATCAGGAGCTAAAAGGGCAGAGACAGTAAGTAAGTAGGAGAGAAGAGAAGGAGGGAAAAAAAAAAGAATTAAACAGAGGAAAGAGTAAGTATTCCAAATAACAGTTAGGGGGCCAGAAAAAAGACATGTTGGGAGTGGTGCAGTGCAGTGGCTGTGGAGCAGCAGTCTTCCGGAAGATGTTCTGGAGGATGCTGTGTTGTCCCATCTGCAGGCACCTCTCTGGCTGAGGGAGGAGGTTGCTCATCTCCAGGCTGAGTTGGCTAGGATTTGTGGGACCTCCTTCCCACCTGGGACCACTAGGTCACTGCCATTGCCTCAGAGGTTGCCAAGAAAGAGGATGGTTTGGACCACAGTGGGCTCAGGAGGCTGAGGGTGGTGGAACAGAGGCGCATCCCTCCAGTTGTACCTCTCCACAATTTCTATGCCGTTCTGGAAAAGTGTGGTTCCTCTATGGAGGCACCCACAGTGGAGACCAAGGAGGATGCTGGGAACATCCACAAAGGAGACCCACAGGAGGGTGGCATGGGACCCCACAGGGGAAGGAAACAACTCCTGGTGAGGGACTCCATTGTTAGGAAGGTAGATCTGGGGGAGGAAGGGGAGAGGGAGGTAAGGTGCCTGCCTGGTGCCATGGCTTTGAGGGACAGGGAGCGAATCCTCAGGGTCGCAGGAGCAGCTGCACAGGGGAGGGAGCTGGATGTAATTGTCCACCTAGGGACAAATGACCTGGCTAAGAAAGGGATCAGAGCAGTGCAAGAAGCGTTTGTAGAGATGGGGAGGGGCCTTAGACAAATAGCACACACGGTAACCTTCTCGGAGGTGCTGCCTGTCTATGGCATGGGTGAGGCTAGGGTGCTCCACACCATGGGATTCAATCAGTGGTTGAAAAACTGGTGCAGAGCTCAGGGATTTGGCTTCATTGGGGACTGGGGGTCCACCTGGAGGGATGCAGGCCTATACTGGCATGATGGTCTGCATCTGTCCAGGAGGGGAACCAGGATCCTAGGTGATAGGTTTAAGTACTTCATTGACAAGCATTTAAACTAGCCAAGGGGGGAGGCACTGGAAAGGAGCACGGAAATCCTAGCCCCCAAAAAATATCAGGGTACTAAGTGAGGTAGACACCAACATAGAGATGTCGATAGGGAGAAGCGAAGGGGTAAATGGAGAAAGTGACAAATGCAGTAAGGACAGGGATGGGGCAAAAGAGAGGTAAGGCCATCAAGAAATGGAGAGTAATGAGTACCAATGCCCGTAGTCTGGGCAACAAGCTCCCTGAACTGGTGGCCTTGATGGAAGAGGGATGCCTGGATATTGTAGCAGTCACAGAAACGTGGTACACAGAGAACCATGTCTGGGATGTTAACATACCAGGGTACACAACCTACAAGAGAGACAGGGAGGGAAGAAGAGGAGGAGGAGAGCTCTCTGTAAGGAAGGGATAAAAGCAACTGAACAAAAGAGTAAACAGGGAGGAGAGGAGGCACTGTGGGTCACCTTAGAGACTGGAAATGGCACCACAATCTGCACAGGGTTGTATATAGACCCCATGTCAGGGGAGGGAATGGACAAAGATATGATAGAAGGCATACTTAGGATGGCAGAGAAAGGGAGATACTGTTGATGGGGGACCTTAATATGCCAGATGTTAACTGAGCACCTTTTGTGGCAGCTACATCCAAAAGCAGGGCTTTCTTGATGCCCTTCAGGTGGTGCCCAGACAGCTAGTTTTGGAACCTACTGAGGGAGCAATCTTAGACCTCATACCTCAAATGGGGACAGGAGAGGATCTCGGATCTAGAAGTGGGTAGCCATTTGGGAACAAGTGACCACCAAACAGTGTGGTTCACGATAAACTCAGCTACAGAGTCAAGCCATACAAAAGTGAGGGTTCTGGACTTCAGGAGGGCTGACTTTGGCAAGATGGAGAGTGCCTAGAAAAGCACTAGCAAACAGGCTAGAAGGAGGGTGGAGCAACAATGGGGAAATATCAAACTGCCATCACAGAGGCAACAAGCCTTTGTGTGAAGCAAATAAACAAATCAAAACGAAAGAAAAGCTACTATGGTTCTCAAAAGAGGTGGTGGTGAAGGTTAGGAAAAAGATAGCATTTGGGAAGTATAAGAAAACACAGAAGGGGCAGGGACGGAGAACTGTACCAATTAAGGCAGAAGGAAGCAGGAGGGTAGTCAGAATAGCAAGGCACAAACTGAGGAAAGATAGCTAACTCAGTTAAGAAGGGGATAAAACCTTTTATAGGTATGTCAGGGAGCGTAGAAAGGCAAAGGGAGGGATAGTGAGGCTGAATAGAATGGATGGTGGGTGGGCAGAGAATGACAGTGAAAAAGCAGGGATACTGAATGAATACTTCTGTTCAGTATTCACAAAAGAGGAAGTGCCAAATCCAATTAACAGAAGCACTCTGGAGAGGGGGCGATCCAGTCCTTTCACTGAAGAAAGGGTTCTGAAAAGAACCCTAAAACTGAAGGTGACAAAGCAGTGGGGCCAGATGGAATTCACCCCAGAATTCTAAAAAGAATTGAGCAGAGAACTAGTGACACCACTGACTACCCTTTTAACAAATCATGGGAGGATGGTGTGGGTACCGGAGGACTGGAAGAAGGCGGTGTGATTCCCCTTCACAAGTGGGACCAAGACAGAGGCAGGAAACTACAGACCTGTCAGTTTGACCTCTGTGGTAGGGAAAATGATGGAATCACTTCTGAAGGAAAAGAATTGTTGAGTACCTAGGCGCTAGTGAGCACAGGACCAAGGCAGCATGGGTTCACAGCGGGAAGGTCATGTCAGAGCCGAATCTAATTGATTTCTTTAACTGGGTGACCAGTAGTAGACCAGGGGGGCTGTGGACATGGCCTCGTGACTTTAGCAAGGCATTTGACACAGTCCCACACAAAAGATTAGTAGTCAAATTAACCAGCCTGGAGTGGGTCCCAGGGTGGCAGCCTGGTAAAACATTGGCTGAACAACAGGACACAGAAGGTAATTGTAAATGGAGTCCACTCTGAAGAAAGGGGTTACTAGTGAGGGTACATGAGGGTTCAGTACTGGGTCCTGTCCTTTCAATGTCTTTATAAGTGACATTGCAGAGGGACTGGAAGAAAAGTATGCCTCTTTGCAGATGACACAAAGATCTGCAACAGGGTTGATACACAAGGAGGCGTGGAAAGGATGAGAAGGGACTTGGCAAGGTTGGAGGAATGGTCAGAAGTATGGCAGCTTGGATTCAATGCAAAGAAGTGCAAAGTAATGCACCTGGGAAACAAAAACCCAGGGGAAAATTACACAATGGGGGGAGGTAGTAATGACAAAAATGGAAAGGGACCTGGGGGTAATCTTAACAGATAACCTTAAGGTTGGCAAGCAATGTGAGAAGACGGTAGGGAGGGCTGACGGGGATACTGGGATGTATAGGGAGAGGTATCACCAGCAGAAAACAGCAAGTTATTATCCCCCTGTACAGACAGTTGGTGAGACCCCATCTGGAGTACCTGCGCCCAGTTCTGGAGGCCCCATCTCCACAAGGACATAGACAGGATGGAGACAGTTCAGAGGAGAACAACTAAAATGGTGCAGGGTCTGCAAGAGCCATACGAGGAGAGACTAAAGGAGCTTAATATGTATACCCTTGAGGAAAGAGGGGGGACATGATAGAAACGTTTAAGTACCTCAGTGGAATCAACAAAGTCCAAGAGGGTAGCATCTTTCAGAAAAAGAGATGTGCAAGAACAAGGGGACACAATCTGAAGATAGAGGGGGCGGCTCAGGGGCAATGTGAGGAAGTATTTTTTCACAGAGAGGGTGGTGGACACATGGAACAGCCTTCCTGAGGAGGTTGTGGGGTCTAAAACTGTGGGAGAATTCAAGAATGCATGGGACAGACATAAGGCAATTTTTGTGGGGGTAGGAAGAAATAGGCTGTTGGTTAAATAGGATCTGCAGCTTATCCTCTAGGTAGGAAAATGGGCAGACTAGGTGGGCCAAGCGGTCCTTATCTGCCGTCAAAGTCTATGTTTCTATGTTTCATGCAGAGGCATGCTGTTGCACTCGCATCCCAGCTGACACCCTCCCCTGCTCTGACATCCTTAGCCGCAGTGCCACCCATAGTCACTCAGGTGGCAGTATAGCAGCGGGGACGACAGCCCTGCTTCCCTGGTGGAGGAGAGCGTCCTGTGGGATGCTTGGTCCTCCTGCCCCCGGCATCCCGAGCTGACACCCCGAACACTGGTCGCTGGCGTCGCGAGCGGTAGTGCTACTTCTGAGCCAATGGGCCAGCCCCAGAGGATTACTGTTTAAAAGTATTCTTACAGCTAGCTAGCTTAGATCTAGTAAATAGCAGACTGTAAAACTAATACCTGCGCCCTGCTATGTTAATACAGTAAGACTGGAATCTGTGTCACTAACGAGGGGCGTTTCTTCCAAGTCTTATCTAGCACTATATCGAGTCCTCTGGGGGCCGCCTCCACGTCTACATGTGCCGACACTCTACAAAGTTAAACTACAAAGTTAGGACTGAACAGAAATTACGCACAACAGCAGATTGGAGCCCTCAGACGGCAGGATAAGTGAGGTTACAAGGGCAGCCCTGTAGTTAAATGCTCTTGCTGGTTCTTGTTGGTTACCTTTCAAAAAATGAATTATCCTTTTAACTCCACTGAGTCCATTCTGAAAGATAACTGCTGCAATCTGATTATGGAAAAATACCTATCCCAGGAATGGCCAACACTGTACCTCCCGGATGCAGCCAAAGCGCACTTTCTCCCCAAATGCTCTCAATCAGCTGAAATCCAGCACTGTCTCTCTCTCTCTGGCTCGCTGCAGCACTTTAAAATTTCTCTGTATCTCCAATGTAAGGATGTCACAGTATCAAATTTTTAGTATCAAAATATTTGTGAAAAAAAAAACTAAACAAAAAAAACCAACCAGTGTACTCATTATCATGATAATCTGCAGCATTACTAATTGTAGGAAAAAAGTAAGACTGTAATTGGAGGAAGGTGTAGAATCTGAAGTCGTGGTTGCAATTGGAGATAGACATGCTGCTGCTGGAGCAGGTTAAGATGCTTTATTTTTATTTTTTCAGTAAAGGGTTTTTATCGCCTGTCACCTTATCAGCCCATATCAGGCTTTGGTCTGCCCAGCCCTGTCACTCTGCCATCTCCAAGACTTGCCTCTTCTCCTGGGGTCCCCCGTGAATTGCCCCTCATAGCGGGGCCAAGGGATGGCCATTCCTCTCCCACAGAGCACTATCCGGATACTGGAGGAAGTGCCTGGTTGGTAGGTACAGAGCCTGCGGTGGGCTGAGCCGTCATTTCACTCAGCCAGATTCTCTGATGCTTCTCCCCAGCTTCACACCGCACAAGGACGTGGACAGGCATGAGTCTCAAAGCAAGCATTGTGCCACACGTCAGGTGGTGGCTCCCCTTCCTTCTCACTCTGCTGCACCATCACCAAGCCTCCTCGTGGTGGTGATCAGTGAGCAGAATGGCCAGACCCTCCTTCCTGGGAGAGAAGAATGATCCGTGGGACACTAGATCCTCTACCCTACCCCCGAGTTGACCTCTGTGTGACTCGAGTCTGCTCTTAAACCCTGGTCACCAGCATGGCAGATGGTAGCTGCAGTGCCAAGCTAGTGGCCTGGCACTTAAGACTCTTTAGCATGGTATATTGCGGTGTATTGTGCTGCATGATAATTGCGGTATTATTTTTTTACAATGACAAATTATTGTCCATTTGCAATGATCGTGATATATAGTCTTTGTGTTGTCATGATATCCCTACTGTAGTGGTAGTGGAAGAACAGTGAAATGACTAGCAATATTTAAAAAACTGTCTGGGGGTAAATGGCAAGTGAGCTAAAAAAAAAAAAATGTGTCTGGGGGAGTAAACAAGCAAGCTGAATAAAAGACACAGTGTGGTGAACACATACACTGATAAACAATAAAAAGATCAAACTTACAATGGGTGGCCTGGAAATAAACCATTTATTTTCCATTCGTAAGGGGGTGGAACTTTATTACTCACTCTTGCCTTCACCACTCTTGAGTTATGGTTTCTCCCACTCAGAAATAAATGGTTTAGCTTCAGGTCACCCATTACATATACTTTATATTCTTGTACAGGTGGAAGACAAAGCAAATATTCTCACTGTAGGTGTGTCATAATAGAAGCCAACATCAATTTATTCTAGGACTTGATTATTTTCAGATGAACGTTAACTGTAATATAATTACTGGTTTGCGTTTTTTTTGCCATGGTGAAAACGAGTTGTAATTCGCTGTTCTAACCAGCTGGTTATAACGGCAAACACGCGCCGCTTTCACGAAGGGTAAACCACGAGCCACAGTGGCTCCGCCTCTCAGGAATTTTTTTTTTCGTACTGTCCAGCGCTATACATTAAATGTATTCATTTTTCTTATTTTACTACATTAAGCGGTCAGCGCAAGGGAAGCTGGAGGTATTTTAATACCTTTCTGTTCCTCCCGACGCTCTCTACTGTCCGCCTTCACCGATGCTTCTCGGCTAATGTGTCTCCTGCTTGGCTCCCTCCTTCTTACTGCTGTGGCTCTTTGCCATACTGTGGAGAGACTGTGGGACTTTCACTAAAAAAACAACAAATGGGGCTATACAGAGCCCTCACCGCTGCCGCCTGATCGCTGCTGAAAACCGCTGACTCCACTACAGGTATTGCATGTGCCCTTGTTGTCACTGCATATTTTATATAATTGCTCAGGTGAAAAAACGCGACCCCAGCGATTATATAAAATAAAATATGGGGTGGTGTAAAACTCAAATTTTACACACACCTGAGGTGCTAGATGCTTAGATAAACCCCTTGAGCTTCACTTTTGGGGTTTGTGTAGCATCCAACACCTTGGGTGTGTGTAAAATTTTCATTACGCACACCACCCCATATATTATTCTCTATTTTGTTGAGGCAGCAGCACATTCAGCTGTTCTAACACATAGGCTCATGCCATAACTGCATAAATCAAATGGCATGGGCCTATTGAAAATATGCCCGATATGTTTACTTGTGATCCCTGACCCCTATGACATCACTCGTGGCTTCAACACTAGTGACCTCATGGGATCAGGGACCACTTGTAAAAATAATCAGGGATATTTTTATTAGACCCATGCCCTATCCCGTCATACACGCCACATAAATGGCGAATAAATTGGGCAAATCTTACTAATTTAAGATGAAAACTTATTTTGTCTTGTAATATTTTATTGCCTCGTAACAAGGTGAAACAGTTATAAAACTTCTGTTCAACGCCTACGTATCTGACATAAGGACAGGAATCAGGAGTGAGATGAGTCTCTTTGCAGATGACTCGAAACTGGGGGTGGTGGTGGATGGGAGGAGGGGAGGGTGGCCCTACAGGGGGACCTGAAGGCTCTGGAAAGATGGTCTAGAAAGTGGAAGCTGAGGTTCAATGTAGGAAATGCAGGTACCCACCTGGGGCCAGAAACCCAGGTCAAGTGTACACCCTGGGGGAATGCTACAAGTCTTGATGGCTGAGAGGGACCTGGGGGTGGTGGATGTCAAGATGAACAACTCGGAGACTTGTAGGAGGGCAGCAGCCAAGGCCAACAGGATGCTGGGATGCATCGCTAGGGGATCACCTCCAGAAGGAGGAAGTGATACTCCCTCTGTATAACTTTCTTGGTGAGGCCGCACTTGAGTACTGTAGCATGCAGTTTTGGAGGCCACACTTAAAGGGGACAGTACCTCCTGAGAGGGTCCAGAGGAGGGCAACCAAAATGATTTGGGGCTTGGGGACAGGACCTATGAGGAGAGGCTCAAGAGCTAAATATGTACACATTGGAAGAGAGAAGGGACCGGGGGGACATGATAGAGGTCTTTAGGTACATGAAGAGGGTAAATAGGGGAGGAACAGTCGGGTGCTTCAAGGGAAGGAGGAAGGGGCCACTAGAGGGCATGGCTGGAAGCTGGAGGGGGGAAGATTCAGGGGAGAAAGGAGGAGGTGCTACTTCACTGAGAGGGTGGTGGAGCCATGGAATGCACTGCCTAGGGGGCTGGTGGAGGCAGAGACAGTGGAGGGGTTCAAGAGGGGGTGGGACAGGTACAGGGGAAGGGTTCTGGAAGCAAAATCCAATGCAGCAAGAATATCCGGAACAGGGAAGGGAGAAGCCAGAGAAGGCGAGGGGGACAGCAAGGTCAGCACCCAGGTTGGGGACTGACCAAACGAGCAGACACGAAAGACCATTAGGCCTATTCTGCTGGCATTTTAGTATGTTAGTAAAACATTGCAAAATTCTGTAGTATGCAAACAATAAGATCTGACAGAGTGTGTGTGTGTGGTGTTTTTGTGTTTGTTTTACCAGGAGAAAAAAGCTCCATTGAGCAGTGCTCATTCACATGGAGGTGCTGGTTCAGACAAGCAAATTTAATATAAACGTAGGATTATTAGGATCAAAACCAAAACAGGATATGTAGATTTTAGAATCAAACGGGTACATCATACACATCACCATAAATCAGAACAAAAATCGAGATCATCAGTCATAAAAATTATGGTAAAACTGGAAGATGACATATACTACCTAAAATTACAGGACCTATTTTATCGAGGGTGACTTTTTTTTTTTTAACAATAATTTTCAAGGAGTTCTTTAAATGAGTGGAGGCTGATTTAGCAATCTGATTTTAAGAGTACCTTGTAGTTTATTCTGGAGGGTAGGGCAAGCCAATGAAAGGCCATTTTGCTATAGTGAGATAAATATCTAGGGACTTCAAGGAGAATAACATGGATCTCACTTCGAGGGAGCTCTTGCAGTAAGCATCACCATTAGGACTGAAGCCGGCAGGCGCCAGGACCCCACAGAAAACTTCTAGCTAGCAGTCATTAGCGGGGGACTGCCCCCTGACTTCGGCCCGTCCCCGACTGCCAATAAAAGGGGCAATCCCCCAGCTCTGCCTTAGTTCTTTTCCCGCCATTGACCCTTCATGGACGCCTTCTGCTATAGTCGACCACCATTTTCTACGCCTTACCCGTGTTTTCTTATTTTACCAATTTTTCTCGAAAGTTACAGTAATTCGTGCGTGTCTTCTTCTCCTTCCTCTTCTGTGGAGCAGCAGCGAATGAAGTGTGCTTGTGGCAAGCAGCTTCCCCACAAGGATGGACACTCATTGTGTCTGCTTTGCCTAGGCCCAGACCACGACACCGAGGCCTGCCAGCACTGCCTGGATTTTAACCAGCACACCCGGCTTCACCACCAGAAGACCCTGGAAGCCTTCCTGATGCAGCAGAAACTATCAGCGATGAAAAAGGAGCTCCACAAAAGTACCTCTTCTTCTTCCCCAGCCTCTGGGGTGTCCACTTCTTCATCCTCTAAAGAGAAGAAGTCTTTGGGAAAGCACAAACACCGGGAGAAGCACAGGGATAAACCCTGGTCAGCTTCCAATTCCAGGTCCCCATGTAAATTGTCAACCAAGTCTGGGTCTTCCTCCTGCGGAAGGTCGACCCCTGCTACCCCGGCAGCCCTCTCTCCTGGGCTGCTGCTAGTAAAACCTCCCACTCTTATCACCATTGCGGGTGTAAGTTCCTTGGGGCTTGGGACTTCGTCCCCAGCCTCTCAGCCCCTGAAGCTCAGGTCCTTACATCAGTCGGGTCCTTAGCCAGCTGGCTCAACCGGGTCATGTATGGGCGATGGGTCTTTATCCATCACCCTCCCGGTCCAGGCTTCGGCTAAGTTGACTCCGACTTGAGGGGCCTACGTCAGTAAGCAGCACCAGGGGCATGCTCTCACCTCCCCGCGAGAGTGACACCTCTGCCCCGCTTGGGAGCGAGCTCCCCGGCACAGGCTTCTCCCTGTCAGTCGACACCGTCTGTGTCACCAGACTGACACCAGCACACGCTTGTCCGGTTGACGCCGACCACCTGACATCCCACTCCGGCGGCCTTTGACAGTGGCTCCACAATCCTCTGCCATCTCTGACCGACCCTGTTGTCATTCGACCGATGCCCCGTGGTCCGACGTCCGGTCCTACTACCTCGGTTAGACCGGTGACAAATGGTTCTCGGTCTCAGGGACCGACGCCCGATAACCTGACACCAGTAGATCCGATGCCCGGGTTACCGCAGCCTAAGGAACCAATGCTGGGGCCCTTCAAGCCTACCCCACCGACGCCGGCTCCCCCAGTCACCTCTCAAAATCCACCCACAGACCTTAATGCCCTGTTTGCCGCCTGGTGAGTGTACTTTAAGGGCAAGGAGTCCCTGAAGGAGCCTCCTACTCTGGCTCCTAAGTACCCTACTCCAGATCCGGATCATGTTCCTCCTAGGAAGGTCCCGACGCCACCTCCTAGAGAACCGATGTCACAGCCTGAAGGGGCTGGCAACAGCCGTCTGAGGACTCACCAACGAAGGCATCATCACTCACCCTTTCCATGCCCGGACTCGGGCAAGTCAGAGGAATTTTCTTCCTCATCCTCCTCAAAGGAGTCTGAAGGTGATGACTTGCTGTCTGAACCAGAGGAGCCCAGAGATACTCCTCGGTACCCTTCAGATGACCCCATGTTCATAGAGGTGATGAGGCACATCCAGTAGATTTTGGGTTGGGATGTGGAACCCAAGAGACGTCGGTTGACAGCCTTCCTTCATAAGATGGAGTCACTACCCTTGGTTGTTCCTTCCCTTATTGAATCCTTCTAGGATGTCAACAGGGCTGCTTGGAAGTGTCCTTCCTCTACTCTGGCGACCTCCAGGAAGGCTGATCGCCTGTATAATTCTCCAAGAGAGGAGCCTTTTTATGGGGAGCACCCAGAGGCTGACTCTGTAGTAATTAATGCTGCCCATGACCGCTCTCAGCACCCTAGGCACATGAGTACCCAGCCTCCCAACAAAGACTCCAGACAGATAGACCACTTTGGTAAGAAGGTCTATGCATCTGCCACCTGCACCATCTGTTCCCTGAACTTCCTGGCCCACATGGTCCACTACCAGAACGCCCTGTAGGAAAAGACCTTGGAGGTGGCTCAAGCTCAGCCAGATACTCTGGGCAAGTCTGAGCTGTTGCACCTTTTGAAATCTGGCTTGGATGTTGGCACCCACATTCTCCAAGCTTCCCATGACTTGGCAGACTCTGCAGGTAGAACTGTGGCTACGGGAGTTTGCCTCCGACACTACTCTTGGCTCAGAGTTTCCTGGTTTTCCCTGGACGTGCAATCCAAGATCTTGGACGCCCCTTTTATATCATTACTTGCCTTCAGGAGTCTGGCAAGGCTCTGCGCTCGGTTCAAACCTTATACTGGTCTCAGTCTAAATCCTCCCAGAAGCGGCCCTGGATGGGGCAGATGGGGTCTTTAAGTTAAGGAGGGGGAGGGTCACTGGCTAAGAATAGATGGGGAAGATTTAGGAGGAAATGAGGGACACTATTTCACAGAGAGGGTAGTAGCAAAATGGAACACCCTACCAGAATGGGTGGTATCATGTAAATCTGTGAACAACTTCAAAGGGCATGGGACAGGGAGCAGGGAGAGTGAGGGTGGGGAGGTGGGGGGTGGCAGTGGCTGCCAAAGGGGAGGGGGTGGGGCAGCTGCAAACTAGGGGTGTTGGCTGCACACTCGAGCAGACTTAGATAGACCGGGCAGTCTATTTCTGCTGGCACATTCGTATGCTCATATGTACGTATGTTCATCGCCCTGACAAGCAGCAACCCAGCTGTGCCTTTAAACAAAAAGCCTCTACTCGGGTCACTGGAGGTTCTGCCCCCAGAGCTCCCAGAACCTCCAAGGCTGCCTTACCGGTCCCAGGATCATCAGCATGACTCCTTACCCGACCCACCCTTCTCCTGGCCAAAGCCCTGGGGGAGGTGGTAGAGGGTCGTTTCTCGCTCTGCCAAAACGGTTGGCACAAGATAACCACAGACCAATGGGTGCTTCAGCTAGTGGAAAAGGAGCATACTCTAGAGTTCACGGAGATGCCCCCGGACAACCCCCATTGCCCTCTCACTACCTCCACCTCGCCCTTATCCAAGGCAAGATCCAAGCGCTCCTGCAGATGCAGGCCATGACAAGTGGAGTATCCCATGGTCCTATCCTGACCCTTATTATTATTCCAAATTTTCATACCAGACGTGGAAAATCAAGCATGTAATTGGGTTACCAAAATATGCAGATGATTCCAAGATTGCTGGAATAGTCCAGACAACCGAGGGGAAGGAAGGAAGGCTTACAACAGGATTTTAGATAACATACTAGTGTGGGCTAAAAACACATCTTCCCTTACCTGGACAGTTGGCTTCTGACAGCTCTCACCAGAGAGCAGTTGCTCAGAACCATGGAAGCCACTTTCTCCTTGTTCCAGGATCTGGGATTCACCCTCAGTCTCCCCAAATCCTCCCCTTGGCCGAGCCAGAGGCTTCAGTACATCGGGGCAATCTTGGACACCGCCCAAGGCAAGGCTTTTCTGCAGACAGGGCAGAACACCTTCAGGCACAGGCTCGACTGGTCTCGTCGTCTCACCAGGTCTCATCCAGATCCAGTCTCATCCACATCATTTCTCAGGCTCCTGGGACACATGGTAGCGACCATTGCAACAATCCCCCTGGCTCGCCTGCATATGAGAGTTGCTCTTTTGAACCTTGGGGTCCAATGGGATCAGCGCACAGACGATTTTGGAACAACCAGTGTCGGTTTCCAACTCTGTGCAGCAGACTCTGGAGTGGTGGTTGAACCCCTCCAACCTCTCCAAGGAGTCCACTTTCGGACAGAGTCACCTCATCAGAGCCTGATCACGGATGCATCAGGCCAGGGCTGGGGCGCTCATCTGGCAGACCGTCAGACTCAAGGGACCTTGTCCCCACAGGAACAGCACCTCCATCTCAATGTTTTGGAGATGCGGGTGATACTTTGCGCCCTGCAGGCATTCCAGGTGAACATGCTCCCAGGCCCTCTTTTGATCCAGATGGACAATATGTCAGTTGTCTTTTTACATAAACAAGCAGGGGGAACGCATTCTTACCCCCTCTGCAGGGAGGCCATGAGAGTCTGGTAATGGGCCATAGAGCATCACCTGCACCTGACTGCTGTGCATGTTCCAGCCTTCAGAATACCTTGGCCGACAGCTTAAACCAGTCCTGGTCCAAGGCACACAAATGGGAAATTCTTCCCTCCGTGGTTGAAGCTCTCTTCAACAGGTGGGGCTGTCCAGAGCTGGATATCTTTGTGTCCCTATTCAGTGCAAAACTTCCCAGTTTCTGCTTGCTAGATCCAGGACCTGGTGTTTTCTGGCAAGACGCATTGTCCCTCTCTGGGACAGGAAGGTTTCTGTATGCCTTCCGCTACTGCAGAGGGTATAATAATAATAATAATAATAATTTTATTTGTATAGCACCTTTCAAAATATCGAGGTGCTGAACAATTTTTAAAAACGAGTTCAAAAACTCTAAATAAAAATCATAAAAACATCCATAAAAAATGAAATTGCAGTCAGAAGGAACAGAGATGATTCTGATAGCCCCTTACTGGCCGCGCCAGATATGGTTTCCACTCCTCCAGCAACTAGCAGTGGAACCTCCAATCTCTCTGCCCTTGTGCTCAGACTTGCTGTCCCAGGAACAGGGCAGTCTGGTCCACCCGGACCTCAAGTCACTGCATCTTCATGCATGGCCCCTGCAGACTTGGCAGTTGCCTGATTTGGGGTTTCCTCCTGGGTTGCAGATGTCCTGGTGGCAGCCAGGAAGCCTTCCATTAGAGCCATTTATGCTATAAAGTGGGAGTGGTTCTGTATCTGGGCCACCGTTCGTCACCTAGATCCCTTCATTTGTCCAGTGAGCCTAATTCTAGAGTACCTCCTTTCCCTGTCAGACTCGGGTCTTGGGTACTCTTCGATTAAGGTGCACTTATCCGTCCTCTCGGTGTACCATGCACCTATGGAAGGCAAGACTCTTGCTGAGCTGAACCTTTCACGCACCTTCTTGTGGGGCATACTGGATCTGAAACCTCTCATCAGGGACCCTGTCCCTCCATGGGACCTTTTGTTTATTTTAGAAAAGCTTACTTTGACTCCCTTTTGAGCTTGCCGCATGCAGCGAGCTCCTCTTTCTGTCATGGAAAGTGTTTTTTTTTTTTTTAGTTGCTATTACTTTTGCTCGAAGGATTTCCAAGCTTCAAGCTCTGATGTGTAAAGAGCCTTATTTGGTTTTCCACAAGAACAGGGTGTCCTTGCATACTAATTCTAAATTTTTGCCCAGGGTGGTGTCAGAGTTTACACTGAATCAAGGCATCCACCTACATCTCTGTTACCCAGAGTATTTCAATCAAGGGGAGGCCTTACTTCTACTCTGGATGTCCACTGAGTGCTTTGCTACTACTTGGATTGCACCCAGACCACTTGAAAGTCTGATCAGTTATTTGTTTCTTTCGCCCCTAATCGAGCAGAGGCTTCTGTTTCTAAGCAATGTTTGTCAAAATGGTTAGCCAATTGCATTGTCCATTGTTACAAAAAGTAGGACAAGCCTTTACTGAGCTCTGTTAAAGGCCATTCTACCAGGTGAGTGGCTGCTTCCTTTGCGTCTCTCAGGAATGCGTCTGCTGCCGATATCTGTGCAACTGCCACTTGGAGTTCTTTCCATACTTTCATCTGCCATTGCAGTCTGGACATTACCTCTAGGCATAGGTCAGGTTTTGGACTTGCAGTCCTGCAAGACCTCCTCTCTTGAGAGTTTTACTCTGCTCTCTGCCTCCTCCCAGCTGACCGGGGTCAGTCCTTTCACTACTTGGGACTTGGTCCTAATGGTGTTGCCTGCTGCAAGAGCCCCCTCAGTGTGAGAGTACAGTTACGCAAGAACTTACCATAACAGTAGATCTTCGAGAGGAATTCTTGCAGCAGGTGCTGCTTTCCCTCCCTCCATTCCCCTGGTGGTTACTTCTCTATCTCTGACACCTCGCACTCCTCAGTGTAGAGGAACCTCCTTGGTTCTCCAATTTCTGTCAGTGCTGGTGTCTCCGGCGGGAGAACTGAGGTGGAGCTGGGGGACTGCCTCTTTTAAGGCGTATGTCGGGGGTGGGCTGACGTCAGGGGGCAGTCCTCGCTAATGACTGCTAGCCAGATGTTTTCCATGGGGTTCTGATGCCTGCCGGCTTCAGTCCTAATGGTGTTGCCTGCTGTAAGAGTTCCACTCGAAGATCTACTGTTACGGTAAGTTCTTATGTAACTGTACTTTTTTCCCTGTGGATCTCTTTAAAAAAAAAAAAAAAAAAGTCCAGGATATATTTAGGTAGGATATTTAGAAGAGTCTTGTGTGACCAAATATACACATTTTTTAGGCTGCTTGTGTTTATTGACCACCATCCAGTGGCTGTATAAAAGAGCACAGTGGTGTGTCCAGGGTGGCAGGTTCATTATAAAACAAAGTGCCCTGTGGTATAGTACATCCAGTTTGGCTAGGCGTACAGCTGCTGCATTTCTGTAGATTGTTGGGGGATACCCACATGCCCAGGATGTAGCGATGCGTGACGCCGCAGGTGGGGGTGCCCTACAGTCTCTGGAGGTGCAGGTATACCCAAACACCTCACAATCTGAAGGGTCTTACTGTGCTTAGAAAATGGATTTTTGCAGTAATGCAGTTCACAGAAAAAAAGTATTTTGACACATTTTAAAGAAAACATTATATTTGTAAAATAGTATTTATGCAGGAACAATGCAGGCTTTTTTTTTTTTTTTTTTTTTTTTAAGCAGGTTCTGTTGCCTGATACACGCACCCCTTGGGACTGCTGTCAGCCAGTCAGATTTCAGGATTTTTTTCAACCTTTTTTTTTTTTTTGTTTAAATATCTGTAACCCCTGTACAAAGTGGGGTTTTACTAAAATGTCTTCCTGGGCTTCTAAAATACCCACTGTCCAGATGGTGTCCTGTCTGCAGTAGTTCTGTTTGTCTGCACGAGAGTGCTTTAGTAAGCCTCCATGCCTGTCTCTTTAAAACAATGTTTAGTCTGTGTTAGAAGATTAGTCTGGGCTGGGTCCGAGTGATTTAAGGCTCGCGACCAGCCAGACAGTCCGTTGTTGAGAGGCTGGACCAGGGTGGGCTCAGGGAGGGAGAGGGTGGTGGAACAGAGTTGCATCCCTCCAGCTGTACCTCTCCACAATTCATACGCTCTTCTGGTGGATAGTGGTTCCTCTATGGAGGCACCTGCAGTGGAGACCAAGGAGGATGCTGGGAACCTTCACAAGGAGACCCACAGGGAAGGAAACAGCTCCTGGTGGGGACTCGATCATTGGGGGTAGAAGTGGGGAGGGAGGTAGCGTGCCTGCCTAGCACCACGGCTTGGAGGGACAGGAAGCGAATCTTCAGGATCGTGGGAGCAGCTGCACGAGGGGAAGCTGGATGTCATTGTCCACCTAGGGACAAATGACGTGGCTAGGAATGGGATCAGAGCAGTGCAAGAGGAGTTTGTAGAGTTGGGAGAGGGCCTTAGACAAGTAGCGCATACAGTAGCCTTCTCGGAGATGCTGCCTGTCTCGGCAAGGGTGATGCTAAAGGTACTCCTCACCAGAATTCAGTGAATGGTTGAAAACTGGTGTGCGCTCAGGGTTTTGGCTTCATTGGGACTGGGAGTCACCTGGAGGGATGCAGACCTATACTGGCGTGATGGTCTGCATCTGTCGAGGGACCAAGATTCGAGTGAAAGGTTTAAATGCTTCATTGGCAAGCATTTAAACTAGCCAAGGGGGGAGGCACTGAAAAGGAGCAGGGAAATCTCAGCCTCCCCCCACAAAACACTGTAATTAGTGAGGTAAACACCAAGGTAGAGAAGTCATTAGAGAGCAGGACAGAGGTAAATGTAAAAAAAAAAAAAAAAAAGGCAGTAAGGATGGGGCTAAAAGGGGTAAGGCCATCAAAAAGTGGTGGGTGATGAGTACCAATGCCTGTAGTCTGTGTAACAAGCTCCCTGAACTAGTTGCCTTGATGGAAGAGGGTTGCCTGGATATTGTGGCAGTCACAGAAACATGGTACACAGAGAACCATGACTGGGATGTCAACATACCAGGATACACAATCTACAGGAGGGACAGGGAGGGTAAAAGAGGAGGAGGAGGAGGAGTAGCTCTCTATGTAAAGGAAGGGATCAAAGCAACAGATCTAAAGAGTAAATAGGGAGCAGATGAGGCACTATGGGTCACCCTGGAGACAGGAAATGGCACCACAATCCACATGGGGGTTATATACAGACCCCCATCTCAGGCGGAGGGAATGGACAAGAAAATGATAGAAGGCATCCTTAGTATGGCAGAAAAAGGGGAGATATTGTTGATGGGGGACCTGAATATGCTAGATGTTAACTGGAGCACCTTTGCTGCAGGCACATCCAAGAGCAGGGTCATTCTTGATGCCCTACAAGGGGCATGCCTCAGACAGCTAGTATTGGAACCCATTCGGGAGGGAGCAATCTTAGACTTGGTACTCTCAAATGGGGATGGAGAAAGAATCTCCGATTTAGAAGTGGGTAGCCATCTGAGAACAAGCGACCACTAAACAGTGTGGTTCACGATAAACACAGCAATACAATCAAGCCATACAAAAGCAAGAGTATTGGACTTTAGGAGGGCTGACTTTGGGGAAAATGAGAGCGTGCCTCAGAAAAGCACTAGCAAACAGGCAAGAAGGAGGGGTGGAGGAACAATGGGGAGTAATCAAAACAGCCATCACAGAGGCAACAAGCCTTTGTGTAAAGCAAATCAACAAAACACAATGAAGGAAAAAACCGCTATGGTTCTCAAAAGAGGTGGCAAGGAAGGTTAAGGAGAAAAGGATAGCATTCAGGAAATATAAGGAAACACAGAAGGAGTAGGACAGAGAACTTTATCAGTTAAAGCAGAAAGAGGCGGGGAAGGCAGTCAGAATAGCAAAGGCCTAAACTGAGGAAAGGATAGTCAACTCTGTTAAGAAGGGCTATAAGACCTTTTATAGGTACATTAGGGAGTGAAGAAAGACCAAAGGAGGGATACTGAGGCTTAATAAAGGGGAGGGAATGTGGGCAGAGGGTGATAGTGAAAAAGCAGGGATACTGAATGAATATTTCTGCTCAGTATTCACAAAGGAAGAGGAGGGGGAGGTACCTAAATCAAACAAGAGAAACACTCTGAAGATGGGGGTCGATACCAGTCCTTTTACAGAAGAAAGGGTTCTGAAAGAACTAATAAAATTGAAGGTGGACAAAGCAGTGGGGCCTGATGGGATTCACCCAAGAATTCTAAAAGAACTAAGGGTAGAACTAGTGACACCGCTGACTACTCTCTTTAACAAATCATGGGAGGATGGGGTGGTACCCAAGGACTGGAGGAGGGCGGATGTGATTCCTCTTCACAAAAGTGGGAGCAGGACAGAGGCAGGAAACTACAGACCAGTTAGTTTGACCTCAGTGGTGGGGAAAATGATGGAATCGCTTCTGAAGGAAAGAATTGTTGAGTACCTAGAGGCCAGTGGGGCACAGGACCCAAGGCAGCATGGATTCATGATGGGAAGGTCGTGTCAAACAAATCTCATAGATTTCTTTGACTGGGTGACCAAAGTAGTAGACCAGGGAGGGGCTGTGGTCATGTCCTACCTAGATTTCATCAAGGCATTTGATACAGTCCCGCACAAAAATTAATACACAAGTTAGCCAGCCTTTGAGTGGGTCCCAAGGTGGTAGCCTGGATAAAAAGTTGGCTAGGCAACAGGACACAAAGGGTAGTAGTAAACGGAGCCCATAGTGTAGAAAGGAGGGTTACTAGCGGGGTACCGCAGGGTTCAGTACTGGGACCGGTCCTTTTTAATGTCTTTATAAGTGACATTGCGGAAGAACTGGAAGGACAAGTATGTCTCTTTGCAGATGACACAAAGGTCTGCAACAGGGTTGATACACAAGATGGAGTGGAAAGGATGAGAAGGGACTTGGCAAGGTTGGAGGAATGGTCAAATGTATGGCAGCTCAGATTCAATGCAAAGAAGTGCAAGGTAATGCACCTGGGAAACAAAAACCCAGGGGAAGAGTACACAATGGGGGGTGAGATACTGACAACAGTAAAAATGGAAAGGGACCTGGGGGTAATTGTATCAGATGACCTAAAGGTGGGCAGGCAATGCGGGAAGGCAGTAAGGAAGGCTGGGGGGATACTGGGATGCATAGGGAGAAGCATCAATAGCAGAAAACAGGAAGTTGTTATCCCTCTGTACAGACAGTTGGTGAGACATCATCTGGAGTAGTGTGTGCAGTTCTGGAGGCCCCATCTCCGCAAAGACATAGACAGAGTGGAGGCTGTCCAGAGGAGGGCAACCAAAATGGTGCAGGGTCTGCACCAGAAGACATACGAAGAAAGACTAAAGGAGCTTAATATGTATACCCTTGAGGAAAGAAGGGAGAGAGGGGACATGATAGAAACTTTCAAGTACCTCAAGGGAATCAGCAAAGTCCAAGAGGGTAGCATCTTTCAGAAAAAGAGATGTGCAAGAACAAGGGCACAATTTTTGAAGATAGAGAATTGAAGAAGTAAGTAATGTGTGAGGAATATTTTTTCATGGAGAGGGTTGTGGATGCATGGAACAGCCTCCCTGAGGAGGTCGTGGAGTCAAGAACAGTGGGGGAATTCAAGAATGCATGGGAGCCCTTGCTGTGTCAGACAGTTCCCTCAGCAAACTGAACCCTTTGGATTTCAGAGGAAATACCCAGAGCTGCCTGAAGCAGTCAGTCGTAAATTGGAGGTTGAAGAGTGAACAGCTCGAGCCATTGATCAGCTTCTCCTAGGAGGAGCATAGGAGAATTGGCGGGAAGGCTCTGCTGGCCTGCTTGTCATGTTCTCCAGTCTAAGGTATCGCCTTGTGTGAGAGAGTTGGACTTTCCGATTGCTGGGTGAGACCTGCATCAGAAGAGAGATGTGTTACTGCTTTTTGCAAGTGGGACCAAAGACTTGCTCCAGAGGCGATTGGCCTGCCTGAATGCGAGAAAATAGCGTTGGATTAAAAGGTTTGTGCAGAGACTCTGTAATTTGCAACCGGACTTTATCCGAATGGTTACTCAGTGAAGTTCTTGATTTGAATGTGCTGAATGTGTTTCATGCATCGCGATTTGGTTCCCCACGATGAAATCTGTTATGCCAGCTGGAGGCATCTCCAGCAATTGATCACGGACTTTCTCCGAACTGTTACTCCCTGCATGGGCCCTGTCATCTCGGCTTAGGCCGCTGGCCTCGACTCAGAGATCTTCTTGGTGAAAGAGTTGCTTGTGGATTCGGCCCCCTGCTCAACACCGTCGAACAGGTAGCGACCATCTGGAGGTGAGTCTTGTGGGCCCTGCATCCCCTGACCATCCAGCTCAACACCATGAGGTGTAGCTCCCTGCAACAACAGCAGCAATCATTGTATACCATCTGATTATCTTGTTCTGAGTTTATTGCAAAGGACTGAGCCATCTGGCTCGGATTACAAATGTTTGGACTGTGTGCATGTTAACTGTTTTCCTTCCTAAGGGCCCCAACGACAGCTGCAACGCTGGCCTACCCCGAGCAATGCTTCAGGCTAGCCTGTTTAACATACTGGGTACCCAGGATTGTGGGACTGTTTCAAAGGGACTTACAGCGCATGCTGAATCGATCTGAATCAAATCAGTAGTGCCAATCATTTGCTAGATTCACTCCCCACCCTTGTTCACTTTCACTTCCCTTAAGTAAACCAGATTGTTGGTTTTCACGTTTAACCTGGCTAGTGCGTACCTTATTGGTTGGGTTACAATATTACTATTGTATTGTTGCATCACTGATCTTATTTTCTAGGGGGTCTCCAGGGCAGTTGCAGACGATCCAGCTCTGGTGGTAAGTGCAAGGGGTGTGAGCATATTATTACTGTTATTCAGTGAATGTGAATGTTCTATTGTTTTACTGCTCAGGCCATTAGAAGGGTTGGTGGGGGGGTTATAGCATCATGGGAGAGCTATACCAAAGCAGCTACGCTACCCCAGTACCATTCCTCTGGGTGGAGGCACCCGTTCACAGAACTCAGGCCCCTCAACCTGTGCATAGTCACGTAGGCAGGGTTAGTAGCCTATAAGATAGTGCCACTCTACTGTCAAATACATAATGAGCTGTAGTGGCATAGCACATTTTCCCCATACATGAGTGAGTGGTAAGACCTTAACAACTAACTCAAGGCTTCGCCACTTGTGAGTTATGGTCTTATCCCTCACTAGTTGAAATAAATGTGTTATTCCACTGCATACCTCTATATATTCCATGTATTTTATTTAGACTCAGTATTAACAGAGAATGTTCTAGGGAGTGCTAAAGCAGCAGTATTTATTAGTTGCCAAAAACATTCATCTAGTTTTTTGTTCTTAGATTTTTTTCTAATGTATTTCTGGCAAAGACGTCAATATGCTGGTTTTTATTTTCTTTTTATTTCATCTCTGAACTGGGATATATATGGTTTTGAAGTGCTCTCTACCACCGCCACAGTATTAAATCTAATTTACACTGTCAACAAGTAACCTCTACAGGAGAGATTTTTTTTTTTAATTTCTAGTGGCAGCCAACTTCATTGACTTGTCATAAATTACACAATCAGTAATAAAAGCTATTTTAAAATATCTGAGAGAAATATATATTGATGAATTTTAGAATGTCAGAAATTCATTATTACTAAAAAAAAAAAAAAAAAAAAAATACAATATATGACTTTTTTTTTTGGCCAACTAACAAACACTGCTGCTTTATATGTGGAAAAATCCTTTGTTAGTTTGTTGAGGGTGGTGGTGATGATGTTCTAATACACCTATTGCAAGGAAGAGGTTCAGAAGCTGTGTGTCTCATTTCAAATGCATGGAGTATTTTAATTCAGGAATTCCACTTAGCACTTGGCTGATCTATTCTGGGAGAAGTAGCATTGATTAGGAAATGCTTAGGTTTTGCCAATCAATACAAGTCAATGCGGGTGTCTCACTGTATTTTGAATGTCACAACCTTTGGTAACGTTGCTGTGTGAGAGCTCCAGGGGCATTCTGCTTCGCAAAATGCTTGGGCAGAGAAGCTTTCTGATATATTGTGAACCATCTGAGCTGGTGCTAAATGGTGAATAAGAGGTGTTCTTGTTTAGAGCTCTGTTGTATATTTAAAGCTGTAATTCACGCTGGCAATTACAAAAAGCATTAAAACTACCACCGCCAATATCACCGACTGCTTTGATTCAGTAAGAGAGTGTCTCAGCTTCCTAACTGAGATGGGCTACTGTAACCTAAAAATAGCTGAGCTAAAATTAACTATTTTACCCAAGTTAAATACAGAACAGCAACAAAAAAAAACATGCAGTTCATTGGCCCCAGGAGTGAAAGTGATGTGGACTTTGCTGTTGTGGACTAGTCAGTGGAATCCTTTAAGTATTTAGGGCCTGTACTGGATAGGGCTCTTTCATTTGAACCCCATGTTTAACAAGTGACTAAAATAATACATCAAAGGATGGATCTTGTTTAGATTAAGAGGATGTTTGATCCCTGAATCCCAGATATTACTAGCGAACAGCTTATTTTCTGTCCTTGGTTATGGCATTCCCATTTATATGGGTACCAATGAGAGGATAGTGGCTAAATTGAGGGTCAGTTGTCATAGCATCTGCTGCTTTCTTACTGGAACATGCGCTCATGCTCAGGCTGACTCCTCATTGTCACCTGTACCAGGCCGCTGGATGTCTGTCCCTTGAAAATAGGATTAATATCTGCATGAGGATTTTGCTTCATAAGATGTTTCTGGGGTAACTCCCTACCTCAGCTGCTGCCTTTTTTCCTAAGGCTTCTGGAATGCAAGATACCCAATTACAGATTAGGAGTCTTTTTAAAATTCCCTTCTTTCATAAATTTGAAGGCCAGAGGTCCCTATTGTAAAGAGCCCCTCCTTTGGTATTTTTTAAAACCCGTTTAAAAAAAAAAAAAAAAAAAAAATGTCTTGTTCAAAAGCAAGTTTGACTGCTTTTGAATTATACTGTCTGTTAACAAGTCTTTTGAAAATGTTTTATGTATATTGTTTTTTTTATATATGTACTTGTCGCACATGTAAACGGGCAGATTGCTCATTGGCTTTCAAGTATTTAAAAAAAAAAAACAAATAAACAAGTTATTTTGAGCTTGCCAGGTTGGGACAATTAGGTAGCCAGTGGCTACTAAACAAATTGGTTTCGCTACCAGAATTTGAAAGTTACTGGCCAGCATGGCTACTTGCCAACAATGATTTTTTGAGTCCTTGAAAAGGATGCCCACTAATATTGTTTTGGCTATCAGCTTTTGAAAGCAAGTGGTCAAACTGACCACCAGCTCACAATCTGATTTGGCCCACCTGTTCAGTAATGGAGCATTGGACACTTGGATCAGAATTGAAAATCCACAACAGTCAGTGCCTTTGTGTGTGTGTGTGTGTGTGTGTGGTGTGTGTGTGTGTGATTCAGCCAACACAAGCGCTTTTGTTAATACAATGAACACAAGCTGCTGCTATAAAAAAAAAAAATAATAATTTGTCCCTTGTTGGGGTCAAAATAGCCATTTCTCTTACAGTAAGCAGGACACTAAAACAGCAGGCAGCTCTCTGTCCATCCTAGATACAGGTAATTGTGTAGTGTTTGTATTTGTTCAGTGGTCATAGACACTCGAAGATAACAGAAAATATTTGAAATCGGTGTACCTTTAAACTCCCTAAGTTTTTCTTATGCATTTTTTGTAACGTATTTTTTATTACTGTCACCAAGTCTGCCTTGTATTTTCTCTCTTCTGTGTTGATTGCGGTAGACCTGCTTCTGTTAGACTGATTTTTTTTGTCTTATATTTCTCTGTCCTACACTGTTCAGGTTTAGTGCTGAACGGTGAAACTGGCATAGCAAAATACCCCTGGAAACATACAGATGGACAGTAAGCTGGCTCCATGGTGCTGGGCAGTGGGGGACCACTCTAGCAGCCTTGTGACCCGTATTTACACCCTAAGACTGGGATGTAGGCGTGGAGGCTGTCAGAGTGGACTCAGAGCATCCAAGCGGAAGCTGTCCTCTTGGACAGGTGGAGGGTATGGCATCGCTCTTGTGGCAGTGGTGTAGCGGGCTGTTGGTGATGTGGGTGACCACACATCGCCTAGCACATCCAGGCCAGCTGTTAGTGGGCCCATCATGTAGGCTACTAGGTAAGGAGAAAAGTGGTAGAATAGTGGCCCATCTGGGAAGCTTTTGATGGCATCCTCAGTGTACTTGCTTCCCCATGCCACCAGGCACTCACTGGTGGCACGCACGCTACCCCATCCCCTGGTTTCTGACGGTGTGGGTCAGTGTGCATCCCCTAGCACCCCCAGGCCAGCAGTTAGTGTGCCCATCACATGGTATAATGGGTGGGGGAAAACTGATAGATTAATGGCCCAACCAGGAAGCTTTTGGTGGTGGCCTCAGTGTGCTAGCTTCTCCTTGCCACCAGGCACTCATTGAACATGTACATGCCCCCATTTTTCTGGCCAGTGGTTTCAGTGGCAAGCTTCTCATTCTCCTCCATTGGTGTGAAGTGGATTGGAGAGAGATGCAACTGACCTAGGTACTAAAGGATATCACTGCGGGGAGAGATGGTGGGTGACATCTATGAAAGTGAGTCCAGCAGGCAAGGAGTGGAGCAACTGAGTGCCATAAATGGGGGACTCCTGGAGGCCAGGATGGGAAGTAAAAAGAGAAAAAAAAATTTGCAGTAAACACTGAACGGGGAAGTAAAAAGTGCACATTGACAGCTATACAATTCCAAATAATTTCTTTATAACAGCGAAAGCATATCAGAAAAAGGAAGAAACTAGTGGCTATTTATTTAAATTACCAGTGTTCTTCTCCTGTGTTCCATCAGTTTGGTGTGAAAATGCCTGGGATAACACTGGTCCTGCTCCACCTGCTGTAGAATGGACAGCAGACATGTAATTCAGATTGCTGCATTTCCCATCGCAGAGTATTAAAGTATATGCAGCTTGCCCCAACCCTCCTGTTTCATCCAAAATCTTGACATTTGCTTACTCCAGTTTGGAAAATGGTAGTAATGAAATCTGAAATGCTCATGGCAGCTACTGTTACCTAGCTACATATTCCTAGTTGCAGCATTTACATTGGATGTTTCAGGTTGCATACATGTTGCCAACACTTTTTCTGACATTTCCATTGACTTGAATGAGATTTTTTGGGGGAGAGTTTAACATTAAAAACCTCTGTTTTGGACCTTTTCATAGCAGGGAAATGGATCCTTAGTCACCCCCATTCTTAGTTACATCAGTGCTTCCTAGATACTGTACCTTACTGCACCTTGTTATTGAGATTGGTAACTTTTGAAGCTGTGGACATTATGAACAGAGGAAAAAAGAGAATAGTGTGAATAAGACAAATAAACCGTAAGCCTTTTTTTTTTTTCTCTTCTATTACGTTGCGCGAGTGACAATTTTAGTGGAACCACTTTAATAACCTTTTTCAACCTCTCTGTGGAGCCTGGTCCACAAGGCCCCTCCGTTCAGCTGGAACCATCTTCTTTTGCCCTAGACATCCCCGTGTTGCCATTCATGACCTGAACTTTCCTGTTGGTTCTGCCAGCCTAAGGGAATTGTCCTACTTTAATTTTTAAGTCCCATAGTGGGGAGCAGTAGGGAACAATAGTAAACCTTGTGGTCTGGATGAAGCAAGTGGGTGGGTAGCATGGTGTCATCATCTGCATGTTCTTTACTGTTTTTTCCCCTTTTTCACCATACTGCTCTATTACTGGGACTTGGCCTCTAGCAAGGCCCTGTTGGCCAGTTGGAAGTCGATGTGGGACCAGACTCACCTACCACACTGCCAACCTATCATCTGACGTAGAACTAGATGGCCTGAGGCCCACGTTCTGCATCATATCAGTGTCAGCCTACTGTTCCCTGCAGAGGGCTGTGTATCCTAGCACACATGACTGCCTTCACCCTGAGCCACCAGGGGGAAGACATGTATTGCAGCAGTGCCCCCCCCCCCCAGGCAGAAACATCCAACATGAACACTCACAATCACCTCTGCCATCTTATGACTTCCTGTGCTTATGACACAAACCTTAGGTCATCAATTAGTAGATTACTGCCAGGCCATCGGGTGACTTAGTACAACAGTTCTGTTTTACAAAAAAACACTAAAAAAAACACAAAACTATTTTATTTTGGGAGCTACCAAAATAATCCTCCTTACAATCTATTTTGTAGCCACAGTAAAAGCTTGAGTAATGCTGTGTTATGACATCACTTCTTGGTGTTTTTGAAGGCACTTGACTTGGTGTTCTGCCTCATAATTAACACACCCTGATGCGTGACCTTATACCAGCATGACAGATGCCCTGTTGTGCTTCATTGCTTAAAAAACGGCATGGTGTCCTGCTTGATTACCTTGCTGCCTGACTCATTAGTACATGGGCTCACTATACGGATAATATATTGAGGGGTGAACGAGAGCTGACACCAGATACCACAGCCTCTCAATTTATTAATTATGTACTTATTGTTTTATTTATGACTTTGATTTCTGGGTAAGTGCTCTGATTTGAGGGACCGTTTTCAGGCATGACCCTGGCCATAGAGATGGCACTAAGAGCATACAATAAAAACAGTACAAACAAACGTGAGACTCAGCAGTTGCAGTGGATCTGTACAACAAAATCAAACACAGTCACAGATGGCAATTGCAAGCATACAATGATATGGATGGTGGTCGTCCTATTTAACAACAATGAATTAACAGTCCCCCCCGCTAATGAGACAGGTTCCCTTTGTATACAGGCTAAAATAAGAGCAAGAGGGTAGAGGTAACAGGGTATACTCCCAGACAATGGCTAGTAGTTAGGGTGGGACAGACACAAAGGTCGGCGGGGGGGGGCTACCCAGGCGAGCAGTAACAGTTAGATTCTGCCAGAAGTTAGGCTTACAACAGGGAAAACAAAAGTCACAATGAGTAAATAAAAAGTTCTCCATGTACAATTGTATGTACAGAATGCATCGGCGGTGGCTGATATGCTCTTGGCAGCTAGAAAGCTCTCTACCCATTGCACTTATTTGCAAAAACGTAAACGTTTTATGGTATGGTGTATTGGGCATGTGCTGAATCCCTTTACATATTCAGTTCCTAAATTTTTGGACTACCTACTTTCTCTCAAGGACTCAGGACTAGGGTATTCCTCCATAAAGGTCCACATGGCTGTTTTGTTAGCCTTTCATGCCGTATCTCAGGGTAAAACAGTGGCCAAGTTTGAGGTTTCCTGGAGATTCCTAAGGGCATCCTCCTTTTGCACCCCCGATCCGAGATCTGGTTCTGGTGTGAGACTTCAGTTTGGACTTAGAGACCCTCACTGCACCTCCCTTTGAGCCTGTGGCTACTTGCAAGATGCCCTTCCTGTTTTGGAAGACACTGTTTCTAGTGGTTGTGACATCTAGTAGACACATCTCACACAGCTCCCAGGTCGACCCTGAAAACAGGCACTTGTGCCTAGTGGGCCTTACCCAGTTACCAAAGACTAAAATAAAAAAAATAAAAAAAAAAACTTCTTGGAGTTACAGTCTCTGGTCGCAGAGTCACCATTTATAATTTTTCACAAGGACAGAGCCACGTAATGCACCAGTCCTCATTTTCTTCTAAAGGCTGTGTCTGAGAGAACATTGTCAGACCATAGACCTTCCTGCTCACTTTTAATTCCCAGCGGTTGATGGGGAGCATCCTTTACATACACTGGACACCAATAGGACACTGTTTTGGAAAAGGGATCGTACTAAGGATTTAAGCAAATCCTCTTAACTGTTTATTCCTTTGCCCCCACAATGGTAGACTCACCAAGGGGTGTACTGATTTCTAAACCAGGCCTGTCTAAATGGCTGGCCAGTTGCATTACATTTTGCTACCAGAAGCACAGTAAGCAGCTTCCTTGTCCTCTACATACTCTTTCCACCTGAGGGGTGGTTACCTCAGTGGCTTGTTTTCAGGATGTGTCAGCTACTGACATTTGTGCTGGTGCCACTTTAAGTACTGTTCATACATTCACTAAACACTACAGTCTGGACATTGTCTCTCGTAGGTCTGCCGGCTTTGGCCTCCGTATTCTACAAGGTATCCTCACTCAGGATTGGTAGGTCCTACTGTCCTCCCTCAATGCCTTGGTACTGCTTGGGAATCGTTCCATGATGTGGCTCGGTGGAGGGAGATATCCTTGCGGAAGATAGAATAGTTACCTACTGTAACAGTAGATCTTCAGAGAATCTCCTCCTTTGAGCCACAGCTCTCCCTCCCACCCACTCCCCGACAGATGATGGGTGACTATACTGCCTGCTGTTGCAAGTTGTTTCTCCTCAGATGCCTCCTATGGCATCTGTACTCAGGTTTTCATATCTTCTCCTGTGTGCCTGGTTTGATCATGGTTGCTTTGGTCCCTGCTGGTCCGATGATCCTCCGAGTTTGTCTCCAATCAATCAATCAATCAAGTCTTTATTTAACCAGGCATTCATCGTTGAGCAGAAGCTCATTTGCAAGATGGACCTGGGTGGAGCATGAACAATTTTATATACAGGTCAACACAGGTATTTACAAGGCAATACAGATAGTACTCTTTACAGAGAGGAAGAAAAAGAAGATCATATGTACATAGAATTATACAGATATTATACAGATTACACGGTATTTACATACATAGAAGTGTCTATAGGAAGATAAAGCAGGTTATCTAAGGTTGCAGGAGGAAGTAACGGAAGAAAAAAATGAAAATATACACCAGGTAGAAGTGAAGGTTCCGGGGAAGAGAGGGAGGGAAGTAGGGGGAGAAAGGCTTGGAGGGCACGGTGCACAGAAAGGAGTTGGTAAAGCTGGGTGTAGAGAAGGTGGATGGAGAAAAGGAGTATGTGTGAGCCCCGGGATTGAATGCTATAAAGTACGGGGCATGGTAGGATGTCTCCAGAGGGGAACTAAAGCATGCTGAGGACGCTGATGTTATGTAGGTGCCAACAAGGTGTGTCGACATGCGTGGCCCCAGCCTGCAAAACGTTTCCGGGTGGTGCTGACACTACAGTTCCATGATGGGGCTCAATGCAGGAGAGTCTCTCAAAGATCTACTGATACAGTAGGTAACTTCTTTCCCAACTAGGGTACTGGGACCAGTATGATGGGAAAGGTTTAGTAGCAGTTATTGGTTTTGACAGTTGAGGAAATGCAAATATTAGTAGTTTTTGTTTGAGGCCATCTGAACCATCCAGCCCATGGAGCAATTTCAGAACCTCCTCCTCCTCCAGGTGGATGTCTTTGAAAGAGAAGTGAGGTGACCCACAGTGCATAAAGCTCTAGAGGGGACACTATAGTCTACATATGTTTCACATACCCACTCCTCTCTGATATCCCGCATATGCATAGATCCTGTCTCATATGTGACTCATACACGTAAAGGACCGCAAACTCGCTGGATTTTTACTTTGGTCAGCACAGATCAATGTATTAGTGTGACTGAGATTCCAGGTGGAAATAACTAAGCACTGCTACAAAATCTATATGAAATGTAAACGATTTCCAATATACCAAAAACATTTGCTTTGTCAGTGAGGTTACATATTCAGAAGCAAATACAGGTGTTAGGAGCCACTTCTTTAAATACATGAGCATGGTTTTAATTAAGCTGTCTAGTGACATTTCAATGAAAAGGAATGATTCTGAAGTTGGGTATTGACAATAGCAGAGTGAATATACTGTACAGTTCACATCTGCAGCGTACTTGTCTTCACAGCTGGAGATCAGTTTTTGCTTGGCGCCATTCAAGTTGGAATTTTGAGTTTCTCTTCGTGTTTTTCTCATAAGGCCTCCTGGCAAAGTAAAATAATGAAGTCTATACAGACAAACCAAAAGAAAGGTGAGAGAGTGGTGCACTCTGACCTTGGTACAACACTGTCTTTGGGAGTCAAGCACTTTGCATTTTACAGTGAGAAGCGAATTTATAATGAGGTTTGTTAAAGGTATTCAGTGTGGGCAGGAGTCGAGGTAGAATAGCCCTTTATCTGTGACAGCATTTATTTTACAAATAGCCGATTTGATGAGGTGAAGTTCAGTTTCTTTGTTTCCTTTCTCTTTACTGCCAGTTTTAAGGGTGTAACAAAAGCTGATTTTTAACAATTAGGAAGAAAAAAAATGTGCTCACTTAGTCTTTTCCTTTGTTAGTGATAGTTATGATTTATTAATATGTTCCAATAATTTATTCGCATACACTGGAGTAGACTAGTTCAATAAACTTTAAGTTGTTTTTCCTGCTTTTTTTTCCTGTGTTTGAGGTCAGCAGGAGCTAAGTTTTGGCACTGTGATGAACGAAATTGATGGTAGGCTCCTATGTTCCTCCCTACTGTGAGATCTCTGACTGAAATAGTAAATTGGCTTTTTTTGGTGGTGGTAATTGGTAATTTACTAATGGGAGCAGAACTGCATTCATGCTAATATTGTTTGTCATAAAAAAAAAAAAAAAAAACCGCCAGCATTATGTTAAAGCAGCAGTGCAATGAAAAATGTTTTCCAAAACCGCTGTTTTTAGCTACAGTTAATAAACATGTTAGCATAACTTTCAGATCTACTTTTCTACGTACCTCCTATACTGCACTTCCTAAGTTTTTTTTTTTTTTTTCCTCAGTCCTAAACCTTACCAAGTTTACAGTGGTATTTCTAAATGTGTCTGCCATCTTTTTTCTTGTGAAAAAACTAAATAAAAAAAAATATAAAATACTCAAATTTGGGTGGAACTGGAAAACTGTACCACTAAATAAAACTGGAAGATGCTTGGAATCTTTCATAGTGGAAAAAAAACAAGAGTCTTTGTTTCCCCATTTCATTGTAAGTGCTGCTGCTTTAAGAAGATAAAGGTTTTACCAGATATTCCCTTCTCTGAGGATAGCCTTTCTTAGGCTGCTTTCTCCTGTAACTAGCGCTCTTACATTGGTGCATAAGACATCGTAATAATGTCCTTCTGGTACTGGCTGTGGCCCCTGTGATACTGGGCAGTTCAGCTGTATAGATGCATTGTGTTGGTTTTTGTCCTTCTAAAACCTGTAGCCAGGAATTATCACATTGTTATGTCATGCTGTAACAGTTCATGATGTTTTCCCACTAGGACTTTTCTTTTGTTAGCTGCTGTGGCTAGGCAATCTGAACATTTTAGCCACAAAATTCTTCAGTGGTTAGGCTGCCTGGTTAGTATAGTGGCAGCCTGGCTGTGTGCCATCCAGGACACCTGGGTTTGCGCACCAAGCCCAGGATGTTGGTGTCCAACTAGCTGAGACAGGGAGGGCATCTGTCTATATGTCTCCTGTCTCAGGGAGGCTTCTTCGAATGCACCACGGCCACATGGTGGTCCAGGGAAGGGGAAGTCTTGTGTGATGGAAATCATTGCCCCAGGAACTAGTGTGATGTTGCAGCATGCCCTCTCACTCGATGTGTGACACGGATATGTCCTGCGTCCAGAGTAGGACCATTAGGGGATCAGCGAAGATGGGTGGTCTCCATCCCCCCTTAACGCCCCTGTCAAGCACTCAGCTGGGCTTTCTCACTGGCTGCAGTTTCTCACTGTGCCCCCAGTGGGAAGATTCATGGAAGGAAGGGGGGAAAAAAGTCTGAGGCTTCAGACAAATGAAGCCTCCCGGCAAACCACATGTAATCTGGTATCCACCCCCTCCATGACCTCCACCAAGCTTTTGCTTAAGTGAATTGTTTCCTGAGGAGCAAGGGGAAGTTCCTTGGGTCCCGTCTGTGGGGGATTATCTGCAGATTACGACAGCAAGTAGGTAAGAGGTTTACAGCAAAGGCTAGTTGTTGGGATGGAACGTTGGAGGCTCCTCAAGTGAGAAAAGAGCTTAGTGAATCTGGAATGAGGTTCAAGGTGCATGTTGCATGGGAGAAAGGGATAAACAAATTGTATAAAAAAACACTTAACGAGTAGCCATAGTCATGATACGGAAAATGCTCATTATAATGTATGGTATGATGGATAGATGTGGGAGGTTTCAGAGATTTTCTTCCTATGATTTAGAACAATCAGTAACTGTTCTCTTTTTGGACAGATGTACAAGAGAATATTTCACCCTGAGTAGGGTGGGGATTTTAATTTACTCCAGTGTGGGGATCGTAGTGTATCTAGACAACATACCCAAGAACCTACAGATCATTCAATTTACCACTTACTGCAGCCAAGAAGTGCTTTGAGCTAGTAATCTGAGCAATCTCCATCCTGAAGAGGTGGCACTTTGAATTGAGAACCTATAGAACAGATTATTTTTTGTGTAACTTTATTTTTATTAAAAAATAAACATCGTTTAGTACAGTACATACCTAAGCAACAGTAGTCCCAGTCGGGGCAGTCCCTGGTCTGGTGGCTGAAACCCAAGTCAGCCAACCAGGGCTCTAAAAAGTCTGGAGGCTGGAGCACCAGCGTTGAACTAGATTATCCTATCTCTGGAGCAGGGCATGTAGTTCTGCTCTGTAGACCTCCAGGATGCCTTCTTTCACATCCCAGTCTGCCTGTCCCACTGGTGGTATCTTCGGTTCTGCATGGAGAGGGTTCTGTATGAGTTCTGGGTCATGCCTTTTGGCCTGTCTTTGGCCCCCAGAGTCTTCACCCCAATGCATTGCAGTGATGGCAGCATTCCTGAGGTTTACCCTAACCTGGCTGACTGGCTGAGTGCCAGTCCATCCCAGGAGGCGATGGATCAGACCAGGGATCTGGCCCTCCAGACTTGCTGGGCCTTGGGTCTTCTTGTCAACCTGACTGAGTTGGACCTCAACCCCTCTGACTATACACTTCATCGGGGCAGAGCTTGACTCCCGCCAGGCCAAGGATCGACTCCCAGCGGATCGGGCGACAGATCTTACCTCCTTTGCCTAATCATTTCAGGTGGAGCACTCGCACCCTGCCCGGGACTCTCTACAGCTGCTGGGGTACATGGCATCCTGCACCAGCATGGTCCAGTGGGCCCGCTGGTGGATGCAGCGCCTGCAGTGCTAGCTGGCCCTTCAGTGGTCTCAGCACCTTGGTCAACCGGTCATGGTGACGCAGTTGATGTGGGAAATTATCCAGTGGTGGGTGATCCTGAAACACCTGTAGGAAGAAGTCCTATTCATCTGCCCAGCGCTGACAGTCTTTCTAGTGACTGACGCCTCTCTGGTGGGATGGGGAGCCCACTTGGGGGACCACAGAGCCCACAGGCTCTGGATCCCCAAGGAGTCCCGATGCCACATCGACCTGTTGGAGCTCCATGCAGTGTGTCTAGCCCTGAGGGTGTTCGCTGCTTCTGTTCACGGTCAGGTCGTGCAGGTTCAGACAGACAACATCACCACCATATACCACCTCAACAAACAGGGTGGAGCGCATTCTCTCAGGCTGTGCTAGGAAGTTCTCTACACCTGGACCCTCGGGTGCAGTCTGGACGCTGATCTCCTGGCGATCCATGTGACTGAAGCCTGAAACCAGCTGGCGGACACCCTCAGCCGAGTGGGAGAGGCATCTCACGAATGGTCTCTTCATTAGGAGGTGGTGCTGTAGTTGTTCTTCCAGTGGCACAGTCCCCTGGTCGACCTCTTCACCTCCTGGGAGAATGCTAAGCTAAGGCTGTTCTTTCCCCACCCACCACAATGCCGCACACTGAAGGGGGATGCCTTCACGAGGCTGTGGACCTTAGGCCACTTCTACGTCTTCCCTCCCTTTCCCCTAATCCAGTGAGTGCTGGTCAAGGTGTGGAAGGACAAAGCGCAGGTGATCCTGTTAGCCCCGGACTGGCCGTGCCAGTTTTGGTACTAGGTCCTTAGCCTCAGCAGCAGACCTCCGTGGTGCTTGCCTGTATGCCCAGATCTGCTGTCCTGCCACAAGGATAAGGTCTTATACCAGACTTTCAGTCCCTGCACCTGATAGCCTAGTTCCTGAGTGGCTAGAGTTCCAGGCTTTGGGTCTGTCTGAGGAGGTTCTCCAGGTTGTGGAAGCCTCCCAGAAGGGGATAACCCACCAGTGCTATATCTTCAAATGGAAGTGCTTTTTCATTTTGTGCCAGGGCAGGGAGTTAGACCCCTGTCCTGCCCTGTGACTAGTACCCTAGATTACCATTGTTCCCTCTCTCAGTTGGGCCTGAAGTTGACACCCTCAGGGTGCACCTGGCGGCCATCTTGGCATACTGGGCGCAGGCTGGTATGCAGACTGCACAGGAGAAGGTGGTTTGGTGCTTCTTTAAGGGCCTTGACCACCAGTTCCCACCGATGCATGACCCTTCACCACCTTGGGACTTGTAGCTGGTACTGGCACTGCTCATGGGCAAGCCATTTGAACCAATGCACAGGTGTCCTATCTCTCACCTGTTGTGGAAACTGCTTTCGTGGTGGTGGTCACCTCCGGCAGAAGAATCAGTGAGCTCCAGGTGCTCTCATTGGAGTCTTCTTACTTGGTGTTCAGCAGGGACAAGGTTGTCCTTCTGCCACAACCCAAAGTTCCTTCCGAAGGTTATTTCAGAGTTTCACCTTAACCAGGTGATCAGTCTCCTGGTGTACTTCACCAGTCCAACCTTAGAGGCTGAGTAGTGGCTCCATACGTTGGACCTGAGGCGAGCGCTGGCTTACTATACTGAGTGCACGGCTGGAGTTTGGGGATAGATTTGCCAGCTCTTTGTCACCTATGTTGAAGCCGCATCTGGTAGACCGGCAACTAAGCAGATGATTGGCAGGTGGATTGTCTCCTGCATTGACCTTAGCTATAGGTTGTCTGGTAGGGAGCCTCCTGTAGGAGTTAGGGCTCATTCCACCAGACATACCACTGCCTTGGTGGCTGCTTCCAGGGATGTCCCTATCCAGAAATTTTGCAGGGCTGCTACCTGAAAGTCGGCACACACCTTCATTTCCAACTACCACATCGATCTTGAGTCACGCTGAGATGCTGGTTTTGGGACTTGTTCTCCACTCCGAGAAGGGTATGTCACTTGCCCCGCTCCTGGAGAACTGCTAGTAGTTTGCCAGAAGTGTGGATAGTGCACCATATCCATGTCCCTAGAAATGAGGGTTACTCACCTATAACTGTAGTTCTAGGAGTGGTATATGGTGCACATCCACGTGACCCACCTGACCTCCCCTGTCAAGTGGCACATGGATCCCTGCTTCCAGTGTGCAAGATCTGATATCATGGGGCAGTGCTGAGGAGGATCTCACCTGGGTGGGTGGGAGGAGCTTAGCTTGAAGACATTCTGGCAAGTTTTAAAGGGGAGGAAAGACTGTCAGAAGTGTGTATGCGCACCATATACCACTTCTAGAACTACAGTTACAGGTGAGTAACCCTCATTTATATCTGTCTCTACAGCCTTCAGGGTAGTGTAGTAGCAAGAATAATTTTTTTGTCTGGAAATTAGTTCATCTAGCACTTGACCAAATTCCATTTTGAACTGTCCCAACTTGGCCAGTCATATTATATTATGTGTCCATGCCCTGCTTAATTTTTTCCACACTCTCTCCAGCAGTTGGCAGTATCCTCTGGGCTGTAGTGTGTTGTTACTGCCAGATTCTGGAAATATTGTACCAAATGCTTCCACGTGTACTCCCTCCATAGGCCAGAGCCGGTTACTTTATGTACTGTACTGCTAAGCATGCTGTATCCCAGTCTACCTGTTCCATTGGTTGCCCCAGTTTCGCTTCTCATTTAAGAATACTAATGTCAGCTTCTTATGGGTCAGAGAATTGTAATATTTTATGTAGCTTGGATACGAGATATTGTATATTGTTCGATTTGCTAGAAATTCTTGTGCTAGGGAGGAGACAATGATATGTTGAATGGTATGTTAGTATGATACTGAGGAGGGGGGGCCCTTACCGATCGTCGGGTCTGGGGAGAGGGGGAGGCATCACTGGCAGGAGGGGGGAAGGCCGAGCAGGGGGATGAGGTAGTGGAGGTGGAAATTGCAGCAGAGAGAGTGAGGGAAGCCCTCAGGTCCCATAAGACAGACAAAGCACCGGGGCTGGATAAATTACATCCCAGAGTGCTGAAGGAACTTGCGGATATCCTATCGAAACCCCTGGCAGAGCTTTTCACCATCTCTCTGAGGACAGGGTGGGTGCCCCAGGACTGGAAGGAAGGTGGCGCATATAGTGCCTATCCACAAGGGGGGATCAAGGGAGGTGGTAAGGGACTGCAGGCCTGTCAGCCTGACATCGGTGGTGGGCAAGGTGATGGAGGGCATTGTCGAGGAGAGGCTGGGGGGGACCTTGAAAAGTCAGGGTGCCTGGATGATAGGCAGCATGGATTCGTCTTGGGGAAATCGTGTCAGACAAACCTTGTGGAGTTCTGTGACTGGGTGACGAGTGCCTTGGACCTGGGTAGACCAGTGGACGTCCTCTTTCTAGACTTCAGCAAGGCATTTGACTCTGTTCCTCACGAGGGCATGTTGGATAAGCTGGGAGAAATGGGGGTGGGGGACCAGATGATGATGGATAGGCAATTGGCTCCAGGACCGGACCCAGAGGGTCGTAGTTGGCGAGAGAGTCTCATCCCAAGGAGGGTCATTAGTGGGGTCCCACAGGGATCAGTCCATGGGCCCCTCCTGTTCAACGCCTACATCTCTGACATAAGGACAGGTATCAGGAGTGAGATGAGTCTCTTTGCGGATGACTCAAAACTGGGGGCGGTGGTGGATGAGGGAGGAGGGAAGGGTGGCCCTACAGGGGGACCTGGAGGCTCTGGAAAGATGGTCTAGAAAGTGGAAGCTGAGGTTCAGTGCAGGAAAATGCAGGTACTGCACCTGGGGGCCAGAAACCCCGGCTAAGTGTAACACCCATCGGGGGATGCTACAAGTCTCGATGGCTGAGAGGGACCTGGGGTGGTGGTGGATGTCAGGATGAACAACTCGGAGACTTGTAGGAGGCAGCAGCCAAGGCCAACAGGATGCTGGGATGCATCGCTAGGGGATCACCTTCAGAAGGAGGAAGTGATACTCCCTCTGTATAACTGCTTGGTGAGGCTGCACCTCGAGTACTGCGTGCAGTTTGGGAGGCCACACTTAAAGAGGGACATTAAACTCTGAAGAGGGTCCAGAGGAGGGCAACCAAAATAATTTGGGCTTGGGGACAGGACCCATGGGGAGAGGCTCAAGAGCTAAATATGTACACATTGGAAGAGAGAAGGACCTGGGGCCAGGTCTTCAGGTACATGAAGGGGGTAATAGGGGAGGAGCAGTCAGGGTGCTTCAAGGAAGGAGGAGGGGCAACTAGAGGCATGGGTGGTGGAAGCTGGAGGGGGAGATTCAGAGGAGAAAGGAGGAGGTGCTTCTTCACTGAGAGGGTGGTGGAGCCATGGAATGCACTGCCCAGGGGCTGGTGGAGGCAGAGACGATGGAGGGGTTCAAGAGGGGTGGGACAGATACAGGGAAGGGTTCTGGAAGCAAAATCCAGTGCAGCGAGAATATCCGGAACTGGGAAGGGAGAAGCCAGAGAAGGCGAGGGGGGCAGCAAGGTCAACTCCCAGGTTGGGGGCTGACCAAACAAACAGACACGAAAGACCGTTAGGCCTATTCTGCTGGCATTTTATTATGTTAGTATGTTAGCCAGAGTCATTTACCCGACTTCTGTGCCACTTTTGATGATGTCTGTATGTAATGCCTTGTCTGAAGTAATCTGTAGAAATCTCTTTACAGCAAATGATATTTATTTTGAAGGTCTGCAGATGAGGCTCTGTGGTCCCCATCAAAACATTGAAACCCATATTGTAGTGACACTTGTCCCCAGTTTCTATAGCCCATATCCTGCTTGGCTGGTAGAAAATTATCAGAAAGGGCTAGTGAGCATAATAATGCTGTAAAAGCAGTTAGGTGTGTTTCTTAGCCATGTCCCAGACCTGGATTGTTAGATGTATTGTGGAGAGTTTTTTTTTCTGATTACTGCCCTGTCACTTGAGTGGTTAAAAAGCTAAGATGCCATCTCAGGGAAGGGCAGTATCTCTGTCTCTCTCTTCTCTCTCTTCTCTTCTCTCTCTCTCTCCCTCTCCAGATTATATTTGATGTCACCATGTGTGTCAACCATATTACCCCAGGTGGGCTGCCAAATAAAAAGACCTGAAATCTGGTAAGGCTGGGTCTCCCTGTCCTTTGGGCAGTATCAGCAGGGCATATTTGATACGTGGATTTTTGCTTGACCAAATAAAGCGAGATATAAATTTTCACCAGTTCTGCCAGTTGTCTGTAGATATGGGAAGTAGTAGATTTTGAAAAAGAAGAGGAAACGTGGCAAGGTAACCATCCTAGTTGCCTCGATTTTCACCTGGAGATGTCAAATGGTATAGAGGTCCATCTCTCTAGGACCTGGAACATCTGGTTTGTCACACATGTGTAATTTGCAGCATACAGGTCTTTTTCATATTTAGTAAGTTTGATATCTAAATATTTAGGCTCTGTAAGGTCCCATGTAAGTGGGTAAATTTGCTTAAGGAGCCACCAACGCCTCTAGAAGAACTCTGAAAGGTCACCTTTGAATAAACACATCACATGCGAAATGCATTAGGTGACCAGTGGCTTGCAGTCTGTTTCGAGGAACAGGACCTTGCTGGTTTGTGAATCTTGCATTGGACTGTTTTTACTGTGTGTAAGTCTTAGACTATTTAATAAAGTGAAATACTGTTTTGGAAGATACTCAACGAGCACAGTATTTATTTTATCGAGAGCAATACAGGGAGTAGCTGCTAACACTCCAAACCTTAAGCAGGTGCTACTCTCCACAGTTCTACTACCTACATTAACATTTTACCTAGGTATTGCTGGTCCTTGGTGTGGTTATACTCTCACAAAAACTACTCTGATTATACTAGTGGCCCTACTTCTGGTTAAGGGGTGTATTATCCCTGTCGCTGTCGCCCTCTACTTTTGTTTCCTTACGTGATGCTTAAAGTCAGAGCTATCACCTAAGGAAATGAAAGCAGCGGATGTATGTGTTGAAGTAGCTCAGACCTGTCTGGCCTCTGTCTCAGCCAAAGAGGTTAATGCAGTCCTTAGAGACTCCAAAACTCAGAAATTTCCAGGCCCTGATGGATGCTGTGCTGTGTTTTAATTTTTTTTTCCATAGAGCTTTTTGCGTGCCTACCGTCACCTTTTCCTGTCATCGGGCCCGTAGCGAGGGTCCCCAGTCTCATCTGCCCCCCAATCACACCAGCAGGGATCTAAAAAGAGCAGGACCCGCGGAGTCCCCTGAGGGCTATCACACAGGGTGATGGGAGGGTGCGGTGGAGTGGGGAAGAGACATAAGCTTTTTTCCTGGTTGGGACCGCACGACGTAGTGGTGTAGCAGTGAACTCCACATCTGTGGAGACGTTCTCAAATGCCTGTGACTGATTGTTGCTTAGTGCACCTAAGCTGTATTACCACCTGGACATCTCCAGGTGGCAGATAAGCAGCGGGTCACACTACCCCTTCCCCCAAGGGAGGAGAGCCGTCCATTGGGAAACTTGCTCCTCCTCCCCTCGCCATCCTCCAAAATGACCCATGTGTGTTTCCAAAACCGGGTCGCCGGTGTGGCAGGAGGTAAAGCGCTAGGCGCCTCAGCCCTCCATGCCACTGGGCCGGCTCTGTGCTGAGTTTTATAAGGAATTAAAAGATATCCTACTTCCTCCGATGTTAGCTGCTTATCGATCCATTCAGTCTGAAGGCATCCCACTTCCATCATGGGATTATGCTGTCATTTCGGCTACCCCAAAGCCAGATAAGGACCCCCACCCCTGATATCCCACTTCTTATAGGCCTATATCGGTCCTAAATTATGATGATAAAATATTCATGTTGGTTTGGGCGCATCAGCTAGAAAAACTCCTGCTGGCTTTACTAGATAAAGATCAGGTCGGCATTGTCAGGTGTCGACAGGCACATGACAGGGTTTGCCGCACCTTATTGCTGATAGGCTAGACTTCGACCTGCCAGATATCATTGGCATTACTCTGCTTAGATGTGGAGAAGGCATTTGGCAGGGTGACCTGGCCATTCCTGTGGGCTATTCTGTCAAACTTTGGCTTCCCGGAGGAGGTGATGTGGATGCTGCAGGGTTTATATGCTTCTTCTAAAGCCTTCTCCATATAAATGAGTCCCTTACCCCCTGTTTTTCCCCTCCATAAAGGAATTTGCCAGGGATATCCCCTATCACCATTGCTCTTTGCTTTAAAGCAGTGTCAGTGGCTTAGTAGGTAGCACACTCGCCTCTGAGGCAGGGAGATCAGAGGGCTGTGGGTTCAGTTCCCACATCTGGCACTTGGGTTAATATCCCAGTACTGACACTGTAGTGCAGCATGAGAGGGGTGCTGCACTTCTGAGGTGCCGTCTTTTGGATGAGACGTTAAACCGAGGTCCCATCTGCCTGGATTGGTAGTAGTTCAGGTGGATGTTAAAGATCCCATGGCACTTATCGAAAAGAGTAGGGGAATTTCCCCGGTGTCCTGGCCAAATTTCCCTCATTCACTGAAAATACCACGAACAGCTTAATCTGGTTCAAGGTCAGTTGGCATTCATCTATATCCCCCTCCCCCCGGGTCGTGCCTAACAATAGGCAGGATTTGTCTAGTGCACTTACCCGGTCAACAAAAACTGAATAAAATAAATAAATAATTGGAGCCGTTAGCAACCGTCATCTGAACCCCTCCACATATCATGGGTATCCCTATAGGGGAAAAAGGGTATAAATTAGCATTCTGTCTCCTAAGCTGGTCTCCAGGCTTCCTTACACCTGGGCTGTAGCTCCTAATGCTGGTTGGAGGCAGGATAAAATCTGTGTTTCCCTCCCCGCTTTTATGCAAGGTGTCCAGAGCCCCCAGTGATTGGGCGCCGTATAAATAAACTTGCCTTGCCTGCCTCTCCTTCGTGTCCCCTTCTGTGGCTCACCATATTTATTTCTCACTTCTGACATCTTTCTTTTTTTTTTTTAAACTTTGTTTATTAAATGTATGAAAAGCGGATACATGAGCCCAGTCTTACTGTTCTCAAGTATTGCAGAGACTACAGAGACGTAATATAGTAAATAGAGCCTACATTAAACATAACATTGATTGCTAAGACAAAGAACCTCTGTGCGCAAGCACGTTTCAATGTCCATGATTTGCTGCTTTATAACACTGCCCTACGACAGTACATGCACTGAGGCTGATGCCTGCTAAATGTCCAAAGTTCACGGCTTTGTAAATAGATTAAACCAGATTAAATTTACTAATCAGAAACGGAACATTTTGGAGGTATGAAACTGTCAATTACCTCCTGTAACTAGGCTTTGCTGAAATAACTTACCTTTTACGTCCTGCTCACACATTAATATTTATCTATGCTGATCTGTAGTCTCTTCTTTGGTAAAATTATATTGGGAGGAACCTGTGTGTGGCTGGGGCACCAGACCTGGGCCACATACTGCAGTATTCTTACTTTCAACAGTTGTTGTAATGTGGGGACGCCTTCTGTTTTCTCTTTATACTCAAAAAATGGAAGCCATCTCAAGTTACAGTTTTTTTTTTTTCAACTCTCAGAATTGCTGTTATAGATTCCATTTCTCTGAGTTGTTCACAAATGTTGACATCTTTCTTTCTCTTTCTCCTTTTTTTTTTTTTTGAATTTAATTTTTATTAAACATTTTGGAACACACAAGTACATAGCATATTTTTTTTTTTTTTTCACAAATTTCAGCAAACCATCTTATACATTACAACTTACAGGATTGGAGAGAGATATCATAACATTATATTATACAAGATTAATCCCTTGCATTTGTTTATTTTGGGTTAAATTTAAGAGACCTTCGTTCCATTCTTAACTCCCAGAAACATCGACGGTGTCTTCCTTTAAGGAGCTTTTTCTTATTCATTGTAGCTGTGTCCTCCCGCCGCCTCAGGCTGGATCAAGGGGTGAATTCTGGGTCTGTCTCTGATTGACAGCGAGTCCATCTCAGCCACCTAGGCATGAACATCTGGGTCTGATTTTCCTTATTTTTTCTGTTCAAATAGTTGGTGCATCTGTGCTTCGATACATGAAACTGGGGTTCACATTTAACTCGTACAAAATGGACAAGGCATCATCTTATTTGTAACCCATGATCATAACTGATAAACTATGTTTCAAGGTGCCCCGCTAGTATAAGGGACTGGAGGGGCTTTACAGACAGCATGAAAAGAAGGCTAACACTCCAAAAGAAGTAGATTTTGGTCCCTATGCATTATTTTGCCTCACTGGTTGAAATATAGGATAATAGACAATTTGTCACCCCCAAAGAGGCCTTATTACAGAGACAAATTATTTAACTATGCACAAAACATATGGGAGTTTGTATCAAATATGTATTTTCTATCTGGTCTGTTCTGTATATTATATGGAAAATTTAATAAAAACTAAACTAACTCTTATATTCTTTGCAAAAACTACATTAATGCATCTGTTACTGTTTATATCAAACCGTAAAAAGGAGGAACTATGACGTTAGGGTTTCCAACCCTAACACCCCACCCACCTGACACACCAACAGGTGTCAGGGGTGTGAGGTGTAGGGTCATCAGCCCTAACGCTCACCCCATTCCATAACTAAATAAGCTGAGATGGGTGCAGTATAGGAGAATGGGGTGAGTGATAGGGCAGACGACCCCAAGGCACACCTCCAACGCCTGTTGGTGTTTGCAGGGTGGGGTGTTAGGGTTGGAAACCCTAACGGCATATTTCCCTCCTCTTTACGCTTTGATAGCAGCCCTAACTGATGCATTAATGTAGTTTTTTGCAAAATAATTCCTTTATGAGGCGCTCCCACCTATGTATATTTTTTAGATAGAATAATTGTATCCTTATTTGCCTGTGGAAGTGCAATGCCTTTCAGTCCCTATGCTCCCAACCATCCATAGATGCGTATATGTAGGTTGCTGTTGAACGGCCCTGCCAGCTTAGCCATCTCATTAACCCACCTTCTGTACCTGGTATAGAAAATGTTTGAATCCCTGCCAAAACGTAATTTTGCACAACTACAACACCATTCCGCTCCACAGGTACGAAAAAAACATTTTGACTAGGATTTGAAAAATGAGAGCTGTGACATACATGAGGTGGAGTAATAAGAGGGCTATGTTTAAAATTTGTGGTCAGAGTCTTTTAATTTTCCAAAGTTACGAGCGTGCATAGCGAAATTGCAACAGATGGTCGTAACTTTGCCATTGTTACATATTTTGACCCCAAATTTTCATCATATCCTTCTTATGACCCCACCTTATGAACAGTGTGACTGTCATTACTCAAATCCCACCCGAAAGATGAATTTGCCAAGTGGCCGCGAAATCACCTTTCAGGCGGGATTTTCATAACGACACCCCCATTATTCATGAGGAGGGGGTCTCGGATTGCAAAGTCATGCACCAAAGTTGAAAACCCCATTGAAATACATTGATCTCCCATATAAAAAAAGATCTTTTTTCGTAAGTCATCATGCAAAACAAGATCTTTTTTTTTTACGATGCCGATACGAAAAAAGAATTTCATTGTTAAAAAAACACATTTTAAAGGCATTTCTCGAGCAGTAAAGTGCAGAATGCAGCTAAGGGGGTCCCGATAAGCAAGCTACATGTGTTGTTTCCTCCCCAGAATATCATTTTTGGATGTTTCGAATGTGAATTTCTCAGACAAAACTGAAAACAAGATGGCGGCCATACGAAAAAGGATGATGTCATATAAAAAAAGAATTCTTCGTTTCATACAGCTGTCTTTTAGTGCTTACTGGGCATGCTCAGAAACTATTTTTTTTCAAATTTTTAAAATAAATAACTTAAAAATGGCTTATTATTTTTTCACCAGACTAGCAAAAGGCACATCTGTGGGCTAACCCTTTTCTGCCCTGAAAAGTTCAGACCAAGAGTCCAAACTGACTGGGCTGTAGGCAAGTTCAAAGAAATATCCCAGCAAAGTCAGTGAATGAAAAAATGCTTTTTTCACCTCTTCTGAACTTGGAAATCGCACATCCGGTGGGAACCTAACTTGCCACATCCAGAGATCTGCCCTGGGCGATGGTGCATCCGAATTTGCATGCAAATCCGTTAAACCATTGCAGAGTTATTAATAATAATAATAAACTTTATTTTTTAAGCGCCTTTCAAGATATCAAGGCGCTTTACAATAATTAAAACATAATTCCGGACTTCCGGTGACGTCACCATCGGGAATGGCAGCATAGAGGGATAGCTCCCACACAGCCTGCTGATTATTTCTCCCCTTATCTGCCACATCGGTTTCCAAAAACAGCCTCAGCAAAAGAAGTATGTCAGGGAAGAAAAATAGAGGACACTCACGATGTGGAAGACCCCTACAAAAGACGGATGCACCTAGATTTAAGATGAGGCCTACAGACAGCCGCAGTGCCTCCCCCGCGAGCAGCATGGCAGGTGACCTAGAGCAAGATCCTGACACTGACAGGGAAATTGAAAGGCTATTGCGATCCCGATTTGAAACGCTTCTCAATGAGATAAAGGCATTCCGTGCTGAAAATAAAAAAGAGTTCATATCACTACAAAACCGCCTATCTGAGGTGGAGGATAGACTGGATCGCTCGGAGGAAGCAACTGGAGAGGTCGCCGAGGAAATGCACCGGCTCCATACAGCAGTAGACTACTTGGTGGAACAACAAGAATTGATGCAGGATAAGATCACTGACCTAGAGACCAGGTCCCGGAGAGATAACCTGCGAATTTATGGTCTCCGGAGGGATCTGAGACTGGTAGAATGGAGGACTTTATTTCTGATCTGCTGAAAGACGCCCTTGCTCTCCTCCCACATTCAGTTTCAGGATAGAAAGAGCGACAGAGCTTTAGGAAGAAAGCCCACTGATCCCTCTGCGAGACCCGCGATCAGTGGTCCTGAAGTTATCCAGCTACAGAGACAAAGAGCATATCCTGAGAACAGCATGGGCCTTAAAAAAACGTCTCATACAATGCAGTCAGACTATTTTTCGACAATGACTATCCCTCTGATATTATGAGAAAGAGAATGGCTTTCGCTCCTATCCTAAAGCTGCTGAAAAAAAGATATAGAATTCCAGACTCCTTACCCAGCTAAGCTACGGGTCTTTTGGGTCTCAGGAACACTCACTTACTCTTCTCCAGAAGAAATTTCGTCGGAACTAAAAAAAAAGAGAGGATGGTGTTTCCACACGATTGGTCCGGTGCAACAACAAAAAGTCCCCCCTGATCCCTTTGGCAGGACCACGCTGACACTCGCAGAGATGCAGGCAAGAGGAGAAGATTTCGTTCTCTGCAGGATCTTAAGCAGTATATTCGGCCAGACCTTCAAGTATAAATGATCAGGAAATTGTCCCTCCTACCTCGGACACTTGAACTGGTTTTACTCCAACGCATATCTCTGGAATTCAAGTAAACTTCTATTTTACTGTGCTGCTTCCTAAAGCATCCTGGGGACAGTCAGCTACTAGGCTGCATTACTGTTTTTTCCTCACATTGCTATCCCTATAGGCAAAGAGAACTGTTATCCTGTTTCATCTGTGAATGGTTTAATGTTGCCTATTTTCAGACTGGACAGTAGGGGGAATTTTCTCTGTTGCAAATATACTAGCTGAATTTTTTATAGTATTATGTGAGTGCCTATGCTGAAAATTTAAGCTCTTAAGGGTGCAGGCTGTGGGAGCTGCTGATTACTTAAATACCCTCATGCAGCGATCCCGATCTTGCCCTTTTTGGCTATGCTACCAGGTTACTCATTTGGTAGTGTACCTGATAGTTCTTCTCGATGGTTTTTCGTCCCTATTTTTCAACCCCGTGTTTTTTAGGGGTTGAGGAGGCCTGACTTTCTCGAAAGTCACTATTCATCCCAAAGGGCCCTTGTGGTCCTTTCTTTCAGGAGGGGTAATCCTTTCGCCCTCCGCCTATGGAAGTGCAACTGTAAATAGGTTGATCAAGATTTGGTCTTTTCTGGTTATATTTCATTTACTTTCTTGTTATATGCACATACTACTTGGCTCTTTGAAACTTAATCGAGCCACGAGGGTTTTTTTATTTTCTATTTTATTTCCTTGGCTGGCGCAAAGCCATATGGGGGGCCATTCTAGTGAAGTGTTTCGTACATGGGAAAACAGATTGTTTTACTTTAAACCTTTATATGGTAGTGGCGATATATATACAGCACTAGACAACATCCTTGTGGCTCAATGACAAACAAAGCCCCCTTAATTAAGGTTTGCTGTCATAATGTCAATGGCTTGAATAATCCTATCAAGAGATACAGAGTGATATCCTCACTTAGAAAGCTGAAACCTTCCTTCCTTTTATTACAAGAAACTCATTTAAACAAACAGGAACACCAGAAACTTACCAAATTTGGTTTTCTACAGTTGTAGACTCAGTGAATGGGAAGGGTAAGAGGAGAGGAACTGCCGTACTGATCTCTAAAGGTGTCCCCTTTCAGTTAACAACTTCATATTCTGACCCTGGAGGTTGTCTTGCCATTGCTGTTGGTAAATTGAATAATCAGGAGCTTACATTAGCCTCTATATATGTCCCCCCAGGTGAAGGACCCGAAGTCAGGAAACAACTCTTTCAGAAGATACTAGACAGAAGCAAGGGGGTTTTGGTAATGGGAGGGGATCACAACCTCACGCCCTTTTCCCTAGATACCTCTACTAAAAGGCCCTTTAAGAAATCCCCAGCTCACCGGATGGTACAGAGGTGTCTTTCGGAGGCACATTGGATTGATATCTGGCGAAACCTCCACCCTAACAAGAGGGAATACACGCATTACTCAGCTCCCCACAAGGTGTATACCCGCATAGATTTTATACATGTCTCTAAAGACCACCTATATAAAATGGAGAGCTGCACACACACTTCAACGGTTTTATCAGACCACTCCATTTTAACATTAAGTATGATTTGGAGTAAGGATAGGACTAACACCCTATGGAAATTTAATAACTTTCTACTTAATAATAAGGATTTTAAAGAGTTTACACAACAGAAAATAAAACAGATCCTGAAAGACAATCAGAGCCAGGACATCAAGAAGGGAGTCCTATGGGACACCCTCAAGGTGGTTTTAAGAGGGGAAATAATCAAATATGCTGCCTTCTATAAAAAGCAGCAGCAGCTCCGTTTGGATAACCTGCATACCCAGTTGCAAAATCTTCTCGCTTTGCATGCAGCGGGAGACGCAGGGGTCTACCCTTTATTACTAGCCACTAAGCAACAGCTTCAAGGGATCCTGGATATATGAACTGAGCAGGTCTTACAGCTACTCAAACAAAAATACTATGAGGGAGGCCCCAGAGCTACTCGTTTACTAGCTCATAGACTTGGACAACATAAAGCCGGAGCCAATGTTTGCCAAATAAGGGACCCAGTTCTAAAATAATTAGTTACCTTCCCTCATGAGATTGAACAGGCCTTCTGTAAATACTATAGTAGCCTTTATGGCTCTGAGCAACCAGTAGACCCCCCCATGCAATTGAAGCTTTCCTGGGGACACTCAATATTCCAAGGATATCCCAAGCCCATCAGCAATTACTGGAAAACCCAATCACTAGAACAGAACTGGAACAAACACTTTCTGCTCTAAAGGCCAATAAGAGTCCTGGACCTGATGGCTACACTGGAGACTTTTATAAAGCTTTTCAGGCAGAATTGCTCCCCACCCTGCTTGACGCCAGTAAGGCCGTCCAACTGGGGGATCCTACTCCTGACACTTGGAGATATGCATATATATCAAGCATTTTGAAGCCGGGTAAAGATATGACCTCCTGCTCCTCCTACAGACCCATTTCAGTTCTCAACCTTGATTATAAGATTTTTGCTTCAATATTAGCCAAAAGATTTCAAACTTTTTTACCTGAAATAATAGACCTGGACCAAACTGGTTTTGTTCCAGGTCACCAGACTCAGGATAATATCAAGAGAATTCTACATTTGCTACAGAGGGTGAGAGCCTCTGGAACCAGATTTCTCTTGCTTTCTCTTGACGCCGAGAAGGCGTTCGACCGGGTCGAATGGCCTTACCTATGGGAGGTGCTGAGAAGGGTGGGAATCCCTCAAGCAGTTGTTAACTCACTGAAAGCTATGTACTCTCATCCCAGGGCATATATTCGCATAATGGTTCCTTTTCCTATCCTATCTCCCTATCACGAGGCACTAGGCAGGGATGTCCCCTCTCCCCCTTGCTATTTGCACTGTACCTCGAACCTCTAGCACAGGCCTTGAGACAGAGGGCCGAAATAACGGGAATATGGGCCCAGCACAGGGAGCATAAATTGGCCCTATATGCAGATGATCTCCTAATATACCTTACAGATCCCGAATTTGCTCTCCCTCATCTCTGGGATATTCTGAAAGGGTTTGGAGCTGTCTCTGGATACAAAATTAATGAAACTAAGACTGAAGTCTTGACCAGTAACTTTGCCCCCCATGAAGGCTTGAGGCAAACATTTAACTTTAAGTGGCACTTAGACAGCATTGAATATCTTGGGGTTCGCTTGGGCCCCTCTGGCAGTGATTTGTTCATGCTGAACTATTCCCCTTTTCTACTTAAGAACGACCTCTGACCTTGAGAGATGGCGGGCCCTCCCTCTGTCACTCAGCCAACGTATAGAATCGATCAGAATGGTAACCCTTTCCCGATTTCTATACTTAGCCCAAACCTTACCAGTACCAATCCCGGATACTTTCTTTAGGTCTTTGCAAAAAAGAATTTCTACATTTATTTGGGCTTACCACAAACCTCATATTAAATTGTCAATTCTACAACTTCCCAGGCAGGCAGGAGGCCTGTCCTTACCAAATTTTAAACTATATTATCAGGCCTGTCAACTTAGAATTCCTATGTATTGGCTAGACAAATCCTACACATCTCGGTGGAAAGAGGTGGAAGTACAGGAGATGGAGCTCAATGACATATATGACACCCTACTATCCTTTCCTCCCAAGATCAAGATAGATTCAGTATCCAACCCCTATACCCAGACTACACTTAAATGTTGGCAAAAAAACTATGGCAACCAGAGCCTTTAAGCCCTGGAGACCAGCCCTGTTCTCTCTCCCATACCTTGATGCTTTCCTCCCTGGTAAGATGGATAAGGGGTTCTTTAGGTGGCTCAGGAAAGGCTTACACCTGGTGTAACACTTCTCCCCCGGAGGCAAGATCCTGTCTCTCACTGAACTGACCCAAAATTATAGCATTGCTTATAACGAAAGATTCAGATATTTTCAGATCAGGAATTATATGAATACATTGGGGAAACTACTCTGGGAAGACACTCTCCCCCGACTTACTGCTTCTTCTGATCTCTGCAGTAGAGGGAAACCCGCTTCCTTCTCACCTAATATCTACTTTATATAAGGCCCTTGTTAAGATTCAAACACAATCTCTGGAGGGGGTCAGGTTGGCCTGGGAAAAGGACCTGTTGATGGAACTGTCCCCCCCAGATTGGGACAGCTATTTGAGTAACATGTATAGGGGGGTCGGCTCAGGGACCTGGAAAGATTTTGCATGGAAACTAGCTGTTAGATTCTTCCTGACTCCGGTACGGACTCAGAAATATCTAGTGCAAGCTAAAGCTGACTGCTGGAGACAATGCGGCTGTCCATCCGTCAACTTGGGGCATATCCTCTGGTCTTGCCCTATTCTCCAGCCTTTCATCCTACAGCTGTCCGGGGCTCTCCATCAGATGATATCTCCAAATTTACATTTAAACGCCCAAATTTTTCTGTTTGGCCTCCTCCCCCCAGAAATATCTGATACCTCCACAAAAAAAATTCTAAATCTGACCCTTTTGGCTGCAAAAAAAGCCATTACAAAAAAATGGTATTCCTCTCAACCCCCCACATTGGACCTTTGGCAACATTTAATGATAGACCTATATAAGATGGAGAGACTCACAGCCTTGATTAACAAAACACAGCAAGCGTTTGAAGTCCTATGGAGAAAATGGGTTTTGTACATTATGCCTTTAAGACCTGACTTTATACCTTAGCCTACTATTGTATGCGTTACTGGCTTCCCTTTTGCTCATCTTTCCCTGTAATTTTTTAACTAGATTGATGAGATATAAATAACTGATGCTTTTTGGCCCTCATTGTACTTAAGAAAATGTAATTTTTTATTTGGATGTATGTGCACCTAATATTTTTCCCCCTTCTTTTTTTCTGTAACCCTTCCCCTTTTTCTTTCTGTAAATATCCCCCCACTTATGTATTTCCTTTTAAAATACAATAAAGATTGAAAGTAAAAAAAAAAACAAAAAAAAAAAACATAATTCCATAAACAACAAATGAAATAATAAATAACACAACAGATCCATACAACAATGAGTGACTGATAGGCCTGTCGCCACAAGAAAGTTTTAAACGCCTGTTTAAGTCCCCTCCCCCACGGTCACAAGACTCCTGAAGCTGACTGGTAGAGAATTCAGAGGTAGGGGCCACTAACATAAATGCACGTGCTCCAGATAATTTCAGAGTCACCCTGGAACCTCCAGCAACCCCTCATCAGCTGAAGGAGCTGTCACACAGGGCTGTAGGGAATTAGAAGCTCTTTCAAGTAGTCAGGGCCAAGTCCTTGTAGGGCTTTATAAGTCAGTAAACCAACTTTGATGGTGATCAGCCACTGAATTGGCAGCCAGTGCAGATCGTGCAGCACCAGGGTAATATGCGAAGCCCGAGAAGACCCCGTCAACAATCGTGCCACAGCGTTCTGCACTAGCTGCAAGCAGCGGATATCAACCCCAGGAAACCCTAAGTAAAGCGAGTTGCAGTAGTCAAGGCGCGAGGTCACAAAGGCGAGGACCAACACAAGCAGATCGCAGGACAGGACAGAACAAGGTGCTTGACCCTGGCAGTGTTCCTAAGATGATAAAAGGCAGACTTGACGACTGCCGACACCTGAGATCGAAGGGTCAGCCCATCCTCGAGCACAACTCCCAGGTCACGCACCTGTTCAGAGGTAAGAATCTGGGAGTCCCCCAGAAAAAGTCCGGAGGGCTGACCAGCCCTCAACCCCTCTGTCCGGCAACCTGGATCCACAACCATTACCTTAGTCTTTTCCGTGTTCAATTTTAGCCGGCTCGAATTCATCCAGTCCTGGATTTCAGCGAAGCAGTTATTGAATACTGAGAGAGCACTATCCTGGTTGGGTGCAAAAGACAGGTAGAGCTGGGTATCATCAGCATAGCAGTGAAACCTCAGCCCATACCATCTTACAATATCTCTGAGGAGCAGCATATACACTGCAAACAACATGGCGGACAGCACCGAGCCCTGAGGACCCCCACATGACCGAGGGAGTGAGTCTGAAGAAAAAATCCCCAACACAGCTCTGTGTTCTGCCCGTGAGGAAAGATGTAAACCACCTGTGGACCGTACATGTCGGGCCACAGATGAACCTCAAGTGCTCGAGCAGCACCCCATGGTCCACAGTGTCAAAGGCTGAAGAGAGATCAAGCACCAGAATGGAGTGGTTTCTCTGATCTCTTGCCATGAGGAGATCATCGAGCACCTGAACCAGCGCAGTCTCAGTACTGTGCTTCTTTCGAAAACCGGACTGGAGAGGTTCATAGATATTATGGATGGTCAAGTGGTTCTTCAGTTGAATCGCCACTACTTTCTCAGTAATCTTTCCTATAAAGGGAAGGTTTGAGATAGGTCTGTAGTTTGCTAGAACGTACAGGTCCAAAGAAGCTTTCTTCAGAAGGGGTGTTACCACCGCCTCCTTCAGGGAGCTTGGAAACTCACCCGATTCCAGGAGCACTGGACTATCTGAGCCAGGACTGGGCCAATGGTATCACAACAACCCATAACCAGGGAAGCTGGACCCCAATCCAGACTACAGCACGTAGGGCGCATACTCTGGACAATCCACATAATATTCATGAACTCCAGCAGGTTAAAGGTACTCCAGGAAATAGGGGGTGCAGTGACCGAGCACCGACCAACAGCATCCCCTGCAGAATGAGTCAGGAGGCTCTCCGACCTGATGACGGCCACCTTATTCACAAAAAATCGAGCAAGCTCATCGCATTCCATTTGCGAAAAAGCTCTTCGGGGCTGCAGATAGGTTGGGTTGCACAACCTCTCCACAGTTCGGAAGAGTTGAGCTGGTCGATTCCGTGCGACAGCAATCTCCCTGGACAGGAACTCTGCCTTCTTACGGGAGATCGCTGATTGGTAGGCCTGATAATGCTCTACCAATCTAAGGTGGTCGGCCTCCAGGGCAGATTTCCGCCAGCACCGTTCTAACCTTCATCCTAATCGCCGCAACTTCCTCAAAGACCCATCAAACCAAGGGGCCCAAGGGCGAAGTGGGAGAGGATGAACACGGACAGGAGCAGTCGGGTCCAGGGCTGGGGAGATGACCTTATTATAGGCCAAAACCAAGGACTCTAGACCCGAGCTGGCCACAGGAAACTCTGAGAGGTCAATCACCACCGCTAGGCCTTCAGGGCTCACATCCCATAAAGGGCGGTAACTGACCATCTCCACAGGGGCAGGCCTATGAAGGGGGGCGCCAAAGTTGAACCTCACAGTGTAATGATCGGACCAACCGACAGGTTCCACCCCCAAATTGGAGGCCTCAATCCCTAGGAGGAACACCAAATCCAAAGAGTGACCATGACTATGGGTAGCAGAGGTAACAATCTGTGTGAAGCCCAGTGATGTCATCAACTGGAGGAAGTGTTGTCCAAAAGGCCAGAGTTCATCATCGACCCAGGCATTGAAGTCACCCAGAACCTTCGGTCTGGGCGACTCCAACACCATGTCAACGGCAAAGTCCGCCACTTCCTGCAGGAATCGCTTTTCGTCCCAGGGTGGACGGTAGACAACAGCTATCCTACAACCCACACCTGCTACCACAGTACATTCAAAGGATTCGGCCTCCTCTACTGGTACACCTATGAGGCCCAACTCTGTCTTGAAACAAACCGCTACCCCACCGCAGTCCAATCTCGAGCATTGTATCACCAAGTACTCGGCTAGAATTGCCGCTTCTAATGAAGGGCCAGCATTTTCATCCAGCCAGGTCTCGGTGATGCATGCCAGATCAGTTGTTCCAACAAGATCCACAATAATTGCAGTCTTGTTCTTAATAGATCTGGCACTGCACAACACTGCTCAAGTTGTATGGGATTCGCAAGCTGTCCCGGCTACTTGCCCACCAAAAGAAGTGGTGCCTTGGGTATGAGGACTAGACATGAGACGCCACGTTCCAGACTCCATTTCGCCCCCGGGCATCTTCTAGACCTAACCACCCCTACGTGAGAGATGCAATCATTCATCCTCCCGACACACTTCACCGCCACCTCACCCTCCTACAATACCCAGCGCACGACCGCGCTGGTACATAGAAAACGTCAAAGGTGGGGAGGAAAACGGGCGGAGGGCACGGAGAGCGGAGGACGAATAGCGCATGGCCGGGTGAGAGAACATGCACATTCCACAGGCTGACTAACCATTCACCTTTCTTCTATTCAGAACCTGTTCCAAACCTCACAGTCCTTTACAGTTTTTTTCCGTTCTTGTAACTGCCACCACCTGCACCCTCCCCCCAGCTCTGTCAGCTGGATATCACTCCTTGACACTGTTCTCCCTCCTCATCTCCCCAGGTCACCTGTAGGCACACCATGTCAAAGGATTGCAAAAAGGGCAATTTCCTTTTTTATAAATTATTTTCCTTTCTAAACTGTTAAACTGCGCTCACGCCCGCTCGAACAGTCAGTGACACAACAAGAGGTTATATGCCTCCACTGAACCCACCAGTCCCATCACCACTTGCTAACCATACCACCATTTTTTCCAGAAGTTTTTTGAAAAGCTGAGGGCTGCATCAGTCAGCAGCAACGTCAGCACATCGATGCAGCGTCCACACTGCCGCATCCTTAGCAGCCCTCCTCAGAGCCAAAGTGCAACAGTGCAGTGTCACCAAATAAACTACCAGACTTCTATAACTTAAAACAAAAGACGGTTTAAAAAAATAACTTATCGCACAAGATCCCATCTTATTGCATAAATGGAACATGTGATGGGGACTTTTGTTTCATAAATTATTTATCTTCATGCGAGCAGTTTGACCTCGGGCACATCACTCATGGCTTATGCCATTCATGAAGTTACCCGAGGTCAGATTGCTCTCATGAAGATAAATCATTTATACAACAGGTCCCCACTGCACATCTCCTATATAAATAAATATATAAATACATACAATAGAGTCCCATTTATTCAAACCACCTGGGAGACATGAAAAATGTTTGTATACTCGGGAGTCCAGATATTTGGGATTTTCATCTCATCACCAGAAAAGACGTACACTGCTGCCAGCACTGGTCTCCATTTTTTAGAGTGCCACATTCTGCTGTATAAATATAACAATCTTCTGTGGGCAGAATGGGGGAAGAGCCAGAGTACATGGTGGGTCGATGGATCGTGCACCGGCTGCTGCCTCGCTACAGCCTATGAGTACAACTGGAAAGCCAGGGTAGGAGAAAGAGAGAGAGAGAGAGACTGAATGAAAGAGAGCTCTCAAAGTTGCTGGGATGTCATGCAGAAAGCTAGGGGATAAAAAGGGTGTTGCTGGACCAAGACTGTGCGCAAGCACTTGGAAATAAGCTCAGATCCATAGCTGCTCCCAGACTTAGATGCTGGACTGCCTGGGGGAGAGAGCACAAACACACAGGCTGGCAGGCAAGAGAAACAGAGATACAGAGAGAGCATGGCGGGGGGGGGGAAGAGTGTTACGGCAACAATGAGCACACGACGTAACAGTTTAATTTGCTGGGAGAGAGATGTAAAGAGCAGGGGTAGGGATATTAATAGTTTGAATAAGTCAGCATTCACTTGTCATTTACCTGGTGTCAGTACTTAGTGCCTGCTATTCTACAGCAAAAATCTAACACTTCATTAAACTGGCAGAATAGCTCGGGGGACATGACAGCGGTCCATTAGAGAGCGATTTCTGGATAAGAGAGGTCGTATAATAGAGATTCCACTGTATATATATTTCTAAAAAAAAAAAAAACATAGAATTTGACAGCGGATAAGGACAGCTTGGCCCACACAGTCTGCCCCCCCCAATCTACTGTACTGCAGCAGACCCTACTCGATCTCTAGCTCTTTCTCCGACCCCCCACACTAAGATTTCCCTCGTGCATATCCCATGCATTCTTGAACCCCACCACCGTTTTCACCCCCACCACCTCCACTGGAAAGCTTTTCCAGGTATTCAGCACCCTTCCTGTGAAGAAGTACTTCCTCACATCATTCCTGGCTCTACACCTCCCCCCCCAGCTTCATAGCATGCTCCCTTGCTCTTGAGCTTCTTTTGTTTCTGAAAATGACTTCCTCCCTTTATTTACCCCTTTGAGTTATTTATTTATATTTTTTTTAACCAGGAGAGAGACACTAAGCTGAAAGCTTGTTTACAGGTGCGACCTGGTAGCACAAGGAAGTTAAGTGACTTGCTCAGGGTCACACAGTATGCAAGTGTGGGCTGTGGGATTCATACCCAGCTCTCCAGGTTTGCAGTTCAGAGCCTTAAACCACTGTGGTGTACTGCCTCCTTCTGTGTCTCTGTCATATACCCCCCTCTCTTCCAGGGTGTACATTTTCAGGTACTTTAGTCGTTCCTTGTAGGGCTTTTGGTGCAGACTGTGGTGCACCATATTAGTTGCTTTCCTCTGGACTGACTCCACTCTGTGTCCTTCCAGAGATGTAGTCTCCATCGATTTATATAGAGGCAACACCACCTCTCTCTTTCTGCTGGTGATACTTCTCCTCCTCCTTATGCACCCCAGCATCCCATTAGCCCTCCCAACTGCCTTGTCACACTGCCTGGCCACCTTTAGGTTACCCAGTACAATTACCCCAGGTCTTGTTCCTGCTTGGTGGTCATCAGTATCACCCCACCTATTTTGTACTCCACTCCAGGGTTTCTGTGCCCTAATTGCATTATTTTGGAATTGTTTTTTTTTTTTTTTCAACATTGAAACCCAGTTGCCATACCCTTGACCATGTCTCAAGTTTCTTCAGGTCTCTTTTCATCTTTTCCTCCACCCCTTCCAAGTGTCCACCCTATTGCAGATTTTGTGGTCTTCTGCAAAGAGGCACACCTTCCCTTTCAGCTTCTCTGTGATGCCACTTATAAAGATATTAAAGAGAACAGGTCCCAGCACTGATGCCTGAGGCACGCCACTGGTCACCGTCTCTTCCTCGGAGTGAACTCCATTTACCACCACCCTCTGTCATCTATCCCCTAACCAGTTTCTGACCCAGTTTGCTACCTTTGGCCCAATCCTAAGTTACTCAGCTTGCTTACTAGTCTCCTATGTGGAATGGTGTCTCGCAGGCGGGACTGGACTTTCCAGTCTTGCATGATATTGAGGACCTCCTAAAGGAGGAGTGACAAATTTCAGAGAGAAAAATATATCCAGATCTTCTTCCAGGATATCTCTTGCAACAGGTCATACATACAGGAACTTTTAGCCGCAAGCGTAGTTTCAAGCTGGAGGATTTTGCCAGTAGTCAACCTAGGACCGCCAACGACAGCATCACGTGTTGTGTCCTGGGACATAAAAGCGTGGGCGGTCCCAGATGCTCCTCAGTTCTTTTCCCACCACGACCTGCAAGCTACACGTCCTGTTAGGAGTTTAGCCTCAGTTGACAAAGAAAAGTACTACATCCTTCGTCATGTCATTCCTAGTTTCATTGCACTTTCCTCATGTCATCTTCAGACCCTTTATTTCGAAAGTGTGCCTGTGGCCAGAAACTTGCTACAGAGAACCTCCACGAACTGTGTGTAAAGGGCTTGGGCACTACCCATGATACTCGTGCCTGTGTCCTGTGTCAATGCTTTAACAGAGCTACCCAGTGACGATGACTTCGATAGCACAGGGAGCTCAGGGAGGTAGAGGTGGAGACTATGGATGGGTTTAAATGGGGATGAGACAGGTACAGGGGGAAAGTAAATCTGACCAGGCCCAGTACAGGTGGAACATCTGGGACTGGGGACAGTATAACACAAGGGGGAAGGGGGGACACCAGAATCGACCCTTCATGCAGGTGCTGAAAATTGAGCAGACTCGAGAGACCATTAGGCCTAGTCTGCTGGCATTTTAGTATGTTAGTATGTTGGCACCTTATGGAGCAGAAAGTTGCCATCCTGGAGTGAGAGCATCAGTCTGACACCCCACGTGTCTTCTTCAGGTTCCCATTGTTCTAGCCGGGAACGTTCGTTGTCGGAGAAGGCTGACAAAAAGGAGAAACTTCAAAACTCTAGTAAGAGTAAACATTCATCTCCCATCTCCTCTCCGTCAATGTCTTTGCAGACTACTACTGTTTCTCAGGCTATTCTTAACACTAGAGCAGTTTTAACTGCTCTGTCAGAGGCTATGGCTCTTTCATCTTCTGCTTCGTCGACAACACCAGGCCCTTCTGTTTCCACCTGCTCATCGACCGTGCCTTTCTCGACAAGTCCTCAGGGTGCTATAAAGTTGCAGCTTCTGCCGCTGCCACCTCTGTCGAGAGGGACTTTGTATAACCCCCTGCAGGTTTCCACATGGCCGTTGACTGCAGTAAACCCAGGGGAAGGACACTATAGACACATACATAGATACATAGACAGTGTTGGCAGATAAGGGCCTACGGCCCACCCAGTCTGCCCATTTGAGCTTGTAAGTTCACTTTATGTCTAGGGTTCTTACGGTAGTTCATCAACGGTTTTTCCATCGACGACCAGTTCCACACATTTTCTTCCCTCTTCAACAGGACGTTTGGTGCCACAACCTACACCAATTTCTTCTATTATTCTGATAGGATCTACTCATAGTACTCCAGTGACTACAGAAGCCCCTCAACTGACTATGGTACATGTTCGTGGATTAGTCAGTACAATTCTAGATTTGACTAAAAAGAATACTCCTCCTCCTCCTAAGGGACTTACTTCTGCACCTATTTCAGTACCTTCTAGGCACTTCTGCTCCCAGAACTTACAAGTGCTTTTCCAGCATCTTTGGATCCCTTCTAGGATATTGAAATGGAGGATCCATATTTGCAGGCGTGAGAACAAGAGGATCAGGAAGAAGAAATGGGTCAAGAAAATGTATTTCCTTTTCTGGCCTCATCTGTCTCCTCACTAGCGGAGGAGCCTACTCTTTATCTTCCATGTTCTCCTCCAGACGATCCCAGTTTTTCAGAGATAATGCAGCATCTCCAAGATATTTGGGTTCTAGGAGACCACACAAGATGCTTCTAGGTGTAAACTGGCCAGTTATTTAGGCTTACCAGAAAGCCCTTCGCTGGTTATTCCTCCTTTACTGGAGGCATATGAAGATGCTATTTTAGCAGTATGGCAACAGCCATTCACTATACCTTCGACACTGAGAAAGGCCGATAGAACATATCAAAGCCCTGGTGGAACATCCTTATTTTACATCTCCACCACAAGCTGATTCAGTGGTGATTAATGCTGCCCATGATAGGTCAGTTAGACCAAAACATCTTAGTGCATGACCCCTGGATAAAGAATCCCAGAAGCTTGATGCAATGGGGAAACATGTTTTCATCCTCCACAATGTTGCTCAGGATACTTTTTTTTTTTTTTTATACTTTATATTTATTATATTTTCATTCGCAAAAAAATAGGACAGTTTTTACATTGTATAAATTAAGACAGCATAAAATTACAGCAGTCAGGTGCTTAACAATACATTCGGTAGAGATATCAGGACAGCTTAAATAGGTCACAAGGCAGTTCATATAGTGAACACTGTCATTTACAGAAACCATCATCAGGATCAGCTTACTCCTAAGATACAAAAGTAGGATCTAAGGATGAAATATAGAGAATCCATTTCCTCCATTTAAGCGCAAAGGTGGGCCATTTATCTGCTCTTTTGGCTATTAATCTCTCTAATATACAAATTTCTCCCAATATTCCCCGCCAGCTCTGAATGTTAGGGGGCACCTTCTTTCCTCAGTTTCTAGTAATTGCTTTTTTAGCTGCCAGTATATAAGTAACTAACAGTGACCCTCTGGATATTGGGAGATCTTCTGGCGGAACTGAGAGTAATACTAGCTCAGGAGTCAATACTGCTTCCATATCCACCAGATCTAGTAATGCCTCAGAGATATCTCTCCAATAACCTGTTAACTGTGGGCAGGCCCAAAAAACATGAAACTGATCTGCAGACAGTTCTCCACAATCCCTCCAGCAATAGCTTGGCATTCCCAATGAGAACTTAGCCAGCTTTGCCGGTGTGTAGAAAAACCTCCGGTGTGTAGTAAAACCTGTTGCTCAGGATACTTAATTATATGGGGCACCTCCTTAAGTATCAGGAGAAGCTGTGGAAAGCCTCACAAACTTCAGTCAAAAGTCTTCCAGACGCTACTCCCAAGGAAGAGTTTACCAGTACTATAAAGACTGCCTCGTCGGTTCATCACCATCTGTTAAAGGCCGCCTACGATGCTGTTGATACTACTGCTTGGGCTTCTACCGCTGGGATTTACTTTAGAAGACATTCATGGTTTAGAGTCTCTGGCTTCATTCCTGATGTCCAGCACTTTATTTTGAATGCACCCTTAAAGTGTCAGCAGCTGTTTGGACCCCAGACTCAGGACATCTTGGCGTCCCTTCAAACTTCAGGCCGTGTTTTGAAGTATGTGCACTCTCTTTACTACACCCAACCTATACTCTACTATAAAGGGAATTTTCGTCAGCCTACCAATAGGCAAAAACAAAACACCACCAGGCAGCCCAATAAGCGTAAAGCTACATTCTCCTTACCAGGACCTACTCCAGCCTCCAAAGCATCTCACCCCAACCCATCTGTCCCCCAACAGGGATAATTTACAGCCTGAAGGTCCCATGAGACCGTGGCAATGGGGCCCCAACCCACAGAGGTAGCGGGAAGATTTTCCCTGTATGCACAGGGTTGGCAAAGCATAACAGATGCATATGTACTCCAATTGGTTCAATCAGGCTACACTCTAGACTTGATGGCAATACTTCCCGATGTGCCTCCCAAGACCCTCTTACTACCCTCCTGATCATGAGGCAGTATTGGCAGCAGAAGTCCAAGTACTTTAGTTCAAAAATGCGATGGGGGTTCTATTCCTACTTCTTTCCAGCCCAAAAATGGACGGGAGATATAATACCCATTCTAGATCTCAGAAAGCTGAATATGTTTATAGAATACAAAAAAATTCAGGATGGTCACTCTTCAAATGCTGATGCCCCTACTAAACAAGGGAGACTGGCTCTGCTCGCTAGACATGAAGGATACATACCAAAACATAATGATCCACCCTACACATAGAAGATATCTACGCTTCTGTTTCCAAAACTGCCATTAACAGTTCAGGGTTCTACCTTTCGGGTTGGCTTCAGCCCCCAGGGTATTCACAAAGTGCTTTGTGGTGGTGACGGCAGCTCTTCAGAGAGCAGGTCACTACATCTTTCCTTACCTGCATGATAGGCTTCTCGAGACCTCATCAAAATATCAGTTAGCAGTAACCCTTTCCCAAGCACTCCAGATGTTTGCATCGTTGTGGATAATGATCAGTGTGCCAAAATCCAAAATGGATTACACTCCGTGCGTCCAGTACATTGGGGCCATACTGGACACTTCAGTTGGCCTAGCCTTCCTGCCGTGGGATTGGGTGGAAAAACTAATCAATCTGGCAATTCGGATATGCGAAAACAGGTAAACCTCAGCAAGAGAATATTTGAGGTTACTAGGACACATGGCAGTGGCCATCCCAACAGTCATAAATGCTCGCTTACACATACGGATATTACAGTGGACCCTGGGGATGCAGTGGGACCAAAGAACAAACGAATTAGAAGCGGAAGTTATGGTTCCAATTCCTGCTGTCCATGTCCTTAAATGGTGGAGAAACACAGACAACCTGTTGAAGGGCATCCTGTTTCAATCACCCATCCCTCAACACATATTTACCGATGCCTCCTCCCAACACGGGGGAGCTCACCTAGACCATCTGCAGACCCAGGGGGTAAGGAGCCAAGAAGAAGCGCATCTCCACATCAATATTCTGGAGATGAGAGTGATTCTTTGCGCATTGTAGGCATTTGAGAATCTCCTGCCAGAGGGTTGCCTTCAGATTCAAACGGACAACTCTACAGTAGTCCACTATCTGAACAAGCAAGGGGGGGGACCCATTCCTACCCCTTGTGCAGAGAAACGATGAGAGTGTGGTACTGGGCTGTCCAACATGAGTTACATCTGATCACGGTACATGTCCTGGGCAACTAGAATACCCTAGCAGATACACTCCGCCAATCCAGGGCTCTGACACACGAATGGGAGATACATACATACATATACATACATACATACATACATACATAGACAGTGTCGGCAGATAAGGGCCTATGGCCCACCCAGTCTGCCCATTTAAGTTTGTAAGTTTAGTTTATGTTTTCCAGGAAGTCTGTTGCCCCTTACCCCTGACCTCCAGAATTCCTTTATGTCTATCCCATGCATTCTTAAATCCCGTGATTGTTTCAGCCCCCACCACTTCCTCTGGCAGGGTGTTCCACTTGTCCACCACCTGTTCTGTGAAGAAATTCTTCCTCACGTTTCCTCTGAATTGTCCTCCCTCCAACTTCATCCCATGCCCTCTAGTCCTGGAACATCTTTTTCGCTTAAAAATAGTGCATTCCTGCACCCTGTTCCTCCCTGTAAGATACTTGTATGTCTCTATCATATCCCCTCTCTCCCTCCTCTCCTCCAGGGAGTACATGTTCAGTGCCTTCAACCTGTCCTCATAGGACTTGTGATGCAATCCATGCACCATCTTTGTTGCCCTCCTCTGAACCTTCTCTACCCTGTCTATGTCCTTACGTAGGTAAGGTCTCCAGAACTGCACAGTGTACTCCAGGTGCGGCCTCACTAGTGTCTTGTATAGCGGAATTATGACCTCCCTTTTCCTGCTGGTGATGCCCCTGCCTATGCATCCCAGCATCCTATTTGCTTTACCTGCTGCCTTGTCACACTGTTTCCCTGCCTTGAGGTCATCAGAGATGATAACTCCAAGGTCCCTTCTCTGCTTGGTGCATGCTATATCCTCACCCTCAACTGATATATTGTGCCAGGGTTTTGTGCCCATATGCATTATCTTGCACTTCCTTGCATTGAATTTCAACTGCCAAACCCCTGACCATTCTTCAAGTTTCTGCAGGTCTCTTCTCATTCTGTCTACACCCTCTGGTGTGTCTACTATGTTACAGAGCTTTGTGTCATCAGCGAACAGTGAAATTCTGCCTTCTAGGTCCTGTGCAATGTCACTGATGAAGATATTGAATAGTACCGGTCCCAGCACTGATCCCTGTGGTACCCCACTGGTCACTCTTCCCTCTGTGGAGATGATCCAAGAAATGGTCGAAGACCTCTTCATTCGCTAGGGTCGACCCGAATTGGATCTCTTTGCCTCTCCGCTCAGTGCCAGACTGCCACACTACAGTTCACTAGAGCCAGGTCCTGGAACTGTGTGGCTAGACGTGTTCTCTCTTTCCTGGACAGGAAAATTTCTTTATGCTTTTCCTCCATTCCCTCTCATTCAGAGGGTTCCACTTAAACTGATCTGAGACCAGGCCATCATGATTCTAATAGCGCCTCTATGACCGAGACAGGTCTGGTTTCCACTGATACAGCAATTGACTGATTGCCAGCACCTTTAACTTCCACCTCTCTGACCTGTTTGCATACACCTCCCTATTTCTGGACCCGGATCGTGATAATGAAGGTGTGCCTCACCGCCCCCAGACTGAAGTCACCAGGCACTAGGACCACATGGGGAAAACTTCTAACTAGCAGTCTGTCATGGGGGACCTCCCCCGCCGATGTCATTATGCTGACATCCGCCTATCCTATAAAGGGAGCAGTCCATCAGACCTACCTCAGTTCTTTCCCGTCGTCGACCCGCGCACGTCGAACCTTCACGGACAATTGCTTCAGTCAACTGCCATTTTCTTGTATTTTCCCCATGCTTTACTTTTTCTTTTTTAGTGGCTTTAACATCAAATTGTCAGTGTTTTTCCTTTAAGTTTATGTCTACTGCTCCAGCCTCATGTTCTGAATGGCTGATGAAATGTGCCTGCAGCAAGCGGATACCCGCCAAAGACTGTCACTCGTCCTACCTGCTCTGCTTGGGCCCCAACCATGACACTAAGGCCTGCCAGCACTGCCAGGACTTCAGCCAGGCCACATGGAGATGCAGTTTGAAGACCTTGGAAAGTTACCTGCTAAAGCAGAAGTTGGTCGTGATGGAGAAGGAGCTTCAGGCCAAACGCCTTTTGCTTCCATTACTCCCACCTACCCCCGCTACTCCCTACCCTAACTTTATCCTATTACCCCATACACTAACTCCATTTCTACTTTTCCTTTCCCTCCTCAATTACACCCAATTCCCCCTACACCCTCTAGCTCCCTCCTGCTCCTCCATACTTTCATTTTCCTACTTTATGGCTGTTAACTCCTCATACACAGTCCACTCTTCATTCTCATTCCTTTTTTCTTCACTCCAGGCTCATTACCTATCTAGTATTTCCTAATTTCCATTATGTACCACATTTCCGAAACTGTACTTAATTACCGTGATGTTATTTGAAGTTGTTATTATGCAATGTGTACTTGTCTCAGGACCTCCTTGTGAATGAACTTGCTCAACTGAGTTATTTCCTGCAATAAACTTGAACTTCCCTGGCTCAGTCTTCCATGGCATCTTCTTCCCAGAAGGGGAAGAAGTCGAGTGGGAAGCGTAAGCACTGGGACCGTCCTTGGGCAGCCTCTCGCTCGCGGTTGCCACACAGACCAGTCACTGCCTCTGGGTCTTCCTCCTACAGGGGGTTGGCCTCTCCTTCCTCGTCAGCTCTCACACCCTCCTGGCTACTGGTGGTGCAGCCACCCGCCCTCATTTTCATTTCGGGCGATGTCTCATTGGGGCAGCGGACTTCATCCTCTGCCTCCCAGCCCCTGACGCTCAGGCCCTTAGCACCCATGGGTCCTCGGCCAGGTGGCTTGGCCGGGGTTGAAACCTCTGGCAGCAGGTCTTCACCTGCCCCCCAAGCCAAGGTGTTAGCTTTGTTGGTCCCTGACTCCGGGGCTGGCGCTAGTTCTTCCATGCATCGCCCAGAGCAAGCGCTTACCTCCTCATCCATGCATACCACGCCTCTGCTCTCGCCTTGGCGGACTTCTTCCCTGCAGGTGCCACCCTCGCCACTGGTACCAACATTGTCTTCCCCAAACTGACGCCAGCCTTCGCCTTTTAGACTGGCGCTGACCCTGCTAGTGCCTCACCTGACGACAACTCTGCTGTCGTCGCCTCAGCCTATGTCAGTGCCGGTGCTGACTGATCCTTCTCGGGATCCACAGTCAGCACCAGGTGAACCTATGCCAGGGTACCCTACGCTGGCTCCTCTACCAACATATCCGTACTCCCCTCCCACCTCAGTATCCTTATCTTCCTTATAATTCACCCCCACCGGTGGATTCTAAAGCTCTGTTTAATGCCTGGTTGTCTTTCATGCAAATAGGACACACACACACAAAAGCTCTTCTCCCTCTCATCCTCCCTGGGACTCACCACCTCAGGACACAGACAGGGCAGGACCTAGTGACCCTCGTACCACAGGGTCTTCTGGGGGATGTACTGGTGGGGTTCTGGCCAGCATATGGACTACCGTTGCCCCCAGACACTAGTCCCTGAATGTGATCAGTCAGGAGAGGACTCCTTTTCTTCTTCTTCTTCAGAGTCGGAGGGCTCCGAGAGCTCTTCTGAGGGGCAGGACCAGGCGAGGGAGGCCCCTAAATCCCCTTCTCCTAATGACCCCTCATTCCTTGACATTATGCATCATATCCAATCCCTCATGGGATGGGAAACAGAGGAGCTTGACCCAGAGCGCTGTCACCTGGCAGTATATTTCAGGAAAAAGGAGACCCTTCCCTTGGTGGTGCCTCCTTTAATTGACTCTTACAAAGACGTCACTAAGGTGGCATGGAACCACCCTTCTTCCACCCCGGCTTTACCCTGGAAGGCGGATCACCTTTATCATGCGCTGTAGGCAAGCCCCTCCTTGGGGATCACCCCATGGCAGACTCCGTGGTCACGAATGCAGCCTATGACTGTACAAAGAAGCCCAAACATCTTAGCAACACCCCCCCCCCGACAAGGGAGTCTTGGCAGCTGGACCAGTAGGGCAAACGAATGTATGCCTCTGCCATACTAGCCATTTGGGCGTTTAACTTCTTAGCCCATATGGTGCAGTACCAGAATGCCCTTTGGGATCAGGTGAGGGGCTTGGTTCAAACCCTCCCTGAAGACTCTACTAAAACACAGTTGGCCGAGGTTCTGACTCCCTGTCGGATGTGGGCACCCATGTCCTGTGGGTGGCATATGATACTGTTGATGCCTCCGAGTGTGGGGCGGCAACAGGAATCTGCCTTTGTCGCCATTTGTGACACCTGACTTTCAAGCCAACATTTTGGATGCCCCTTTCAGAGGTTGTGTCCTGTTTTGGGGAGATACCCACAACATTATCTCCTGCCTCCAGTAGTCGGAAAAAGCCCTTTGATCGGTTCATTTCCTTTACTGATCTCAGCTTCTGACTGCCCAGTGTCAGTCCTTTCATCTGTCCTCTTGCCAGCCCACTAAGGGTCCCTTCTAACACTAGGCCCATACCTCACTGGTCGGAGTGGCTGCCTCTAGGGCTCAGCTGCTCTGCCCACCCCTGGGTCCACCGCCTGACTCCTTGCTCGACCCCCCCAAGTCAGAGATCTTGGGGGAGGTAGTCAGGGGTCAGTTCTCCCTTTACCATGGGTGGGGAGCAGTAATCTCAGATCAATGGGTGTCATAGCTTATCAAGTGTGGTCACACCTTAGAATTTCTGACCTTCCCCCCCCTGGAAAATCCTTCCTTGTTCTCCCACTACTCTGCGGCCCACATCTCCCTCATCTGGGAAGAGATCCTGTAGTATAACTCTGCCTCATAAATGGTTTACTATATACAGAATAAAATGTGTATTCATGTATTACCTAAATATTATGGATAATGCTGGGTCCTCCTCTCCCAAAGACTATTGTTCTGTATCCCCTGTCTGTGTGGTTTTGTGTATTGTCTTTCTTCTCTGATCACTGAATTTATAATATTATGTGCATAATTCCATTCCTTGTTTTCTCTCTTGTTTCTCTTACCTGAACACCGTACTGCTTAATTCTATATGTAAGTCCTTATTGTTGTTTGATGTGGAGCCTTTGTAAAGGAGTCTATGACTCAAAAAATTGTCATTCTGAATGTTATTAAATAAATAAATAGATTCAGGCTCTCCTGTGCAAAAAGGCCATAGAGCCTGTCTCTTCAGCTCAAAGAGGAAGGAGGTTCTACTCCCACTTCTTCCTTATCCTCAAGGGGATCTGAGTCCGATTCTGGACCTCAGCCACCTGAACCTGTACATAGAGTACAAATGCTTCAGGATGGTCACTCTCCAAGGGTTGCTACCCCTCTTTCACTAGGGAGACTGCCTCTGGTCTCTGGATATGCAGGATGCCTACCTTATATCCTGGTTTTCCTGGCCCACTGCCGAGTCCTCCGTTTCTGCTTCCAGGAGGACCACTTTCAGTGCTGGGCCCTCCCTTTTGGCCTTTCCTTGGCAGCTTGGGCTTTTATCAAGTCATTCATTTAACAATTATATCAAGTTAAGGCTTACCGCAGATGGAGACAAATATTTCTTAAAGAACCATATACCCATTAGAAATAACACCTAAAAAATAACTATAACTATAAATAAACATTCAAAACTGCTAATATAGCTATGTCCTTATTCAAATATATTTCTAATATCCATTTTAATTACAACATTAGATTATAATTATAAGTAAGCAGTAAAAAAGCATTTATATCACCACTTTCAATAAATTCAAAAATATTTTAAATTCCTAAGGCTGCTATATTAAAAAGCGCCAAATGGTGCAAAAATACTACTACTTAATCATAGAACAAAGCAATATAGCAGATTACCAAGCAAAAATCTACCCAAATTCTAATATCATAATAGGACCCCCTAATAACTAAGCAAGTTACAACAAAAACTCAAAATAAAGGTCCAAACAGGTAGATTTCAGGTTCAAGATGAGAATCAAGAAACCGGGGAACAGCTATGGGGGCTTCAATGGCCCCAAGCTATGCGAATCTTTTTCTTGGTTATTGGGAACATATTACAGTTCTTAATAAATTGAACAATCCTTTTTTTAATCATATTGCACATTGGTTTCGTTTTGTGGATGATATCCTATGTATTTGGGATGGTGTTAGTGGATTGATACCACCTTTTTTGGATTGGCTAAACAATAATGAGTTAAATCTCCACTTTACTTATCTGCAGGAAAATATTTCTATTTCTGTTCTTGATCTTTTACTTTTAGTTAATCAGGAATTAGATACAATAGAAACATGCTGTTTTCGTAAATCAACTGCCACAAACTCTTTGTTATTAACTAGTAGTGCCCACCCCCCTGGGTTAAAAAAACTCCATTCCTTATGGTCAATTTTTACATTTAAGGAGAAATTGTAGTTCAGATTCCTTTTTTTCTGAGCAAGCAAATGATCTAACTAAAAGGTTTTTGGAAAGGGGTTTTGATTTACATCTATTAGAACAAACAAAGAAAAAGTAAGCAGAATTTCGAGAAATAGTCTTTTGAAAGGAAAAAATGGAGAAAATAATTCAGAACATCAGCCTTGTACCTTTATTATCCAATATAATCATTTAGCTGGACGGATTGGCAATATTATTTATAAGAACTGGCCTATTTTGTTAAGTGATAGTGAGGTTAGTAATGCAGTGGGTTTAAAACCAAGGGTTACATTTTCAAAAGCCAATAGCCTAAAAGAAAACCTTGTACAAAGTCGTATGAAAAAGGTTAAAAGTGTTCGCCATACATGGTTACCTGTTAGATCAAATGGCTTTTATAAATGTTATAGATGTGATGTATGTAAATATGCTAGCAATGATCATGATACATTTGTGCACCCAAGAAGTTCTGATGTAAAAATTCAAATTAGAAAACTAATTACTTGTGACACATCATATGTGGTATATGTTCTTTGGTGCACTTGTGGTCTGATTTATGTTGGCAAAACTATCAGGCCACTTAAACAGTGTGTACAGGAACACGTTTGTTCCATTTTGAATAACAATAGAAATACTCCATTAGGTTTTCATTTTTCAGAGTTTCATCATTCTGATCCTAGTTTTTTGAAATTTATTGGTATTGAACATGTTTATCCCTTGTTTGCAGGAGGTGATAGATCAAATTTTTTGCTTCAAAAAGAAAGTAAATGGATTTATAAGTTAAATTCTGTTAGACCAAATGGATTAAATAATCAGTGGGACCTGAAACCTTTTTTAAAGGATAGCAATCGAGCATAAGGGCCATCTCTTTACCAATGTTTTTGTTTTTATTTTTTGTTATTTAAAATGAATTTTTTGACTAAGCATTATATTATTGTATCAGTAATGCTGACATTTTGTTGATTTTTTTCTAGATTCTCATCTTGAACCTGAAATCTACCTGTTTGGACCTTTATTTTGAGTTTTTGTTGTAACTTGCTTAGTTACTAGGGGTCCCATTATGATATTAGAATTTGGGTAGATTGTTTCTTGGTAATCTGCTATATTGCTTTGTTCTATGATTAAGTAGTAGTATTTTTGCACCATTTGGCGCTTTTTAATATAGCAGCCTTAGGAATTTAAAACATTTTCGAATTTATTGAAAGTGGTGATATAAATGCTTTTTTACTACTTACTTATAATTATAATCTAATGTTGTAATTAAAATGGATATTAGAAATATATTTGAATAAGGACATCGCTATATTAGCAGTTTTGAATGTTTATTTATAGTTATAGTTATTTTTTAGGTGTTATTTCTAATGGGTATATGGTTCTTTAAGAAATATTTGTCTCCATGTGCTGTAAGCTTTAATTGATATAATTTTTAAATGAATGATGCTATTTAAGAGATGTTTTTCCAGACTAGCACCACCCCCTGATGAAGACTTGTTAAGAGTTGAAGCGCTGGGCGTCTAGTTGTTGTTTGAATTACTGCTGTATGTTCTTTTACCTGTATATTATTATATTTTGCCAGTAAAAAGAAGAATTTTTTGTATGAACATACTTGGTGCTGCTTCGGTTCTGTATAATTATACATGTTTGGCTGGTTGACTTGTTGCAGCATAGTACCAGACGCGATTGAGCAGTGTCGCTTGGACCTGTGTTTGGAAGCTTTTATCAAGTGCCTGGTGGTGGTGGCCATGGCTTTGAGGACACAGGGATTTTGTGTGTTCCCTTAACCTGATGACTGACTGTTGAAAACTCCCTCCAGGGATCTCCTGCTGCAGACCCTGGAATGCACCTTTTAGCTTTTCCAGGCCTTGGGGATCACGGTCAGTCTGTCAAAGTCTTGTCTCTTTCCATGCCAACGCCTCTAGTATATTAGAGTGGTCCTGGACTCTTTTCAGGGTAGAGCCTTTCTGCCAGCGGACAGAGCGTAACTACTGATAGATCAGGCCCATCTAGTTGCCTCCAGACGACAGATCCCAGCCAGAGCATTCCTCTGCCTGTTGGGGCACATGGTGACAGTTATTGCCACAGTTCCCCTGGCCCGTCAGCATATGAGGGTTCCCCAGTGGACCCTGCAGGTCCAGTGGGACCAACGCATCAATGACCTAGATCAGCCAGTGATGGTCTCCGACCCAGTGAGGAGAACCTTAAGAGTGGAGGCAGAACCCTGCCAATCTCCTGCGAGGGGTCCTCTTCCGAGCTGTGTTCCCTCAGCAGATTCTCACTATGAACTCCTTGTATCTGGGCTGGGGTGCTCACTTCGCTGACCATCAGACCCAGGGGACCTGGTCCTAGGTGGAGCAGCATCTCCAAATCAATGTACTGGAGATGCGGGCAGTTCTTTATGCTCTGCAGACCTTTCAGATCCACATTCTTCCCGACCTGCTGCTGGTGCAGATGGATAACATCTCATTAGTGTACTACATCAGCAAGCGGGGGGCACTCATTTTTACTCACTTTGTTGGGAGGCAGTGAGAGTCTGGTACTGGGCCATCAAGCGTGACCTGGAACTCCATGCCATCAATATTCCAGGTGATGCTGGCCCATCGGTGCAGCGGTTAGATTTCTGCTTGCGATGCCGGATACCCGGGTTCGGGAATGGACCTGGGTCATCAGAGGGCCAGCCGGGGGAGGAGGATCGAGTATCCCACAGACTGCTTTCCTTTTCCGGGAAGAGGGTGCGGTGTGTGACCAATGCTCGAGGGACCCCTGGCGGAGGCCGGGGGCACCCCAGCGAGTAGCACCAACAAAGATCTGAGGGGCGGGACAAACGCCATGCCATTGCACGCTCCTGTCCGCTCAGGAGAAACATGCCTGCCACCCACCGCCTTGATGATGCTCACCCTCCCGGCTGCAATCAGCTCCCAGGCTGACTCCCCCTATCTTGTTGATCGCGCACCTTTCAGAGGGTCTTGTGTCAGAACCCCACCCTGCGGGGTGCTTGTGTGGTAATGGAGGGCGAAGAATATGGAAGTTGCAGCCTAGGTCCGGTGACTGGCAGATGGTTCCAGCAGTGGCAGGCACCAAAAGTAGTAAATAAAAATAAAATATATTCTAGGTGACCGGAACGCCCTGACTGACGGTCTAAGCCGGTCCAGGTTGAGGGCTTACGAGTGGGAACTCCTACCCTCTGTGGTCAGAGATCTCTTCGACAGGTGGGGCTGGCCAGAGTTGGACCGTTTTGCGTCCCCACGCAACGCAAAACTGCTGCTTTTCTGCTCGCTCGATCCAGGGCCTAGAGTTTTCTGGAGCGACGCATTGTCCCTCTCCTAGAAGGGAAGGTTCCTGTATACCTTCCCTCCCTTCCCGCTCCTGCAGAGGGTTCTTCTCAAGCTTCAGTCAGAGGGAACAGAGATGATTCTTATTGATCCCTACTGGCCCCATCAGATTTGGTTCCCCCTGCTGTAGTACCCTTGCCCCTGTGCACCAGCTTGCTCTCCAGGAACAAGGCACCCTGGTCCATCACAACCTCAGGTCTTTACATGTATATGCGTGGCACCTGCAGACTTAGCTGTCACCTGCTTTGGGGTTTCTTTCAGGGTCGCTGATGTCCTGGTGGCTGCTAGAAAACTTTCCACTGGAGACACCTATGCCTTGAAGTGGTAGCGCTTCTCCTTCTGGGCTGCTGCTCGCCACCTTGATCCCTTTTCCTGTCCGGTGAATCTGATTTTGGAGTATCTACTTTCCCTTTCTGACTCAGGCCTGGGATACTCCTATCTTAAGGTGCACCCTTCCCCCATCTCTGTGTACCATGCACCTATTGAGGGCAAACCTGTTGCCCAGTTGGAGGTATTCTGCACTTTTTTGTGGGATATTCTGCATTTGAAGCCTCCCACTTGGGACCCTGTCCCTCCATGGGACCTTCTTTTCATGCTGGAAAAGCTCACTCTGTCTCCCTTTGAGCCGGCTACGAGCTGCAAGCTGGGCTTTCTGTCATGGAAAGTGCTATTTTTGGTTGCTTTTACTTCTGCTTGGAGGATTTCCTAGCTTCAGGTTGTGATGGGTAAAGACTAAAGAGCCTTATTTTGTTTTTCACAAAGACAGGATGTCTTTGCGTACTAATCCTAGGTTTTCACCTAAGGTGGTGTCTGAGTTCACATTAAACCAATCCATCCACCTATCCATGTATTGCCCTGAGTATTCTATTCAGGGGAAGGGCGGCCTTACTCCATACTTTGGATGTCCATCGGGTGCTTTGGTATTATATTAACCACACCCAGACTGTTAGAAAAACTGCCTAGTTGTTTTTGTCATTTGCCCCCTAGAGAGAAGGGGCACCTATTTCGAAACAGTGTTTGTCAAAGTGGTTGGCTGATTGAATTGTTTACTGCTACCATATGTACAACAAGCCCTTGCCTGGGATGATAAAAGGCCACTCCACCAGATGTATGGCCACCTCTCCTGCCTATTTCAAGAATGTATCTGTTGTGGACATTTGTGTGGCTGCCACGTGGAGTTCTGTCCATGCTTTCTTTTGGCACTACAGTCTGGACATTGCTTCTAGGCGCAGGGCCAATTTCAGACTAGCTGTCCTTCAGAGCTTTCTTTCTTGAGCCTTCTGCTGTTGCCTTCTGCCTCTTCCTGGCTGACTTTGGTTAGTTCTGGTACTGCTTGGGACTCAGTCCTACCAATGTTGCCTGCTGCAAGAGCCCCCTCGAAGTAAGATAGTACAGTTACATAAGAACTTACTGTAACAGTAGATCTTTGAGAGGAGCTCTTGCAGCAGGCACTACTTTCCCCTCCCTCCTTCCTCCTGATAGTTTCTTCTCCTTGCACCTCTTCTGCTTTCCTAGGCTTTGAGGAACTGCCTTGGTTCTCCTTTTTGCCTCTTGTTCAGAGGTCTCCAGCGGGAGAACTGAGGTAGGTCTGGGGGACCGCCCCTTTATAGAATAGGCAGATGTCTGCGTGCTGACGTCTGCAAGGGCAGTCCGCCATGACTGACTGCTAGCTAGAAGTTTTCTGTATGGTCCTGGCACCTGGTGGCTTCAGTCCTACCGGTGTTGCCTGCTGCAAGAGCTCCTCTCGAAGATCTACTGTTGCGGTAAGTTCTTACGTAACTGTACTTTCTCTTTTCACTCTTGGTCTCACTTGTACTGTGTATGCTTCTTTGCGAGTTTGTTGAAAACTAATAAAAATATTATACAAAAACAAAAGAAATGTTTGTTTTGTGATAATATTGTGCTGTCTGTGTGGAACAGCTCTCAGCCTGGCAACTGGCATATCTAGCTGTATTCCCCTCACTACTTCATAAGCATTGTGACCTCACTGTCGGTGACATCACAGGTGACTGATCTGGCACCTATTGGGTGGCTGTTCCTAGGCAGCAGTAATGTCAGTCAGTGAGGTCACAATGCTCATGATGTACTGTGCGGAACAGATATACATATGTCAGCTGCCATGCAGAGAGTACTGTTCCACACATCATACCTACTAACATCAGGTAAACAATCTTCTAATTAACCAGAGGGAAAGGAAAAAAGTACCTTGGATATAAAAGGTAATGTCAACTGCATTTAAAAACAAATATTTGTTCTAGGCAGTACACTAACTCTTTAAGTAGCACTGGACTGCAATATAGGCAGTATAAAATTAGAAAAGAAATTGAAGCATAACAGTAGTGTGGCTGTCACTTTCTGGGCATTATTGTAATTTAATTACTGGTTGTCATTCTTTATATATGGATAACCTTAGATTTATCCCGCGTTACAACCGCTCAGTTGATATTTTGCGTCACAACCTCGTGGTTGTAATCCGTGGCTGTCAATCTAGCTTTGTGCTACAGTCAGCGCGAGCTAACCAACTGTTCCCAGTACTGCCAACTCAGTCAACCCAGTATTATAAAAAATGATGAACAGTAATTAAATAAAATGAAACGTGGGTGGGTCTAAAACCAGAATTTTACACACGTCCTCAGTGTGAGATGCTTTTATAAACCCCTCAAGGTTTATGTAACATCCCACACCGTGTGTGTGTGTGTGTGTGTGTGTGTGTGTGTAAAGTCTGGTTACACACACCACCCATGTATTATTCTACATATGTGCACTACTCACTAAAAATTTCTTTCAGATTTATTTTCTGAAGGTTTTAATTGTGAAAGAAATTTCCAGTTTGGACTCCGGTCTCTGTCAGTCATTAAGGTATGTAGCATCCCATACAGATGAATCTCAAAAATTTATAATTGTCAATAAATAAAAGAAATACGTTGGCTGTAAAAACAAAATCATTTTGATACAAATCAGTAGAGTCTAGGTAACACCTGGTGACTCACCTTGGACTGCAGAATGTATTCTGCTGATAGCCTGATGCTGTTACCTCTGTTACTTGATGTTATCCTAACTTAGTTTGCTTAGTGAGAATTACAGCTGTTGTACACTTTTGGGAGGAGGCTTGGTTTAAAAAAAACATCCTCTATGTAAGTAGATGGGTATAGACACATTTCGGCAAATACCTTTACAGATAACAAGAAGTCACAAGAATTTCTTTGCCTATTCTTTTGTGCTTCATGTTTGTGCATACCTTGTTTTCTCAGTCTGTTTTTTTATCACAATAAATCTGTCTTTGAAAGGTATGTAGTGTATCTTTTTAAAATGTAAGCTTTGTGTTTTCAGTGATTTGAAGGTCTCTGAATTCAGAACACTAAATCCCCCCCTTTAGATGGCAGAAATACAGAAGTGCAACATTGCAGGATGTCCTTCCAACATGTTTTGCACCCGGTGGTAGTAATAGGGAGGGGAACGGTGGGGGGGATACTGGGTGCTTGTACCCTGTATGGACAGTAGCTTCTGAGGTTTGCTAGGGATAGACTGGATGGCTCATTGGTTTTCATTGTTTGTCTTTCTGTGAAATAAAGAAAGGAACACATTTGGGAGCAGAGTGCATTGTTACTCTGTTTCAGTCCATTGCTGGCTCTTTTTGAGGGTAAAAACAATGCATTCTTCAGGTTCATATCGCTGCGCTACCGAAAAAATAAAAGGGAAATCTTTTTAGTGGTCGTGTATTTAAAAGGACTATCAACTTGGGAAATCCAGTATTCTTGCTTCTTTCTAGTCCTTCTCTACTGGTGGGTTCAACCCTCACAGGCTTCCGTCGTGTCAGAAACATACTTTTGGTAGCTGGATAGGAACGTCTCTTCCTTCCAAGCATATGTTTTTTCTAAATCAAAAACTTGTCAGTGGCAACTTGATGATCTTTGTGAAACTATAGAAGTAATCATAGAAGTAACCGGGTCATTTTTGTATTACCTAAACCATGACTACAAAAATAACTGGAAAATTACAGCTAGGGAAGGGCCTTGATGGCGGACTGCTTCCTTGAGAAAGAAAGCTTACAAGTATTTCAATTTAGTTGTTCCTGTCCTTTCATTCAACCAGCATCTTTGACAAGTGGGTACCAGTCCATTTAGCCAGGTCATAGAGGTGCACCCTCTGTAAAAATGTTAACAGGAGGATCTGCCTTGAGTGACAGCTGCTTCAACCAGAAACTCAGTTTGTCCATCTCTGCGGGGCAGCAGGCACACTTCCTGAAGCACAAGCCATTCAGTCTGCATCGGCCAGCATTTTTCTGTGTGTTAGCTCTTTATTTCTGACAGATTGGTCTCACAGTTTGTTTTTTTTGACAGCACCAGGCTGAAAGTTCTTCATTCAGCTGGTGGTACAGCAAGTCTCGGTGGTTCACAGTCAGGGAAGTGTACCTCTCTGGTGGGCTGACCAATCAGCTGAGGAGTTTGAGTTCTGTTCTTAGGATCATCTCTCAACCAGTCAGCCTCAGGAAGCATTAGTGATAATATTTTGATAATTTGTAAAATACCCAATGAGGGTGAATTTGGAACCCTTCTGGGCCTTCAATTTACTTGTCACGGGAAAATGGATTAGCACTGTATAACTGTGTGTCAGAAATGCTTACCAGTATGGGCTAGATCAGGGGTTCTCAAATGGTGAGGCCAGCCTTCCTGGGGAGGCCCCAACCTGTTCCAGGGGAGGCTCAAGCAAGTCTGAAAAAGTACTGTATTTAAATTTTGAGTTTTATGTATTTTGTGTGAAGAGATGAAGCAAACTGAAAGATGATAATAGTAGGTGAATTTAATGTATTTATTTACTAATAGGTGACAAGGGAAGGTGAATGAGCCAAAGCTCATCTCAGGTGTACCCAGGGAAGGGTAGGGAGTGAATACATTTCAAAAGGTAACTGCAAAACAATCAAGAAATACACAATAAACAATAGTGCAAACACATACGAACAATAAACTAATAATGAGTGGTGGCAATTGATCAATTTGTAGCCTGATGACAGAACAGCCCAAATACAAGGGTTGAGCATAGAAGTGCTAAGAGCAATAGCAGGAAGGAGCAAAATAATAAACTGAATAACAATATTTGTTTATTTTATTTGTAATTCAGATAACACCTTTGAGCACAGGAGCTCTTTTTCAAAGGCTTCAGTATAAGACAAAGAACTGAATGTGAGCCAAGTACTCAAAGGGGTTTCAATATATTCATGGTGTACTGCACAAAGAACAGAATGTTATTTTTCTTTGGGGAGGCCCACGATTATTTCAGTTTTAAGGGGAGGCTCAAAATCTTTTCCATGGATTTGGGGAGGCTCACTGTGACAAAGTCTAAGAACTATTGAGCTAGATGTAGGGTGGGACAGATCAGTTTGTGAGCTAGTGGGCAGTTTGGCTACTAGCTTTCCAACTCTGATAGCCAAATCAGTATTTCAATGGCCATCATTTTTAAAGGAACAAAAATTGCTGTGTGAACAGGTAGCCAGTTGGCCAGTAACTTTCAAAATCTAGTTAGCCAAACCAATTTTTGTAGTGGCCATTGGCCACCTGACTACCTAATTTGTCCTGCTCTGGTGAAATATTTGGCATGGGCAATTTGGTTGTTCATGTCCACTCAGAACACATCATTGAGAGTAGGAAAACATCTGTTCACAAATCCTATGCAATTACTAGAATTTATCACTATTCTAAATTCTGTTGATATCCTCAAAATTGCTGGGCAGATTTTTTTTTGTTTTGCCCTTCCCCCCCAAAAACACACACACACACACACACACACACACACACACACACACACACACACACTGTTCAGTAGTTTGCATGAGCAACTTAATAGGATGAGCAGATATTTTAAATTTCTGTCCCTATGTGTCTGAGCCCAAGTTTCATTTTCCTATTTCTAAGATGCAAAACATTTTTAAAAATAGGTACGCAACAGTCCGGTGACGCTGAGGGCTGAGGGGCTGGCTGGGCGCACTACCGAATGCTGCGCTGGTGATCTGGGTTCAGGAATGGGCTTGGGTCATCGGGTGCTGACTTGAGGCGGGTAGGAGCAGGATTGAGCAGCCAGAGGCGGCTCTCCTCTCTAGAATTAGTCTCGACCCCGGTGGGCGACACGTGGGGAGGGTGCCTTGAGGCGATGGCGTGCGCGTGCCTCCAAGGCAGGGGTTCGGGACCAGGGAAAAATCGGGGGAAAAGCATAATAAAGTATATAGAAAAAGAGAAAAAAAATAGTAACGTATTGCTGTTAATCTGGACTTTATCTTTACTCTTGTATCTTGCTAGTTAAGTAAGCTAGTTAAGTGCTGTACCAGTTGGTTAATACTGAAGTACAGTTTGGTGGACCTTTAGTAATACTTTAAATATAGAATAATGGCTGGGCTGGTGGTTATAACAAGAATTTTACACACACCCAAGGTGTGGGATGCCACCTAATCCCCGAAAGCAAAGCTTGATGGGTTTGTAAAGCATCCACACTGAGAGTGTGTGTAAATGTAAGTTTACACTTGCTACAGTTTTATTTTATATAATTGCTGTGAATTGTTTTTTAGTCACAGCAATTATATAAAATAAACAGACATCCCTACGGAGCCACAGACCAGTCTGGTTCAGCACGGTCCGTAGGCTCTTGAAAGAAACATTTACTTTTTTTGTTTTGTTAAAATAACCCTGTATAAGTTAAAGAAGCCTTTTTTTTTTTTAGCCCAGTTATATTTTGTACGTACTTACCGCCCACTCTGAGTGGTGGTGAAGTGTTCCTAGTTGAAGAGTAGCAGTCAGCGCACAGATAGAGAAGAGTGCCAGCAGGAGGGAAACCTGGCGCATGTTCACAGTTATAACCGGCTGGTTATAACGCCGAATTATAACCAGGTTGCCCTTAGGGAAAAAATGATCACTAGTTATTATATCATAGTTATGAACAATTTTTGTATCACTAAAACGGCCACTAAAACTGTTACTGCTCTTAGGAGTTCACATTTATCAACTTGGTACCCTCAAATCCATGGATCACAGGAGTCCTGCTGTGTTATGCCTGTTTAGAGGCCTGCAGCCCCTTAGTTAAGTTTGCATGGTGTACATAATACAGTATGTATTTCTGTGCTTTGGTCTCCTGTGTTTATAGAGGAAAATATTTATTCCCAAGTTCAGTTCCAGCTGCTGAGTATGTTATCACTATTTTAATATATGGATACCCCTAATAATAGTATTGAAAAGCATACAAAAAATTTTCGCTAATACCATCATTCCCAAAGTGGGAATATCACAATTCACAAGTGATAATACTATCGTTCAGGTGCCGGAATACTATCGTTCTGGACCTCAACAATGGTATCGGCAGACGTCAACCACGCAAGTGCAAGTCTGCCTCCTGATGTCTTCCAAAGCATGGCTTCCGATTGGCTGCTTTTTTTGTGTGGGCGGGCAGAACAACTTGTGAAACATGGAGTCTCTCTTTCGCTTAGTGAGAGAAATATCCTCGGTGCCAGGAGCAGTGTTTTTTTATTTTTTTATTTTATCTTTATGTTAACTATCTGGTTGATCCTGCTTTCACTCATCTCTCTACTGAAGTTATCTCGCCACTGAAGGTAAGACTCCGAGCGAGCGACTCACCAGTGCAGTGCAGTACTCGTGTCTTCAGTAAGGAGTCTGCAGAGTAGATGTCGGGTGCCTGTAGCGAGTGTTAAGTGAAGTAGTCCGGCGCCTGTTTCTGATCCGATTAAATTTTCAAATTGGACCCACATATTAAAAAATATATATACGGATAGGTTAGTGCGCAATACAAGATAGTACTACCATCTTGAGGTTCTGGGGACATCGGAACCTGTCGATGGTATTGCTACCTTGTAATGCACACTATCCTATCCATTATTCTATTTGTTGAGTGACCAACTATAAGGAGAGCTTACCAATAAATGTACACTTCAAGGCATAAATTAGTGTCAGGAGAGTTGATTAGTAGCCTTTGCTAATCAAAATGAAAAAATGATTAGCAATCGGCTGATTTTGATTAGCATTTTTATAAAATGGGTATTTTTACTTTAAACCATGTAATTATTACTGATTATTGTATATATTGATAAAAATAACCATTGTATACAGAGTTCTGAAACTGAATTTGCCATTTTGACCACATTGTCTGCATAACCTTTCTTATTTATTTATTTTATTTTATTTATTTATTAATTTTTGTTGACCGGGTAAGTGCACTAGGCAAATCCTGCTTATTTTTAGGCACGACCCGGGGGAGGGGGATACAGATGAATGCCAACTGACCTTGAACCAGATTAAGCTGTTGGTGGTATTTTTAGTGAATGAGGGAAATTTGGCCAGGACACTGGGGAAATTCCCCTCCTCTTTTTCGATAAGTGCCATGGGATCTTTAACATTCACCTGAACTACCACCAATCCAGGCAGATGGGACCTCGGTTTAACGTCTCATCCGAAAGACGGCACCTCAGAAGTGCAGTATCCCTCTCATGCTGCACTACAATGTCAGTACTGGGATATCAACCCAAGTGCCAGATGTAGGAACTGAACCCACAACCCTCTGATCTCCCGGCCTCAGAGGCAAGTGTGCTACCTACTGGGCCACTGACACTTATTACCCCCACCTCATGTACCTGGTGCAGAAAGTTTTCCAATCCCCTCCAAATTGTAATTCTGTGCAATGGCAAAGCCATTCCGCTCCACAGGTGCGAAAACACATTTTGGCCAGGATTTGAAAAATGACAGCTGTGACATATATAAGGTGGGGTAATAAGAAGGCTATGTTGAAAATCTGGAATCAAAATATTAAAAAAATTCCAAAGTTACGAAGGTGCACATCGAAATTGCAACGAATGGTCATAACTTTGACATTTTTTCATATTTTGACCCCAAATTTTCAACATAGCCTTTTTATGACCCCTCCTCAAGAACAGCTGTCATTAAGCAACTCCTGCCCAAAAGGTAAATTCGCCAAACACTGCAAAATCACCTTTCGGGCAGGAGTTGCTTAATGACAGTTATATTGTTCATGAAGTGGGATCCCCAAAATGCTATGTTGAAAATTTGAGGTCGGTATGTCAAAAAATGACCGAGTTATGCACCAAACTTGAAACCGCTATTGAATACATAGGACTGCATTTACCTTTGTTCTTATACTGCAGTCGCTGGTTCCAGTAGCAAGATGTGTCTTCGATCAGGAGCGCAGATCTTGAACCTGGGACCTGTTCAGGTGAGTGACGGTCTCTGTGGGGGTGTCAAGGAGGGTTTGGGGAGGTGGGTGCACAGTGGGTGGTCGGGTGGGAGTAAAGGAGTGATTGGCGATGGACCTTTTTTATTTTGCAAGTTCAAATAAAAAAAAAAAAAACAGCAAGGGGACAAAAACAGACAGTGATGGGATGGTGGGGGGTGCCACTAGACACCAGGGAACCTCACAGTAACGGGGGCAGCGATCAGATTTGGGGTGCCACTAGACACCAGGGAGTGTTAAAAATTACGGGGACAGAGGGACGAGGGGAGCTAGGGTATTGGCAAGAAAATTAAGAGCAAGGAAAAGGGCCTCCACAATTTTAAAAATAAAATCTTTCATTACAACTCTCCTTTTATATAAAGAAGACCATATAAAACAGGCATTTCAACAGTTTTACGAAGCCTTATATACTGCCCCTCTCCCTTCTCAGAACCAGAAAGAACTAATCGCAGCCTTTTTTTAAAATCTCAAGTTACATGCATTGACAGATTCCCAGAAAGGACAACTAGAATGGACCCATAAGTGCGGAAGAGATCCATCTCCATATAAAACAGTTAAAACCCTTAAAGTGCCCAGACCCAGATGGATTTGGCCCAGAGTGGTACAAGACATTTAGTTCTCAGCTTCTCCCAAGCTTATTATCTACTACCTGGAGGTGAAGAGAGGGGAACCCCAACCCCCCTCTTGGAATTATGCAGTTCTTTCCCCATTGCTAAAATCTGACAAGGACCCCTCCTTCCCATTATCCTATCGCCCTATTTCAATATTAAATGTGGATTAAAAAATATTTATGGCCATATGGGCCAAAAGATTAGAAACAGTTCTTACCACATTAATACATCAAGATCAATTGGGCTTTATAAAACAAAGACATACATTTGATAATCTACGCTGTCTTACGCTTCTTCTAGAATACATACATTCTAGAAAAATCCCATCCACCATTCTCAGCCTAGATGCTGATAAAGCGTTTGACAGGGTAAACTGGGATTATCTTTGGATTACCCTGTCAAATTTTTCTTTTCGGGAATCTTTTATTTGTTGTATGAAAAATTTATACGAGCATTCTAAAGCTTATATCCAGGTGAATGGATCATTGTCTCAACCAATCCAAATTCAAAGGGGGACAAGGCAGGGATATCCCCTATCTCTGCTACTATTTGCCCTTTACATACAACCATTGGCGGAAATGATTAGAAAAAATATGGAGATAGAGGGAGTCTCGGTGGGTCAAAGAGAATACAAGATAGCGTTATTCCCTGATGATATCCTGATAACCGCTCTCTCCCCAGAGAAATCCCTGCCTGCCCTTTGGCAAACATTAGAGAATTTCAAAAAAATAGCAGGTTTTCAATTAAATATAACTAAAACAGACATGATACCCTTATTTTTTACTCCATCTCAAGATTTAAAAGATAAATATCCAATTAAATGGCATAAAACTAAATTTAAATACCTAGGTATTACAGTTCCTAAAAATTTGGATATGCTAGAATTATTAAATTATGAGCCCTTATCTAATCGAATACAAAAAGATTTGTCCACATGGTCTCCATTACCACTATCTTTTTTTCAGAGAGTTGAGACGATCCGGATGATAGTTCTTCCCCAAGTTACTATATCTCTTTCAGAGTATCCCCACCCTATCATCAAGCTTAACTTCAAATCATGGGACAAGCTCATATCCAACTTTATTTGGAATGGTCAAAAACCAAGAATAAGGCTTTCTCTTCTTCAACTCCCAGGTTCAATGGGAGGTGTTAACCTTCCAAATTTAAAGTTGTATGCTCTGGCATAATTTCTGAGAATTGTGTCCTTATGGCTCACTCCAGCTTACCAGTCCCCCTGGAAAGACTTGGAGTTTGCAATAAACGATTTATATGATACTATAAAGATTACATTGACCTCGGCCACAAATCCACCCCTATTTCACGATTTTACCAGATTTACAGCCCAGATATTAAAAATATGGCATAAAATGAAACAACATAAGGCTTTTAGAGAACTTTTTTTTTTTCACACCTTAATTTCAGAAGACGACCGGTTTCTTCCAGCATCTCTAGATCACACTTTCTCCAGATGGAGACAAGTAGGACTCCAATTTTTTAAACAGTTTCTCTCTCAAACAGGGATAATCCCATTTGAAACACTCCAGACTAACTTCAGCTTAGCAGATAATGATCTCTTCAGATATAACCAGGTCAAGAACTACCTACTACAACAAAGAGAGGTAGAGGTTAGGCTCCCAACTCCCCTCCCTTTGGCCTGGAATTATATTGAAGACAATATCAATGGTAAGTTATGGCCCCATCAAATAGGCTTTCTTTATAAAATTTTGAGAGAGGGAATGGGAGACTCCTCTATTTCTATTTTAAACAGTTGGAATAGAGATCTTGAAATGGAGGTACAGGAACAAGACTGGCTTTGTGCATCTATTCAAGCTACGCAAGGACATCGACAGGATGGAAGCAGTCCAGAGGAGGGCAACTAAAATGGTGCAGGGTCTGCATCAGAAACCATAGGAAGAGAGACTGAGAGAGCTTAATATGTATACCCTTGATGAAAGGAGGGACGGGGGGACATGATAGAAACTTTCAAGTACCTAAAGGGAATCAACAAAGTGCAGGAGGGTAGCATCTTACAGAAAAAGAGATGTGTAAGAACAAGGGGGCACAATTTAAAGATAGAGGGGGGACGGCTCAGTTGTAATGTGAGTAATTTTTTTTTCACGGAGAGAGTGGTGGATGCATTGAACCACCTTCCTGGGGAGGTTGTTTGGTTTAAAACAGTGGGGGAATTCAAACATGCATGGGACAGACATAAGGCAATTGTATTGGGGCGTTGCAGGAAGTAGACTGGTGGTTAACTAGAATCTGCAGCTTATCCAGTAGGTAGGGAAATGGGCAGACTGGGTGGGCCAAGTGGTCCTTATCTGCCGTCAAAGTCTATGTTTCTATGTTACTAGATGGCGTGAATTTGCTTGGAAATGCAGAAGCCGTTTCTTTCGTACCCCAGCGGTTCAGACTAAATACCTTCCTCAATCATTCGGGGAATGTTGGAGAAAGTGTTCATGTGAATTGGCAGATCAAGGCCATATTTTTTGGTCATGTCCCTTATTGGTGCCATTCTGGTATACCTTACAACAAGATATCTCTGAATCTATGGGGGAGTTAATGGAGCTCACAGCAGAGGTAGTGCTGTTCTCAATATATCCATATCATAGCCCTTCGTGGCATCGGACTTTATTACCTGTTTTTATATTAGCAGCCAAAAAAGCTATAACAAAAAGATGGTACTCTCCAATTATCCCAACAGTACACGACTGGAGGAGGCAGGTGGTGGATATTTATCATATGGAAACCTTAACGGCTAAAATCCATAATAAACAACCCTCAATAGAACCTCTATGGAGACCGTGAGTCTTATTCTACTCACAATGTGAAACTGACTTCGAGCCTTAAGGCTATTATCATAATATAGGGGTGAGTTAATTCAAAGGGGAAAGGGAGAAGTTAAATTTTTTTTTAAATGCGATATGTGGTAGAGTGTGGGCAATTCCTCATAGGCAACCGGGGTCCCATGGAAGGATTTCTGACTATCAAGTTGAGAAGTTCCTAGCCCAGGCAAATTACCATATTACTTTAAATCAATGCAAAATGTTACATCTATATATGGTCTATACCTGTCTTAAGATCATTATTGAATGCATGAAAGTAACTGTACAATATGAAGTAACCAACAACTAATAAAAATAAAATAAAAAAATAAAAATTACGGGACAGTGATCGCATGGGGGTTCACTAGACACCAGGGATAAAACACATTGTGGGGATTGCGATCAGTGGAGGAGGGGGCACTAGATGTCATCTAGCAACTGGAGGGTGGGGGCACCACTAGACACCAGGAAAGTAAAAAAAAAAAAAAAAAAAAAAAAAAAAAAAAAATATGGGAACGGCCAGCTTCTATAATTAGCAACCATTGCTAATCAAGCTGGAAATTGACTCGCTTTTCCCGATTCTTGGGTTGCAAATTGTGATACAAACCTGCTTATTTTATGCCTTGCACTCACATACTGTATATCTTAATACTAAACTAAAAATATTTAGAACAATTATTGCATACAGTCTGAAGAATAGCACCAATTACAGCAAAAAGCTTGTAACTATTGAGCAGCAAAAAGACGAAACCGCTAGATAGCGATAATGCCAAGACCCATAATTTCATGTAATGGCTTGAGAAAGCACATGGAAGCATGAAACATCTGGATTTTTCTTAGTGGTGCTGAGTGCTACTTTTTTTTTCTGTATAAATTTTTTTCCCCATTTTGCCTCTACAACAGGGACCTAGCAGACACATCGTCTAGCGTGCGTGGAGGCGCCTGCATGCGAGCCCCAGCCCTGGCATTTTGATGCTGCTCACCCTCATCTACACTTCCCACTGGACCACCACCTGGTGGAGTGGAACTACGAGGGGGAGGGCGCACAACCACCTCCGGGAGGGAAGAGCTGGCTACCGCAGCTCAATCTAGCTCCCCGGTGACCTGAGGTCGTTTCTGGACCCAGGTTGCCAGCGTATCACGAGGTAAGACGTCCAGTGCCTCAGCCCTCAGCATCACTGGGCCGGCGCTGAGTGCTACTTTTAACTCTTGTAATAAAATGCACTGTGAATTATCTTACAGTCAATAAGTGGTTGTTTTATTCCCTGAATCAGTGTTTGTGAGCCGTTCTTTTTTTTTCCATCTTTGTGGCAGTATTTATATCCAGCTCCAAATGTGGATCTCTTTTAGGTGTCTTTGTTCCATTTTGCAAATTATAATTCCTTCACTTCCAGAAAAAGGCTGACTTAAAAAATGATTTACCACCAAGGAGGAGCTCCCATTCAGGTAAAGGAGCTCCCTGATTGTTCTTGTCAGCACCAGGAAACGTTGGGAAAGGTGCTCTTTAATTGCTGTGTGCTCTGCAGGTAACCTGGTCAGCCACTTAGAATGCAGGACAAAGCTCACGGTATAGTTAATATGTCTATTGTAGGACAGAAGTATGCTTTTAAGAGAGCCTTCAGAGCAGTGCTGCCTGGGGGGAAGCACATAGAACTCTGCCTCCACCCTGCCTGACGGGGGGATGTTCACTTAATATACCTGCTTGCCAGGAAGATGTTCCCTTGAGAGACCTGCCTCGTCAGGAAGACAGTCCCTGTGAGACCTGCCTGACTGACAACTTCTCCTCTTGAGAGAAAATTGCGTGTTAGGAAGATGCTCAAAGGACAGCAAGATTTTCAAAGGACCAACTATTAATAGGACTGATAGTGCAGGTCACTCAGTTGAATTATCTGCCTGACTGGCAAGTCCTAAAGGGAAGCATCTGCCTGACAGACGGGTTCTTTAGGGGCACTACCTGCCTTAGAGGCAGGTTTGTCTCGTACAGGAACCATCTGCTTAGCAGGCAGGTCTCTAGGGGACTGTCTGCCTGGTAGGCAGGATAGGTGCAGAGTTTTGTATGCTTTCTCCCAGGCTCCGTTGAGGACAGAAGCCAACTTTCTTCATACTGTTTGATTATGGAGAAATAACTACATTGTTGTGTCACATTCTGATTGACTGAGTAGGTCCACTTGTAGTATAATATTTATGCTGTTACAGAACAAGTGGACATTCTTAGCCAATAATGAAGAGTCGCATAGAGAATAATACATAGGTGAGTGTATATAATTCTATTTACACACCCATTTCTTTTTTTTATAATTACTGTGAGCTTTTCTAATATGTGATGGGTTTGGGATTTTAGCTCTCTAAACTTTGAGGAAAATGCATAACTCTGAAAACACCCCGGAAACCCCTGATTAGACTTTTAAACCAATAAAAAATGTTTTGCTATGTTGGCCAATGTAAACAACGCCATAGCGCTGCGGCGCCATTTCACATTCACAGGTGACTCAGCCCACTCCACTGTGTAAAGTGATAAAAGTGAGCAGCGTTGAGTCGTGCAGTGAAGAATGTAAAATGGCACTGCACAGGTCTGGCTCTGTTTTACATTCAGGCTAATGTAGCAGGAGAAACATTAAGGTGCACAGGTTAAGAAAAAGTAGTATTGTCTTAAAAGCATAATGGGGGGGGGTCAGAGATATGGCTTTTCCTGAGGAACTATAATGTGAGGCAGATTTTGATGTGGGTAAAGCAGCGGCAGCGGTTTGGCTGCTGGATGCACTGCTTATAGTGCAAACTTAATTGACAGGTAGCAGTTACAACTGGTTGTAACACATAATTACAACCCAGTAATCAGAGCATTAAAGGTGAACAGTCGGCACTAAGAGCCCCACACCCAAGTGTGGGGCAGCTCCCAATTTGCAATTTGTGTGCAAAAATATTTTTTGTACTGTTTGTTACAGTATAGTAGATTGTATCAAACTGATTCTGCTGACTTGCAAGCTGACATCTTCTGTAAATACAAATCCCAGAATTCCGCTGCAGCTGACATCAGAGGAGGGCTGCAGCAGTTGGAGATTCGGTAGTTTGCAGTGCATGTTCAGAGTTGTTATAAGCTCTGATCTTTTGTTTGCTGATCCCGCTGTCCTCCATGGGCTAAGTACAATCCCAGAGGACTCTGTTTAGCCCTGGGAGGACAGTGAGACCAGCAAACATCTGATTGGAGCTTATAAAAACTCAGACATACATTGCAGACTATTGAATCTCCCAACAGTGCCATCCTTCTCCGATGGTTAGCTGCAAGGGAATCTGGGATTTGTAGTTACTGAAAATGGCAGCTTGCAAGTTAACAGAATCAGCCTGACACAATGAACTATACTACAATAAACAGGAAGTAACGAAAAAAAAGGTTTTGCACACACAGTACAAATTCATACCAGCCGCACACTTGGGTGTGGGACACTTAGTGCTGTTCCCCTTTAAAAATGCTCACCAGTAATTATTATATGGTTATTCCCTTATAAATGTACTGTGAATGCATTAACTGTACAGTTTGGTACAAAATAATTTGCAAAAAATGTTCCCTGGTTCTGGTATGTATGAGGGATAATAATGAAAATCACAGACAAGTGGACATTCTGCACCCATTACAGAGCTACTACACGGTTACAATTCAAGTAACCCCCCCTCCAATAACCATGCAGTAAATAAATTAACTGCACAGTAATCGTTTTCCTTCCCTCTGATTAGCTGATCTGGTTAATTGAACAGTACACCACACACAGCACAGGTGATCATCTTTGATCCTTTACAGAGTGGAGAAATCATTCCTTAAACAGCTCAAAATAAAAACACAATTAATGTTAGAAAGAAAACTTGTTTTATAATAGTAGTAATGTACACAATAGCTAGGGGTAAACTTATGAGTAAATGTATTCCTCCTCCTCCTCCTTAAACCCCAATGCCGAGAACAGGTATTTGTTTATTCCATCATTTGCTGAGTGCTACTGTGGGGTTATCGCCTTATTATGAACTGCAGACTGACAATCAGCCTGTCAGATCATAGGATTGGCTGGTTGTGTGATTGCATCTCATAACACAATCTGCAGTGCTGCCTTTCATTCTTGTGAGCACAGCGGTACCACTTCTTTTTATATTTGTATTACTGGACCAGGTATTAACAACAGCAACCCTCTTTCTGCCTGGCTTGTAGCTCTCTAATGCCGTTGATTGTCATTAAGCATTTTCACATGCAGCTTGAGCTTTAACCCTGAAACAGGCACGAGTTTGTTACAAAGGATGCCTGAATGGAAGTTTACTGCCAGAATATTTCCACAGAACTGACGTGCCTTACTATATATCATCAGTAGTCATCTTTACAATGTCATAACATTCCATCTGCCAAAAGTATATCCTGAATAGTTTTTTAAAACATCTATCCATTATGCTGTAGCTCTTTTTGTAGGGTCATACAATACATGGTGCAAACAGAATGAATAATGGGCCTCACTGAAATATGAAAACTCTCCACTTATGGTAGGAAGGCCTTCATAAATGACTCATGCCTTGTTTCTTCTCAGATTGATTTGGTTAACCATACACTGTATAGCTGAAGCGCACCAGTTTACCATGATTGAACCTATTTGTTTCTGCTTCATGGCCACCTGTGCCCTGTCTTGCTGCTTGGGTAATGTCCCACTGATCCCTCTATTTCAGGTGTCTGAGTATCCAGACCGACCCCTGGGGGCAGGCACAGTTCTAACCTTTTTAAGCCCCCACCCCAATACGCTTGCATGTGCGGTTCATCTGCTCAAGCCCTTCTGCCTGCTGTAGGAGTTCTCTGATGGTCCAACCTGCCACTGGCTTCTGCTCAACATTTATTTGTTATTTTGGAGCGTACCCTTGAGCACAGGTGCTTGTTTACAACGGTTCCACATCAGTGACAAAGTTACAGTAGGAACAATTACAGTAGCATACAAAGCAGCTCCACGGGAGTGTAGTCAGGCAAATACAGTAAAATAGACAGGGCACTACAAGCTGATTTCTGTGGAATTCAGTCAAAAAACATTACCGAACAGCAAAGCTGATTCAGAGTAAGTGAGAGTCTTCATCAGGAAAGATACATTTAGGTTGTTAGCCATTACAGATGTATTGAGCAGATAAAGCTGACCACAAAGTAGTGGTCCAGATAATTTTTAGGACTCAGAAGTATTTGCTACAGAGATCTCTTGAATTGGCCAAAATTAGGGAGCTTCAGCAGGGATTCAGGCAATTTGTTTATCTGGCCTACAGACCTGACTACAGAGGAGTACTTGCTCAGTTGAATTCTTTGGAAAAGCAGTTCTAGGGCGTGCCTTGCCATGCTCCTGATGTTGTAATGGTTGGCAACAGGAAGGAAGCAGTTTTTTAGTGCCGGGGAGGGGGGGTGTTAAACCCAGCAGTGCCTTTTTTTCTAGTAGACAAGTTTGATAACTGGCTTCCACTACCAAGCAGAATAAAGTAATTTAATGTGTACAGGGTGCAGCTGTGGGTGTTCTTGTCAGACCCTGATATGAAACGACATCCCTTATTGCAGATCACCTTAATCCTGTACAACACAGTCAGTAACAGCAGTGTAGATGGAAGGCCATAAGCGATGAGTGACAGGACAGAGCTGGACAGTGTGAGATGTCTGGTATCAGCAGTAAGGTTGGTACGATTTCTATACAGGGCTCCCAGTCTTGTGTTAACCATAGTTACCAGGTTGTCCACATGCAGGGCAAAAGATAATGTATAATCTAGAATTACCCCATGGTATTTAAAGATTTCCACCTGTTCAACTTTTTGTCCCTTGTCAGTAAGGATTCAGTAAGGATTTCAAGAGGGGGAACCTTTCTTTTCAGTCAAGGGCTTGTAAAGAGCATGGTTTTAGGTGTTTCTGTTAAAATAGTTAAGCACCAGTTTGTCAGAGAACCCATTTTCAGTAGACTCAGAGTTGTTCTGAGGGTCAGAGGTGAGGTTACCTAGGTCAGAGTTTTTGGTGTAAATAATGGTATTGTCAGTGTACAGTAGTACATTTGGTGACTGACTGGCATCAGGCAGGCGATTAACAGGTGAAATAGGAGGTGGCCCAGTATGGAACCCTGGGGCACCCCAGTAGATACAGTCCTGTCATCAGACAAGGATCCCTCAATCTTCACATGTTGTGTGCAGTTTAAAGAGACTGTGTGAGAAAAAATGGTGGGCTTAATAGCACGTTACCTTTGGGCGGCGATAGGCCCTCTGTGTAAAAATTATAAATTGTTACTCACTCTGTAAAGTTTGAGAAGGGATTGTAATTCTGGCTGAACTGCGATCCAGCCGATCCTTTCCCACTTCCCGGTCCATCTGCTCAGTCCCCACGCTTCCCCGTTTTGTGACATGGAACCAGTGAGAGCATGGGGACGCGTCCCATACAAGTCTATGGGGCTCATTTTCAGAACGATTTTTCAAAATTTTAAACTACCTTTTGATAAAAATGTAAGCTACCACTCAACTAATAGGGACCCTATTAGTTGAGCGGTGGCTTTCATTTTTACAGAGTGAGTAACGATTTATAATTTTTACACAGGGGTGCTATCGCCACCCCTAGGTAGTGGGCTATGAAGCCCAAATGTTTTTTAACAGAATCACACATTTACTTTAAGGGATAGCTTTGGAACAAGGCTACTGGGTCCAGAGACAGACTGAGGAGAGGGACCCATGGAGAGCATTCGGGGTCTTTTACATTCTATGAGAGATCAAGGGAGGCCAATAAGGGGGAGCGATTTGAAGGAAGGAGGGCTAAAGATATGGGGGTGGGTGTGCACTGGGTAAAATGAAGGTGAGGGTAGAGAGGGTTTGTCCAGGGCTCAGAGTAGGGAATTAGGGAGGGACGTGGTAGGAGCAGCTAGGTGCAAAGTAATTATTGAGGGCAGAGCTGATGGAGTAGGCGGAGGATGAGTGCCAGATTTGAGGTAGGAGGGAATTCCAGATTTTTGGGAGGCGGTGAGAGTAACCAGATTGGCTGATTTGGGTGGATCTGCGGGGGACAACCAGGGTACGGGAGTCTGTTGATCTAAGGGAATGGGAGGGTGGGGGTGTTATAAAGGACGAGGTGAGGTAGGAAGTGAGCTCACCCAACCAGTGCTTGGAGTTGAATTTAGCACAGTGGGAGAGTTGCCTATTTGTAAGAGATGGGAAGGATAGGGCACGATAAAGATCGAAGTAATGGGTGCGAGGGAGGGCATCCAGGGCAAAGTGGCAAAAGGAATTGAAGAGGGTGACCAATCTGGCTAGGTAGGACTTAGTGACAGCACCATAGACTACATCACAGTAGTCGAAAATAGGTAGTGTAATCTTCTGAACAAGTTCATGCTTATCCATAGGATGGATGGATGCAGCTACGGTTCCTGAACAGGGCACTAAGCTTGGGGCGCAGTTTTTTCTGGATGGCGTCAATATGTCCAGAGAAGTTTAGGTGTTGGTCTAACCAAACACCTAAGTACCTGAAGGAGGATGTGTCCTCAAGTAAAGTCCCATCAAGGGTGTGGAAAGTGGGTAGGGAGGGAAGCATAGAGAGTCTCTGCCTTTGCCAAAGGTTATGGAGACTGTCTTCTTGGCATTGAGGAAAAGTTGATGGTTATCAAACCAGAGCTGAACCTTGTTGAAGTCTTCCTGTAAGCTGGCTGTAACCTCATCAGGACAGGAGCCAGATGCATAAAGGACTGTATCATTGGCATACATACGTATAGTGGAGGATGGGGAGCAAACAGAGGGAAGGTCATTTAAGAAGATGGAGAATAGGAGGGGCCCTAATACGGAGCCCTGGGGGACTTCAGTGCTAATCGGAAGGGGAGGGGAAGTGGCATCCAAGATCGTAAGTGATTGGGTTCTGCCAATAAGTTAGGCCTTGAACAAGTTTGTTGCAGAGGGAGATAGGCCAGTTGCCATGAGTGAGTTGAGGAGAAGGGAGTGAGAGACGGTGTCGAAGGCCTTGGACAGGTCGACAAAAATGGCAGAGGTAATTTGGCCATTGTCCGTCCCGGTTAGGATGGAGTCTGTGAGCCATAGGAAGGAGGTGGTGGTTGAGTGGTTTTTCCTGAAACCAGACTGGAAAGGGGCGAAAAAGGAGGTGTCAGAAAAGCGGTGAGTTGGGAGAGGACAATATGGTCTTGAAGCTTGGCAAGGATACGGAGGAGAGAAATGGGGCAGTAGTTGCCAGGGGATGAGAGGTCACCCCCTTTGGGTAGAGGGAGGACCACAGCATGTTTCCATGAAGAGGGGACCAAGGCAGTAGAGAATGAGAGATTTAAGACTACTGAGAGGGGGTAGGCAATGGCTGAAGCAGAGAGGGAGAGGAGTTTTGGGTCAAGGCCATCGGGGGGGCACCTTTAGAGGGGTTGATGGTGAGGAGGGCACTAAGGGCATTGTTTGGGATTACAGTAACGAAAGAGAAGGGACGGTGGGAGGGTGGTGGAGGGGCACACCAGTAGGGGTGGGGGATGGATTTCAGAAGCTCAGTGGTGCAGGAGGTATAACAGGAGTTAAATTCCACAGCTACAGCTAGTGGGATGGACACCAGTGAGCTTTTTACTCTAAGTACCAGGGGCGGTGGGCGAGATGAGGGGTTAAATAGGGTGTGGACAACCTTCCAGAACTTTGATGGGGAATTTATATCGGTGATGAAGACAGATTTGAAATATTCGGACTTGGCTAACATTGTAACCCTGGTGCAAGCGTTTCTGAGCATGCGGATAGTTTGCGAGGTCACTAGGATGCTGGGTAGCTTTATGATGCTTCCAGGCTTGATCTCTAGCCCTGAGGCAGGCCAAAGGTTCAGGGGTTATCCAAGGTAAGTGATTACCTCTGACTGTGGTTTGTTTGAGTGGGGCAAAGGCGTTCCAGTTTACAAGAAAGACTTCTTTGAATTAGGCAAGGGCCCTATCGACTGAGGGGAAGGAGGTTGGGGGGACCAGTCAGAAGTGGCAAGGTTATTCAAGAGAGGTTCAAGGTCAAGAGACTTGAAAGAGCGTAGTTGTATGGTTTTGTGTGGTGATTTAGTTCTGTGGACTTTGCTAACTATGAATATTGGGTTATGGTCACTGAGAGCATCGGGGAAAATGCCAGAGGTGATGGCGCATTGGGGGTGGGAGGTAAGGGCCCAGTCGAGTAGGGTGTGTTGTTGTGTCTTGTGGTTTGGACGGCTGGGTTCGGAGATCAGTTGGGAGAGGCTCAGGGCTCCGATTTTGTTTTTAGTCTTGGTAGTTTTAGGTGACAAACAATTTATATTGAAGTCACCTAGAATGAATAATTCCCCAGAGTGAGAAAGGGAAGTGATGGAGGTTAGGAGGTCTAGCATGACTGAAGTTTCACCTCTACTGAGTCTTCGCATATCAGGCCTGGGGTGGGGTGTTCGTTGGGGTTGTCAACCCTAACCCTTACCCAATTCCATCAGTAAAGAAGCTGACATCTGCAGACTATATGAGAATGGGGTGAATGTTAGGGTTGACAACCCCAAGGAACACCGCAGGCCTGATTTGCAAAGACTTGGAAGAGGTGAAACCATAATTTTTTTTTATTTTGCTGCTTGCGGGGTACGGGTGGGGTGGTAGGGGTGGGAACCCTAACACCACATTTCCTTACTTTTTGTTGCTTTAATCTGAACCCCAACTGGTGCATTAACAAAGTTTTTTTTGTAAAGAATTTCCATACTTTTTGGGTTAGTATACTCATATCCTCATTAGGAACCTGCGTGAACATATCCATTTGCCTGTGGAAGCGCAGGTCCTCCAGACTCTGTGCTTCCATCTCTCCATAGATGCATACATCCATGTTGTTGTGGAAGCACAGGGCCCTCGGGGGCCCTAAGCTTCCATTTCTCCCAAAAAGCAATTTATTTGCTTGGTTGAACTTCTAATGTTATCCTATGGGAGTTTTGATGGTTTTTAATTTTTTTATTTTTATGGGTTTTTTATATGGCCCCTAAATTTTGCGAGGAGGGGGTATTATGGATTATTCTTGTAGTACTCATTAATAGTATAGAGTGTCCCTTAAGTGCAAATATTGAGGGAGTTATGAGTTGTTGAAGTTGAAATGTGGGGGAAAAAAAGTCCAAAATCTTTTTTTTTTTTTTTTAATGAAGGCATCCTTTTTCATATGAAGGAAAAAAATATATGAAAAAGGATTCTTTCATTTAAAAAATATATTTTTGGGAAAAAACAAGTCCAAAATCTTTTTGTATGAGCATTCTTTTCATATGAAAAAAAAAAACAACATACAAGAAAGGTTTCCTAATAAAAAAAGAATTGGGGACGCCTATGTCCAATTATTTTTTCATGTGAAGGCATCCTTTCTGTATGAACGAAAATATGAAAAGGATTCTTCATCTGGAGAAAAACAAAACACTTAAGTCCAAATTTTTTTTTTCATACTAACGTACTAAAATGCCAGCAGAATAGGCCTAACGGTCTTTCGTGTCTGCTCATTTGGTCAGCCCCCACCCTGGGTGCTGACCTTGCTGCCCCCCTCGCCTTCTCTGGCTTCTCCCTTCCCAGTTCCGGATATTTTTGCTGCATTGGATTTTGCTTCCAGAACCCTTCCCTGTACCCGTCCCACCCCTCTTGAACCCTCCACTGTCTCTGCCTCCACCAGCCCCCTAGGCAGCACATTCCATGGCTCCACCACCCTCTGTGAAGTAGCACCCCTCCTTTCTCCCTGAATCTTCCCCTCCAGCTTCCACCCATGCCTCTAGTGGCCCCCTCCTCCTTCCTTCAACACCCTGACTGTTCCTCCCTATTTACCCTCTTCATGTACCTGAAGACCTCTATCATGTCCCCCGTCCCTTCTCTCTTCCAATGTGTACATATTTAGCTCTTTGAGCCTCTCCTCATAGGTCCTGTCCCCAAGCCCCAAATCATTTTGGTTGCCTTCCTCTGGACCCTCTCCAGGAGGTTAGTGTCCCTCTTTAAGTGTGGCCTCCAAAACTGCCGCAGTACTCAAGGTGCGGCCTCACCAAGCGGTTATACAGAGGGAGTATCACTTCCCTCCTTCTGGAGGTGATCCCCTAGCGATGCATCCCAGCATCCTGTTGGCCTTGGCTGCTGCCCTCCTACAAGTCTCCGAGTTGTTCATCTTGACATCCACCACCACCCCAGGTCCCTCTCAGCCATCGAGACTTGTAGCATTCCCCAGGGTGTACACTTGGCCGGGTTTCTGGCCCCGGGTGGAGTACCTTGCATTTCCTGCATTGAACCTCAGCTTCACTTTCTAGACCATCTTTCCCAGAGCCTCAGGTCCCCTGTAGGGAGCACCCTCCCCTCCTCCCCATCCACCACCGCCCGCAGTTTCTGAGTCATCCGCAAAGAGACTCATCTCACTCCTGATTCCTGTCCTTATGTCAGAGACGTAGGCGTTGAACAGAAGGGACCCATGGACTGATCCCTGTGGGACCCCATTAATGACCCTCCTTGGGGATGAAACTATCCCGCCAGCTACGACCCTCTGGGTCCGGTCCTGGAGCCAATTGCCTATCCATCTGATCATCTGGTTCCCCACTCCCATTTCTCCCAGCTTATCCAACAGGCCCACGTGAGGAACAGAGTCAGATGCCTTGCTGAAGTCTAGAAAGAGGACGTCCACTGGTCTACCCAGGTCCAAGGCACTCGTTACCCAGTCATAGAAACCCACAAGGTTTGTCTGACACGATTTCCCCGGGATGAATCCATGCTGTCTATCGTCCAGGCACCCTGACTTATCCAGGTCCCCCCCAGCCTCTCCTTGATAATGCCCTCCATCACCTTGCCCACCACCGATGTCAGGCTGACAGGCCTGTAGTTCCCTGCCACCTCCCTTGATCCACCCTTGTGGATAGGCACTATATGCGCCACCTTCCAGTCCTGGGGCACCCACCCTGTCCTCAGAGATGGTGAGAAGCTCCAGCAGGGTTTTGCCAGGACATCCAAAGTTCCTTCAGCACTCTGGGATGTAATTTATCCGGCCCCGGTGCTTTCTCCGTCTTAAGGGAGCTGAGAGCTTCCCTCACTCTCTCTGCTGTGATTTCCACTTCCAGTACCTCTTCTCCCTGCTTAGCCCTCCGCCCTCCTGCCAGTGATGCCTCCCCCTCTCCCCAGACCCGCTGATCGGTAAGGGTCTCCCCTCCTCAGTATCTCTGTCTCCTCCCATGTATGATGCAGCACCCCCATTTTCCTTGGTGAAAACTGAGGTGAAGTACTCATTTAGTACCTCAGCCTGCTCCCCCGGGTCTTGTGCCCATCTCTCCCCTGATTTAATCCTGCTAATCTGCCCCTTCACCCTTCGTTTTTCCCCAATGTATCTAAAGAACCCCTTGTTCCCTCTCCTAATTTCCCTGACCAGGTTCTGCTCCTTCCTTGCCGTGGCCGCCCTCACCACCCTAGTGGCCCTTCTAGCCATCAGCCCCACTCCCTAGATCCTTTCACTCCTTGAGCACTTGAATTGCTTATAGGCTGCCTTCTTCCCCGCACCACCTCCTGGACCTCCTGGTCCACCAGCAGGGTTTTTGGGCCCCTACCGCATTTTGTCTTACTCTTGCACAGGTGCTGGTAGCATCCTGCACCCCTCTCCTGATGATTTCCACCTACTATCAGCGTCCATGTCTGACCCAATCCCGTCCAAATGCTCCTTAAGGATCCTTCCCATTTCCTTAAAATCCGCCCCCCTGAAGTCGGTTACTTCCGTCTTTGTGCAGCCTTCTACCCCTCCTAGGTCCAGGCAGAACCAGACCGTGGCATGGCATCCTTTTTCATAGGAATGAAAAAAACATACAGAAAAGGATCACTTCATTAGAAAAAAGAATGTGGACTTACTAAGAATTCTTTTGACTTCCAGTTCCGGTATGGATTGATAAACAGCTTGAAACGACGTCTCTCCCATAATCTAAGTTAATTGGCCTCTAAAATTACGACTCAACAATTTATATGCAGAGAATCTCAAACCATAACACGAGGAGAGGCACTTCTAAGCTGAATTCCTGCAATTTTATGGCAAAATCATACTGGAATAGATATCAGTTCCTCTCTGACTGGAAGGACACGGCTGATCAAAATCCCGCTGACTCAAAGCTGGCCCGCTGGCGCAGCGGTGGGATTTCCGCTTGCGACACCGGCGACCGGGTTAGGGAGCGGACCGGGTTGGTGAGCACCGGGGGAGTAGGATCGGCGCCCGTAGGGCAGCTTTCCTACTCAGGGAGGTGTGGGCAGTGATCGGTGCACTGGGGACCCGGCGGAGGCCGGGTGTGCCCAAGCATCCGACGCTCACGTGTTCCTGGGGCGGGCGGGTGGTGATGTGAGGCATCAAGGCGTGGCCCGCCTCCACAGAAAACCGGAAAACAGCCGGCGCCTGCCACCATTAATGAAGCACGCGCGGCTTCGATATGTCCCCAGGCCGACCCCGACCTAAAACTACGTGCCGGGACATTACCCCGTGTCGCGAGCCCCACCGTGGGGAAGCCATGGGAGTATCGGAGGTGGCGCATTTGGGGACAGAAGCCGGTGAGCTGTGAACGAGCGGATGAGAAGGCGGCAGGCGGCTCGAGGGGGAAAAAAGTGAAGTGAATTGCAAAAAAAATACCGCTGACTCGGAGCAGACCTCCACTACATCCACTCACACTAGCATGGCACAGAACACTGAGATGGGGGAAAAAAATTAAAGTGAATAAAAACCTGGCAGAAAGAAAGATACTGACTCACCCCCTGAGGACAACTTCCTTCATGCCATCGTGGAGTTTAGAGGGGAAATGTAGGACTCAATCAAGGAGCTCCGAGCCGACCTAGGCTCGCTACAACACTGAATGGACAAGGCGGACACACAAATAACTGTAAACCCCACCAGATTAGATTCTTTAGAAGCAACGGTATTCTCCCTACTCCCTTGCAAACGCTCAGCTGCAAACCTCTATCAGACAAGAAGACTCTGAAAATCGCAGCAGGCGAAAAAACATACGTATTTTTGGGATTCCCAAAGGGGAGGAGGGAGAGGACCCTTTGGCCTATGCAGACTATCTTTTTCACCTAATACTGGAATTAGAGCCCGAGTTTCAACTAGGCTTTGAGAGAGCACATCGGGCGCTGGGGCCCAGGCCAGCTGCTAAAGATGCCAGACCACGTTCCTTCATGGTAAGATTTGTAAATTACTAAACTAAAGAAATAATTCTTAGGAAAGCCTGGCAAAAAGGAAAGATCATGCTGGGGACCCACCGTCTAGCGGTAGATAACGATTATGCCCCGTTAACACACAGGCAAAGGAGAGAATATACTTTCTTATTCCCACTCCTCGGAGCTAAGCAGATCAAATTTAGAACCCCGTATCCAGCACGGCTCACAGTTCTGCTACTGACAGGCCAGACCACCTATAACATGGCGGCTGAAAAAGCAGAAGACTTAACCAGACGAGGAGTCATACAAGAGGGAGGTAGGGTCCAGAACAATTTAAAAAGTGCTAGATTGAGGGGACCTGAAGAAAGGACTTGTATCTGCATCCAGGGCTTACCCTTGAAGACATGCTACTAAAAATAAATCAACTAAGGAATTCCACACTGTCTTCCTAAGTACAGTAAGCAGCCTTTCTTTTTGATTGTTGCTTTACTCTTCCTTGCTTGGTTGGTTGGGGGGAGGAGGAGATGGGGTTGGGGGGTGTCTGAGATGGGGGTAGAAAATTATACAACCAAGTGGTGTGGCTGGATTTCTGTGGCCAAATCGAATCTAAATACCATTATGAAGCTATGCTACTATTTTGGGTGCTCTTATGGCACAAGAGACCTCTCTATTGCGGACTGATGGAAGAGTGGGGTGAGAGGGTAACACATTTTAGGTGCTGGAGGCTGTAAGATGGTGAGGCCTTATTCTGTTTGAATGCTGGGGCAAAGGGACTATGAAAGAGCAAGGAATAACTTTCCAGGTGGGGGGGTTGTGAGAAGGTAAGGGTTGACTCTTTGGGTGCTGGAAAGAGAGGGGGCTATTAGAGCTGGGAGATGGCAATGGAGTGAATAGGTGCCAGGGGAACAGTAAGTTAAGTTAAGTTTACTGGCAGGAAGACTCCATTGAGCATGCTAATTTTCAAGGTGGTCCTGTAAGTACAACGTTAAATGACAGTGTACAATAAAAGGGATAACCTAGCATATAGGTACAATAATTGGTAGGAAAAAAGTGCATATATGGTCAGTAAAAACAATAATAAAACAGATTGGAATCCAATGCTCGGGTAAGCAGCGGTGACATACCATAAGGTAACAATAATTGATAGGAAATGCATACAGGGTCAATGAAAAGAAAAACAGTAGTGAAGCATACAGGAACCAATTCATATCGAGAGGGAGAACATAGAATAGTATCAGTAAGAACTTATGTGATTGCTGTCAGCTTCCCAAGATGGCTGAGAGTATAGGCAGGAGGTAAAGTAAGTAAAGTAAAACTTTATTTTTAAAGCGCTTTTCAAAACCAAAGCGCTGTACAAACACTTTAAAAACATATATAATTAAGTAAACAATCATTTTTAAAATTCTTCAGGGTAAGGAGAAATACATAACTACTTCTGACAAGGAAGGAGTCTGACTGAGGAGGCAAGGGGTGGGTGCAAGAAGTTGCAAGAAGACGAAAGAGCAAGGGAGAGAGTGGGGCAGAGATCAGGGATGGAGGTTGTAGAAGGAGTCCTGGGCGTAAGGGTGGAGATGGACTAGGGAGGACAGGGGCCAGGGTGGATAAGGAGACTAGGGAGAAGGATACAAGAAGTCAGAGGATACTCACTTGGTAGCAGTGGCAAGAGACTGGCATGATATGCCAGGACCTATGGTAGTGACAGACTACTGGGAAGAATTTGTAGGTCAGGGCTGTGAAGAAATTTAATGAGACAGTGCTGGTGAGCCTGAGTGACATCTGGATGAGATTCCATGCTGATGGGATGGCGTAGCTAATGACACCCTTGCTGAGGGAGGGACGCATCTGGAGTACATAGAGGAGGATGTAGGCGGATTTCCTAAGGGAGTAGGGGCAATGGGAAATATTAGCAAGTGAGAACATATAGGTTGGTAATTTGTTTAGTAGACTTTTGAGGGTCCAGGTACCTAAATGGAGTAGCCGCCGGGTGGCGAGGGGTTGCCAGCTGACTTCTTTATATAAGTTGCAGTGGTGCGTCCTGAAAGGTACTTTAGTAATGAAGTGCTGAGCCCGATGGAACAGTATATCGAGCTTGCGAAGGTTGGAAGCAGCGGCACAGTTGTAGATGATGTCACCGTAGTCTAGGAGTGGCAGGAATGTGGCCTGTACTAGTCTATGTCTAATGTCAGGGGAAGAGTGCTGTGTTCCTGAAGAAAAAGCCGACTCTTGCTTTCAGCTTACTAGAAAGGTAGTCGATGTACGCACTGAAAGAAAGTTTGCTGTCTATCCAAACACCCAGATATTTGAATTGATCAACCATGTCTAGTGATTCACCTAGGATAGTTGTGATGGGTACAGGTGATGCTCTGTGCTGAGGGGAGAGCCTTTTGCTACTATGTGCGAAATAAAGGACCTTGGTTTTTTCGCATTGAGTAGTAGGAGTTGATTAGGTTGCGCTCTAGCTGTGTAAAGTCAGCTTGGAATACATCACGTACTTTTGATAAGGTTGGCTTAGAAGTATATATAACAGTATCATCCACAAAGAAAAAAAGTGAAAAAAGAAAGGCAAAGGGAGGGATAGTGAGACTGAAGGGGGAGGATGGGGGCTGTGTGGAGGATGACAACAGTAAAGCTGACATATTGAACAGGTATTTCTGCTCAGTCTTTACTGAGGAAGAGGAGGGTAATGGGTCTGAACGGAGTACAAGGGGTGAGAATAGTGCAGAAATGGACACAAGTCCCTTTACACGAGAAAGGGTCCTGAAGGAACTGGAAGTAATAAGAGTTGATAAAGCAATGGGGCCAGATGGGGTGCACCCAGGGTCCTTAAAGAACTAAGAGGTGGTGGCTGAACCTCTTGCTATCCTGTTTAGCCGATCACTAGAAACAGGGAGGTACCCAAAGACTGGAGGATAGCAGATGTAGTCCCTTATACAAAGGTGGGAACAAAGAGGAAGCGGGGAACTACAGACCAGTCAGCCTCACCTCGGTAGTGGGAAGATCATGGAAGCACTACTGAAAGAGAGATTGGTGGAACATCTGGTTGTCAATGGACTACAGGACCCAAGGCAGCATGGTTTCACCAGGGGGAGGTCATGTCAGACCAGCCTCATTGAATTTTTTGACTGGGTGACTAGGGAGGTGGATCAGAGGAGGGCAGTGGACATGGCCTATCTGGACTTCAGCAAGGCCTTTGACACTGTGCCACATAGAAGATTATTGCACAAACTGGGGAATATGGGTGTGGGCAGGACAGTAGTGTGGTGGGTAGGTAACTGGCTGGGCAGCAGGACACAGAGGGTGGTGGTAAATGGCTGTCACTCCACAGAGGAAGAGTGACCAGTGGGTACCACAGGGATCAGTGCTGGGACCGGTACTATTCAATATCTTCATCAGTGACATTGCGCAGGACCTAGAAGGCAGAATTTCACTGTTCGCTGATAACACAAAGCTCTGTAACAGAGTAGACACACCAGAGGGTGTAGACAGAATGAGAAGGGACCTGCAGAAACTTGAAGAATGGTCAGGGGTTTGGCAGTTGAAATTCAATGCAAGGAAGTGCAAGATAATGCATATGGGGCACAAAAACCCTGGCACAATATATCAGTTGGGGGGTGAGGATATAGCATGCACCAAGCAGGAAAGGGGTCTTGGGGTAATCATCTCTGATGACCTCAAGGCAGGTAAACAGTCTGATAAGGCAGCAGGTAAAGCAAATAGGATGCTGGGATGCATAGGCAGGGGCATCACCAGCAGGAAAAGGGAGGTCATAATTCCACTATACAAGACACTAGTGAGGCCGCACCTGGAGTACACTGTGCAGTTCTGGAGACCTTACTCGTAAGGACATAGACAGGGTAGAGAAGGTTCAGAGGAGGCAACAAAGATGGTGCATGGATTGCATCACAAGTCCTATGAGGACAGGTTGAAGGCACTGAACATGTACTCCCTGGAGGAGAGGAGGAGAGGGATATGATAGAGACATACAAGTATCTTACAGGGAGGAACAGGGTGCAGGAATGCACTATTTTAAGCGAAAAAGATGTTCCAGGACTAGAGGGCATGGGATGAAGTTGGAGGAGGATGATTCAGAGGAAGCGTGAGGAAGAATTTCTTCACAGAGCGGGTGGTGGACAAGTGGAACACCCTGCCAGAGGAAGTGGTGGGGGCTGAAACAATCATGGGATTTAAGAATGCATGGGATAGACATAAAGGAATTCTGGAGGTCAGGGGTAAGGGGCAACAGACTTCTTGGAAAACATAAACTGAACTTAGAAACTTAAATGGGCAGACTTGGTGGGCCATAGGCCCTTATCTGCCGACACTGTCTATGTATCTATGTATCTATGAAATGTATTTAGGAGTTGCTGATATTGGAATCTAGCGAGTTAATGTAAATAGAAAATAGTATAGGGCCTAAAATGGAGCCTTGCGGGGCACCTCGTTTTAAGGGGAGGGATTCGGAGACCTGACCGCTCGCTTTGGTTTTCTGAACTCTACCTGTAAGGTAGCTCGAGAACCATTTAAGTGTGGTGTCAGTTGTGCCTAGTTAACTGAGACCACTGAGGATGAGGTTATGGTTGACTGTATCGAATGTCTTGCTGAGATCAATGAATATGGCACCTGTGACTTGTTTGGAATCAGGGGCGGTCAGCCAGTCATTGGTGACTTTAGCTAAAGGTACTGTGTTTTTATCTGAATGCAGACTGGGCAGGGTTGAGGAGTGAAAACTTGTCAACATGGTCTTTAAGCTGGTGATGGATGTTTCTCTCTAGCAGTTTGGATAGGACAGGGAGAATGGAGATGGGCCTATAATTGTTTATGTTGCAGGGATCACCTGCTTTGAACAAGGGCAAGATATGAGCTGATTTCCAACAGGAGAGGACCGTAGCTTAGGAGATGGAGAGATTAAGGATATGAAGGATTGGTGCAGCTAGATTATAGTACCCTAGCTTGATGAAGATGGGATCGATGCCGTCTGCTCCCCAACCTTTATTGATGTCGAGTTTACTAAGGTGGTCCTCTACTTGTTTGTGGGTCACAGAGTGAAGCTGGAAGGTATGAGGAGGTGGGGTGGTGGGGTGGGAGGTGTGGTAGCCCTGCGTATGGGGAGGAATCAAACGCGAGACCAGCGGTGGCAAAATGAGTTTCCAGTTTTTCTAGGATGAGGTCATGCTCGATGTATTCGACTCCGTTAATGAGTAACTTGATGGGGATGAATGGGGCTGCTTTGTGGCTCTCAACTGTCTTAATTGTTTGCCAGATCTTGGCTGAGTTGCCTTTGACATTTTCAAGGGATTCTAAATGCCTGCCAGTCTGCCGCATTATTTTTGTACCTTGCACAGGCCCAGAGTTTATCACGGTTGTGAAGCGCAGCCTTTAGGTTTGGAGTGAACCAGGGATGGGAATGTTTACGGACCCTGGATCTAACGAAAGGGGCATGTTTATCAGCAAGCTGAGTCAGTGTAACGTTACGAAAGGTGACTGCCTCGTCTACTGATTTTGGTGAGATAGAGATCTTGCCAGTTTACATATTATAGATCTGAGATATAGTTTTCCATGTTGAATTTGCAGAAGCTGCACTTGGTGACAAATGTAGAGGAAGAGGGGCACTTATCTTAATTTCTGGTGCATACTACGATATTGTGATTACTAAAATCATTATGGAATATGGCTGTGTGCCGAATTTTGTGGGGACGGTGTATGATAATAACGTTCAGGATGGAGCTATTTGCATGATTTTTGGCGTTGAGCCTTGTTACACAAAGATTAATATACAAGTTAGCCAGCCTGGGAGTGGGTTCCAAGATGATAGCCTTGGTAAAGAATTGGCTGGAGAATAGGACACAGAGGGTAATAGTAAATGGAGTCCACTCTGAAGAAAGAGGGGTTACTAGTGGGGTACCGCAGGGTTCAGTGTTAGGACCGGTCCTCTTCAATGTCTTTATAAGCGACATTGCAGAGGGACTGGAAGGAAAAGTATGTCTCTTTGCAGATGACACAAAGATCTGCAACAGAGTTGATGCACAAGGTGGGATGGAAAGGATGAGAAGGGGCTTGGCAAGGTTAGAGGAATGGTCAAATGTCTGGCAGCTTAGATTCAATGCTAAGAAGTGCAAGGTAATGTACCTGGGAAACAAAAACCAAGGGGAAGAGTACACAATGGGGAGTGAGATACTAACAACAACAAAAATGGAAAGGGGCTGGGGTAGTCATATCTGATGACTTAAGGTGGACAAGCAATGTGAGAGGGCAGTAAGGAGGGCTGGGGGAATACTGGGATGCAGAGGAGAGGCATCACCAGTAGAAATCAGGAAGTTGTTATCCCTCTGTACAGACAGCTGGTGAGACCCCATCTGAGTACTGTGTGCAGTTCTGGAGACCCTATCTCCATGAGGAGATAGACAGGATGAAGCTGTCAGAGGAGGGCAACTAAAATGGTGCAGGGTCTGCACGGGAAGACATATGAAGAGACTAAAGGGAGCTTAATATGTATAGCCTCGAGGAAAGGAGGAGAGGGGACATGATAGAAACTTTCAAGTACCTCAAGGAATCGACAAAGTCCAAGAGGGTAGCATCTTTCAAAAAGAGGTGTGCAAGAACAAGGGGACACAATTTGAAGATGGGGGAGGGAGGGGCTCAGAGGTAATGTAAGGAAGTATTTTTTCACAGAGGGCTGTGGATGCATGGAGCGGCCTTCCGGAGGAGGTTTGGAGTCAAAACAGTGGTTGAATTCAAGCATGCATGGGACAGTCATAAGGCAATTCTAGGGGGTGGGGGTAGAAAGAAGTAGGCTGCTGGTTAACTGGGATCTGCAGCTTATTCATTAGGTAGGGAAATGGGCAGACTGGGTGGGCCAAGCGGTCCTTATCTGCTGTCAAATTCTATGTTTCTATGTTATGAGCCTTGTTGGCTCTGTAATGATTTGGGACAGTTTGAGCTTATCACAGGGTTCTTTTAGAACATATGCCTTAGGCGAGAGCCAATCAAGGCTGAGAGCGCCTAGAATGATCTCGTTGATGGGTGCGATCAAGCTTTCGAGGGTTGAGATCAGCTTGAGACACGCTGGGGGGGGGCCTGTAGCAACCTATGATGTTGAGAGTAAGACAGCGATGGGTGTCTATTTGGATTCGGGGGGGCCTATGAGAGGGCATTGGGTAATAGTGAATGCCTGAGCAAAAGTGGTGTGTATGTGCACATGTGTAGCAATGAGCAAAAGGTGGACTGAGGTGATGTGATCCAGTGAGCAAAACTGAGTGGAGGAAACCATTGACGGTGGGGGGTTGGGTGACTGGAGCAGAGGTGAACCATACAGCAAAACTGGGCCTGGGTTGTGGGTGTAGAAGACCAGTGAACTGGTTGCATTTAGTCCACTTCATATGTTAATAAGTGGATTCCTGTTGTGTTTATACAGTCTAATACTAAGTGTGTGTGTCTATAGGGGATGATGAGTACTGTCGTGTGTGTGTGTGGGGGGCACGGGTTATGGTTGACCAGTTTCCTGGTTAGGGGGCATACTACTCCCCATATGTACTATTAAGTAATGTTTATTTCAAACGTTTTAGGAGGACAGACATTCTGAACTGGTAACCACTCGTTTCCAGATGCATACTGAGGGTGGGGGTGTGGTGGGAGGGAGAGGGCTGACAATAAAATAAGGTACAATACGTACATTAAATAACAGGTGTGTAAAAGGTTTCAGTGCAGAGTAATACAGTACAGCAAGGTACATATGAAAAGTGAAATTGCAAGTTATTAAAAGCAGTGAATAGTACAGTAAAAAGGGAGGGAAGATGTGGGGGTGCAAAGCAGAGCATGAACAAGCCTTGGCTGGAGGGTGGTGGATGGCTGTAACACAGTACATAAAACAATTGACATAGTTTGTCCCCTTTCAGTAAATTTGGTACTTGATTAGTTTTTGCCAGTACATAAACCACTGCTGTTTATCCACAGGTACAGCAGACATGGTCAGCACGGTAGGCTTACCCATGCATCTTAAACAATTCATTTTTATACTGACCTGGAGGAGTTACCTCCTCTCATCATGGCACTATTCCCAAAATATTTTACCATAGTGCTAACGAAGCTCAAGTTTCTCCTTTTGATATAATTCCTGATGAGGAATACAAAATTAAAATCTTAATTCCAGCTTCATTCCCTTGCTTCACTGCATTTGAGAGACCTGTTGTTCAGTTTGCAACCTCCAAGATGACACAGCAAGGACCCCTTCATTTTGTGTATGTTTGAAGTCTGAGCGAACAGTAAGAACCATGTTTTGTATGGATGTTTTCCTACCTCCCCATTAGCTGAAATCAGTCACAGGAATGTTGTATAATATGTGCGCGTGTGTAGCAGTGAGCATGAGTGACAACAGAGGACAGACAGTATCTCTGCAGATTTTGATGGGATGCGAGTTGTAGAGTGTAATAAAAATTATGTCAATGCACCTGTCATTAGATAGGATTTTACTAAATATTCTTAAAATGTATGCAGGTATTTAAATATTTTGCCTGTTCTCAGCATGTTTATTTAAAAATATTTAACTTGTACATAAAAATTGCGAGATAAATACGGGCTAGGCCACGGGCTAACTAAAAATATCACATTTATTTTTATCTGTAGATTTTAACCTTTATGACCTCACGAGTGGCAGAGCCACAAGTGAGGTCTGTAGAGGTCAAACCCTGCAGATAAAAATAAATGTGATAGTTTTAGCCAGCCCATAACATATGTCATTTATAGAATGATAGTGCCTCTTCAGCAAGATTAGTGCTTTCACTGAAGATTTTTACTCTTTTTTTTTTTTTTTGTTTGATTTCACTGCTCTGTTTTTAACTGCAGCAGATGCCATTGTGATGTCATCAGGCATTGTGCAAGATGATTAAGAGCTCCTTTGTGACCATCCTAAAGTGGAAATAAATGCCAGTGACCCAGCTGAGGTTGAAATAAATGATTTATTTCCACTTCAGGCCTGTGACACATGAAAATAAATGCATTTATTTGCAACATTGTATTCTCACAATCATTGTATAAATGCATTTATTTTCATTAATGCTTCTGAGGTGAAAAATATTTCCACTCCTGGACCATTACAATAGACATATATTTATAAATATATTTAGAATTTGTTAACTGGGAGAGGCACGCTGATCCAGGGCTCGTTTCCAGGTACGACATGGGGTAAGGAGTCAAAGTGGAAGATGAGGTACAAGAACAACAGAGTTGAATTAACGGCAGCAGGGCCACAGTTTCATATGAGGAAACTGTAATTAGAACTATGCAGAGTGGGTATAAAGAAATCCAGCAACCTGATTGGCTGAGGAACTCGGAACCCAGTGCTGATATCCCAGCACAACAGCACTGGAAAAAGATCCGTAACCTAACTGACCTGTTTATATTAAGCGGGCACAGCTGTATCAGTATGCCTCCATTCACTGACTTGTATCTGCTATCTACTGGCCAAACAGCAAAATTACAATGGCTCAATAGGACTCATTTCTTCTTCCTTTTCTCCTTTTTTACCATTTTCCTCACTTTTCCTTATTTAAATGAAAAAAAGAAATGTTATAAAAAAAATGTTCTTTACCAATCCTAATGGACCCATTTCATAATCACTGTAAGGCACTCCATGGTGTGCTTTTTGCTGGTATAACAGCACTTCTCGGGTGGTGGAAGCACTTTGGCCTCATGCTTCCCACCCAAAGGCGATGCTATTATCAAGCCTAAAAGCACACCCTATGCTCTGCTATTATAAGTTGTAAGATTCAGTATTGGGAGTCATAGTCTGTTACCTTGTCATGGCGATAGTCCCTCTTGGGTAAAATTAAAACTTTTCATACTGTCTTGTAAAGGAGGAAAGGGATAGTAACTCTGGCTGAACTGCCGGCCAGCCGTACCCTTCCAGCTTCCCAGTCCGCTGACCACGCCCCCGTGCTCTAACGTTTTGTGATGTCCCTACCAGGGAGAGCGTGGGAGCGTGTCCCATTGAATCCTATGGGGACGATTTTCATATACATATACAACTTTAGGCTACCTTTGGTGCAAATGCAAGTGACCAAGCAACTAACAGGGGCTTTGTTAGTTGAGCAGTAGCTTTCATTTGCATCAAAGGTAACTAACTACATAATAATGTTTTGAAAATTGCCCCTAGAATATGAACATCTACAGCTCTCCTGAGGAAATACTAAAGCGTCTGAGAATGGGGCATAGGCAGCGGATGGGGAAGTTGGAAAGGATTGGCTGGCTGGCAGTTTGACCAGAGTTACAGTCCCTTCCCTTCTTTACAGGACAGCATGAAAAGTTATAATTTTACCCAAGAGGGACTATCACCTCGGCAAGGTAACAGGCTGTAAAGTCCAATACTGGAAATAAAAAAGCCACACCTTTACTATAGAAGTCTGGAGGTCCGCTAATCTCATGCCAATATATAAAAAGGGTTGTAGGAAGGAGGCACGTTATTACAGGCCAGTGAGACTCACGACGGTTCTGGGAAAAGGTCCTTGAAGGAGTCATCAGAGATTATATAACTGAATTCTTACAACTTGCAGGGCAATAGATAGGACTCAGCATGGATTTACAAAACGCCAGTCATGCCAGACAAACTTACTAGAGTTTTACGGCAAAGTAAGCAGGGCTCTGGGTGGGGAGCACAGGTGGATGTGATATTACTTGACTTTACAAAGGCTTTCGATCAAGTACCACACAGGGAGTTAATGTACTAATTGAACATCAAATACATGGGTGTATAACAAGATGGACTGCATCTAGGCTGGAAAATAGAAAATGGAGGCTATGCATAAGAGGCATATACTCTGATTGGTCGGAGGTGATGAGAGGAGTCCCTCAGGGATCCATGTTGGGGCCGTGTCTCTTTAATCTTTTTTTTTTTTTTTCAGTTAATAGTTTTATTAATTTTTCGGCATACAAACATGCAGCACAAGACAAATAGAAAACGCAAAACAGTAGCAGCAGAGAAGGATCTTACAGCTGTATGTCCATATTCTTACAGCATACAGTTTAGCAGTAGGGCACATCATAGAGTGTCTCTTTAATCTTTATATCAGCTCTATGACTAGTAGAGAAGATGTTTGGGAGGCTAAATTTGCTGATGACACACGCATTGGAACAATAGTAAATAACAGTGACAATGCTAAAAAACTGCAGAAAGCATTAACTCAGTTGGACGGTTGGGCCAAGAAATATAAGATGTATTTTAATACTGATAAATGTACAGTTACGCATATGGGTAAACAAAACAAAATGATGCAATATTCACTGAAAGGTAAAGATTTAAGGGAAGTTACAGAGGAAAGGGACCTGGGCATTATGGTGTCAAATGACTTACAGTTTAAATAGCATTGTAATACGGTGGTCAAAAGAGCCAGTGTTGTATTAAATAGCATCAGCAGACATATTAAGAGCAGAAGGAGGGAGGTGCTGGTTCCTTTTTATGTGTCACTGTTGAGACCTCAGGTGGAGTACTGTGCTTAGTTCTGGTCGCCAGGAACAGAAACTGAGATAAAGTCATTGGAGAAAGTACAGAGGAGGGCAACCCGCATGATTACAGACTTAAAAGGTTTAGAGTACGAAACTAGATTATCAGAGCTGGGGTTGTTTCGTCTAGAATCATAGAATGAGGGCAGACATGTGTCTTCTTTTTAGAGCACTATCAAATGATGACTTATGGGAGATATTAGGACTGGAAATAAGACAACAGAGATACTGTACAAGAGCACACCCAAACCAGCTAACCGGGGAGACATGCCCAACAAGGAAAAGATCCCATTGGTATAATCAAAGAATGGTGTCCATGTGGAATGACCTTCCTATAAATATTGTAGGTAGTAAGTCCATAAATGAGTTTAAAACAAAGCTGGATACATATTGTTTTTCAAACAATATCAAGAAATATGTGTAAAACTATCCAAAGTGAGCTACATGGACTATAGTCTTCTAGTTCTGAAATAACCTATGATACTTTGATTGCAAAGTGGCAGTGGATATGTTCACTTAAGGAGCAGCATGAGATTCCAGAACACCTGTTCAGGTTCTTACTGGGACTTATTTGGAATGTTTGAAATAATGTGGTCATGTGAATGTGCATGACAACAGAGGATTGATCCATTGTGAGAGGGAAATGAAGGGTCAAGGCAAAGCAAAGCAACTTCATAAGCACTCTTTCCCGAAGGCTCAGGGCACTGTACATAATTTAACAAATTTGAAAACATAGGTTAACACATAAGAAATACAGCATAACAAGAATTAATAAAATACAACTAATAAAATATATAAAATACTGTTCAGCTAATGCTAGCTAACTAGGGAATGCTGCTCAAATAAGTACGTTTTCAGTAATCATTTAAAGACCTCCACCATGTTAGCAGAGCGAAAACTCCCCAGAAGAGAGTTCCACAACATTGGAGCTGCCACTCCAAAAGGCTGTGTCCCTGGATTGTCTCAAGTGAGAAGAGGGGACAGCAAGTAGGCCGGTATCAGTGGAGCAGAGGGGTAGGATTGGGAAGTAAGGAACCAGCGGGTCTTTCAAGTAGTCAAGTCCCAACCCACGCAGGGCCTTGTATGTTAGCAAGCACATCTTAAAGGTTATGCACCATTGCATAGGCAAACCAGTGCAGTGCACGCAGCACTGGTGTGATGTGATCCTTCCAAGAAGTTCCTGCCACCAACCAAACTGCAGCATTCTGGATCAGTTGCAGGCATTGCATTAAACCTCCATACAGAGCGTTAACAGTAGTCCAACCTAGAGGTAACAAAAGCATTAATGATTATCACCATGTCAACAGGAGCTAGATGCGGTTTAATCCTGGTGATATTTTGAAGATGGTAAAAGCCAGATCGGACCACGGCTGACACCTGCTGTTCTAGTGTTAGCCTGCAGTAAGAAATAACCCTAAGATTCTTAACCGAATCAACAGCAGCAAAAGATTGGCTAACCAACACAGGAAAGACTGCTGCATCTCCTATTGTTGCCGCACCCCATCGATTGAGCTCAATCTTCATGACCTCTGTCTTCCCTGGGTTGTGACATAGCCTATTTTGAGGCCATCCAGTCATTTACCTTGGCAAGATATTGCCCCAGCACTGAAACTTCATGGTTCCTGCCAGGAGGGCAGGATCAGTACAGCTGAGTATCATCTGCATAGTGGTGAAATGCAGCACCATGCCATCTAATGATCTCCCCCAAGGGCAACATTTATGCAGAGAACAACACTGGGGCAAGGATTTAAGCCTTGGGAACCCACAGGAGAGCATATAAGACCCAGAGATTAAATTACCTAGGGCAACCTGCGTCTTTCTTTCACCTGGTTATGTAGGACTCAAACCAACACAGAACAGTGCTGGTAAGATCCACATAGTTCCTCAGGTGATCCAATGCACCCTGTGGTCAGCTGTGTCAAATGTCGAGAGATCAAGAAGGACGAAGATGGAGTAAAGTCCTTGATCCCTCACCAGGAGGAGATCATGTGTCACCCAGATAAGTTCAATCTCCATACCGAGTCTAGAATCATATTTCTAAAGGTTATTGCATGTTATATATCTGAGATATGCAATGTGCTGACTTAAAATATACAATTTATCTTCAAGTGTGAGTGAGCAGGACCATAACTCATGAGTGGCAGAGCCCCGAGTGAGTTATGAAAGTCCTGCCCATTCACAAGTGATGATAACTTGCCTGTTTTGAGTCGGGCTATTGTATGTTTGAGATATACAGCAGTAGTTTACAAGCTGAGCAGCTTACGAGTTGGTCTAAAGGTGGTAAATTGGGTGAGAAATTGCTTAGGGCATAGGTGACAGAAGGTGATGGTAAATGGAGTTCACTCTAAGAAGGGGAGGGTGACCAGCTTCAGGAGTCAATGCAAGGTGTGGGACCAGTCCTGTTTAATGTCTTTATAGGTGACATTGCAGAGGAGCTGGAGGGGAAGGTTTGCTGCTTTGTGACACCAATATCTGCAATAGGGTGGGCACTCCTGTGTGTGTGTGTGTGTGTGTGTGTGCGCACGTGCGCGCACAAAGGATGTGCAGAGACATGAGAAGACTAGAGGAGTGATCAAGGGTATGGTAGCTAGGTTTCAATGTGAAAAAATGCTAAATAATGCACTTGGAGCAGCAAAGAAACCTGGGGCAAAGTACAAAATGTAGGGAGTATTGTTGACAACCACCAAGAAGGAAAGAGACCTGGGGGTAGTCATCGTGGATGATCTGAAGGTGTCCAGGCTGCACGACAAGGCAGTTGAGAGGGCTAATGAGATGCTGGATTGCATAGGGAAAGGAGTCACCAGCAGGACGAGGGAGGTGGTTATGCCTCTGTACAGCTTGCTGGTAATACCTCACCTAGAACTGCCATCAGAACTTTATTAAGGTCAGTTCCTTCGGTGGATGATAGTCTCAACTCAGAGATATGGCTTACAGGTAATTTCAATAAAAATTACCACTTGACCAGGGGGCAGATTTACACTGTCTCTATCACACTAATTGCTTCTACAGTCAAAAAATGTTTATCTTAATTATGGATGGAAGTGAGAGCTCCTTCTGTTCAGGAGTGGAAGGTAGAATGTGTCTCATTACTTCCAATACTTACATATGACATCCGAATCATCCGTTGATTAATCTGATGCAGCATGGCCACCCAGGACTGAATGAGGTATTGAAATTCTTAGATTAGAAAGACTTGCTCATCTGATGTTAGGGCAGAAAGAATGTTTCAGTTCTAAATGGCAAACAATTTATAGCTTTTTTTCCCCCAACGGTCTGGTGACAGTCTAGATCTCCTCTAATGTAGTTTGTAGAAGGAGTAGGCCACCATAGCTAACCTCTGTTTGTTTTCTCTACTTCTCTGTGCCTCTTCCTGATTGTTGATCTGTTATGCTGCTTCTTATATCCTTTCTCTTTCCCTTTCCCCTTTCTCCTTCTTGTTTTGCTTTCTGTCTTTCATAACACTACCTGTCTTCTAGCTGTGAAATCAGGGGTAATTGTTATTTATTGGAAATAACTTGTTTCTTTTTTTAAATCAATTTAGTCAACTTATGTGATTACTGCTATTTAGGTACTGGTGATTATTTAAAGAGCAACTCTTTCCTGATCTGCTTCTTGTATCATTTATTTTTCTTTCTCTCCACCTTCTTGTTCTGCTTTCTGTCTTTCATAACACTACCTGTCTTCTAGCTGTGAAATCAGAGGTAATCGTTATTTACTGGAAATAAATTCTTTTTTTTTTTTAAATCAGTTTAGTCAACGTATATGTCACTTAATTACCGCTCTGTAGATATTAGTGATTATTTAAAGAGCAAGTCTCTACTAAAATAAAATGCTTAAACTCACTTGATATACACCAATTCTGCTTTAACTTTTTTGTTTTCTAGTTATTTATTTTTTTTACTTCCCCCAGCTGTTGGTCTACTAAATATTGTAGATAATGCAGCAATTATTTCACTGAATCTTTCAAAATGTATCTGACTCACCCCTGCCAACCACACAATTACTGTTTGTGACATCATAGTCTGTTGTCATGGTGAACACTATGATGCCATAAACAAAGGCACTGTGAGGTTAACGGGAGAGGCAAATAATTTCAGATGTTTTCTGTTCAGACTTTTTAGGAGTCTAGTGATGACCAGAGCAGAGTAAGGAAGCTTCACCTGGTGCTCCAGCTTCTCGACGAATTTCAACTTACTTTCTACCTGAGGGACAATTTCTTAATAACCAGTTTCTACATTTTATTGGCGCTAGACTGAAAATCTACAGTTGTTTTACCACTGGTGGAAAATATGGACACAGAAATGAAGAACACTCCACTGAAACACACACCACCATCTACACCTGTCAGAATCAGTGGATCTAAAAGATCAAAACAAGCTGCATACAAAGGATCGCCGCCAAATACTAATTCTTCGTACTTAACTGAAGAGAAATTCCTACTTGAGATCAACCGACTAAAGGAAGCAATAATGGCTCTGCTTGAAGACACAAAAGTTATCTGAGTAAAAACGGAGGAGTTAAGCAAACCAATGGGAGATGTGGAAATGAGGATTTCCTCTTTGGACGATTGGAGGAATAGAATTGATCCTGAGCTGCCCAATCTTAGACATAAAAGTTCAAAACTGGAGTCTAAATTAGAGGATCTAGAAGGTTGGAGCAGATGAAACAACTTGGTGATCTTTGGTCTGCCGGAGAGAACGGAGAGGACAGATGTGATTCATTTTGCCAGACACTATTTGAAAATATGACTGGTGTATCCCCCCAACGATCAACAGTATTCTATAGAAAGGGCTCATCGTGCTCCGAGAGCACTTTCAAACCCAGGTGAGCAACCTCGACCTTTCATTGTGAAACTACTTAATTATTTGGATAAGCAACATACACTAAATAAAGTGAAACAAGTTAAAGTGGTAGTCTGGGACGGCAAGAGAATTTGTATTATGCAGGACCTCCCCTGTGCTGTTAGATGCTTTAGAAGGGACTTTGCCCCTCTAGTTATCAAGCTCATTCAAAATGTTATATACTGCCAAGCTTTACCTAACAAAAAATGGCAGTACCTATGTTTTTGAATCTGTGGATCAAGCAAGGAAATTGCGATGCTGGCTGATCTTTTCCTTGATCTGATCCAAGCTGGATGAGTCTGACTTGGTGGTCTTCAAACACGCATCTTCTTGAATAACTCTCTGTCAGCTGTGGAATTGTGGACCGGTACTGGAACTGTTGTAGCTCCCTTTAATCTAAATAGACCTTAGAAGAAGTTTCAATGTGCAAAATAGCAACATGACTCTGATCCTAAGAAAAACTGTGGGGTATTCATTTACTTTTGATTAGTATTGTAAGCTCTGGCTTTGGCACCAACATTGGGCTTGATTTATGGTCCGGAATATGGGTAATGGCAATTTGATCTTTCTATATATTGTGGCTTCGTTTTGCTACTGCAAGGTTCATTTTGGGTGCAGAGGCTTTGTTTTCATTTGGTTTTGGATATTTATTTAACCTGCATGGTTGTCCCAGCATATGTGCTTACAAGGCACTTTTTCCTTTTCTGAAGCCCTCATTGAATATTCATGGGGATACAGTGTGCTCGAGATCGGCAGCCCCACGTGATGTAGACTCTTCTGGACTCCATGTAGAAATGTTTACCTCCTGCTAATTGAGCTTTCTGGAATACCTTAACAAGGGAACTTTGCTAATTCCCAAGTAGTTTTTGATTTTATGTTCATAATGTTTCAACAGAGGCATTTTGATCCTTATGTTGAACACGACATGCTGTTAGGGAGCTAGCTTAACTTAGATCGTCTTAACTAATAAGTGTGTTTTTATAATAGATTTCTTACAGCAATTCTACGAAGCTGTAACAGTGTAGGTAACTCTTACTACCACACTGGCAAGATAATTGCGGGGACTGTAATTATATTGAGCCAAACCCCGACTTGAGGAAGAATTTATATCCGAGCAGTATCTGTACATCGTTTTTGTTAAAGACCTTGATCCCTGTAAAGCGCTGCAGTCCCGCATTGCTGTTGGCTCTGTGCTACCGAGATGCACACATCTCAGGCTTAAACATATTCTGCAGAAATTACCTCGGGATACCAACACTATTACTATTATATAAAAATAATATTAATAACTATTACCGATCTTGAACTAGTAGAGACCCCCTAGTAATTCCATGTCCCAAATAACTTTCATCCATGCAGGGTTCACAAATCATATTGCCCTGTTCGATTCTAAGCATCGGATTCACCAAATTCTGGAGCCGGCATCGCACTTCCATCTGCGGGAGTAACGCTCATGTAAATAACTACTGGTCTGCTCCTGAAACACTGTTCAGCCAGCTGTCCTGCAGGTCACATTTGTGCGTAAACCATCAGTTAGGTAAACAGCCAGACTGCCTACCTACTAACAGTAAAAAGTGACAAATAATTTAAAAAAGTCTCTCAAAAAGAAAAAAATGAAACGCTTATCTTTCTGCTAGCAAACCAGAATGAAAACTGCTCAGTCTCCACATCGCAGTGTTCATAATCCTGCCTCAAACGTCTAACAAAACAAAATTGGCTTCACAGTTTAAAGGAATAACACAAATTTGTTTTTGTTCTTTTGTTAGTTTGTTTTGATTTCTATTTACCTGCAGCAGCATCCTAATAATAATAATAACCTTTATTTTTAATGCGCCTTTCAAATTTCAAGACGCAGTACAAGTTAAAAAACCATTAAAAAAAAAAAAATACTACACCACAATAATAAATATACAGTACTATACAATTTAAAAACTATTTTCCACATTACCATATGCCATGCTCCATAAATACGTCTTTAATGCCTGTTTAAATCCCCCCACAGTCATGCACTCTCTTTTCCGACGGGGTAGAGAATTCCAGAGGGTTGGGGCCACGAACATAAATGCCCGTGCTCCTGAAGATTTTAAGGAAACCCTCGGGATTGCCAGCAACCCCTCGTCTGCTGAGTGGAGCGGACGCACAGGGTGGTAAGGAACCAAAAGCTCTTTCAGGTAGTCAGGGCCCAGTCCGTGTAGGGTTTTATATGTCAGTAATCCGACTTTGAAGGTGATCCGTCACTGAACTGGCAGCCAGTGCAGTTCCCGCAGCACTGGTGTGATATGGGAGGAACAGGAAGTCCCCATCAACAACCGGGCTGCGGAATTCTGCACGCTGCAGGTGGCGGATATAAACCCCTGGTAGTCCAAAGTAAAGGGAGTTGCAATAATCCAGATGCGAGGTCACAAAGGGGTGGATCAATGTCGGAAGGTCACTGGACGGAACAAGGTGCTTGATCCTAGCGATGTTCCTCATCAAGAAGTAACTTGAATTCACATGCAAGTAACGGAACATGTAGTGACCCCGGTTGTACCAAACAGGCGGAGGAACTATTTTACATTTTTTAACAGCCTGTAGATAATGTTTTCTTATTTTAAATATTTTACTTGTAACTTTTTTTTTTTTGGTTATGTCTGCAAATACCCATTTTACACAAGCAGTAAGACACTCCGGGAGCATTAGTTGTACTAGGTTTACCAATCACGCCCAGGGCCTGAAGACACAAGGCCACAAACGCCCCTGGGCATGTAGTACACCTAATACAGCCAACACCCCATCATGTCTTATTGCTTAAACAGTATAACACTTAGCATAAATGTTAATAAAGTATAAGTGTACAAAGAAAAAGTATCAGGTGGGACAGTGAGGTAATAAACCATGAAGCTGAAGACAGAGTGATATTATCATCTCATTAGCCCCCAAGATGGTACTGTTTCACGAGTACACAGAACTTTCAAAGTGTTTTGTTTCATGTAATAATGTATGTAAGGATGGTTGAGACAGAGTTTGCAGTGCAGAAAAATATTTATTTTGTGTATAATTAGCCTTCATGTGTTCATTAATTGTTTACTAGGTGCAAATTAGTTGAATTAGTTAATTTATACTGTGTTTTTAATTGCTGTGGTGTATGGATCTAATTGCTGTGGTATATGGCTTTAATAGATGGCTATATGGATTTAATTGCTGTGGTATATAGCTTTAATTGCTATGATATGTAGCTTTAATTGATGGGTATATGGATTTAAAGGGACACTATCAGCAGTTTGGTACCTTCCTTCTTCCATACCCTTGATGGTACAGCTGTTGAAGATGTCTCCTCCTTCAAGTACCTCGGGGTTTGGCTGGATCGCCACCTTGATTTTTCTGTTCATTTGGATGCAGTCCACAAGAAGCGCCACCCGAAACTTGGAACACTTTACAGAAATAAAAGAAGCATCCCACTTCCTGCATGCAGAGAAATCCTCACTAAATTGATTTCTCCCCGTATTTGACTATGGAGACATTGTTTACAGTGCTGCTCCTCTTGATGCCAGGCATGTTTCCCGCTGTGCCTCCTTTCTCTCCAAATTTTGGTTTAGCCCTCGCTTTTCGTATATTGCTTTTCTCCTGGCTCCCCAGCGTCTTACTCTCTGCCAACACTTGCTTGTGTTGCTCTCTTGCTATCCCATCAGAGAATCTACAGCTGGCCAAGCTGCCTTCTCATTCAGCTTCCCTAAAATATGTATCTCTCTCCTCCTTTCTGTTTATTATGCCCCTTCCCTTCTTGCGCTGAAATCTCTCCTCTGTGATTTCTCTACTCACTCATTGCTCTTGGACGCAGGTACCCGCGTCCTTTATGCACATTTTGTACGTCAGGACGCTCAAGATTTTTTTTTGAAAGTCCTCGAGACGCTCAACCGCCAGGCCTCAGGAGACTCTTTAGAGAGCCGTGCCCCCATGCCAGCACTACTTGTACTGTCATATTCTGTAGTGCATGAGGGGGCGTGCGCCATTAGTTTCTATTGGGGCATTTTAAACTACATTTTTTTATGGTCCAGAGGGTGAGTGCAAACAAATTACGGCCATGGCTCAACTAACAAAGCCCTTGTTAGTTGAACAGTAGCCATAATTTGTTTAAATTCTCCCCTCTGAAACATTAAAAATGTAGTTTAAAATATCCCAATAAACTAATAGATGCTAGCTCCAGAATATTACAATTACAATGCAAGCAGTGCTGGATGCCTGCCCCATGTATCGAATAGGGACCCCTGGAAATTTTCTAGGACTTCCACTTTTGTGCTGTGGACCTTTTTTTTAGAGCCAGTCCTGGACCCCCAAAAAAAAATCCTACGAGAGCCCTGTCACTCTTGCAGATGTTTCTGATGTTGGAGTGGGTTATTGTTACCAGCCTTGCACCCTACACTGACACTTGCTTTGCCCCCGTCATCAGTCATTACTCCCTGCTCCTCCTCATATTTTTGTTTTGTTGCTCACAGTTTTTTGTACGATAATTTACTGTAAGGCAATTTTATTCTTGAAATGTTTTCTTGTAATTTGTATACAGTATGCTGTTTTTACTTACAGCAATAAGGAAATATTAGTTTTGTACATCGTACCTTGTCCTGTTCTCTTCCGTTAGCTTTCCCCTCCACCTAAGATGCATCTGGAAACAAACTGCTACCAGCTCAGTATGTGTTTCATGATAAAACTTTTGAAATACATAAGTAAACAGATGCTTGTTGGCTGATATTTTTTTTAGCCCCTTTCAAAACCAATAACTGCACTAGTATGAAGCATCATATACATAGTGTCATCCTACTATAAAACATTTATCTCTTATCGTTAATCTTTTGCTTTTTATTCATCCTCACTGGGTAGCCTGTTGCTCCCGCACACGTACTTGCAACATTTATTTATTTATTTAAATTTTGGTAACCGGGTAGGCCCCCTGAGTCCTTTGACGGTTCCCTTTTCAGGGGCGATCCAGGGTTAGTTACAGGTACCTAGGGAACTAGTTGAACTAGGGAACTTGCTGAAATCTAGGTATAGGACGTCCACCGGCCTATGTCTATCCAAGGCCCCCGTCACTCAGTCATAAAACTCTACGAGTTTGGACTGACACGATCTCCCCGGGACAAAGCCATACTGTTTATCATCCTGGTGTCCTTACCTTTCCAACTGCCTCCCAAGCCTCTCCTTGATAAAGCCCTCCATTACTTTGCCTACCACAGATATCACATGACAGCAGATGTAGTCCCCTTATACAAAAGTGGGAACAAAGAGGAAGCAGGGAACTACAGACCAGTCAGCCTCACCTCGGTAGTGGGAAAGATCATGGAAGCACTACTGAAGGAGAGATTGGTGGAACATCTAGTTGTCATGGACTACAGGACCCAAGGCAGCATGGTTTCACCAGGGGAGGTCATGTCAGACCAACCTCATTGGATTTTTGACTGGGTGACTAGGGAGAGTGGATCAGGGGAGGGCAGTGGACATGGCTATCTGGACTTCAGCAAGGCCTTTGACACTGTGCCACATAGAAGACTGTTACACAAACTGGGAATATGGGTGTGGGCAGGACAGTAGTGTGGTGGGTAGGTAACTGGCTGGGTGGCAGGACACAGAGGGTGGTGGTAAATGGCTGTCACTCCACAGAGGAAGAGTGACCAGTGGGGTACCACAGGGATCAGTGCTGGGACCGGTCCTATTCAACATCTTCATCAGTGACATTGCACAGGATCTAGAAGGCAGAATTTCACTGTTCGCTGATGACACAAAGCTCTGTAACAGAGTAGACACACCAGAGGGTGTAGACAGAATGAGAAGGGACCTGCAGAAACTTGAAGAATGGTCAAGGGTTTGGCAGTTGAAATTCAATGCAAAGAAGTGCAAGATAATGCATATGGGGCACAAAACCCTGGCACAATATATCAGTTGGGGGTGAGGATATAGCATGCACCAAGCAGGAAAGGGATCTTGGGGTTGTCATCTCTGATGACCTCAAGGTAGGGAAACAGTGTGACAAGGCATCAGGTAAAGCAAATAGGATGCTGGGATGTATAGGCAGGGGCATCACCAGCAGGAAAAAGGAGGTCATAATTCCGCTGTACAAGACACTAGTGAGGCCCCACCTGGAGTACAGTGTACAGTTCTGGAGACCATACCTACGTAAGGACATAGACAGGGTAGAGAAGGTTCAGAGGAGGGCAACAAAGATGGTGCATGGATTGCATCACAAGTCCTATGAAGACAGGTTGAAGGAACTGAACATGTACTCCCTGGAGGAGAGGAGGGAGAGAGGGGATATGATAGAGACATACAAGTATCTTACAGGGAGAAACAGGGTGCAGGAAAACACTATTTTAAGCGAAAAGATGTTCCAGGACTAGAGGGCATGGGATGAAGTTGGAGGGAGGACGATTCAGAGGAAACATGAGAAAGAATTTCTTCACAGAACAGGTGGTGGACAAGTGGAACACCCTGCCAGAGGAAGTGGTGGGGGCTGAAACAATCACGGGATTTAAGAATGCATGGGATAGACATAAAGGAATTCTAGAGGTCAGGGGTAAGGGGAAACAGACTTCTAGGAAAACAAACTGAACTTACAAGCTCAAATGGGCAGACTGGGTGGGCCATAGGCCCTTATCTGCCGACACTGTCTATGTATCTATGTATCTATGTATCAGATGGACAGGCCTATAATTCATCATCTCTTCCCTAGACCCCCCCTTTATATATAGGCACTACATAAGCCACCCTCCAGTCCTGTATTAGGGACTGTAAATATAAATGCTGTGCACTATTAATTGATATGTTTATTATTTGAATACTGTCATGTTCTGAATGAAATATATTATTCTAGACATTTTAGAAGCAAATCCATCTTGATTGACAGTGGTGGCCTGCCGCCCATGGCAGGTCTTTTTTTACTACAATCTGAGATGGCTAAAAAGCCCTGATGACTCAGTGCAAACACAATAGTTGGTTCCATTTTATCTGATATGTCACTTCTTTTCCTGTTTAACTTCCCCTTTGCATTGAACTGTTTACATTAACGTTAGAAGAGGATTACGGCTCCTTGTGCTACATTTGCAGTGGCTGCTAGTGTACACCTGACATTAGTCCTCTGCTTGTGACATCACAATCTGTTGCTGCAGAGGGGATTGTACGTGAGGTCACAAACCAAAGATTATATCCGGTGTACAGACAAGCAGCCAAAGCAGGTGCACACTAGTGAACAGTTATCCCATTTCAACATTAATGTGCAATGTTATAATGAAAAAGGGCAAGCAAAATTCAGAATCCATATGAAATACAAGCTGAATAGAGTGTAAAGATTTCTGTTTTTATTTTTCCAGTCTCCGCTGCAGTGCTTGGGGTATTTAATTTTTTTTAAAGATTCTTTGTTTATCCTGACTCCGGTGCTGCTCTACGCATTGGGAAACCTACAAGAAAACCAGTGCTTTGATATTTACAATACAGCAAAAAGTACATAGTGTGTAGGTCTAGACATCAACAGTATAGAGTATAATACAACATTTACAACTAGGTGTACACATCTTTGTTATGAATGGACATACACATCTATCAAACCACATAGGCAAGTGTAAAGCCAGTACTTAATTGTCAGTCTTGTTGTCATACTAACATGCTAAAATGCCAGCAGAATAGGCCTAATGGTCTTTCGTGTCTGCTCATTTGGTCAGCCCCCACCCTGGGAGCTGACCTTGCTGCCCCCCTTGCCCTCTCTGGCTTCTCCCTTCCCAGTTCCGGATATTCTCGCTGCACTGGATTTTTCTTCCAGAACCCTTCCCCTGTACCTGTCCAACCCCCTCTTGAACCCCTCCACCATCTCTGCCTCCACCAGCCCCCTGGGCAGCGCATTCCATGGCTCCACCACCCTCTCAGTGAAGTAGCACCTCCTCCTTTCTCCCCTGAATCTTCCCCCCTCCAACTTCCACCCATGCCCTCTAGTTGCCCCCTCCTCCTTCCTTTGAAGCACCCTGACTGCTCCTCCCCTATTTACCCCCTTCATGTACCTGAAGACCTCTATCATGTCCCCCCGGTCCCTTCTCTCTTCCAGTGTGTACATATTTAGCTCTTCGAGCCTCTCCCCATAGGTCCTGTCCCCCATGTCCCAAATCATTTTGGTTGTCCCTACATCTCTTTTGACTGAGTTCCCTAAGCATCATCACCCTTGGTAGAGTCCCATTGTTGGTGCTCAGCTGGGGCAGCGGCACTGAGACCCAGGGCTTAGGTGTAACTTCAGCCCTTTCTTGAAACCCTCAAGATAGGTGCTATCATGTAACTCTTCCGGGAGGTCGTTCCAGAGCTTGGGTAGGGCTAACCTTGGGATTTCAGTAGTTTCCTATCAGCAGACTTGAGCTCTCTTCTATTGGTTTTGGAGGCAAGATGGTCCTGCAGACTTGGGGGGTCAGGTTGCTAGTTTATATGCCAGGCAGAGGGAGGGATATGCTAGTCTGGCTTGAATGAAGGCCAGTTTAGGAGCTCGGACATGGAGCAGCAGCACCTGTAAACTTGTATTGAAGATTCAGATTTTTGTAAGCTGAGTCTGCCAACGTAATTTATACCCCTGCTCGCTGGTGTGATCCCCTTCCCAGGGTCGGGCCCAGTGCATTCTCCTACATCCCTGGTACTTAGCTTCTTTTTGAACCCTCCCCCTTACCTCCCGAAGGGCCACAGCCAGGCATTTTCTCCAGCTCCTCCTGAGTTCTGGGGCAGGTTAAGCGCATGCTGAAGGAGAGACTGGTGGCAGGAAGCTGGGCCCAAGTGCACCGTGGATCATCATGTTTACACCATAGTATTTTCTATTATTTTAGTTCCCTGTCCTCAAGACACCTGGCATTACTTGGGGCTCCAAGCAAAAGCACACCACAGCATGTTTGTGCGGAGCCTGGTCAGTGCCCTCTCTCCTCTGCAGTACCTCCACTGCACTACCCCACTCCTGGTCACCAAGGTGGCAGTATTGCTGCTGAAGCAGTGACCATCCCTGAAGGAGTAAAGCATCTGTGGGACACTCAATCCTCTTCCCCCTGCTGGCCCCCGAAGAACCCTGACTGTACAGCAGTGGGGCGGCCTATATTTTGTATACTTTATTTATTTATTCCCGACTTGGTCCCCAGTGCTGCCCTTCCTCATCCTGCCCACTTCCCAGCCCTGTCCACCTCCTAAGTTTTATTTATTTTTATTTATTGAGTCTCAGATTACTACACCTTTGAGCAAAACAACTCATTTACAAAGGTTCCACGTCAGTAGTACAAAAACAAAACGAGGTAAAAAATAGATAAGTAAATAGTAGATATCAAGAATATACTTAAAAAATTAATACATCAAAAGCAATCAAATAAGCACTGAATGTTGCTCAATATAACAGTAGAGTTGGCTAGAAGAGAGGGCAGCCTGGGTGGCCTTGTCAATTTCTAGGAGGGAAAGTAATGGGGTGTAAGGTGGGGAATGGGAGAAACAAGAAGGAGAAGGAGATAAGTTGCACAGGAGGTGGAGAGGGAAGGAGCAGAATTGTAAAGGAGGTAATGGGGATAGAGAGATGAGAGGATGGGGAGGTGGAAGGAGGGAAGGGGAGAGTGCTGGTGAAGTGAGGGGGAGGAAGACAAATTAATATAAGTATCGTATAAGGAGAAGAGGTGGTGTTTAGTCAGGAGAGGGGTCAGCCTAGCAGGCCTTGTCGAAAACCCAAGAGAGAGAGAGTAATATGGGTGGGAGAGAGGTAAGAGAGAGAAATGTAGGGAGAAGGAGAGGAAGAAGTTGCAAAAGAGGTGGCATGAGAAAAGAGAATGGGTGGCGGGTGGAAGAGGAATGGTGAGGAGGAGCAAGGGAAGAACTTGAAGATGCATGTGCAGAGAAGAAGCAGGGGTGAGGGATGGAGGGGAAACGGCCGGAGTGCAGGATCGAAATGAAGTGCCAAGAGTTAAAAGTGCTAAAAGGTACAAGTACAATGATAAAATAAGCAGAAGGCTGCTAAGGGCGGCAGTCACATACACTGTTTGCTAACGGATGTTTCTTTCTAACTCAGTCCCAGGGAGTCTATTATGCGCATTTACTCTGAGGGCATTTCACCTGTGTAGTGCGTTTCCACCGGGGTACCATCAGCCATGACCTCCATCAGGTATAGGGATTGTTGGACAGTCAGGAGCAGTGTGGCCTGATGTTGTCAGTGCCATTCTTCTGCACATTGGGTTTTCTTCCTTGCATTTGTGCCTGAGGGAGTCTCCCGGCTTGAGCTCCTACTTGCACATGTGCACATATTTACATGACCACATATTGGAGCCAGTCCGCGTCACTTCCTGGTCCCTCTCCAGGTGCACCACCACCTGTGGTCCCTCAGGTGGGGGGTGTAGAACAGAGCAAGACCGTCCCCTCCCGAAGGAGATCATCCTCTGGGATGTAAATCCACCGTCCATGGCCAGTCTGTTATGTCCCAGGCCTGTTCCTGAACTGGGGTCGCCAGCGGCATGAGCAGCAGAAACATAGAAACATAGACTTTGACGGCAGATAAGGACCACTTGGCCCACCCAGTCTGCCCATTTCCCTACCTACTGGATAAGCTGCAGATTCTAGTTAACCAACAGCCTACTTCCTGCAACCCCCCACTATAATTGCCTTACAGTCGTGGCCAAAAATATTGGCGTCCTTGCAGTTTTTTTCTAGTAATGCACCATTCCTTCCAGAAAAGTGTTGAAATTAAAAAATATTTTGGTATCCACATATGTATTTCTTTGGTTTGCAGTGGAATAAAACACAAAAAGCAGAAAAATTTACTAAGTCTTAGCTTATTCCACACAGAAATCCTTAAATGGCCCGGACAAAATTATTGGCACCTTTTAGAAGTAGTTAGAAATAATTAGATTTCAAGCAGGTGATTCTCCATTGGAATTGAACTCACCTGTGGTGAGTTGCAGAGTGCCTGCAATATAAAAATCACTCATTCAACCAGTTTGAATAGAGAAAGGACTAGTTCTCCTGTTTTGTGTCACTGTGTGTGCCGCAATGAGCATGGAGAAAGAAAGAAAGCCAGAGAATTGTCTGAGGAGGTCAGACAGAAGATTGTAGTCAGCATGGACAATCTCAAGGCTACAGATCAATCTCCAGAGACCTTGATGTTTCTGTTTCCACCGTACGTAATGTTATCAGGAAGTTTAAGGCCCATGGCACTGTAGCCAACCTCCCTGGATGTGGCCGCAAGAGAAAACTTGATCGAAGATTGCAGCGCAGGATTGTTCGAATGGTGGAGAAAGCACCTCGATCAACTGCCAAACAGATTCAAGCTGACCTTCAGACACAAGGTATGACAGTTTCAACTCGCACCATCTGTCGCCAACTCAATGAAAGGGGGTTATATGGTAGGAGGCCCAGGAGGACCCCACTGCTGAGAGAGAGACATAAGAAAGCCCGACTGGAGTTCGCCAAAACACACCTGAACAAGCCAAAATCCTTCTGGGAGAATGTCCTGTGGACAGATGAGACCAAATTAGAGCTTTTTGGTAAAGCACATCATCTCTATGTTTACAGAAAACAAAATGAAGCCTTCAAAGAAAAGAACACCTTCCCTACAGCCAAACATGGAGAAGGTTCAGTGATGTTTTGGGGTTGCTGTGCTGCCTCTGGCACTGGGTGCCTTGAACGTGTGCATGGCATCATGGAATCTGGAGATTACCAGGCCATTTTGGAGCGCAGTGTTGAACCCAGTGTCAGAAAGCTGGGTCTCCGTCGAAGGTCATGGGTCTTCCAGCAGGTCAATGACCCCAAACACACTTCAAAAAGCACCCAGGAATGGTTCAAGACAAGACGCTGGACTGTTCTGAAGTGGCCAGCAATGAGTCCAGATCTAAATCCCATTGAAAACCTGTGGAGAGATCTGAAAACAGCAGTTGGGAGAAGGCACCCTTCAAATCTGGGAGAACTGGAGCAGTTTGCACAAGAAGAGTAGGCCAAACTGCCAGTAGAGAGGTGCAGGAAGCTCATCCATGGCTATAGGAAGCAGTTGATTGCAGTTATTTTGACCAAAGGCTGTGCTACCAAATATTAAGTCTAGGGTGTCAATAATTTTGTTAATGCCATTTCTTTTCATTTTCTGATTTAAAAGGATATATTAAATTCTGAATCAAAAACAAAGGTTATGTAATATTAACAGAGAAATAAAGAATTGTGGAGACCAAATACTGTTGTTAATTTCAACTTATGTTTAGAGGAAATTGTGAGTTATTTGAAAAAAGTGCAAGGGCAGCAATATTTTTGGCCATGACTGTATGTCTGTCTTATGCATGTTTGAATTCCCCCACTGTTTTAGAATTCACCCACTGTTTTAGACCCAACGACCTCCTCAGGAAGGCGGTTCCATGTATCCACCACTCTCCGTGAAAAAAAAATTCCTCACATTACCCCGAGCTGTCCCTCCTCTATCTTTGAATCGTGCCCCCTTGTTCTTACACATCTCTTTTTCTGAAGAACAAGGGGTAACCCCAACCCCTGCGCCACGAGCACTTCTGTATGTTAGTGTCTCTTCACTGGGGCACTGGGCAGCCCACCGCACTGCCAGCTACTGTCCCAGTCCAGAAACAGTCTTGGGATTTTGGTTTCTGACAGTGAGGTTTACTATTCTTGCATTTGCTTTCATTCATTCAGATGGTGACCGCCTGAGGTGGTGAGAAGAGTGTCTGTGCTGGTTACTGTCTCCAGTGCCTCACTACAGGTATTCTTCAGGACAGGTGGGGGTTGCATGGTGGGATTAAGTGCTTGTAGGCTGGGGGGGCAGGGAGTAAAACTCTTAAACTGGTTGGAGCTGGGGGAAGGATGCTGGAATTGGGGATTGCTATGAGGATTGTGGGGAAGGTTGATTCATTACCATGGAAATGGAGACACTTTGCCAGGACTGGGGAGGAAGGGAGAAGGAGGTGGAATTGTGTGTTATGTCGGGGGGGAGTGGGTTGTGTTGTAAATTGTTGGGGATGGATGGTATAGGGTGCTACGAGGTGGGGGGGTCTTAATTTTCTTTCTTGGAAAGAAGACAACACAAAGTGGCAATTAAGGTGCCAGTAAAGGGCCACTTAGTTTTCGCTTGATATGAGCAGGAGGAGGAGGGGTACTGCTAGACACCAGAGACTGCTGTGTAGCAGCAGGAGGGTGAACACTAGATACCAGTGACTGTTCAGTGGGGTCCTGGAAAGGTGCTAGATACGAGGGACTGCCTGGTACGGGTGGGGGGATGACCCCCCAGGGACAAACAGCTAGAAACAGGGAGTGACCTACTTAATGCAGTCCTGAAGATCCTTACACAGTCTGTAGTATTGCATTAAGGCTGTTGTCGTGCAGTTAGCACCCTGCTGAGTTTTTCTGATGGATACTGACCTCTGAATATCTCTTCTAAATTCTGGTTTTGACCACTCCCACCTGCTCCTAATTAATAATAAAAATAGTTATTTCTGCTGTACAATGCTGCCTTTAAAAGGGAGAGGACTTTGAAAAGACAACTTCACAGATGGGATAAGGACATGGAAAAAAACATTTTCTTGTGGGATTTGGGCCAGAAAGAACTAGAAAAATAAAAAAAATAACTGAATAAAAGAAAATCTTCTCAGGTCGCTCCAGACCAACCTGCCCCAAAAAAAAAAAAAAAACAAACATGAGAAAACAAATAACCTATGCCAAGCAATGTGCTCCAGTGTGTTTCAAAAGCCATTTCAGGTACTGTATGGTCATCTAGTGCAAATGTTCAGCTTTGGGCCTCATGTATTTGGTCCTAATGCTAATATGAAGGATCCCTGGCATGAGCTGGTACTGCAGTCAGCTAATTAAATTTGCATCCCCTTAGGACTGATTTACTAGTCACACATAATTGCCATTTTCTGGGAAAAGAGTTCTACAGTTCATACATAAGGAGCTTCTTTTCCTTAAGGAGTCAGGGTCCATTATACCTTCAGGTTCTGACAGGGTATTGATCTGAGTGCACATTAGTTCTGTGGAGATAGAGACTAGGTATAACATGACTTGGCAAGTATGAAGGCCCTTCTTCTGTCAAAGCCTGATCCATATTTGTAACCACACTATGAGCCAGGTACATTTTAAGGTCTAACCCGCTTCACATTAGGTTTGTATTACTAACATACTAAAAGTCAGCAGAATAGGCCAAAAGGTCTCTCAATGTGCCTGTTACTGCTAATGATCTGTACTTGTTTTTGTGCTAATTCTCTGGTTTATGTACTGTACTTTCCCGGGTTGTACTTGAAAATAGGCAGGTCTCTTGCCTAATGCACTTACCTGGTTACCAAAAACAAATAAATAAAATGTCTGCTCGAAAGCCAGCAACCTAGTGGCTGCTCGCCTTACCACCCCCCCATCCCCCAAGAGGGTCTTCTTTGGTTTCGTTTTCCCCTTGTATCTGTCCCACCCCATCTTGAAGCCCTCCACTGTGCCCTCCTCCAATAGCCTCCTGGGCAGCGCATTCCACGGCTCCACCACCCTCTCAGTGAAAAAATGCCTCCTATGCTCCCCCCTATAATTTCTCCCCGTCAATTTCCACTCATGGCCCCTGGTTATTCCCTCCCTTTTTTAGCCTAAACAGCTCCTTGGTTCCACTCCTGATTATTCCTTTTACATACTTGAAAACCTCTTATCATACTTCTCCTATCCCTCCTTTCCTCCAGTGAGTAAAGCCCAAGCTCTTCCAATCTCTCTTCATAAGTCCTCCCCTCCATGCCCTGAATCATCCTGGTCGCTCTCCTCTGAATCCTCTCCAGCAGCGCTATGTCCTTCTTTAGATGGGGTCTCCAGAACTGTACACAGTATTCCAGCAGCGGCCTGACCAAAGCGTTATATAGAGGAGAATCACCTCCCAGAGTGTATACAAGGCCGGATTATTGACTCCCAAATGAAGTACCTTACATTTCCCAGCATTAAATTTCAGTCCCCATCTTCTTGACCACCCCTCCAGAATATCCAGATCCCCCTGGACTGTCTCCCTCACTTCTTCACAGTCCACCAGTGCTCCCAGTTTTGAATCATCCACAAAGAGGCCCAGCCTATTCCTAACCCCCCCCCCATATCCGAGACGTAGGCATTGAACAAGACTGGCCCCAGTACTAAACCTTGAGGGACCCCACTGATTACCTTCCTGTGGGAGGAGAGTATCCCACCCACCATTACCCTCTGTGAATGCCCCGAAAGCCAATTTTCAACCCAAATTAGCTCCTGTCCTCCCACCCCCATCTCCCCCAATTTTGCTATCAGTCCAATATGGGGCACTGAATCAAATGCCTTGCTGAAATCTAGGTATAGGACAGCTACCAGCCTATATCTATCCAAGGCCCCTGTCACCCAGTCGTAAAATTCTACGAGGCTGGACTGACACGATCTCCCCGGGACAAAGCCATACTGTTTATCGTTTTGGTGTCCTAACCTTTCCAACTGCCTCCCAGGCCTCTCCTTGATAAAGCCCTCCATTACTTTGCCTACCACAGACGTTAGGCTGACAGACCTATAATTCCCCATCTCCTCCCTAGACCTCCCCTTTATGTAAAGGCACTACATAAGCCACCCTCCAGTCCTGTATTGGGTACTGTAAATATAAATATAAATACTGTGCACTATTAATTGATACGTTTATTATTTGAATACTGTCATGTTCTGAATGAAGTATATTATTCTAGACATTTTAGAAGCAAATCCATCTTGATTGACAGTGGTGGCCTGCCGCCCATGGCAGGTCTTTTTTTACTACAATCTGAGATGGCTAAAAAGCCCTGATGACTCAGTGCAAACACAATAGTTGGTTCCATTTTATCTGATATGTCACTTATTTTCCTGTTTAACTTCCCCTTTGCATTGAACTGTTTACATTAACGTTAGAAGAGGATTACGGCTCCTTGTACTACATTTGCAGTGGCTGCTTGTGTACACCTGACATTACAGTCCTCTGCTTATTACATCACAATCTGTTACTGCAGAGGGGATTGTATGTGAGGTCACAAACCGAAGATTATATCCGGTGTACAGACAAGCAGCCAAAGCAGGTTCACATTAGGGAGCAGTTATCCCATTTCAGCATTAATGTGCAGTGTTATAATGAAAAAGGGCAAGCAAAATTCATAAGCCACATGAAATGCAAGCTGAACAGAGTGTAAAGATTTCTGTTTTTATTTTTCCAGTCTCCGCTGCAGTGCTTGGGGTATTTAATTTTTATTAAAGATTCTTTGTTTATCCTGACTCCGGTGCTGCTCTTCGCATTGGGAAACCTACAAGCTCTTGACTGCACCGTCTCTGCCATGTATCCCATTTTCCCACTGCTTACCTTCATGGCAAGGCCTTTAGATCATCATTCCCCTTGGGAGACGTATTGGTGAGAAGTGCAATCAGCGTGACAGGGTCCACGATTGTGGTGATTTCATTTTGTTTCAGTAGGGACAGTGCCAGGTTCTCAAAGATTTCAGACTTTCAAGTATCTAGGCATTCAGCTTGACCTTTCCCTCTCCTTCTCCAAGCACATCAACTCACTTGTCCACAGGATACACCCAAAGCTGGGTGTGGCCTACACACTCAGGCACTACCTCACCCCTGAGGCCCGGCTAGCCATAGTCCAGGATAACCTACTCCCCATACTTGATTACTGTTCCACACACAACGCCAGGTCATCATCCACCCTCACAGCCAAACTCTGCTCTTCTTACAATAGTGCTTGTCGCTTCACCCTACTGGCACCTTTTTCAACCCACCACTGTGTCCTTTATCACTCACTGGGGTGGCTCTCTCTAAAAGGTTGTTTCAATTTCACCCTCTACTGCTTGATTGATAATGCCATAAGCATTGGCCAAAAATCCTCTCTAGCAGGGATCTTCAAAGTCAGAGGTGAGTCACAGTATATGCTCTAACACTTGGCCCCCCATCATGTTCCCAGGTTTCTACCAACATGGGCGCAAGAAACCTGTCGGCAGCAGCCTCTTCGCTATGGAACCAGCTGCCTGCTGAGCTCTGTGCTCTGGACACCCACCGCCTGTTCAAAACATGCCTCAATGACTGGCTCCTATCTGAATCCTGCTGCCAGTGCTTCCCTGGGTAGTTTTCCCCTTCCACTTGAATGCTGTTATCCCATCGAGTCTGTTCTAGTTATCCCCTCTTGTCTCCCTTTGCCCACTCTCCCCCTCTTAGCACTTAGCCCACACTCACCACTTTTTGCCGATCATGGTTAAATACCCCTTGTATTTGCTGCTGTTCTTTGAATGTACTTCTTATGTATTATGTTTCTGTACCCAGTCATTCTAATTGACTGCTGTTGTAGCTTTCTTTATCACTTTTGACACCATTGTGTAAACTGGCCTTACATGTTATATGTACAATATCAAAGTCATAAATAAATAAATAAATTGATGAGAGGACAGAGGGGAAAAAGTTGCAGCCTGCACAGAAATGAGCCACTTTGCACTTGACAGTAGATCCTTAGCTGTGTACCAAACCCAGTTTGTAATGATAGCTGAAAGATGAAAAATCAGAAAGGTTCCCTACTTATGAAATGTGTACTTTCGATTAGACTTTGACCCAGCTGTTTCTCATTTTGACCCACATTTTTACAGTAGTCTAGTCGGTCTAATCAGACACGCATAGACACACACACTGACTGACAGACATGACAGACTGACTGACTGACTCACTCACTCACTCACTCACTGTCACTGGCGCGGTACCGCTATATTTTCCCTCCTTCCACTGCTGCCTCTTCTCTAGGACAAGACTGGAGTGGAAGGACATCTCAAACACACTGAGCAATCCAGTGCCACCCTGGACTCTGTAGCTTCATCCCAGAAAGACCCGAAGCCACCCAAGCCTAAGAAGAAGGCCTTTCAAATTTAGGGCCTTCAGCCACAGCACACCCAGCAGCAGCCCGGGGTTTCCACTGCTATGCAGACAACACCCAGCTGTATATGTCTTTTGTACCAGGGACTGCTGGCGCTGGGGAGGTACTAAATGCATGTCTAGCCAGGATCCAAGACTAGATGTCCTCTATCTGACTGGGGCTCAACCTGGACAAAATGGAGGTACTAGTGATTGAGCCTGGTTGCCAGTGGGAAGCAGAGACTGCTTTGGTGAGCTCCGGCTTAATGCTGGGCCTCACACCATTGGCGGCCATCCCAAGGGTGAAAAAGCTGGGCATGATCCTCGATGATAGATTGATATTTGAGGCTTAGGTGTCATCCATTGTCCAGAATGGTTTCTGTCTCTTGAGGAATATCGCCCATATCAAAGCCCTTATTGTGCTGGAGGACCTGCCCCCACTAGTGTATTCATTTGTGACATCCAGACTTGACTACTGTGATGCTCTTCATCTTGGGGTTAGTGGAGGGGTCCTACGTCACCTGCAGCTAGTGCAGAATGCTTCAGCCAGGTTACTGATGGGCCTTCCGAGGTCGTGTCATGTGATCCAGATGCTGCGTGATCTGCACTGGCTGCCGTTAAAGTGGAGAATCTCCTTGAAGGTGGGTCTTATCACCTATAAAGCCTTACATGGTCTGGGTCCTAGCTATCTGAGTGATCTCTTGACTCCTAACCACTCTCAGCACTCTCTCCACTCCTCCGAGGAAGGCCTCCTAGCAATTCCTAGGGCCTAGCTAAAAACATTTGATGATCGTGCACTTGTGGTGGCTGTGCTGGTCCTGTGGTATTCTCTGCAATGATCTTTGAGGGAGGTCCCCTGGCTGGAGGCCTTTAAGTGGGCTCTGAAAGCACATCTCTTCAGGGAAGCCTTTGGGATCTAATTCACATTGGTTTTATGTGTTTAACTGCTGCTATTTTACTTTACTTATGCTGTTATTAATTTAGTGATTGTGTTTCTCTGAATTATGTATTTAACCCACTGTTCACTATCTGTATATTGTAAAGCACCCTAAGCCCTCAGGGATAGGTTGCTGTATAAATAAAGAATTACTTACTAACCTCATCGGGGGCAGTTTCAGCACTGGTGTTCAAGACCCAAGTTTGGCAGCTAGGGCCAGAAAACGTTGGGGGCGGTAGCAGGGGGACCCCTGATGCCCAGCCTGCCGGAGACCTCTCCAAGGCTGCAAAGTGATTGGTGCAGGTGCCATTCCTCCTCCTGTGCAGTCCCTGTCCCTGCTCCTGGTCGGGTGTCGATTGCGCCACTTATTTTTACTGTGGTCCACTATCACTTCAGACAGCTGGGTGCTGGAAGTGGTGTGCAGTGGATTGTCTCTGGACTTCGAGGCTTTCCCGCTGTACTGCTCTCGAGTTCAAGGTGCCAGAGGGCATGCTATCCACACTAAAGGTCGATACTGTTCAGCTGTTGGAGTGCAAGGTGTAGAGTAGACCCCAGAGACTAAGGCTGCACAGGGCTATGTGTTCAGTTAATTCATGGTTCTGAAATGGATGGTAGGCTGATTTCATACTGTACTTGCACAGCCTAAAGCAGTTTGTGGGGAAGCGCAAGTTTCAGATGGTCACTGTGAAACAGATCGTACCACCAATGTAGCAGGGGACATGGTTCTGCTCCCTGAACTTTCAGTACATATTCTTCTACATCCCATCTGCCTGTTCAACTACTGGTTCCTTTGGTTGTGGGCAGAAGGGGTACTGTACCAGTTCAGGGTCATGTCTTTCAGTCTCTCATCCACATGAAAGGCCTTCACCAAGTGCTTGTCAGTGGTGGTGGCCTTCCTCCAGTGTAGGGGCATCAACATGTGCCTGTACTTGGACTGCTGACAGCTGGTCAGTCCATCCAGGCGGCAGTGGAGCAGTCCAGAGATCTGGCCCTCCAGACCTGTCAGGACTTGGGCCTTCTGGTCAATCTGGCCAAGTCGGAACTGGTTACCACATGGGTGATAAAGTTCATTGGGGAGGAACTGTATTCCCTTTGGGCCAGGGCCCGCCTCCCCACAGGCAGGGCATCAGACATTACATTCTTTGATCATTTCTGGTTGGGTGCTTGTACTTGGCCAGGATTTCTTGCGACTACTGAGGCTTATGGTGGTTTGACCATCGTAGTCTGTTGGGTTCGCTGGTGGATGTGCCCCCCCTGCAGTGGAAGTTGGGCCATCAGTTGTCCCAACATCTAGGTTGTCTGGACCAGCCAGTCCTGGTGACTGTGATGTGGGATGCCATCATGTGGTGGCTGTGTCCCCAGAACTTGAAGGAAGGAATCAACGTTCATTTCCCAGAGCAATCTGTCACACTGATGACAGACACATTTATGGTGGGATGGAGAACACACCTTAAACACCATAGAGCCCAAGGGTTTTGGTCATCCTGGGTATCACAGTACCGCATCAGCATGCTGGAGCTCTGTGCAGTGTGTCAGGTTATGACAGAATTCACTCAGCTAATTCAGGGTCAGGTCATTCAGATCCAGATGGACAACGTGACCACCATGTTCTCCTTTAACATGCAGGACATGGGCGCACTCCTTTCCATTGTGTCAGGAGGCTCTCTGTATCTGGGCTTTGCCTGCAGGATGACCGCATGGCGATCTGCGTTGGGGGAGAGAAGGAGAGAACAACCAGATGGGGGATGTTCTCAGCTGGGTCAGAGAGATGTTGTACAAGTGGTCCCTAGGAGAAGAGGTGGTAGACCACCTGTTCTCCTACTGGGTTACCCCTCTGGTGGATTTGTTTTCCTTGTGGGAGAACATAAAACTGAGGCTATTGCTGTATCTGCCTGCCCCACTCAGTCCAGGATGCTGCAGGGGGATGTCTTCTCTTGGTCCTGAATCCCAGGCCTTCTGTACACATTCCCTCCCTTCCCCTTGATTCGCAAGATAGTTGATCAACACCCAGAAGTACAAGGCGAGAATGATCCTGATTGTTCCAGACTGACTCAGGCAGTTCTGGTACCTGGATCTGCTCAGCCTCAGCAGTAGGCTGCTGTGGCGGTTGCCTCTCCATCTGACCTGCTGACCAGACAACAGGGGATGGTCATGCACTCTGATCTTCAGGCCCTGCACCTCTTGGCCTGGTATAGTTCCAGGCCTTGAGCCTCCCAGAAGATGTTCTCCACATGGTAGAGGCATCCTGAAAGGAGTTGACTTGCAGAACATACGTGTTCAAGTAGAAGAGATTCTTGCTTTGGTTACAGGGAAAAGTACTTGATGCCCTCGTCTTCCCAGTAGCTATGATTCTTGACTACCTTTGTTCCCTTTTTCAGTCAGGATTGCAAGTCGCAACCCTAAAGGTTCACCTGGCAGTCATCTCTGCATACTGGGCATGGGTTGGTGTGCCAACAGTGGTGCAGGAGTATGCTGTTGGGCACTTCTTCAAAGGCTTGGATCACTTCTCCCATCTGGTGCGAGAACCACTGCTTCCGCAGGACCTGCTCCTCTTGGTGCAGGCAGTGCTCATGGACAAGCCATTCAAGCTGATGCATAAGTGTGAGATGGTGGCCATTACGTCACCCAGAATGGCGAGTGAACTACAGGCACTCTTGATGGAGTCTACCTACCTGGTTTTCCACAAGGACAAAAGACAGGGTCATTCTTTGCCCCAACACGAAATTCCTCCCGAAGGTTGTGTTGGAGTTCCAACTTAACCAGGTGATTGACCTCCAGGTGCGCTTCACCATTCTGATGTCAGACGCTGAATTAAGCTCCCTACGCTGGACCTGCAGAGGATGCTTTCCTATTATATGGAGCAATGGCAGGAGTTTGTGGTGCATCTTGTCAGCGATTTGTAACAAACGCTGAACCTGTGTCTGACATATCGGCAGCTAAGCAGACGATTGTCAGGTGCATTACATCCTGCATCAACCTGAGCTGTAGGTTGGCTGGTAGGGAGTCACCAAGGGGGATTAATGCTCATTCCACCAGATGTAACACTGGCTCAGTGGCTGCTTCCAGGGATACCCCCATTGAGGGAATATGCAGACTGGAACCAGGTCAGAAACACTCACCTTCATCTCCCACAACAGCGTCAACATGCTCAGTCATTGTGATGCTGCTTTTGGGGCCTCAGTCCTCCATTCTGTGTTCAACATATAGGTGTGCACGCCTTGCCCGTTCCTCCTGGAGGACTGCTAGAAGTCTGCCAGAGAGTGAAGGTGAACTGAATCTACGTTATTAGAAATACAAGTTAATCATCTGTAACCGTAGTTTTATTAGTGGTATTTACTTCATACCCAACCGACCTCCCCTGGCAAGTGGCATCCGGATCCCTGCTTCCCATGTGCACAGGTCTGATGTTTCAGGGCAGAGCCGGAGGATATGCCAGCTGGGTGGTGGGAGGAACTCTGCTTGAAGATGTCTGGTGACTTTGCTGTATCCAGCAGCACTTCCAGAGTGTGACTGTGAATACACTAAAAGAACTGTGGTTATAGGTGAGTAACCTATATTTCCTGCTCTCCCTGAGGGCTGAAGCCAACACCAGCATTCTCTCTCCTTCCCTCTCCTAGATTGTACAGTAGTTTGTGATTTTAGTTTGTCAGAAAGGTGCTTCATAAAACCAAATTTCTTACATTTTTCTTCTTTCTTCTCTATTCTAGTGAACTAATATTTTTTACTCTTAAAATGGTGCTGATGTCCCTTTAAATTTCCAAGACGGCAAACTGTCCTAGCAATGGTTACATTAGGTTCCAGGCATCCCTATGCTGTTCTTGTGAATAATTAATGTGGACTCAAATGATCCTTTTACACACTTCAGTGCCACCATGGTACTAAGGGGCCGGATATTTATAATATTTGCATGTGCAATTTGTCTGCTGCAGCACATTTCAGAACACTTTTTTGGGACAGAAAATGTCCAACTAGAATTTCTAGGGACATTATCGCCAAAATTATTATGGCACATAATGCCCCCAAAGACTCTGGACAGTCATTACTCTGCCCCAAATTGTTTTACATTTTTCAGTACTAACCGAATTGCATTTGCACTTGCTGTGAATATATGGCTCAGTGTACTTTAAATGTGTGTGTGTGGTTCTGCTTGTCAGCAAAAAGTTACAGTAAGCATCAGCTAAACTCAATTACAAAAATTCTATTGTTTTAATTTGGAGTCATCTTTTTATTTATTATTATGGATATCCAGATGAAAACTGAACCTCTGTCCATTGCAGTTTACTTACAGCTGAGACTGAGGCTGAGGCTGGGATGAAAGTCGGAAGATCTTGCTTGTGATATCAGTCTGTGTGGAAATGACTATGATGTCACAAGTTGGACATGACTTCCTCTCCAAAAAAAAAACAGCTGTAGTAGAAGTGCAATGGGAAAGGCCCTTTGATCTTCACGAGGACAGGTAAGTGCCAATGATGGAGATGGCTGGAGCCTGGTAGTCACCAAGCAGAGGAGGTCTGCACCGCTGACAGTGATGGTGGTGGATATAAAGAGAATAAGGAAGAAAAGAATTGCAGGGTGAAGAATCTAGTACATTTTGTTCCTTCTAGAAAAATGTGACCATTCCAAACATTTATTTCTTACTTTATCCGATCAGCAAGCCACTAGCAGTCTACCTCGTGTTCACTATAACCAGGGGAAATTTATTCAAGCAAGTAACATAACATTGTGATGACAGGAGAGTCCACCTAGTCTGCCCAGATGTTCCCTACCTATTCTGTCTCTGCAGACCCTGTCTGGTATCTGTCGACCCTCCCACTTCCCTGCATCCTATCTAATATACCCCTATGTCTGTCCAAGTATGCTTGAAGCCCCTCACTGTTCTAGCATCCGCCACTTCTACTGACAGTCTGTTCCAGGCATCTGCTATCCTGTCAGTGAAGAAATATTTCCTCACGTTACTTTTTATTCCACCCCCCCCCAGCTTCATTCGTGCCCCTAGGGACTTGGTGCTAGTTATTATTTGAAAAGTGATTAATACATACTGCACCGGCAACAGTAGGAAAATTGTAGAAAAGTATGTAGGAAAAAATGAGTATGATTGTACTTGTTACCTTGAACAGAATAACTGGATGATTGTTGTTGAAATTAAGTGCATAGCTCTCTTATATAAATTTCTTCTTATCTGTTCAATTGACTGTCTGGTCTGCCTTCAAATTCCATGATGTTGGAACTACCTTCTATGTAGTATTTTATGTGCAGAAAGAAAAAAGTTCAAGGGTGCTGTATCGTGTTAAAAAAGAACTACCTTTAGAAGCCAAAGCCAGAACTGTGGAGGTCACGGTATTGGCTATCATAGACTACGGGGACATAATCTATGGCGGAGCAGCAAGCATTGAGTTGTATAAATTAGATATTTTATATAGGTTAGCTAGATATGTGTTAGATGCCACACGTAAAAGACACCACTGTCTCCTTTATTGGGATTTGACCTGGGCAAGACTGGAAGATCGCAGGAAAAGTACAGTTATGTAAGAACTTACCGTAACAGTAGCTCTTCGAGAGAAGCTCTTGCAGCAACAGCAGGCCAGCACCAGTAGGACTAAGCCGCCAGGCGCCAGGACCTCATGAAAACTTTCTAGCTAGCAGTCTACCAATGGGTACTGTCCCCGCCGATGTCAGCCTAGCCTATTAAGGCAGTCAGTCCCCCACACCCTTCTCACTTCTCCTGGAAACCCAAAGCGGGTGGAAAATGGAGAACCAAGGAGGTTCCTGAGAGCCAAGGAAAAAAAAGGCAGAAGTAGTGAGAAAGAAGGAATAGGAGGGGGAAGGAGGGAGGGAAAGCAGGGCCTTCTACAAGAGCTTCTCTTGAAGATCTATCAGGGCTCAACCTTAACTTTTTTTTGCACTAGCCAGCCAGACAAGTTGATTAAAAAAATTGCACTAGCTCGTAGATGGTTGCACTAGCCCACAGTAATAATGGTACATTTTGATTGGTTTTACAGAAAAAATATGAGCCAAGAAATACTCTGATTATTGCATATTTATCCTGCTCCCACATTGCTTCCTGCCTCAGCAGAAAAAAAAGACTGCAATCCAGTCACACGCAGTGTGAACCCCCACTGTTTTTTTACCATGTGCCCCTTGCTTCCTCTTTCTTCATCCAGCTCCCCACCAAACCAGAGGATACCATAATAACAAATGTTCAATCAAGCAGTTCTAGCTCTGCACACACAATAGCCAACATCATCCTGCACCTCACCACAATCCTACCCTGACCTGCAGGGCAATGTACTGAGTCAGGCAGAGAAAGACACTCTCATCCCCGGCCCTGTGATTAACTAGACCTGCACTTCGGGAAGTTTTCTTACACTGCAAATTAGCCAGGGGCAGTTCTAGGATTTCTTTGGGGAGAGTTAAATAAACACAGGGGGCTTGGGATGTAAGAAACTTTTACACATCTGTTTATATATACCAGGCACAAAAGTATTGATTTAACATGCTCTGCCCTAACAACAACAGATTTTTCATAAGTTTCTCTTCATCAGCCAAAGGGGAAGCAGTATACAGGCATGATGCTGTACTACCTCTCATTCTGTATAGGATGATCTATGCACACCAGGAATACCTATTTTAACCTTTCAAATTATATATTTTACTAAGGTTTCGCTTTGTACCATACATGCTCCAAAGTATGTTTTTTAGGATGAAATGACATGCTGGGTGGTATTAGGGTGGCACTGCATGGATGGCATTGACTGGTGTGATCCAGTACCCAATAGCTCCGTATGAAGTCTGAGACATCCATTGATTCTCCTGATACAAAATGGCTGCCCAGGGTATAATGAGTTAAGAGGAGCTGTGGACCCCTACACCAGTCAGTAATGGCAACTATGGGTCTATGGGTGGCCACTTCAGTGTCTAGTCTGAAGTGGTGTCAAGGGAAAGTATAGAGTTTACAGACCACCTGGCTGGGCAGACTATATATACATCATAGCATTCTGTCACTGCAGTGTTGGATACAGACACTCAAAAGGGTGGGAAATGAGGCACACTGGTCTTAATATTCTGTGACAAATCAAAGACAAGTTCAGCAAACTGGAAACTAGTGACTTAACCACTCTACCATTGATCACAGCATGCACACTAGCTGGATGTCCTAACAATTGAGTGATAATGACTCGCATCAAGTCTTTTGTTGGTTTCCCACTCTTGAACTGCCAAATAATTGCAGCTCTTGATGCGCTGTTAATCACACCAGGCCACCTGGAACACTGAGGGAGATTAGCAAAAGGACTACAGCCTGCTAAAGTAGGGACTTTTTCAACTTCATTAACAGCCATGAAAAACCTGCACTAGTCAAGATGGACAAGTACAGGGTTATGTACACTAGCCCTGAGCAATTTGCACTAGGTTCAGGGCCAGTAAAACAATGTTAAGATCAAACCCTGATACTGTTACGGTGGTAAGTTCTTATGTAACTGTACTGTCTTACTTCGAGGAAGGCTCAAGACCAGGAGGTCTGAGTCCCAAGCAGTTCTAGGCGTGACCAGGAGAACAACACTGGGAGGAGGACAGATCAGCAGCCCAGAGCTTAGGAGAGAAGGCCCTGAAGTACTGCTAGGCCGAAATTGACCCTGCGCTGAAAGGCGATGTCCAGACTGTGATGCTTGGTGAAGATATGGACAGAACTCCAGGTGGCAGCTGCACAGATGTTCACAGTAGACACATTTCTGAAACAGGCCGTGGAGGCAGCCATACCCCTGGTGGAATTGCCCTTAACCACTCCCAGAAGGTCCTTGTTGTACTTTTGGTAGCAATAAACAATGCAGTTGGCTAACCACTTAGGCCCTATACACATTACACCTTTTTATCGTGTTTTAAACAATTTTTAGCTGTGTTAAAACAGATTAAAAGACTTGCATCCTCGCTGTAGCATGGTAAAACTGTGCTACAATCTGTGTTTAAAAAAAAATGTGTTAAAACTCTGCTCAGAGAAAGGCTTTAGCGTAGTTTTTGACCAACACAGTTGCCTTAAACCGTGTTAACAGCAGTGTGGATGCAAATCATGCTGTAACACGGTTTAAGGCAACTTCTGCCGCACTAACATCACTTTTTTTAGCCTGACAGTACCGAAATGTAATGATCTACTTATATTGCTGAACTCAGAGTGAGCTCTGGGAAAAAATGTTGTATTTTGTTCCTGAATTGGTTTCTGCGCCCAAACACCAGTATCCCAGCATGCATTGCAGCACCTGTAATGCTTTGCGGTTCTGCCGCAGTCATGCTTGGGAGCTTCAGCAGTCAAGCATGGTATCGGAGCGCAGTGTGGACGCTCCGATAACCGTGCTCAAACATGTAAAGTAAAACATTTTCTGATTATGTTTTTAAACACAGGTGACAGTGTGTACAGAGCCTTAGACAAGCACTGTTTGGAAACAGTAGTGCTCTCTCTCCTGGGGGTGAACGAAACAAACTGGTCAGACTTCCTTGCAGCCTGGATCTGGTGCATATAGTACTGCAAAATTCTACGTATGTCCAAAGTATGGAGCAAGGCCTCTCCCTGATATGAGTACTCTGGATGATAAACTAGAAGGTGGATGTATTGGTTCAACGTAAACTCCAACATCACCTTTGGAAGCAACCTAGGATTAGTACGCAAAGACGCCCTGTCTTTGTGAACAACCAAATAACGCTCTTTACACATAAGAGCCTGAAGCTCAGAAATCCTTCAAGCAGAAGTGACAGACAGTGCAGCTTACAACTTGCGGCCAGTTCAAAGAGAGGTAAAGTGAGTTTCTCCAACATAAAATTCAGGTCCCGTGGAGGGTCTGGGTCCTGAATGGGAGGTTTCAGATGCAAAATGCCCCTGTAGAAAGTTACGAGACACCTCAAGCTGAGCCACAGCTCTGCCCTAAATAGATGTATGATATGTAGAGATGGTGGAAAGATGCACCTTGAGTGAGGAATATCCCAAGCCAGAGTCTGAAAGGGGAAGAAGATACTCTTAACACCTGATTCACTGGTCAGGTGGATGAAGGGGTCCAGTTGGCATGAAGCAGCCCAGAGGGTGAAATACTTCCATTTCATTGATACATAGATACATAGACAGTGTCGGCAGATAAGGGCCTATGGCCCACCCAGTCTGCCCAGTTGAGCTTGTAAGTTCAGTTTATGTTTTCCTAGAAGTCTGTTGCCCCTTGCCCCGACCTCCAGAATTCCTTTATGTCTATCCCATGTATTCTTAAATCCCATGATTGTTTCAGCCCCCGCCACTTCCTCTGGCAGGGTGTTCCACTTGTCCACCACCCGATCTGTGAAGAAATTCTTCCTCACGTTTCCTCTGAATTGTCCTCCCTCCAACTTCATCCCATGCCCTCTAGTCCTGGAACATTTTTTTTGCTCAAAAATAGTGTATTCCTGCACCCTGTTCCTCCCTGTAAAATACTTGTATGTCTCTATTAGATCCCTTCTCTCCCTCCTCTACTCCAGGGAGTACATGTTCAGTTCCTTCAACCTGTCCTCATAGGATTTGTGATGTAATCCATGCACCATCTTTGTTGTCCTCCTCTGAACCATCTCTACCCTGTCTACGTCCTTACATAGGTAAGGTCTCCAGAACTGACACTGTACACTGTACTCCTGGTGGGGCCTCACTAGTGTCTTGTATAGTGGAATTATGACCTCCCTTTTCCTGCTGGTGATGCCCCTGCCTACGCATCCCAGCATCCTATTTGCTTTACCTGGTGCCTTGTCACACTGTTTCCCCTACCTTGAGGTCAGAAGAGATAATAACCCCAAGATCCCTTTCCTGCTTGGTGCATGCCATATCCTCACCCCCCAACTGATATATTGTGCCAGGGTTTTTGTGCCCCATATTCATATTTCATGGTGTGAGAGGCCTCGTGGAGGGTTTTCCTAGCAGCCACCAGGATGTCTGCGACTCTAAAGGACACCCCGAAGGGGGTGATCGCTAGATCCACAGGAGCCATGCATGGAGATGTGGGGACTTTAGGTCAGGATGGGACTAGGGTGCCCTAGTCCTGGGAGAGCAAGCCAGTGCACAGGGGAAAAAGCACTGGAGGTTCCACTGCTAGTTATTGCAGCAAATGGAACCAGATATGTTGCAGCCAGAAGGGAGCTATGAGAATCATCTCTGTTGCTTCCAGCTATAGCGTGAGCAGAACCCTCTGTAGGTGCGGGAAGGGAGGAAAGGCGTACAGAAACCTCCCTTTCAAGGAGAGGGACAATGTGTCTCACCAGAAAACTACTGGCCCCGGACTGAACAAGCAGAAAAATGGCAGTTTTGTGTTGAGTGGGGACGCAAAAAGGTCCAACTCTGGACGACCCCAACTGTTGTTCAAACACCATGGTCAGAAGCTCCCACTCATGAGCCCATGACCAGTTGCGACTGAGACTGTTGGCCAGGATGTTCTGGATGCCTGGAACATGTACTGCAGAGAGCTCCAGACTGTGCTCGATCATAGCCCAATATCGGACTCTCATCGCCTCCCGACGCAGGGAGTAAGAGTGAGTCCCCCCGCTTATTGATGCAATACACCACACACATGTTGTCCATCTGCACTGGCAGAGGACTGGGAAGGAGATGAGTCTGAAAGGCCTGTAGAGCATAAAGGACTACTCTCAAATCCAGGACACTGATATGGAGACCTTGTTCCAATTCCATCCAGGTACCCTGGGTCTGGTGATTAGCTGGATGAGCACGCCATCCCAGGTCAGACGCATCCATTGTGAGAATCTGGTTGGTGGTCGAGAGTTAAAAGGAGACTCCCCCAAAGGAGGTTGGCCTGCTCCAGCCACTACGATGGGACTCTCCAGCTGGTCCAGGTCATCAGTGTGTTTAGTCCCACTGGACCTGTAAGGTCCACTGAAGAACCTGCATGTGCAGACGGGCCAGGAAAACTGTGGCAATGGCTGCTGCCATGTGTCCCAGGAGTCGCAGGAACACCCTGGTGGGGACCTGGCAACTGGAGGAAGCCAGACAGGCCTGACCCACCAATCATTCCTCCCTGGCCGTGGGCAGAAAGGCCATACCCTGGGTAGTATCCAGAACTGCCCCATGTGTTGAAGGTGCTGGCATGGAGAGAGGCAGGACTTCAGCAGATTGATGGTGATCCCCAAGGCCTGAAATAAATGGAAGGTGTATTCCAGAGTCTGAACAAGGTGATCACTGGAGGGGGCTCCTAGCAGCCAGTTGTCCAGGTAGGGGAACACGTAGAAGCCCTGTCTCCACAGAGTGGCCACTACCACTGCCAGACACTTGGTAAAGACCCTGAGAGCTGAAGAAAGGCCAAAGGAGAGGGCCCGGAATTGAAAATGGGCCCCCTGAAAGTGGAAGTGGAGATGGGCAGGAAAAATCTGGATATGTAAGTAGGCATCCTGCATGTCCAGAGAGCAGTGCCAGTCCTCCTGGTGCAAAAGGGGCAACAACCCTTGAAGAGTGACCATCCTGAAATGCTTGTACTCGATGTACAGGTTGAGATGAGTCAGGTCCAGGATGGGCCAAAGATCCCCGGTCTTTTTGGGAACCAGGAAGAAGTGGGAGTAAAACCCCCTTCCCCACTGAGCCAGAGGCTTTTGGGGGTATGAGGAGTTTACATACTAAAAGCCAGCAGAATAGGCCAAATGGTCTGTCTTGTCTGCTTGAAAGCCAGCAACCTAATAGCTGCTCGCCTTACCATCCCCCCCAACCCCCAAGAGGGTCTTCATTTGTTTCAATTTCCCCTTGTACCTATCCCACCCTTTCTTGAAGCCCTCCACTGTCTCCCAGGCAGTGCATTCCTCGGCGCCACCAGCCTCTCAGTGAAAAAATGCCTCCTACGCTCCCCCTTATAATTTCCCCCCTCCAGCTTCCACTCATGGCCCCTGGTTGTCTCCCCCCCAACCTAAACAGCTCCTTTGTTTCACTCCTGGTTATTCCCTTTACATACTTGAAAACCTCTATCATGTCTCCCCTATCCCTCCTCTCCTCCAGTGAGTAAAGCCCAAGCTTTTCCAATCTCTCCTCATAAGGCCTCCCCTCCATGCCCTGAATCATCCTGGTTGCTCTCCTCTGAACCCTCTCCAGCAGTACTATATCCTTCTTCAGATGAGGTCTCCAGAACTGTGCACAGTACTCAAGCTGCGGCCTGACCAAGGCATTATACAGAGTTTACCGGAGGATTTTGTATAGGCCACTGTAGGAATTTTAGAGTGTGACCGTGTTCTGTGATTTGAAGCACCCAGTTGTCCGTGGTTATTTTCCGCCACCCATTGAGGTGGAGGGAAAACCGACCCCAGAAAGCTTCCCCCAGAACCCTTGCTGGGGGGGGGGATCGACTTAGGAGTCAGGAGGTGGGGGTGAGCACTGGGAAGGCAGTTGCGGGTGCCTTTGGGGCTCTGGCAACTGCAGCTGTGGGGACCGACGCTGCCTTTTAGTTGCCCTGCCCTTTTTCAGGCTGTCAGGATTGTTTATGGGAGGAGCATTGAAAGGAAAGACGCTGATCCACTCTAGACTGGGTATGGTAGAGCAAATGAACCATCCGAAGGGCTCGACCAGGCTCCTGGAGGGTGGAGATTAAGCCCTGAATATCCCCACCGAAGAGGATAGAGCCCCAAAAGGGGGCGTCCAAGATGCTGAACTGCACATCTGAGGCAAAGCCAGATATCCGGAGCGACAAATGGCACTAGAGGCAGACTCCAGCAGCTGCACCCCTGCCTGAGGTGTCCATGGCATTGTAGGAAGCCCGGAGAACGTGGTTGCCAATGTTGGAACCCAACTTAAGGAGCTGGGAGAGTTGCATCTTGGCAAGATCTCTGGTAAAGCCTGCTCAAGATCTCTGGCTTGTTCCCAGAGGGCAGTCTGATGTTGGGCCATATGGGCCAGGTAGTTAATGGCCCATATAGCCAGGGTAGTGGATGTGAAAACCTGCTTACCCAGGTGGTACAACTGCCTGGACTTCCTGTCTGGGGGGAAGGGCACTAATGGTGACATCATAGGAGTCAGTCGGGGTGGCACCATCACCGGGAGGACATCCCACTGCCTTAAATGAATGGCCAGGCGATGCCTCTCTGGGTCCTGCTCCTTCGGTTCCCAGACTATAATGGACTGGATGTGCCACATGACATCCATAAATGATGGATCGTCATGAGGGGACATGGGAATCACCCTAGGGGGCTGTTCACCCTCTGAAGACTCCCCTGGCAAGGAGGAGGACTCTGAGCCATCTGAATCGCCCTGGTTCATTTCATCTGGGTCACTTTCTGTCAACGGGTGCTTATCCTGGCAAGAGCCAGAGCCGATGTTAGGGTCCTCCGAGGTCGAGACCCGGAGGACCCCAACATCTGGGATTTGGTGGTACCAGACCGGCCCAGATCCTGGACGGCAGGTCGTTTGGGATGCTGGGGGCGGGCCTTGAGGAGTGGGGGTCTGTCTCTGATCGAAGGACCACCACACAGAGAAGAGGGTGTTGTAGTCCACCAGAGGTGGAAATTTTGGACCAGTGGGTATGGATAAGTCCACTTTGGGTAACGGTATGATGGCAGTGGGTCCGGCATAAGGTACCCTGGCACAGAGCCACCTGGCAGTGGCTGGGTCAGGATTCGGCAGCAGCACAGGCTGCAGAAGAGGTGATGCTGGTGCCTGGCATGCTGGCTGGAGCAGTGACAGTACTGGTGGTGGCCCAGTGGGCGTCAGCAGGGAGCACCCAGGCGGGAGAAGGATCTGCTAGCGTTGGGCAAGCCAGAGAAGCCTGGGGGGGGGGGAAGACCTCCCAGACAAAAGCAGAGGCATTGCCAGGTTAGTAGCCTGCTACGGGTGCTGCATTGAGGGACTGGTGTCGGGTACTGTAGAGAGGACCGACATAGGCAGCACCTTGGCTGTGGGGTCGACGGTGGAAGAACCAATGCCCGAGACACCACCACCACCCGAGCCTCCTGGCTGAGAGCCCATGGAAGAAATGGGACTGGGAGACAGGAGATGAAGTCCCCTATCCAAAGGAGCCGCCACCTATAATGGCAATAAGGGTAGGTGGCTGTGCCACTGGCAGCCTGGCAGAGGAAAGGACTGGCGGCACTGGGAGAGTCAACCCCCCACGGGAGGACAATGCCAATGCGGTTGAGGGTTTGTGAGACGATCATGAGCGGGAATCCTACTGGTGTTGACCAGCTGCAAGAGCCATCCTCAAAGTAACATCTGCATATTTTAGGCATGATGGCTAAAGCCTATAAAATCATCTACCAAATTATATACTGGAAAAATTGATAATTAGTAGAGTAAGTAGTCCAAACTGAAGATCATCTGTGGGCATTGGAATTCTGTGTACAGCCTAGAAGAACAAGCGTGGGTAGGGCCTCTTTCTTTAGAGGGCCAGATTTGTGGAATTCTTTGCCAGTTCACCTTAGAGCAAATTTAATAGCATAAGAAATTGGCTATTACAAGAAGGCTCCAAACCACAAATCTGCTGCCCTGATTATGATGCTGGTTAAATATTGTGTGTGTTGGCTTTTAAATTTAGTTTTTTTTTTATTTCTTTTTATGTATTGAATATTATTGTAACTGTGACTCTGTATTATATTAATGTTGTTTTTATCTTCATGTGCTAGTGTTTATAATCGTGCATGTGTTAATGGAGTGGTACCCATTTGTTTGCACAGTTGGGGTTGATCATGTTCATGGTATTTTGAAAATCATGAATAAAATTTTTACTACTAGATATTATATATTTTTTAGTTTCTGTAGTTTTATTTATTTATTTATTTGCTTTTGGTAACCGGGTGGGTGCACTAGACATAGAGATGCCTATTTTCAGGCACAACCCGGGAGTATACAAGTGAAAAATACATGAGCAGTACACTGTGACACAGCACAAGGGAGAGGTAGACAATAGGATAATCAGCGATACAAACAGTATTAACAAGTAGATTGTTATACAGTGTTCAACAAATATAGCCAGTGCAGGTAGAAAAGTAAAACTAAACAAAACAAGTGTAAATAGATCTGTGTTAGAGCTATTTGTGTAATTGTAGTCCCTTGATTTTTTTTTTCTTTTATATTGCAGGTCCTGTTTTTATTGTCACTGTAAAGCATTTTGATAACTCTATAAATAATGTATTTTATTATAGTGAGTGATTGCTGTAGGTAAACAATTTTGTTTAAAGTCAGACAAATCGCCTAGGGGTAAGCACATTTGCTCACCACCCGGGGACCCAGGTTTGTGTCTTATAACCAGTAAGGATCCCGGTCTGCACTAGCAGAGACTGAGCACTGTCCACGAGGGATGGTCAGTGCTAATGGGCTGGGTCACTGGCATCTGGTGCTGCTTGGTCTAGGGGTTGGGGATAAAGCAGCACAGACCGAGTCCCCATTCCGAAAATGCTCAGGTGGGAGTAAAAGCAGAGCTGCGAAACCAACCCTGACTTTGCCTTATGTTTGCATGTCACAAACCGGGCCCTGTGCCAGACATCTCCCCATCCACCAGGGAGTTTGATTGGTTGTCTCTCCTAGGCTGGTCACCCATTTAGAGCTGTGAGTAGCAATTAGAGGGAACTATGGGAGTTCTCTCCTGTAGCAGAGGAAAGTGAAAGGGGCACATAAAGGAGGGTCTGTCTGTGAGGGATAATGAAGAGGATAAAAATTAATAAAATACAGTTTGTAAACCAGTTTATAAAAGTTGTGTATTTGCTTCAAGATACAGGTAAAATGCTCTCCAAGTACAAGGTACTGTGGTCTCTTATTACTGTGAAATCTCTGAAGCCAACTGATTTGTTTACTGAAAGCAGTGTTCACTATAGTGAGGTGTTACTCAGCCAACTTAGGAAATAATGGGAGTCATCATGAGTTTTCACTATACAAAGGGTTCACGATGGCAAGGGCACACTGTAATCAGTATGGTCCATGGCATGTGAGTTTTAATATGTGGGGCCTGATGGACGTAGAGTCTGCTCTTTGTATTTTATTTAATTTAATATATATATATATATATATATATATATATATATATATATATATACACACACACACACACTGTGTGTGTATATATATATATATATATATTTTTTCTCTTTTCTCTGCTCAGCGGGCCCTCATCTGCAGCGTCCTCCTCAGCCTTGTCATCCACTGTCTCTGAGTCTTATGTACCTGCCTGGTACACAGTCCCACAGTTTGCTCCCTGTGGTGGAGCTTCCAAGGTTCCTCAAACCTTGGGGAGAGTTTAGCTTGGATGTGATGGACAGGAAGCCCTGTAGGTGGTGCCGGACCTGCGGGAGGATGCCGCATCATGCTGCCTCAGCCAGCAGTCTTTTCACTTATTCTCCTGTCCCCCAGGTGCTTTGTGGGCAATGACTGCAGTGACATGAGCATGCATGCATGCTCCCATCACAGTCAGGAAGCTCCCACCCTCCCTCCGGGACTCCGCTTTATCGTCATCTACAGTCACCTAGGTAGTGGTAGTGCAGTAGAGTGCATGTCCCTTCCTCCCCGGAGGAGGAGGAGAGTGTCTTCTGGGATGCTCAGTCCTCCTCCTCCCCGAGCTTGCTCCTGATCCCAGGTCACTGTCATCGTGAGTGGTATGCTGCTGCTGCCATGACAGGCCAGATTCCCTTCTGCTCCGTGATTACTGTGTGCAGTAATGGATGGTTAGAGCACTGGCTCGGGAACTTACTACTTCAGACCCCACTAAATAAATACTCACTCTGACCTTGGGCAAATCATTTATAACCTCCCAGTCCTCCAGTCCACCCAGCTGGGGAAACGGGTTGTAGCAGGACCCCACTGGAATCGAGATGTTGCATCTCATCTGAGCTATCCTGGGTAAATAAACTATAAAATAAATTGTACTATTTAGTATGTAAAATTGCTAATTTTCAATAAATTGTAATAAACTACAGTATTATGAATTATGCAATTATTTCCTAGCTGATCAGTAGTTGTGTTTATAGTTCTTACTAGAGGATTGCACAGGGACAGAGTCACTTTGCAGATCTGACTTTCGGCTCAACAGAGCAGGCTGTCCCTGACCGAGAAATGGCATGCTTACAGCTTGCTGTTTGCTGCTGTCCCAAGGTGCTGGTTGCAGTGTGACTTAAGCTAGTGATCTCAGAAACGTGGGAGTAATTACTTTCAAACCACAACTTACATTTTCTGGTACCCCTGTTGTCATATTTGTGACCAAAAAAATTCAAAGGGAATGACTCAAAAGGAAAACAAAATTGGATTACATTAGAAAAATGTTAAACCTTGTAATACCAAAGAGAGGAAAAAAAGAGCACATTGGGTGGAACTCGTAGAGTGTGAAACAAACTAGCATGTCAGAAATGCCTACTTTCTAAAGTCTGTCCTTGCCCCTGAAAAATCAAAGGCTTGGTGACATATTTTTCCAGCTGGAACCCTAATTGCTCCCCGTAGATGGAGTCAGTCTCCCCCTCCCCACAAAAAAGAAAAACTATTAAAAATAGAAGTGTGTTTGTGATACAGTGTAATGTAGCATTTGAAGAAACCAAGATTCAGAAAATAGCTTGTTCAAAAAGGTTTGAGGTTTTATGTTGGGTTTGTTAGCCACAAGCAAAGCTGGCCTTAGCACAATGCAAACTGTGCATCTGTACCGGGCCCCCAGAAGCAAAGGAACCCCCCAAAAAACCTCAGCATCCAGTTGTCTTTATTTCTCACTGTCTTTTGTGTCTCTGTCCAAAATTCTCCAGAATTTATCACCGATTTGTGCATCTCATCTCCTGGAGATTACGGTCTTAAGTTTTTTTTTGTTTTTTTTTGTGAGTGCAAAAATGACGAAACCATCTGAAATGGAAGATATTGAATTGTCTGCTGTAAACAAATGTGTCCTATGTGTCCAGGACCATCTTGAAAATTAGCTTTCTCAATGATGTAACTGCCTGGTTAAATAAAGTTTGATTGGTTGATAAGGGGAGGCCACTTTCTACAGGGATGAGGATGTTTCTTGGTGTTCTTCCAGTCTCGATATGGGTCCCCAGTAAGGAGGTTTGCACAGAGCCCTGAGACTGGTAGGGCCAGTCTTCCACCAGTTACATAGTCCACCCCACGTTGTGCCCCAGCGGCTCTCGGGAGTGGAGTAAGCCCGGGGTGTGTAGCGGAGCGATATTAGGACTGATAGGGGCCGATGGATGCAGGAGCAAAAAAAAAAAAATAATGTTGGTTATTTATGGCTGGCAGTATAGCCTAGAGGTTGGAGTAACGAGCTGTGAACTAGCTTGGTACATCCAGCAGACCAAACCTGGGTTTGATTCTCACAGCCTCCACTTGCATACTGTGTGACTCTGAGCAAGTCACTTAACTGCCCATTGCTCCCAAGTCGCCCGTGAAAACAGGCACTTGTGCCCTAGGGGGCCTTACCCGGTTACCAAAGACTAAAATGAAAATTAAAAAAAAAATAAATAAAAAATGAGCGCGTTCTTCCTTCAGATCGCAGAAAATGCATAGTAAAATGAAAAAAAATGGGGTATGAATTTCTTTATGCAGTTCAAGTTAATTAGACTGGATTCCTAGTTTTAGGTGTTATGGGTTGGCTTTAGGACCTCTGGCTGCATTTAAGTTGATTATGTAAGCAATAAGACATAAGAAGTGTATTATGGTGATCTGTTTACTAGTGAGCATTTTTAATGTTCTAATAACTAGTTTGTAAAAATGCATTACAACCAGGTGGCTGTAATTGCTCCTTGTCAGTCAAGTTTGCACTGTGAGCAGGGCAGCACTAGTCACACAGCTGCCAAAGTAATCTAAAAATGGCCACTACTAATTATAAAAAACAAGACATGGGTGGATGTGTGTAAACCAGAATTTTGGCATCTACACTTTTTAAAGGAAAACTGTCAAATGAGCTCCCACCCTGAAAAGCTTACCCCAGGTTTAGCTTTTTATAGTAAGAGCGATGTTTTTCTCGTGCCGCATTTTACTGTGTTTTAATGCCAAAAAGTCCGCTACCCGGAAGTATGGCGTACACGGGGGCTCCATTTGCTGTAAAAGTGCAGTGCTGCAACACTCGCTTCAATACTTTGTATTGAAGTGAGCAGTCTTGGCCTTGCTACAGCAAATGGAATCTCCCCATCTGCCATACTTCTGGATACGTGAACTTTGGCATTCACTCTGATAAGTTGCAACTGCGAAAAAAACACTGCTCTACTGTAAAAAGCTAAACTGGGGGGTAAGCTTTTTGGCGGCAGGAGTCCCTGTTTTCGACAGTTTTGCTTTAATATTTATAAGAATTGAGTACTAGAAAATATTGATGGTGGATTGTTTCACTCTCTTAAAGGCACCTTTCTCAGTGCTGCGCACAAATAAAAGTAAGCTCAGTTACTTCTATAGGAGCTCATCTGTGGTAAAACCAGCTTTTTGGGGGTATACCCCCAAAGGAAGGGAAGGGATTGTAAATTGTCCTCGAGGCGCTAGCGGTGCAATCCTTTTCTACTTTCCTCTTGCTTGCGACGCCCCCACACTCCATTTTATGACATAGGGAGAGCGTGGATGTGTGTGCCATTCAGGTATATGGAGCGTGATTTGAAAATGTAGTTTTCAGCTATTCAAGAGGCCATTTGGTAAAACCGGAGCCAGGGTTCCACTATCGAGCCTCTTGGTAGTGAACCCTGGCTCCAGTTTTACCAAATGTTAACTTAAATGTCCGAAAACTGTGTTTACAAATCACACTTTATTGACTTGCTTGGAGTGTGCTCCCATGCTCTCCCTGTACCAATGTCATAAAACATCGGAGTAAGGAGGCTTGGCTAGCAGCAGGGAAGTGGAAAGGGATCAAGCCGCTATCCCCTTGGGGGCAGTTCATGATATTTTCCCTTCCTTCGAGGGTATAATGAAAAAACTGCTTTTACCACAGAGGAGCTCCCATGGAGGTAAGGGAGCTTCCTCACATTTGTTTAGGATTTTGAAAAATGGCAGGAAAGGTTCTCCTTAAGATCTTAGCTCAGCCCGTGGCAGCATTAGCACATGCCAATGACCTGATCTTGATTTCCCTGTCTAAAATGGGATTACAGAAGAAGCTTGATAAACTTGTAAAACTTCGTGATGACTTGGCATTATTATTAACATGGATTAATTAAAAGCTGACTTTGGGCTTAAACAGAGTAAATATTAAACGGCAAAGCTATTGATATGACAATGTCTTATTGTTATCTAGGGGTACATTTTTCTAGTAATGTCCTCTGGGCTATTTACCTAAAACATGTGAATAATAAAATCTCTCAAACTGTCCAACTTTTACAAAGATTTAGCTATAGGTATGAAGGTAAGACTCTGATTCCATTACAGTAGAAGCCGCTTAACTGGGGCGTCCTGGTGGCAGACTTTTTGTCCCGATTAAGTGGCCATCCCCTTTAACAGAAGTGATTTAAAATGCCATCTACTGTATACCCTGAGTTCACACTACCACCACCTGTGGAGCACATTTCTGGACGGGCATCCCCCGTACCTCTCCCAGGTCTCTACAATTTGCCCTTGCCACCAATCTCCCTAAGGTGTCTCACAATCATGCACTCGTCTAAAGTAGATCTCCTGCTACAACTGAGTCCGGTCTCTCGAATGATTTCTCTCAAGGGAATCTGTCCCCCCCCCCCTCCCCACAGTGTTCACTTGGCTATCCTCATCCTGGGACTTATGTCCCTCCACTCTGACACTGCCCCTGGCCTGGGTAGTGGCAGTGACAGGTCCTCCCTCCACTGCTCAGTGACCGATTTTACGTTCTCAAACCTCATGGCCAATGCCGTAGGTCCCCGCTATCCCCCTAGCGGATTGTTGCCAAGACTCCTCCTGTCCCAAATCAGGACAGTGCGTCGCCGGGTCCGGAGGCTAGTAATCAAAAGGTCCCCCCAGAGGACTCCTCCTGTGGCTATCCGTACTGACCCTTGCCTTATCTGGAGACATCGAATTAAATCCCGGCCCCTCCACCTCCGACTCTCCCCAGAAATGGTGGATGGGCAAGGGTTTGAAAGTAGCTCACCTCAACATTCGGAGTCTACTTCCCAACCTCGATGAGCTCGCCGCATGGGCCACTCTCTACAAGCCCGACATCTTGGGGATAACTGAGACCTGGCTCAAACCCCAGATTCCTGACTCTGCCTGTGGGCTCCCTGGTTATGAGTTCAAATGGTTGGACAGAACCGGGAGCAAAAGGGGTGGCGGCATCCTGATTTACTATAGGACCCACCTCAACGTATCCCTTATAAACCACACCTCCTTGCTGCCGTCATCCTGTGAGCTCCTCCACTCCGTGCTGCTACTTGGCAACGCCAAGAAACTGCACGTGGTGTGTACCTATAACCCACCCAAGGGAGGGCTCCAGGGCCTTGCCCATCTCCTTGATACTGTCTGTCCCAGCACCGGGGACAACGAACTCCTAATCCTGGGGGATGTGAACCTAAACTGGGCAGGGGATAACGTCAAGCAGTTCGAGGCCTTGCTTGCCACCCAAACCCTGACACAACTTGTAAAGGAGCCCACCCGACGAAAGGCTAACGGCACTTCCTGCTCCCTTCTGGACTGGATCATGTCAAATCATCCCGAGAGGATCTCCTCTGTAGGGACCCTACCCGACGCCATCTCTGACCACTCTCCTCTTCTCTGTATATGGAATATCCCACCCTAAGGTCCCCACAAAATCATCCAGGTCGAAACTTTGCCAGATTTAACCCGGACCTGTTCATGGAGGAACTAAGGTCACGGACTGGACAGAAGTCCACAGAGCCCAGGACCCCTCCTCCGCCGTCGCCGCGTTCCACAACATCTTTGTGGATCTACAAGATAGGCATGCCCCTATCACTAGGCGTAGGGTCCATGGGACAGCCACCCAGTGGCTACATGGGGGTCTCCTCTCCCTTATGCGAGCGAGAGACAAGTGCTCTGCTCGGTTCAAACGCTCACACGATACTGCCCTGTTTCAGCAATACAGAAAACTCAGAAATGAGTGCAAGAAAACTATCAGGGGGCCAAAAAGTGACTTCTGTAAGGCCACCCTTCTCAGCTCTGCAAAAGACCCCAGACGGTTCTGGAGAACCATCCAAACACTAGTCAGTGGTCGCTCCAACTCGGGGTCACTGACATGCTTATCGGAGTGTCTCCTGCAACAATCCCCACGTGATTGCCAATGCTCTTAATTCCCATTCACTGACCTCCCTACCATCCTCCCACCTTGGGTCTCTGACCTGGAATTCAAACTGCTCTGCTTCGACCCAAGCGGGAGTCTGGTCTGCCCTGCCCTCCATTCCACCTAAGGGTGGTATCGATGTGGTGCGGTCTCTTCTTCAAGGCCTCTCCCAGAATGCAAGCCCTGGCCTAGATAACCTGGAGCCCAAGCTACTCAAACTTGGCCCCCCTCATAGCCTCCCGGTGGCCCATCTTCAACCTATCCCTTAGCCAGGGTCTGATCCTGATATCTGGAAGGTTGCCAAGGTCGCTCCCTGTCCCTAAGCAGGGCGACCCCAAAATCCTGGATAACTACCGTCCTATAGCCATCCTCTAGGCTGTCAGTAAGCTCCTGGAAAAGGTGGTAGCCAAACAACTCTCGGAGTATATCCACACCAATGAACTGCTGTCCCCTGCCCAACACGGCTTTCGTGAAGGGCACAGCACTACTACGGCACTCATCTCTGTCTCTTCCAGCATCAGAGCAGCAATGGATCTGGGACAACTCTCAGGTGCTGTGTCAATTGACTTATCCAAGGCCTTCGACCTCGTTGACCACGACCTGCTTGCCTTGCAGATGAGGTCCCTTGGTTTGTCCCCCTCTGCTCTAAATTGGGTCTCTGACTATCTGCATGGCAGAAAACAACTAACTAAATTCAACAGAGTCCTCTCTGCCCCCCTGCCTGTAACCTCTGGTGTCCCACAGGGCGCAGTGCTGGGTCCCCTACTCTTTTCCCTGTTTATTAACAATCTGCCTGCTGTGGTCACCAGTTGCCGAGTTACCATGTATGCGGATGACCTGGTCCTCCTGGCCCACTCCTGTGATCCAGCCACTCTTAACCGTCACTTATCAGAGGACCTCCAGAACATCCAGGCATGGCTCTCCAACCATAAACTGGTCCTTAACCAGAAAAAACCAGGCCATGCTATTCGGCTCCTCAGCCAAAATTCGGCCTCTTCAACTCCCCTGCAAATCAACTATGATGATGGTACCCTCTTCCTACTGTGACCTCCCTTAAATATCTTGGTGTGACGCTTGATCCCCAACTGGACCTGGGAAGTCACATCCATAATGCCTGCAGTGGGGTAAACCGTAAGCTGGGGCTGGCCTACAGGGCTCGGTACAACCTCACCCCTGCGGCTCGTCTAGCTCTTGCCAGGGGAGTATTACTCCCTTCCCTTAGCTATGGTTCCATCCTATTTGCTCATACTTCCAAGGCCCTCCTAAACAAGTGGAGCACGACTTACAACATCTGTCAGTTTGCCCTGGCCGCACCCCGCCTCACCCATCACTGTGAACTCCTATGATAAGCTTGGTTGGCTATCCCCGGTCAATCACCTTAACTTTAGCACTGGGTGCCTCATGAGCAAAGTAATCAGCTCCGGCACCCCTCCGGAACTGGCCCGGTTTCTCGCCCCAGCTGACCTCTCCCCTACCCTCTGAGATCCCAGGGCCCTGGCCTACTAAATGTACCTACCACCGCACCATCATGGGGACGACTTTGCTGTTCATGCTCCCAGGCTTTGGAACTCCCTTCCTGAAAGTGTCTGCACTGCCCCTTCTCACAAGTTTTTCTGGACCTCCTGTGGGAACATCTTAGCTGGCCTCTTGCTACGAATGCCTAAAGCCTCCCTAGCACATAGTTCGGTGCCCACTGGGCTGGCCCTCCCGTGCTGCTACCTTACTCCCTCCACCTCACTGACTGACTCTATGGTTTTCCTACGCTATTATTCTTTGCCTGCCTGCTGGTCATTGTAATTTATTTCTCAACTGTATCTTGCCCCCAGTATTAGTAACTGGGTGTACTTTCCAATTAAATGTAAAACTGTCTTTCTCTCCTGCTTGTTGTATTGATGTACTTGTTATACCCTATTGCACTCTCCCGGGTCGTTCCTGAAAATAGGCATAAAACTTGTCTAGTGTACCTACCCGGTTAACAAAGACGAAATAAATAAATAAATACCCCTTTCATCAGCTACGGAGGGAGGGAGCACGGCAAGCAGTGGGGAGAATGGTGGCACCATAGATACCATCAGATTCAGTTCAGAGTGTGTGTGTGTGTGTGTGTGTGTGTGAGAGAGAGCAGGAAAGATTTCACAGTCCAGTACATGGCAAGTTATGTTTTTTTTCTCCAGTATAGTCGCGCGCTCTCTCTCTCTCTCTCTCGATGGGTTTAATTGGAGAGTGTGGCAAGAAGTGATTCTCTGCCCGTGGTATTGCCAAGATCGGACTACAAACTGGAAACAAGAAAGGACAGTTTCGGCAGGTAGGGCAGAAAGTGATTGAAGAAAAACAAAACAAAACCGGAGAGCTGGCAAGAAGTGATTCTCTCTCGGCACGGTGCAGGCAATTTGCGTGCGTGAGAAAGAGCCGAAGAGATTTCAAAACAGGGCAGAAAGTTATTTAAAAAAAAAACAAAAAAAAAACAGACAGCTATGTAGGGCAGAAACGAGATTTCTCAAAAAAGAAAAAAACAGAACTGGAGAGCTGGCAGCAGCTTGCGTGTGAGAAAGAGAATCGAGCAGGTGTTAACACAGATTAGCCCATAATCGCCCGCTCGTTTAGGTGTCACAGAAATGAATGAATGCCACTGAATGGGACTGATTAATGGTTGGCTCACTGAGATGCTGAAGAGCTTAATCATCCCATATATCCGGTGCCCACATCCCACTTAAAAGGAGTGCACCTCCATTGAAATACATGGCCACTTAATCGGTTCCTGGAGGGACATCCCAGTAAAGTGGACATCCCATTTATCTGCGTCACAATTAAGTGGCTTTTACTATATCAAGAACAGTTGAGGCTAAAATGTTCCCTGAAGCTATCTGTGCTAGTGAAATCGGGGGGATATATTAATATTGACAGTTTGGAACAAATCCTGGTAGAACTTATAAGAAATGTCTAGGTCTTACATACTGTACAGCTCCAGTCCACTCTAAAATTGGGGCAGCTGCCTCGAAAGCTTTGACTGTTCTATCATTAGCTGCTGAATTAGATTATAGTGTATAGTGGAATGTTGTTGTTCACTGAAATCTAGCATTCTCAAAATGTTGTTCTGCTGCATTAGTGACGTCCGTAGTATAGCAGAACCAGAAAGTGGCTTCCGCAGGACAGCAGAACGACTTTTTGTTCTGCTGCAGTGGGGACATCACACATGGTGTCCTCGAGCAGCAATCTGACAGTTAGTCTTATTTTAAAAAGAAAGATGTAGTATTTTTTTTTTTTTGAGGCAATGACGTTACACTATACAGAACAGTGCATGTGTACCATTTAACGGCAGGGCTGTTCTTTCACATCGGTACTATGACGACTGATTACCTCTCGAGCTGCGCTCTCGAGGTAATCTCTCGTTGTAGTACCAACTCGGTGAAAGAATAGCCCTGTTGTTAATTGGTACTCATGCACTTCCTGTATAACATGTCCAAGAAAGGTTGAACCTGGTATGGTTTTCAGAGAGAAATGTAAGTAAAGGCAGTCTGCCTCCGTTCGCCTTAAAAACCTTTTATAATCTGTTACTGTAAATGGTTTTTTGTTATCTGTGGAGATACATTGACGTGGGTATTAACTATAAATAAGCAAAACTTATCAAAATTACTTTATAAGACTGCCAGGCAGAAGGACCTGGCGGATGTCAAAATTTCCAGCTTAACAACCTGGCTTGCCAAAAATGTTACACTGAATTCAGTTACACACCATATTTGTATATTCTTACTGATCAAAAACAATGCAATGTTATTGCACTTTATAGATTTGAATGTTTTCCAAGTGAAATACATTAAAAAAGGGTATAATAAACAAAGAGAGCTCAGTTGCTGAGGTTTGTGACTGTAACCAGGGAGCTTTTGAGGAAGCAGCAAAAGCCCTGAGCTCCCATCATTTTCCATAATATTTTTTGTACAAACCAAATTTTATTGGTAAAAAGTGTAAGAGTGGATGTTTAATGTGTCCTAGTCTGGAAGTATTGGCAAAACACGTGGAAATAATGCCTCCTCTGTGGATTTTTTCGCTCTTAAGAAACATAGAAACATAGAATTTGATGGCAGATAAGGACAGCTTGGCCCACCCAGTCTGCCCATTTCCCTACCTGATGGATAAGCTGCAGATTCTAGTTAATCAACAGCTTACTTCCTCCTGCCCCCCACTAGAATTGCCTGATGCCTGTCCCATGCATTCTTGAATTCTCCCACTGTTCCTGACTCCACAACCTCCTCCGGAAGGCTGTTCCATGCATCCACAACTGTCTCTGTGAAAAAATACTTTCTAACATTACCTCTGAGCCATTCCCCCATCTTCAAATTGTGCCCCCTTGTTCTTGCACATCTCTTCTTCTGAAAGATACTACCCTCTTGTACCTTGTTAATTTCCTTGAGATACTTGAAAGTTTCTATCATGTCTCCCCCCCCACCCCCTTTCCTCAAGGGTATACATATTAAACTGCTTTAGTCTCTTCTTGTATGTCTTCTGGTTCAGATCTTGCACCATTTTGGTTGCCCTCCTCTGAACAGCCTCCACTCTGTCTCTGTCTTTGTGGAGATGGGGTCTCCAGAATTGCACGCAGTACTCCAGATGGGGTCCCACTAACTGTCTGTAGAGAGGGATAACAACTTCCTGTTTTCTACTGTTGATACCTCTCCTTATGCATCCCAGTATCCCCCCCATCCCCCCAGCCCTCCTTACTGCCTTCTCACATTGCTTGCCCACCTTTAGGTCATCTGATATAATTACTCCTAGGTCTCATTCAGTTTTTGTTGTTGTTATTAACTCACCATCCCCCCCCCATTATGTACTCTTCCCCTGGGTTTTTGTTTCCCAGATGCATTACCTTGCACTTCTTTGCATTGAATCTGAGCTGCCACGTATTTGACCATTCCTCCAACCTTGCCAAGTCCCTTGCCAGCCACAATGGGAGAAGTGGCTCACATCTTCTTGAGGACCCAAACCCTGCTGATGCACCACCCGGGGGAGCGACCCTAACATTCTCACCTTTGTTCGGACTTTTCTTCCTACTATTTTGGGGCTTTCTGAAGATGATCCCTCCCTTTCAGTTGAAAAAGCTTACCGCATTACTCCCTGGCACGTGGTAGTGGGTCCCGGGGCTTCTAGAACCATAATGGTGGTCTTCACTGGTGTTGGTGACCAGGATCAAGCATTGGCCTTGGCCAGGAGATGGTGGACTGTTCAATATGGTGAGGACACTGTGATGCTGTTCCTGGACCTCTCCTACAGCACCAGACAACAGTGCAAGGGGTTTGATGGGATTTAGGAATTTTCTCTCTGGCAACTTAAGGTTCCAGCATCAGTTACCGTTACCTGTAAAACTCTGTTTAACATGGCAGGGGCATCAGTATCAGTTTAATAAGCCCAAAGATGCTGACAAAATAATAAAGCTTTATTTATAACGTGCCTTTCTAAAAATCAAGGTGCCTTACAATAAGATAAAATACAATAAAACAGAATACAATAAAACAGTTAAATACAGGATTCCATAAAGTTCAAGATATAAATAACGTCATACAGAGTAGGCTCGGTGCCACAAGTGGGTCTTTAAGGCCTGTTTAAAATGATCTGCTGCATTGAACAAGAGGTGGCAGATGCAGGGGATGTTGAAAATTTGTCGGATGAGAACTGATGCTTTGCTGTGGATTGCACAGTAAGTGTGGGACTTGAGCTATGGTTTGAGCCATTCATCAGATGGTGGTTTGCCCTTGTCTGCGACCTGCTGCCGGTTTGGCTTTTGGGACACACTCTTCTTGCCTTTAAATTTTAATTTTGTGACACTTTGCTGGAGGACTTCTGGGAGAGTGGGGAAATTCTGTTGAACGTGATGTACATGATTGACTTGGGGGAAATCTATCTGACTACGATGTTATTTTTTTAATATTATTACCTATTTCATATTTGAGTCCCCTTTGTCTTTCTTCAGCTGCATGCGATGGGACTGTTTTCATTATTGACAATGCATTTTGTGGGTATTTCCCCTCCCATGCTGTGACTCAAGGGGAGGTATCTTTCATGGATCCCTGACCTTTGTAAGAGTGTGTTTTGGAGTCGAATTGTACTGCTATCCTCCTGTGTGTTTACTGTTTTGTAAGTTTTGTTTGCAAAATCAATCGGTAAATAACACCAAAAAAAGAAAGCAGTGAAAATTAGAGAACTGAAAATGATAGAGAATTGACACAGAATTTAGTATCCAGCGTAAGTTTACTGTGGGCAACTTGAACATAGCGTGTTCCACTGTGGCATCCTTTTTATATCTACACTTTACATATTGTATCCTGGAATTTTTTTTTCATACTGTAGATTATGCAGTATGACAGGTCATTACAATATAGTTTATATCTTGGAGGTAGAAGACTTGGTTTGCTGGCCAAGGCACCTAGCTTCACCTGAGCTCTTTCCTTCTAAGACTGCTTGAAAGGCAGAGTAGAGAAACTTACCAGAGCAAGGGAGAAGGATTAAGACTTTGTTTGGCTAAGCAGATTTACTGTGTGGTGGTGTTTTTATTTTTTACTCACAGGGATTGCTACTGTTTGTTGCTAACATTTCATTGCTTTATTTTTTCTCTGATTCAAATTGTTGTTGCTGGTATACCTTTTTCTGCATTATTACAAGGTGTGCCTACAGGTGTGTGCTAACAGATTACTGCTGTAATCTTCTGATTCAAATTGTCTTTTGCAAGGTATATCTTCTGTTACTGCTTTATTTTTCTCTGGAGCAAAGTGTTACTTACAGGGTATATCTTCTCTGAAATTATTACAGGTGGTGCTTTACAGGTTTTACAGTTTCATCTAACATTAGGATAAGCTTTCAGGGTTACTGCATTTGTTGTTGACTGATTGTTTCTGCTCTTACCTCCTTGTTCTTTTGTCCGTGGTTCTTCTTTTAGGCGGGGAAGGGTCCAGCCACCCACCCCATTCCCAACCACCCACGCTACACTCCTTTTATAAGGGTACCACAGTTGTGACATTTCCTGTGGCAGAGCAGGAAGGGCGGATCAGTGGGGCCTCCACAAGGTGATCTCATTTACAGGGCACTAGTAATTTAACTTGTTATAACAAGTTAAACAAAGCACAATTAAACCATTACTTGCACTTTTTCCTTTTTTTTTCCTTCTAATTACTCTGACTAGGTTACAAACCCAGCAACTTATTTGGAATGGATTTCATTAACTGCAGGTACTGTGGAACAATTTTCAGAAGGACAGTCTTACAGGATTTTGTACACTGTCCTACATGCTGAGCCTTTGGAGATCTTGGTCTCAGCTCGGGCAGCATGGGCAGAGATTGCACGCCTCAAATTTCATATTGAAGAGGAAATACATTATAAGAACCACCCGCCATTTCCCCAGCATCCAACAGAAAAACCTCGACCGCAGAGGGTAGTTGGTCCAGGAGGTTGGCAGGTGGTTAGGAGGAGCAAATCAGGTGCCCCATCACTCTCTGCTCTCAACACATTACCTCCAAAACCATATAAACACTACAAACAGGTATCTGCCTCTATCTCTGAAATCAAATAAAGGGCAGAAGACACTGCAAAGCAGGACACTGTCTGACACAGGAGCTAACACAACAATACTCACCCAAATCAGGAACCAAAACTAAACAAGCACAAAGGAAATCCAAAAACTTCTGATCATAGGAGACTCCATGATTCGGGAGTTGATACCCATCTCCCAGCCAGGGTGATGGTCAGATGTCTCCCAGGTACATCAGCATGGAGAGACACTGACCGCATTGCTAAAATTGTTCACAAAGCAGGAGAAAACATTGATGTCCTAGTACACATAGGGACTAATGATCTCACCAAGCCGGTCAGTTGTGGAGACCAAGGAACACCTGACTAAGCTGGGTGACAAACTATCATCTATTTTGTCCGGCATCTCCTTCTCTGAGATCCTGCCAGTCTGGGAGAAAGGAGCAGATGGACGGAAGGTCAGAGAAGGGAGATAGGGGAGCTAAACACGTGGCTCAGGACTGGTGCCAGGAAAAAGGACACAGATTTGTAGGGAACTGGCAACAGTTCTGGAGCAAAGTTCTTTAAATTTGATGGACTGCATCTGACTAAAGAGAGTCAGTGCATTGGGGCAGAGGTTTGACATCTTTGCAGAATATTTAAACTAGCAAATGGGAGAGGTGCAGCACCCCATACGTCCGAATGGGAAGAACACCCTCCCCTCAGCTAGTGGTCAAACAGGAATTCAAGCGTGTTTGCCGTTCATTTGCATCACCAGGTAAGAAAAAGGTTTGTCTCCCCATCGATGCACAGAGTAATGCCAAACTTCACCAACAACTAACACACCAAATCTGGCCAATGGAAAATCATGTACACAAATGCTCACAGCCTGGGAAATAAGATCCCAGACCTGCAGGCAATAATGTCAGAGGCTAAACTGGACATAGTAGCAATTAGTGAGGCGTGGTTTACCAGTAACCACACTTGGGAGACTTCAGTACCTGGCTATGTATTGTTCAGAAGAGACCGAGGTGCAAAGGGGAGGAGTGGCCTGTATGTTAATGAAAATATCAAAGCTACAGAAATTCAGAATACACATAAGGAGCCAGAAGAACTGTGGGTCACCCTGGAAACAGGAAATGGGACAGCCATAAGAACTGGGGTTGTCTACAGGCCCCCAGACCAGAGGAGGACATAGACACATTACTGTTAGAAGATATACAAAACATGACAGCTAAAGGGAGGTTCTGATAATGGGAGACTTCAACATGCCAGATATAGATTGGTCAATACCAGCAGGAACATCTGCCAGAACTAGACTCATAGTGGATTCCTGCAGGAGGGCCTCAAACAACTGGTACAGCAACCCACAAGAGACAGGGCTATCCTAGATCTAGTACTGACAACATAGAAGGGATCACAGATCTCCAGGTAGAGAGGTCACCTGGGGCCAGTGACCATCACATGGTATGGTTCAATTTGGCTACTACATCTAAATCATCCCATTCCAAGGCAAAAATATGGGACTTCAGAGGAGCTGACTTTGATAAGATGGCAACAGAGTTAAACTAGCCCTGGCAAAAGAAACACAGGTGAGGAGGTACAGGCAAAGTGGGCAAGCATTAAGGATACAATACTTGAAGCAACATCCATTGTGTTAGACAGAAAAGGAAGTGCAAAGAAGAAGGAAACCACTTTGGTTCTCAAATACAGTAGCAGAAAGGTCAGAGCCAAAAGGCTGGCCTTCAGGAAATATAAGGGAACACAGCGGGGATGAAGATAGGGAGGCATACCAAACTGCCCTAAGAGAAGCAGGGAAGGCAGTAAGGCAGGCAAGTCCCAAACTGAGGAAACACTAGCACGAACAGTAAAGAAGGTGACAAGACTTTCTATAGATACATTAGTGAAAGGAGAAAGTCGGAGGGTATTGCTAAGTTTAATGGAGAAAAGGGGCATGTGAGGAGGGGACCCTGTAAGGCATCTATCCTAAATAGATACTTTTGCTCAGTATTTACTGAAGAAGGTAGGGCAGGCCACAGCTCAGCATCATGGACACAGGGGGGAGGTGGGACTTCTCCCTTCACAAAAGAAAGGGTCCTACAAGAGCTTGCTAAGCTCAGGGTGGATAAGGCAATGGGACCTGATGGCATACATCCCAGGGTACTAGGAGCTAAAGAGGAACTAGCAGAGCCATTAGCAGAATTGTTTAGTGAGTCTCTGAGCACAGGAGAGGTCCCAGAAGACTGGAGAAGGGCTCATGTGATCCGCTCCACAAGAGTGGTAGCAGGGGAGGGCAGGGAACTACAGACAGTCAGTCTTACCTCAGTAGTGGGCAAGATTATGGGCGCTCCTTAAGGAAAGGATAGTGCAACACCTGGAATCCATAGGGGCACAGGATCCAAGACAGCATGGGTTTACAAAGGAAGGTCCTGTCAAACTAATCTCATAGATTTCTTTGACTGGGTAACCAGAGTGGTGGACCAAGGGGAGCAGTTGATGTCGCCTACCTTGACTTCAGCAAAACTTTGACACTGTTCCACATAGAAGATTGATAAATAAGCTAGGTAGACTCGGGTGGGTCAGAAGTTGGTCAACTGGGTGGCAAACTGGTTGACTGGCAGAAAACAGAGTGGTGGTAAATGGTATACAGTCAGAAGAGATGCAAGTCACAAGTGGGTACCTCAGGGATCAGTCCTGGGCCAGTCCTATTCAACATCTTCATTAGTGACCTACGCAGATGGACTAGAAGATAAAGGCTTGTCTGTTTGCAGATGACACCAAGATCTGCAACAGAGTAGATGATCCAGATGGGGTGGGCAGAATGAGAAGATCTGGATAAACTAGCAAAATGGTCAGAAGAGTGGCAACTGGATTTAATGCAAATAAGTGCAAAATCATGCACATAGGAAGAGAAACCCTGAAGCCACTTATAGGCTGGGAGGAGTTGCTAGCAGTCACAAAGGAAGAAAGAGACTTGGGCATCATCATCACTGATGACCTAAAATCATCAAGCAGACCTCCTAAAGCAGTAGGTGAGCTAGGGGGTGTTAGGGTGTATTAGTAGGGTATCACAAGTCGTAAGAGGAGGTAATAATCCTCTGTACAAGACATTGGTTAGGCCCATCTGGAGTACTGCGTGCAGTATTGGAGCCACACCTTCACAAGGACATTAACCAAATTGAGGCAGTCAGAGAAGGGCAACCAAAATGGTGCAGGGACTGCATCAGAAGACATATGAGGACAGATTACCAGAGCTCAATATGTATACCCTTGAGCAAAGGAGGGAGAGGTGATATGATCGAGACATTTAAACACCTTAAGGGCATAAACAAGGTGAAAGAGTCTAACATGTTTAAATATAAGAAAAATAGCAGGACAAGAGGACACAGCAAGAAAGTTAGAGGAGGCCGATTAAGGGGAATGTGAGGAAATTCTTTTTCACAGAAAGGGTGGTAGATGCATGGAATGACTTACCACAAGAAGTGGTGGCTATGAATACAGTGCAGGGCTTCAAACAGGCATGGGATAGGCATAAGGAGCAATACAAATGACTATGAATAGATGGGTCACTGACAGAGCAAAGGCCGATGGCACATTTATAAGGTAGAAAAGAAATGGGCAGACTGGATGGGCCTTGCGGTCCTTATCTGCCGTCAACTTCTATGTTTCTATGTTTCTATGTTTCTATATTTGTACATGTGATATTTTATGACTATTGGTACTCGTTTTATGACTGTTAATTTTTTTAATGTAACTATTTTGTGATGGCTGTTTATAAATATGCTGAACACATAAACTGCACTAAACTGTATAATTGCTAACCTTAGGTGCGCTGTTGGGGACGAGGCAGAGCCATGCGATCTTAAATACACTGGAGAAGTTTGATTATATCACCATAGCAGCACACCCTGGAGTGTCTTATTCCATTTATAAAATGGCTTTTAAAAGTCTGACTTAACATAATTTAAAAAAACAAAACTTGTTTTAAAAAGATCAAAATACAGACATTTCATGGGAAATGTGCTTCCATTTTAACTTTGAAGTGAAAAAGAGTCCACATTCTGGTAACTGGAGGGGGTAGCTAAAAACAGTAAAAAAAAAAAAAAAATTCCAAAACCCAGTGTGGCACATATTTGTGTTTATAAAAAGAAATATTACCTAATTTGCATTTCAAACCAATACAGATATTTTTTATGGAAATGTGTTTTAAAAAAAAAAAAATTGAACATATAAGGTGGTGGTGGGAGGGTAGATTTCTACTGAGCAAGTTTACTCATCCCTGGTCAGAATGCACATGCTGTTATGGACCATGGTACTTAGAACAGTTTGGGTCTGCCTCTTGCCATTTAACTGTGTTTTCCCACTATTTCCTGCGTTACTTATATTATTGCCTTCCAACCTGACAATGTTTCTTTTTTCTCTCTCTCCCCACATTCAACATTTGGAATGTTTACCATACCATGGAATAAAGGAATTCAAAATTCTGCGCGCACACACACACACACACACACACACACACACACACACACACACAAAATTCATATGAAACCAGAACCTCAGTTTTATCTGTGACAGGGTAAGCAGGAGAGATTTCTATGGTGGACGGGTGTATATAGGAGGATTTTTGATAGACAGCGTAGGAACACTGGAAATTAAAACTGTGGGTAGTGTTTCATTTTTTGAATGTGTGCAAGGAGAGTGTGGTGATCAGGGAAATAACATTCAGTTAATTTGTATTGTTTTTAATTTAAGGGAGTTTTATTTTTAGGGCCTAGCTGAAGATTTTTATTGAGAATAGGTGGAAGCAATGTTTGTGATGGCAGGTCAGTTCTGGGTGTAGGGGGGAATTAATTTGCTCATTGTGTGATGGGGCCACTAACTAGACTGAGCGGCGAGGTGTGTAGTTACGGTGACTTCATTGTACACTTTGGAGGGCCTCTTTAATTGGGTGGCTTCATTTTTTTTCCCATTTTATAAACTTGTATGAAACTAGCAAGCGTACTTAAGGTTTTTCTCATTTACGTGTTGGTTTGCAATTTGTCCACCTAGTAAGGCAGGGCAACTTTATTCTATATAGTGCCCTATCCAAAGGCTCTCAGCGCTTTACATAAAACAATAAAGTAAAAAAGCTATAAATAACTAAACCAAGCTCAGCATAAAATCAAATTAAAGGAGACGATTATAGGAGTAAATGCATCACTTGCTTCACAACTTTCTTACACTGTGACAGTCTTGCATATCTGTGCACTGTCAGAGCCATTTTCATTAGTTTAAAGAGCAGGTATTGACAGAGAAAAAGTCCTGAAACTACTATATTTACTGAGGTTATGGGCAACTTCAATTTTTTTTAACTTTCCACTGACATGGTCTTTGAAGAGCTAGTGGAGCCAAAACAGCAGACAGAAAAGTAATACAAAGTCTAAGAAGTAGTCAGTTTTAACTTTATTTCTTAAGTATTTTTCTTTTGCGTAAGTCTTCTGTGTGATAATATTGTGTTGGATGTGTGGAACAGCTCTTAGCCTGGCAGCTGACATCTCTGTCTCTGTCCTTCCCCCCACAGCATCATCAGCGTTGTGCTGTTACTGGCAGTGACATCGCAGGTGACTAACCTGGCAGCTACTGAGTTGCCTTTCCTGAGCAACAGTGGTGTCACAGTCCGTGACAGACTTGTTCAAGCAAGCATTCTGTGTGTAGTTTATGGTATCCTTCGGTAATTTTAATCTGTTTTATCCAAATTATATTGTATTAATCTTTAGTTATGTTATTCTGTTTTATGACACTTTTACTTGTGCACAGCGCTTTGATTTCTGGAACTGTGTTAAAGAAATAAAGCATTATTATTATTATTATTAATGCTGAATGTGTAGTAGGTTTTTTTTTTTAGGCCGTACACTAGTTCTTTAACTTTCAAATAAAGCAGTGCGTATACCACTGAAAAGTTCAAAAAGGTTGTGACAGTCCCTCAGTTAAATTCACAATTGTTGTTTGCAACATCTCTGTCTTTTGGAATTAGAATGTACTATGATGTCATAAATGACAGCACTGTGATGTCAGTTGGGTGCAAACAAAAGCTTCTTATACGATTTCTTGGAGAGGCTGCTCAGATGTGTTCAAAACCTTGGCAAAAAACTTGAAAATCATGAAATGTATTCTCAAGTAACCAACAATAGCTACTACGTAAATTCGGGGGCTGATTAGGCCAGGTTCAGGAGCGGACTGGAGTTGTGTGGTGGGCAGCCAAGGTTGGGAAATGGTGCTTCAGATGGCAGTGCTTCCCATTTCAAGGAGGGGGGGTTGCTTTTCTGGCACCGCAGTGACTCTTCTGGTGGGGCAGGTTGTTTACTTCCCCGTGGAGGTCGCTGCAGCATCCGAGGCTGATGCTGGGCTGTTGGTGCCCTCCAGTGGGTAGAGGGAGATAAAAAAAAAAAGACTGTAAAAATACTGGCTTCCATCTTGGTGATGGTTGCCAATACTTTCAGAGCCCAGGCCAAAGAGTCTGTCGCTGCCTGCTGGACACCAGATCCTGTAGCTTGTCAGGGGGAGGATGGCCTTCCCTCAGAGCCCCACCACAAGGGACAAAGCCTTGGGGGAAGGATGGCAGTAGATATGGTGACTTTGTGGTCAGTAGCACTGGGTAGTTGCCAGCCCTGAGGAGAGAAATGTGAAGCTGTCTGGGACATAAAAAAACCAAAAAAACATTTATATGGAGCTGCCTACTCATCCCAAGAAAAAAACAAGACACATTGCTTTTGCAAGTGTGTACCAATGTGTATGCCTGATCTTGAGATAGTTGGGCAGATAAAAATTGTTAACTTGGGCATCATGAAAATATATTAAATATCTTTCCATAATGCATTGTCATCACAATATCTTTCTTTGTTGGACTACAGTATTTCATAGTGCGTTCTTAAAGAGCAGGTGTTTACTTCACCCCCCCCCCCCCAAAAATGTGTATGAAAGGTTACTTGGCCCCATATTACCTGCAGTATAAACTTCTATTTAATTCTGCCAGGTTTATAAAAACCATCAGATCTATTTGACTCCATGGAGCCGAAAGCCAAAACGGCACTGCTTCCATATTGTGAGACACACCCCTGCTCTCCCACGTTTTGTGTTGTCAGTAAATGAAGAGTGTAGGGATGTGCTCTGTAGAAAAGCATGAGGGTGGTTTTTAAATGTATTTTATTACGATTCTGAGTTCTAATTATAGCAAATCAAGGCCACCGGTCGACTCAACAAGGACCCTGCATCTTCACTAATCAGCCTTGGGGTTGTCAGCCCTAATGCTTACCCCATTCTCATATATACGCTACACATTTCAGCTTCTTTCTTGACGAGTGGGGTGAGTGTTAGGGCTGACAACCCCAAGGCACACCCCATGTTTAATCAGCGAAGACGCAAGAGAGGTGAAACTGTTATGGTTTTCTGTTTGGAGGGTGGGGTGTTAGGGTTGGAAACCCTAATGCAGCATTTCCCTACTTTTCTTGGTTTGACGCTAACCAGTGCATTAACGAAGTTTTTTGCAAATAATGCACACGTGTGTACATACTTATAAGGGAAGGGATTCTAGGTCCATCAAGTCAACCTTCCTGCTCTATAAATAAGTATGTAGTGTAAATATATGCAAATTTATAGGAATTTCCCATCCACCCTGCTACTCAGGGCACCCTGTGATTCCCATGGTAAGGAGAAAGTTATCCAGGTTTCCCTAGTGGCGTGCCTATACTATCTTCATGTCCACTGTCTTCTGTGGTAGGCTGCGCCCTAGGTTCACTGCCCTCTGGGAAAATAAATGCCTCCTAAGCTCTAGTCTACGTGAATCTTTGCTGTTTCTCAGTTTCCCCCTGGTTCTCCCTGCCCTCACGCCATTGTTGGAGTCCTTGTGGCCTCTCTGTTCCTCCATCCTGGATGGTGGGCAAGCGGCAGACTTTCACAGAGACACCAGTAACCCTCCTTGATCAGCTGAAAAATGGAAATAATATATGCAGGACGGTCCACATCTTCACCCTTTGGAAGCTGAGTGGCTTGTCTCTGGGACACATTCTGTGTCCAGCCGGCCACAGCGTGGGATTCAAGGGATTGTGCCTGCTTGGCTGCAGTGCCACTAGGCCTGTCAGGATACCTGCTCATCAAAGAAATTATTTGCATGTCTCTGCCGAATTACAGCTTCACAGTAATGTTCAAACAAAAATGGGCTGATGTTCCGCCTGATCTGTACAACACACCATTTCTGTTGCTGCTGGAAAAAAAAGCTATGAGTTAAAAGGTGTAGCTTCTGTGAGCAACAGTTATGCAAAATGTTCTCATGCAAAAGCTGTTAGTAGCTATGGATTGAGGTCACCTAGTGGGAAGGGCAAAGAGAATTTTCTGTCACAGGGAAATAGATTACTGTAGTTAATTAATATTTAAATGCCTTATCTCTTTTTTATGAGGCTTTGTGGTGAATGCTGTTTTCAGGTTGAACCTGCATAATAAGTGGGATTCCTTCTTCTCTGGAAGGATGACTAGTCTGACAGTTGCTGAGTGCTCTATTAAACAATGCTAAAAAAACCTTTGGCTTGGAACCAAACCCACAACTTTTAATCCAAATGCATCCAATGCTAGCAACTGTACAGCTTGGGTGGGTAGTTGTCTGCTTTGCTAATCATAACATTTACAGCATTCACTGTTTTAAACTGTTAAAGCCTATGTTTAAGAGCTGTGTAAAATCGCTGATAAATGTTAAACACTAACTCCATAATTAATTTGCTGCTGTATTTCTGAAATCTGTATTGTGTGCTAAGGACTTAAACCCAATCACAAACCTGGACTTGAATGCACAAGGTGCAGACAAATTTCCCCTCAGTTTGGTTTGGAAGAAGACATATATAGATGTGATTTATGCAGCCCAGGCATCAAAGCAATACAGAGTGAGCTGATGTTTCTAAGAGGCACTTGTACTTCTGCAGTGTAGTGTTTTGTGGCAGCCCCCAGGAGCTTGGGGAGTGGTGATCAGTCTCTGGAACGCTCCCATAACAAGTGAGCATCCCTTCCTGTCTGGACTGCTTGCTGCTGCATTCATTGTGTTGTTTGCTGTTGCAGTAGTCCTTACCAGACACTTGGTGGCAGTGGCGGAGCTAGTGCTGCTGAGAAAGCGTTCGGGCAAGAAGCGAGGCCCATTGTGAATTAACAAATAAAAGGGGAGGCACAAAAGGGGACACTGTCTGGCAGGTCTAGATTATTCACATTTCTGGGTGATTAATATTACATATATGGCAAGTGACAGCGGTTAAAGAAAAGCCTCTAGATGGAGCCTCAGTCCTTCCTATGAGGGGCCATGCACTGTAAAATTAATTGCTGTGCCTTTCTTTTTTTTTGTATTATTACAAAGCAGTTTTGTTCTTGTTACTGCAGCCAAGACAGGCTGTAATAATTGCAGTATCATGACTCTGTGCACATGATGCAGCTTGATTTATGAATTTACATCCAGGCTAAGTTACAGATTTAGCTACAAGCAAGGATCCTGTTGGGGGAGATTTTAGTCCAGAGAGGTTTGCGTATCAGTTGCTGTACTACGCAGCATGGATGTATAATTTTGCACACACCCTTGTGTGAAACAACTATATAACCGTGTTTGGGTGAAATTAGGTGTGTGGTAGTTGACTGCTATTCATGAACAGTTTTGTGAGGCACTAGATAAAAGCTGTGTTTGCTGTATAATGCCAGGAATAATATTTCCTGGATACGAATCGTCGAATTGTGTTTCATGTGTAATTTATATTGTGCATAAAAAAGTTTGTTAAACAGTTGCGCTGTTTCTCTGTAAATATATATGTCTTTACACATACATACAATGGAGCCAGCCACCTAACATGCAGTTACCATTGGAAGAAGTAGGCTGCTGGTTAACTAGGATCTGCAGCTTATCCAGTAGGTAGGGAAATGGGCAGACTGGGTGGGCCCAAGCGGTCCTTATCTGCCGTCAAATTCTATGTTTCTATTGAATTGCACTGTTTCCTGCAGCATACTGCAGCATTTTGTGATACACTGCAGCATTATTACTGCATTGCTGATGCCACTGCGTGGAACCTTTCTAGAAATCTTATTTTATTTTATGATTTGACTTGGGATCCTCCTGATTTGCAGCAGTATAATTTGGATGCTTTCTCCATAATGCCATCTGTAGAGCAAAAAGCACCACTATGTTGTCTATATCATTAATGCTAAAGCCTAGCTTTGTTTGAAGCGTAAAATTCGACGTGCCCAATTTTCAGTGACAAGGGACCAGTGCTAAATAATTAAGGCAAGATTTTGTTCCAGCCCCTTGCTTGGGACCCCCCCCTCCACGTTATGCTCAAAGGGGGTCACGTACCTTTTCTGCACCATTGCACATCAAAGTATGATTGTGTGCATGAGTGGGTGGGATTGCCATGCAATTTTCAGAAGCACGGCAACTCCACAGCGATGAGCGCAGAGCTGAACTACACCCCAGACCTAAGAACTTGTTAAGGCAGGTGGTAGGGGTGTTGGAACTGTGTGCCCGGTGCTCTCAGATCTTGGGTGAGCAGAGATCGGTGAGGGACCCCTGTGAGACAAGCATGCGCGCAGGACATGGGCTAGCGAGGGCGGATCCCCTGGACTACCAGGGCATGTTGGTGTCTGGGTTTTGGGTAGGGTACCAAACGACTGACTAGACAGTGTTACAGAAATGAACTTCAGCCCAAAAGCGAGCCTCCGGTATGGGTTGGTGGTGGGTGGCCACATGTGTGCTACATGCTCCTGCATGTCTGTGCATGGTAGTGCACCATACGCAGGCATGCATAAGTAACTAATGTGCACTGCGGCCTGTAGGCAAACTTCATCTGCCTGGGTTTGTGCACAGTGACAGCTGGAAAACCTAATTTACAATTCACTGTTTAACCTCTGGTTCTTAGTATAACAGTTTTATGGGGCGCCAGCGGGGTGTCTCTTTGCATCCCGTTTTGTGGCTTATAAAATCAGAACTGAGAATCGGGCCTCATAGCAAGTGAAGCAGGCACTGTGTACCCAAAGATTTAAAGCCACACCAGTGTTACTTCTAACAGCATTGGTGTGTTTCGTCTTTAATTTTTTATTTTTTTTGGCCATCTTGTGTTTATGCCCTTTTTCTCCTCCAATCCCCTTCAGCTTCCTGCCTGCCAAACCCAACCACCCACCATCTCTGGGACTTAACTCACCTCCGATGAACTCCTGTGGATTGCCTTCCAGGCAGGGCTAGGGGAGCAGTCTCTGTCCACCCCCTCCAATGACGATATCTAGATGGAAAGCCAGATCCCAATTGGTGATGTGGGGCCTGCAGCAGGTAGGAACTTGATCCTGCCAGCGGGGTCCTAAGTTTTCTCCTTTTCTAGTCACGCCCACCTCCCCGACGTCAGGCCTGCCCCGTCCGACCTCAAGTGTGCTGGCATACCCCTGCAGGAGAGGCACGTTTGCTGGTCCATTGCAAGGGTCACTGCTGCAGTAGAACCTGATGCCGTCCCTCCCTGGCCGGCAGTGTTGCTGCATGGCAGTGCCTCCTCACCTCTCAGGTTGCCTGACCAGCTTCTCTGGCTCACTTCTGAACCTGGGTCGCTGACATGAGAATGCGCAGCGCTAGCCACTTGGCCATCAGGCGTCACCGGGTGTGCTTACTACTGGAATGTTTTGAGTGGCTTTCCTAGTGTATTGTATACTGTCTTCTGACTGTGTGCAGCGAGTCCTTATACCAACTGGAGAGTGGGGTGAACTTTGAAAATGTTATCAAAAAAGGCTTGTGTAGCAATTGCTGAGATACACAATGTAATCTGAGGTGCAGTAGGATTCGATAGCATTTTGTAGGTAACCTTGTGTGAAGCAACTGCGGATCAATTTTGATGCATAGCAAGTGACTACCTCATAAACGATTTTGTGCAGTAGTTAATAAAGATTGAGGTCCAGCCAGCCCGCTGCGACATCGGTAGCGCTATTGCGCGTGACGCTGGTGACCTCGGTTCAGGAGCGAGCCCAGAAAGCTGGAGGGCTGGCCGGGAGGAGGAGGAGGAGGTTTGAGCGTCCACAGGGCTGCTCGCCTTCTCCGGGAGGGAGGGGGTGACAAGGCTCAGTGCATGACTGGCCTCTGGTGGAAACCAAAAGTATAGCCAGCACCAGTCATAAGAGAGAGGGGAGGAACATGATGGACGTCAACGCGTGCGCCTTGCCATCCCGACGCGAATCACTCTCCACAGAAAATGGGGAAAAATCAGCCTCCAACGCGCTGGGGAGATGGAGCGCCAGCACTGATCCCCCAACCTCTGCCTCATGATAGCCCGACAAAATACTGAAGATTCGAGGTGTATGGCCCCACCTCGTCCCCGCCTGGGGAGGAACAACCACAACTGGATGGTGGTGTACCGGAGGCAAGAGGGGGACAAGATGCTGTGGCGACTCCTGAGGATGTGGATTGTAGGAGGCTCGGGGAAGGAGAAATAGAAATATCAAAAATCAAAACAAATGGGTGTCTGTTTACTGTGCTGTGTGCCCCATAAAACTTGTCTGTGTTTCTGAATGTGCATTTTTTTTTAAACTGCGATTCTAGGAGAAAGCTTCCATTCAACAATGCTAGGTTCAAAGCATTTCAAATGATATACCCCTTCCTAAGTTTAAAGCAAGTTTCCATGTAAATACTACTTATGCATTTAGCAAATGCTCTAGAAGTAAAGCTCGCACATACTTGGTAGATTTATCTATCCATAATCCTTTAAATGATCATTTCTCTGATGTTGGAATGGTTTCCAAACCATACCAAAGATTTTAGCCGCTTTTAATACTTGTACAATTTAAAAAGAAACTGGTATCTTATTTTGCCAATGTATGCTCTTGTTTTTGGTTCCTGTTTGCACTTGTGTCTGACTGTTAATTTGTGCAGTGGTAAATTATCTAGATGTTACTATACCTTTACACTAAGTAGTTGTGCCCATATTGTCAGCTGGAATGTTTTTTTCCCCCACTAATCCCTCCCTTATCCATCTCAAGAACGTTGTCTTGAGAGGCGCGTCATGGCTGTCGAAAGTGTGAGTTATCCCAGCCCTACCTTTGGTACTCCCCTGCTGGCTCCACTCTGGGTGTATGACGGTTCTGCATCACTTACTAAGTGAGTGGGTGCATGCCAGTGTAAAGTTGCGCCATAGGGAACACTTATTTCTTCCTGCATGACACTCGCCCTGGGCCACTGCTGGGCAGTTATGTAGCAAAGGAGGCACCCTACCTTCCCGAGGCACTGATGTCCAAGACAGATGCCAGACCCCCTGCCTTGTTGGGCAGCAGCAGATGTCCTGGGCTCAGGGTGCGAGCCCGGGCTGGTGGGATAGGAAACGGTAGCACCACCGCTGCCCTAGCTAGTTGGCTGTAAATGAGTTTTCAATTTCAATATGCTCTTTTTTGCCAAGATACAGTTTTTATTAGATTTTTATCACAAGACACATACAGACTCCATATTACTTTTCCCTTTTCTTTACTTCTTGCCAGCAGAAAAGAAAAACAGAAGCAGGCAGCATATCAGTTTATAGTATCCGGGGAGGGGGATCTATAAATGGTGAACATTGTATAGAAGGAGGCATTTCATTTAATCTGTAGTGGTCTCGAAAGTCTCATTTAAGATTTTTAATTGATTATGTGCCCCTGTCTGGTAGGAAATACCCACCCTATTAAATTATTTTAATGGTGAAAGTTTGCAGACATGAATAGTAAGGAAGGTGTTGAAGATAATACTAGATAATAGATCAAAGTATTGTGCAGGAGGTGTTAATAACATTTGCAGAGCCAATAAAAAGGTGTCACAGAACCGAGAAAGATTGAGGGTGCGGAGTTCTAGTGTACAGCATAAAATGGACGTGCATTAAAAAAAATCCATCTTCAGTTAATTTCTCAGGTTAGTAACGGCTTATAGGTAAATGAGATGTAACTTTTTATACCTTCTTGAAAAGTCTGCTACAGCCCTGACAGCAGGGTCAGAAATGGGTGGCTGGGTGGGGTGGGGTGGGTGGGGCACACCACTGACTAGCTGCTGCTTTTTTACTCTCTAGCCCATTAGTATAGAAATGTAGACTTTGACAGCAGATAAGGACCGCTTGGCCCACCTAGTCTGCCCATTTCCCTACCTAGAGGATAAGCTGCAGATCCTATTTAACCAAAAGCCTATTTCTTCCTGCCCCCCACAAAAATTGCCTTATGTCTGTCCCATGCATTCTTGAATTCTCCCACAATTTTAGACCCCCACAACCTCCTCAGGAAGGCTGCTCCATGCGTCCACCAATCTCTGTGAAAAAATACTTCCTCACATTGCCCCTGAGCCATCCTCCCTCTATCTTCAAATTGTGTTCCCTTGTTCTTGCACATCTCTTTTTCTGAAAGATGCTACCCTCTGGGACTTTGTTGATTCCACTGAGGCACTTAAACTATTCTATCATGTCCCCCCTCTCCTTCCTTTCCTCAAGGGTATACATATTAAGCTACTTTAGTCTCTCCTCGTATGGCTTCTCTTGCAAACCCTGCACCATTTTAGTTGCCCTCCTCTGAACTGCCTTCATTTTGTCTATGACCTTGCGGAGATGGGTCTCCAAAACTAGGCGCAGTACTCCAGATGGGGTCTCACCAACTGTCTGTACAGGTACAGTATGATGACTGATATACCTCGCCTAGTTTTCTAGCCTGCAGAAAATGTCACATGTTGTCTAACAGAATACATATAAACATACGAAGAAGCCAGCAGAAGAACGCCATTTAGTCTATCAAGTCTGCTTGTATTGCAGGGTCCACAGCTTGAGACAATGTCTCTGCCCTCCCTCCCTCCCACCCCACTCCTCCCATCCTCCCTACCCATGATTCTTATCTTCCCCCCATGCCTATCCCAGCCTTTCTTAAAGCTGCCCACTGTCTTCAATGAGATGACCTATTCCAGCATCGCATTCCAAGTGTCCACCACCCTCTCTGTGAAGAAATGCTTCCTGACCTCCCTCCTAAACCTCCCACCCTCCAGTAAATGTCTTTCATGCACACTGACTGAAGCTTGTTGTTTTCTAGTGATGGCTGTCACTTTACAGTAAGGGGTTGCCACCCTCCACCCAGTCAGAAATCGAGATTTCTTTTTTGTAGATGTTTTTATGGTCATTAAAAATTTCTGGGCTGGCCTGTCAGTGCAGCCGTAGAGCTGCTGCTCATGATGCCAGCGACCTGGGTTCGGGAACAAGCATGGATTGTCGGGGGCTGGCCGGTGGGGGGTGAGGTTTGAGTGTCCCAGGGCGCTTTCTTCCTCCGGGAGGAGTGGACACTGCTCAATGCTACCACCTGGTTGACCACGGGAGGCAGTGCAGCGGAGCCTTGAAGGGAGGCCGGGCACTTCCTGACCCGGAGCATGTCAGCGTCCACTGGATCCTATCCCACAAAGCGCCCATGGGGAGTGGAACAAAAGCCAAAATACCTCCCTGACCTGCAGCAGAATGACACTTTCTCCCCTCTGTAGGTCCCACACCATTCACTGGGCTCCCGACCACAACCCAGCCGTAACTCTGACCAGGCTTGGGGAACCCAAAGGCTCTGTCATGGTGGGTAATCCATGGGGTACAGATGTGTCGGAGGTAAGTCCTGGGGACAGCGGGTGATGGGGCTGGGAGGGAGAAGAGGGCTGATGACCTCCGGGCTGGGATGCAGAAAGTACAGTAACTTAAAAAAAATTCTCAGGAAAGTACTCATTGAGTCGAAGCTTATCTTAAAATGTCATCCCGATTGCACGGTTTAACAGTGCACACCCTGAGGTGACAACAGTTCTGACATCAGCTGCATATTATACACAGAGAAATAAGTGGAAACCTCCCATATAAAGGTGTATAAACAGGTTAACACAGTCATCAGGTGAGAACACAGCACTGACAGTGGACCATTATTTTGATCCCTTGCCAACAACTTTATTTTGGTAGAGGAAGGGAGTGGGCCATTGATACACCTCCATATTGCAGGCAAAGAATTCCGAGCCCTGGGGCCTTTTACGCCAAATGCATGTTTTGCCCACTTCTAACCTTACCACTAGGTAAGAAAAATCAAAGTCCGTGAATGATTGAATGCTTTTGTCTTGAAAACTGAAAAAAAAAAGCAGGTGTCTTGAAAAAAAACCCCAAAAACCTTGGTATGAAACCAGAGTATATCAAGCCCTACAAATTCCTACAGTTTGGTCATGTTGCATATTGCTGCCTGTTTTAAGTGTTGGGGGAGGCACTCCAAAATTGCTGTCATATCTGTCATGTTTCACCTGACTTGATATGAATGAATCTTTATTAGAGGTTCAGAAAACAAAACTGCAGATATCTGAAAATGTTACCTCTCTTGAAGTTGCAGCGTGTCTGTCTATGGTTTTCAGGTTTTAAATGCAACTTACATTTTTTTTTGTAACTATGCCGTAAAACAATTGAATGCATTTAGCATGCCCTGTACTGTAGTGCAACGGCTAGTTTTATGCGACAGAGATGACATACGGTATTAACAGCTGCAGTGGAACGAGTGGGGCTGAATCAGGACTTGCAGGGATTGGGTTGCGATCTGGATCCCTTCCTTGCCAGTAGCGGAAACATAATATTTGTAACACTTAGATGAAGTTAAAGATAGATTTGAATTACCTTCTCTAGTGCACAATACAGATGGTGCTGACCTTTGATCACATAGCATGCCACTCATGTGAGCATGCTTCGGATAGCTTCTTTCGTTAAACGAAATGTTATCGTAGTATATGGTTAGGGTTTATTGCGTATTAAAATCACTAGTTGCTCGAATATTATTTTGCATGTTCTAAAAGTTATTGTGCACATTCTAAAAGTTGTGCACGTTCCACAATTAATATTCATGTGTCCTTAACTAATATTCGTCAGGTCTGCACTATCTGCCACCTGACTGGATGAAACCAAGCTCTTCAAACGAGGAATCCAACCAAACATGGCAGCGCCGTTTAGTGAGTAGTTCACAGGGATGATTTAGACTTGGAGTGCCGTAGTCGGCTCCATGTTACCAAGTCGCAATATTTTTTTTTTTTTTTTTTTTAATAAATGAAGTCCTGCTGCGAATCTTTCAAGACTCAGGACTGGAATGGGATTGCAGCGATAACCAGCATCGACAAACATCACAGCACACTGAGCTGCCCACAGCAAGCAGGAGCACGAACACAGGGTTAGAGACCTTGTGAAACTAAAAAGTCCAGAAATACAGTTTTGTTTTTAAATCTCGGGAAGCCATATACTATAAAAAATAAAGTGTGATGGGACGCAAAAAAAAAAATGTATATTATATTTTATATATATATATAATTTATTAAGGAATAAAGTATGGACACCCAAACACAACTCGCTCTGAGTTAAGATACCAGCATGGACCTATTGATCTTCGCTGTAGCGCTACATACGCTGGTATCTCGACCCTTCGATGGAAACACTGGCTCGTTGTGCATGGGTGCCCATACTTTATTCCTTAATAAATATATATAATATACATTTTATTTTATTTTTTTGCTGCCCATCAGCGGTGTTGCGTCATCTCTGCCTGCTTACCATCCCCAGCCCTACCCTTCCTGGGTACCTGATAGAGCTCCTTTGTCCAAATGCTCCTGGCCACACTCTGCTCCTCTGAGGCAGGTTTCCTTGTGGTCCCCAGATCTCGGATAAAGCAGTCTGGGGGCAGGACAGTAGCAACCCTTCTGATCTGTGCTTCAGATTGCTTCCGTACTTATTTCTCATATATTCTTTTACTCTGCAACAGCGGTGAGTCTGATCTTTGCCTGACCATCCCCTCAGCTCTGTCCTGTCTGTTCTCTATGGGGGGGGGGGGGAGTCAACCCTGCAGCTGGGGTGAGCTCTGTTCTGGGGAGATTCAGCAGGCCCCTTTGTCCATTCCATCTGATGTTTGGGAGAGTGTGGCTGATCAGGTCGGAAAGGTCTTAAAGGGTGCCAGTATCATGCTGGATATCACTGGGGCTTTTTCCCCTTCTCCCCCACCCCCGATCTCAGTGCACAAGACATCAGTGAGCACGCACACATGCATGCAAGGTTTGCACATGCTCTGAGCCAGCTAGCATCCACCTTTCCACTGCTGCTCCAGTTGCACTTCCACCTGTGGTCACCCAGGTGGTGATATCGCAGCAGAGCCTGGGTTCCAGCCACTCCAGAAAGGGGGAGAAGCTTGTTAGATGCCTGGTCCTTCCCTTGCGACTAGCCTCCAGTGACCCAGGCTGGGTGAGAGGTAGCGCTAGCACTACTCTGACAGGCTGGCTTATGGACTTATTGAGTGGTACTCAGTACAGATGCATGCCTACCCCATGTTACCCGGGCATAACAAGTAAAAGTTCAGTGAACATTTCCTGGGTTTTGTTTTGCAGGGCGTATGCTTGTGCTGCAGTGGCCTGCAGTGTCCTCCACTCCCTGACGCAGGCACTTCTGGCTGCACCACCATCTGTGGTTACCTAGGTGGTGGTGGTGGTGATGGTGCTGCAGATTGTTGCTGAACCACCTCGCCTCCTGCTCGGATAAGCACAGCATCTTCTGGTATGAGAAATCCTGCTCCCCTGACAATCTGGGTTCATTTCTGAACCCAGGTCATCTGTGTCATGAGCGGAAATGCTGCTGTTGCGCTGATGGACCACCCCTCATGTGTACTTCTTTTAGTAATAACAGTACTATGCTTTGGATTGTAAAAGCAGCTGGACTGGCTGTGTTCCTACCCTCTGATACCAGGCAGAGTGCCCCATAAAACAGGTTATGGGGGAGGCTTTCGATTGTGTCACTGAAGAAATATCAACTTTAAAGAGCACCTTTCTCGGTGCTTTGCAGGGTGAACAGGAGGCTCCCTTACCTGGCTGGGAGTTCAGTACAGTACCACAGCAGTACCACTTCCTGATCATCAATGCCGTCCCCATGCTTCCTTGTTTTATGATGTCATTATATGCATATCCCGGGCTCTTGTTACTTGAATACTGGCTCCGATTTGTATTACAAGTCAGGTTGAAATCATAAAATAAGTTTTAAAATCATGCTCAATAGGCTTGCTTGCATGGAGCATGTGCCCGCGCTAGGCATATAATGACATCATAAAACAAGGAAGTGCGGGGACTGCATCGGCGATCAGGAAGTGAAGGGGATCAAATAGCTAGCCCTCTCGTGGGCAAAATACAATCCTTTCCCTTCCTTAGGGGGCTTAACAGAACATTTTCAAACTGCTACGGTGGACCTCCCAGTCAGGTAAGGGAGTCTCCTGTTCATTTTGTAGCCAGAGAAAGAATTGCACAAAAGATGCTCTTTAATACTGTTGTGGTACTGTATTTTACCGTGGCATCAGTCTGTAAAATTAGTGATACATTATCTACTATTACTTTCATAGTTTGAGCTCTGCCATACATAAACATAATTGCTAATCTGTTAACATAATACTGCTTTGCCAGCTGTGCGCAGTCGGAAGAAAATTCAGTGTATTGACGGGGGTTGAAATTAAGTTTTGCAGCTACTGGTCAGCAGAGCTGGTGACTAGGACAATCCACTGGCCCAGCTGGTGTACATATTGAAATTTTACCGTTTGCAATACAAGTCAGCCAGGCTAGCTAAAGGAAAATGTTACTAGCCTGATACAGAATCTGTCAGCATTTGTCTAGTGATATGGTGCCATTTTCAATCCCCCCACCTTATTGTGTTTAATAGTTGGACTGCATGACACAGGTAATATGGCTGGCGTTACCAGAAAAGTACTACCCTCTCTGGACCCTCTTACTGTACGTTGTTATTAGCATTTAACATATGTTTGAGGTAGTTGAATTAGTCCAGCTTCATAGAATCATAGAAGCTTGATGGCAGAAAAGGACCATACCGGCCCATCTAGTCTGCCTTTTTTTCTCCTACACATTCCCCTCCCTGCCAGCCCTTGCCCCTCCCCCTTATACTTTGCCCCATATGCTTGTCCCATGTCCTCTTGAATTTTTCCACCGATTTAGCCCCAGCCACTTCCGTCTGGTAGTCTGTTCCAGGGCTCCACCACCCTCTCCGTGAAGAAACACCCTCTCACATTGCCCCTGTATCTTTTTCCTTGCTGTCTGATGCTGTGCCCTCTAGTTCTGAGCCCCTCCTTCCTCTTAAGTAAACCCTCTTCTTCCACTTTATTGAGCCCCTTTGCATATTTAAAAGTTTCAGGCATGTCTCCCCTTTCCCTCCTTGTCTCCAGCGTGTACAGATCCAGCTCCTTACACCTCTGCTCGTATGACTTCCCTGCATACCCTGCACTATCTTGGTTGCCCTTCTATGTACCCTCTCCAACGCATCTATATCCTTGTGGAGATGTGGCCTCCAGAACTGAACCCTGTACTCCAGGTGCGGCCTCACCATGGCTTTGTAAAGGGGCATTACTATTGCCCTCTTTCTGCTAGTAATGCCATGCTTATGCATACTGACATTCCATTGGCCTTTCCCACGGCCCGGCTACATTGGATTCCTGCATTAAGGTTTGAGGAGATTGATTCCTGGATCCCTCTCCTGTTCTGTTACTTTGATTTCCTCACCACCTTACCTGATAAAAATGTGCTATTCTGTTGCAAATTCCTGTGCACATTAACACATTAGCTTAAAGTGAGTATTGTAACAGTCTACTAATAAATGAGCATAACTCGCATATCCAGGACATTAGATAAGGAGGGCCTTTTATGGTTAAAATCAGTATGCAACTTGGTTGAGCTTTTTTTTTTTTTTTAAATGTTATTCCTTATTTAGTTTAGTTTTTTTTTTTTTTTTTTTTTTTAACCGGGTAAATGCACTAGACAAATCCTGCCTATTTTCAGGTATGACCTGAACTATTACACAAACTGGGGAATATGGGTGTGGGCAGGACAGTAGTGTGGTGGGTAGGTAACTGGCTGGGTGGCAGGACACAGAGGGTGGTGGTAAATGGCTGTCACTCCACAGAGGGAAGAGTGACCAGTGGGGTACCACAGGGATCAGTGCTGGGACCGGTCCTATTCAACATCTTCATCAGTGACATTATGCAGGATCTAGAAGGCAGAATTTCACTGTTCGCTGATGACACAAAGCTCTGTAACAGAGTAGACACACCAGAGGGTGTAGACAGAATGAGAAGCAACCTGCAGAAACTTGAAGAATGGTCAGGGGTTTGGCAGTTGAAATTCAATGTAAAGAAGTGCAAGATAATGCATATGGGGCACAAAACCCTGGCACAATATATCAGTTGGGGGGTGAGGATATAGCATGCACCAAGCAGGAAAGGGATCTTGGGGTTGTCATCTCTGATGACCTCAAGGTAGGGAAACAGTGTGACAAGGCAGCAGGTAAAGCAAATAGGATGCTGGGATGTATAGGCAGGGGCATCACCAGCAGGAAAAGGGAGGTCATAATTCCGCTATACAAGACACTAGTGAGGCCCCACCTGGAGTACAGTGTACAGTTCTGGAGACCATACCTACGTAAGGACATAGACAGGGTAGAGAAGGTTCAGAGGAGGGCAACAAAGATGGTGCATGGATTGCATCACAAGTCCTATGAAGACAGGTTGAAGGAACTGAACATGTACTCCCTGGAGGAGAGGAGGGAGAGAGGGGATATGATAGAGACATACAAGTATCTTACAGGGAGGAACAGGGTGCAGGAAAACACTATTTTTAAGTGAAAAAGATATTCCAGGACTAGAGAGCATGGGGTGAAGTTGGAGGGAGGACGATTCAGAGGAAACATGAGAAAGAATTTCTTCACAGAACGGGTGGTGGGCAAGTGGAACACCCTGCCAGAGGAAGTGGTGGGGGCTGAAACAATCACGGGATTTAAGAATGCATGGGATAGACATAAAGGAATTCTGGAGGTCAGGGGTAAGGGGCAGCAGACTTCTAGGAAAACAAACTGAACTTACAAGCTCAAATGGGCAGACTGGTTGGGCCATAGGCCCTTATCTGCCGACACTATCTATGTATCTATGACCTGGAGGAGGGGGATACAGATGGATGCCAACTGACCTTGAACCAGATTATGCTGTTGGTGGTATTGTTAGTGAATGAGGGAAATTTGGCCAGGACACCGGGCAAATTCCCCTACTCTTTTCGATAAGTACAATGGGATCTTTAACATCCACCTGAACTACCACCAATCCAGGCAGATGGGACCTCGGTTTAACGTCTCATCTGAAAGACGGCACCTCAGAAGTGCAGCACCCCCTCTTGCTGCACTACAGTGTCAGTACTGGGATATTAACCCAAGTGCCAGATGTGGGAACTGAACCCACAGCCCTTTGATCTCCCGGGCTCAGAGGCGAGTGTGCTACGTACTGAGCCACTGACACTGCAATCCCCTTGATCAGGTCTATGTAACAGTCATTCTAGGGACGTGGATATGTTGTTCAATCCACGCTGATTAGCAGGTTTCTTGCCGCTTCAAATGTTGCTGGAAGGTCTTCAAGCTGGCTCCTCCCACCCACCCGGGTGGTAAAACCCTCATCTCTGCCCCATGACGCCAGATCTAATAAGTGTGGATGAACAACATATACCACTCCTAGAACTCCTGTTACAGGTGAGTAACCTGTGTGTGTGTGTGTGTGTGTGTGTGTGTGTGTATGTATGTGTGTGTGTGTGTGTGTGTGTGTGTGTATATATATATATTATTGCCGTTTGTACTGTATTTATACTGTTAGTTTACTTATGATATATTCTCCCATGTACCCTTCCCTTGGGTCGTATCTGGAAATGAGCCCTTTGCTCAGTGTGACTTTCCCGACCTCCTATGAAACATAGAAACATAGACTTTGACGGCAGATAAGGAATGCTTGGCCCACCTAGTCTGCCCATTTTCCTACCTACAGGATAAGCTGCAGATCCTAGTTAATCAACAGCCTATTTCTTCCTACCCCCCCGCAAGAATTGCCTTATGTCTGTCCCATGCATTCTTGAATTCTTCCACAGTTTTAGACCCCACAACCTCCTCAGAAAGGCTGCTCCATGTGTCCACCACCCTCTCTGTGAAAAAATACTTCCTCACATTGCCCCTGAGCTGTCCCCCCCTCTATCTTCAAATTGTGTCCCCTTGTTCTTGCACATCTCTTTTTCTGAAAGATGCTAACCTCTTGGACTTTGTTGATTCCACTGAGGTACTTAAAAGTTTCTATCATGCCCCCCCTTTCCTCAAGGGTATACATATTAAGCTCCTTCCTATTTCTAAATAAATAAAATAAAAATTCCCACCTCTGGCAGTGTATGGGGGGGGGGATTACCTGGGGATTTCAGCATCTTCTCTTCATCGGGGTGTAGGGGGATTTCATGTTGTCACATTTCAACCCCTGGGGCATATTTCCTTTGGAGTGTTGTACTGTACCTGGAGATTCAGAGGAAAAAACCTGCTACATTTTATTTATTTATTTAAATTTAGGATTACAAATACCTTTGAGCCAGGGCTCTTTTACAAAGGTTCCATGTCATTTGAAGTACAATACAGGGGATACAACAGAAATAACAACATTGCAGGTAAACAGTACATTATACAGTTATTAATTCAGGAAGGAGGCGACACATTAGAGAGCTCAGTACATAACAATTTGATTTCAAGTGCAAATAACACGACATATTACAATAACAATAGGAGGTGTATTACAACATAAGTTAGGGGAAGGAGAGAGAGAGAGAGAGTGGGGGTGGTACAGAGTATAGCAGCCTATAGGGCTTTGTCAGGACAGAGTATTTCAGTATAAAGTTCAGCAAAGGAAAAAAAAATAGGGAATAAATAAGCGCAAGGAGCAGGGTTAGCATAGACAGCAGAGGGTAGGGGAGCTGCTGAAATGATGGTGATCAGCTAAGGCAGTCACAGGTACTAGAAGCCACCAGGGATTTATGAAGCTTCTTTTTTGAAGGCGCCCTGAGTTGGGGAAGCATTGATGTCACTGTCAAGATTATTGAGCCAGCTGGGGGCCCTGTATGAGAAAGACCTTTGACCTTGAGTGGTACGACAATGAGGGATTTGCAGTAGTTGTGGTTTTGAGATCCTAGTGTTGCGGTAGTTTACTCTGGTCTTAAGAAGGGAGTAGACTCCTGCTGGGGCAACGCCCATCATTATTTTCTTGGCAGTGATGCAGGTTTGATTCTGAATTTGTATTTTTAATTGAAGCCACCCTGTTTGGGAGTAGAAATCGCAGGTATGGGTGAGATGGTGAGCTCCAGTGATGAGACGACATGCTTTATTTAGTGAGGTGGCAATTCGTTTGAGTGTGGAGGCAGTGGCAGAGCCATGATTCACGAAGTCCATAGTCAATAACACTCACACCGGAGCTTTGAACGGCAATAGACAATGCTTCAGAGGTTAGGTGTTTTTGGTGACGATACAGTAAGCCTTGTCTGGTGTTAGCCATCTTAGCGACATTATTGATATGGGAGGCATAGGAGAGTTTAGAGTCAAGGGTGATGCCAAGATATTTGAAGGTATCAACTTGATCAATGGTGGCTCCTAGTTTGGTGTTAACTGTGAGGTGGTAGTGTTTATTTTTGTTCTGCAAGTTTTTTTCTGGTTTAGTAACAGCTTGTGTTGCAAGAGCCAGTTTTCAATTGATGTGAAACTCCGCTGGAGGTATCCTTGCAGTTCTACTGGATCCAGGTGGGAGGCAAGGATAACTGCATTGTCTGCATAGAGTATAATTTGTTCTGGATTTGAGTCTGGAAGTGTGTTCAGGAAAAGGCTAAAGAGGAAGGGCCCTAGGATAGACTCTTGTGGAACACCAGAGAGGACTGGTCTGGCATCAGAGAGGGTTTCATCTATTTTTACTCTTTGGGTCCGGTTACCTAGATAGCTTTTGAACCAGTCAACTGAACCAGGTGAGAGCCCAGCCTTCCGAAGTTGGACAAATATGAGATGGTGGTTGACAGTATCAAAGGCCTTAGTTAGATCGATGAACACAGCCCCTGTTAGTTTACCATTATCCAATGAGTGGTGAATGGTTCCAGTGAATTCAAGTAATGCTGTGGAGGTGCTGTGACCCTTTCTAAAGCCGTGTTGTTGCTTGCAAAGGATGTTGTGTATGTCCAGGAATTCTGTAAGCTGGCCAGCCACAATACGTTCAAGGACCTTAGAGAGAGGAGGTAGGATGGAGATTGGGTGGACATTTTCATGGGCAGTTTTGACACCACTTTTGTATATAGGGGTCACAGTGGCCAGTTTCCATTTGTCCGGGAACTGGCTGAGGCTGAGGGAGAGGTTGAAGATCTTGGTCAGTAGTCTGAGTACTTCTTCAAGGGTGAGGGATAGAAGTTTGAGGTCAAGAGAGTCACTGCTGGATCTAGACTTGGCGATAGCTTTGGTGACATAGCTGCGGACCTGGTGCATCTTGACCAATTTAAAGTAGAAAGGAGGGCGGTTAGAGGGGGCAGAGGAGATAGGGGGCATTGGAGTATCCTCTTTGCTAAAGAAATTGGGTGGGGGGAGTACAGAACTAAGGTCATTGAAAGCAGTATTGAACGTATCTGCAATGATTTTCGGATCAAGTGTGGTAACCCCGTCTATGCAGAGCATGGATGGAGGGGATTTTGACTGCTTCCCAGTAACTTCCTTGATGTTGTTCCAGAAGTCTCTTCCATTTCCCCAGGAATTTGTGAGAGCACTCTTAAAATAGGCAGATTTCGATTGCTGGATAGCTTTGGTGCAGTCATTTCGAGAACGTTTATAGTTAGTGGTGTCAGTTTGCATCCCAGAGTAGTTCCTTGCTAGTTCCCATAGATGATCCCTTTCTTTTAGACGCCTTAGGAGGTCTCCTGTGAGCCATGGGTTAGAGTTGGCTTTTACTTTATGCTTTTTGAGTGGTGCAAATTTGTTGCAGGCTTCGTTAAAGGTATTGATAAAGTGGTTAAGGGCAGTGTTTACATCTGTTGCATTAAAGATTGGTGACCAATCCAGTTGAAGAATGTAGGTTTTGAGATAATTAAGATGGCCACGGGGCAAGACTGCTGGTTATGGTTCTCGGGCGTGGCTTGCTGAATTTATTTGTCCAGGTGCAACTGACAGGGGAGTGGTCAGTGATTATGTCAGGGTGGACAGTGGTGTTGGAAATCCGGGTGGAGTGATTGGTAAGTATCCAATCCAGAAGGGTGCTGGTGCCCGGTTTATAGTTTTTTCTGGTTAGTGAGTCAACCATCTGGGTGAGGTTTGCCACTGCTATAGAATCCCTGTAAGCCGCAGCCTCTGCAGTAAGCCAGTCTATATTAAAGTCCCCAGTAAGGATAGACTCAGAGTCCAGAGGGAGAGACCTGACAAAGTCCAGGGCTGCATTCAGGCCAGAGCCTTGTTCTTTTGGAGGAATGTAGATTGCGATAACTGTAAGTGTTTTGTTGTGAGCACCAAGGAGGATTTTTATAGGTAGGATCTGTGCAGCACTGGTTTGGGGAGCAGTGCTAACGTGGTAACCCATGATGGTATTCTTTAGGTATAATGCGCAACCACCACCTCTTTTAGTCGTTCAGTCAAGCCGAAAAACATTGTACCCAGGGAGGGCTATGGCATGGTCCGGGACAGATGGAGAGAGCCAGGTTTCAACAATACCTAGAATGTGTGGACAGTGTTGGCTAGCAAAGGCCTGAAGGGCATCGAGTTTGTGTAGGAGACTACAAATATTGAGTGACATGATGTGTTTTTTGAGGTTTGGAGCCTTAGTAGGTGTTGGGCCAGGATTAGGGTGAACGGTGCCTGATAAAAGCAGAAGAAGAAGCACTAGTTTCATGGTACACAGGCATAGTTCCCTATTTATGCGCTTTTGCCTTCATGTCTGGTGTGCACGTTGCTCACTGATGTGAGTCGAGGGGTAATAGCAAGGGTTAAGGGTAAGAGCAGTATGAGAGGAAAAAGGGGAAAGCCAAGAACCATAGGTGGGAGCGGGTGGCTTCATGTGGGAGGTCTGATTCCAGTGCAGAAGAGTAGATTCAAGAGATAGGGTACCGAGGTGTTTGTACATAGGATCAAGTAGGTAGTAGCTTGGGACAGAGGAGAAGCAGGCGCTGAGAGGGTGAAGAAGAGGAAGGAGGAGAATAAGGGAAGAGGAGAGGGGAGCACAGAGTATGTTTGTGGTGCATGATAGGCTATCAGAGAGGGTGGCAATGAAGAGATAGCACAGTGATAGGAGAGGTGAAAAAGGAAGGGCAGTAGTGATTAGTGTGTTGGAGAAAAGAATGCGAGGTAAGCTGCAGAGGTGAACACAGATTCTGTGAGACTGAGATATCAGGACAGAGAATGGGCTGGTAGAAGGGGAGGACAAGGAGGGGGCGGGCCAGTAATAGGTGCCCTATAAAAAAAGAGTAGAGGGGAGGGGCAGAAAAAGGGGGCATGGGAAGGGCCTATTTAATTAAGGTGGGGGGGCGCAGCAGCAGGGGCAGCTACTAAGTAAAATCAAAGCCTTAACCTGGCGCCGCAGGGGGAGGTGAGAAATTAGCGGATAGACACAGGGAAAAAACTATAAGCTTAACAGGGAGAAAAAGCAGTCCTTAGAGGGAGAAAGTAGACTTGAAGGGAGATGAAGGTAGTGGGAGGGGGCGGTTCAGACCCCGAGAAACGGAGCAGGAGGGAAACAACAGATGAGACGGCCGGGGGGAATTAAAACAGTTTACAGGAGGGCTGTGAAAATCATTAAACTAACAGTGTATCAGAGAGCTGAGACAACTTTAAAGCAGTACTGAGTAGAAAAGAAAAAGCTGCAACCAGATACTTTTCAATTGACAGTGCAGAACGAGTCCTCTGAATCGACTTAACTGAACCAGAAAACTAAGAGTTGAACAGTAAAATTATTACAGGAAAAACAAGGTCAAGGCAGAGCAGCTCGTGGCTGGCCATAAAATTTCAGCCACAACCACTATAAGTCTGTGGACGCAGCAGCCCCAGGTCGGAAGGCTTCAGCAGACCAATGTCTGGTCAGGAGAAATCAAAAGGGTCCAAACAGGGTGCACTGCAGATGGTGGTAGCTAATGGTAGCAGCCCTCAGCAGCCCCGGGCTTTCCAAAGGTCTTACCCGGCTTTCTTCATTGTCAGGGCAGCCAGGATGCATGCAGCAGGTCGTCTGGGAGTGCCGAGCCGTGGCCGGACCAGCGAAGGGCTCATAGCCCGAGAGATGTAGGGGAATCGGGCTTTCCTTGTTGTCAGGGTGGCAGGAGACATGCAGCAGGTCGGCCGGGAGTGCTGTGCGCTTCCGAGACCAGCTGAGGGCCTGAGTCTGAGAGGTGTAGGGAATCCGCTCTTTCCCTCATTGTCAGGACTGCCAGGTGGCGGTAACAGGTCGGCCGGGAGTGCTGAGCCATGGCCAGACCAGCGGAGGGCTCATAGCCCGAGAAATTTAGGAGAATTACTACTCATTTCCTACTTCATCCTCCGTATTTCAGGCTACTTCCTGTCTGGGCCACTGGTTGCCAGTACCAGTCTCCATCCAGACCAGCAACATCAGGACCCCCCCCCCCCAAATACAGCAGGAGTTGAAGTTGGGAGGACACCACCATTTCCTGTTCCCATGGCCACGTTTTTTCAGTAAGGAGGGGTTGTTGACACGTGTACCTTTGGTGGTGTCATTCTTGGCTGCCAGTATATTTTCCCCTATAAAGACCTTGGCATTCTATTGTACCCGTGCACAGTTCTGGACGGTGGGGGTGGAGGGAGGGAGGGGTAGAGCAAAGCTGCCTGGCCACAGACTCCCAATCAGTGCTGTTCTTGGCTAGCAACCTGAGGATGCAGATCAGCATGCAGGCAGATTCCCCCACCCTATCCGAGTCTGACAGTGCTGTCTCTGTGGTGCTTCCAGTATTTTAGTTGTCTGGGGCTGGGAGCCAGGCTTGGGACACAGACCAGGGTGTTGTATATGGTAGTGCAAGGCATACTGTTGGTGCAGCTGGGCTTCATTACAAAGTCCACTGCCACCTATTCCCATATCCTGGCCACAGAGTCCATTCCAGAGTATGCCTGTCACAGTTTGGTACCTTCCCAGATTGTGCCTTCTGGGGTAGGGCCCCTGACATCACAGCATTTTTTGAGGGTGTGCCCACCACCACCACCAGCACCACCACCAATGGGCCTGCAACTACTTGGTTGGGAATTCTCTCAACTGGGGAATCAGAGGTGCCTGAGGAAGGCATGACCTACATTCGCCATGATGAGCAGACAGAGCTTCATCTGCCTGAAGTGGCCAAACCTTATGTTGTGTTTTTTCTCACATATAGTCTAAATCACTGGATCACGTGCAATGAATTCACATGGTGCCGGCATGCCAGATGCTCCGACATCCCATTCTCTTCCTTCCCAGATGTGTATGGAGAAGTCGGCTGCATTGCCACCTTTGGTCAACCTGATGGCTGTGTTACAGCAAGAAGCATAGTACCCCCCTCCAACCCACCCAACCCAGAAAAGGAAAGCATCTTGTGGGATGCTTAATCCTCCCCACTGCTGACCCTGTGGCAAGCAGTCTTGGGACATGAATCTGAGTCACCAGCAGTACAAACGATAGTACTGCCACTGCACTGATAGGCCAGCCCTGAACTGCACTTTGTAATAGAGAAGAGGGCAAGTACTTCTCTCTTCATTAGCACCAGTATAGTGGCTAGCTGTACAAAAGTGAGGGTACTGGACTTTAGGAGGGCTGACTTTGGCAAGATGGGAGAGTGCCTCAGAAAAGCACTAGCAAACAGGCTAGAAGGAGGTGTGGAGCAACAATGGGGAATTATCAAAACTGCCATCACAGAGGCAACAAGCCTTTGTGTGAAGCAAATAAACAAATCAAAACGAAAGAAAAGCCACTATGGTTCTCAAAAGAGATGGCTGTGAAAGTCAGGAAGAAAAGATAGCATTCCAAGTATAAGGAAACACAGAAGGAGCAGGACAGAGAGCTGTACCAGTTAAGGCAGAAGGAAGCAGGGAGGGAAGTCAGAATAGCAAAGGCCCAAACTGAGGAAAAGATAGCCAACTCAGTTAAGAAGGGGATAAACCTTTATAGGTACATCAGCGAGAGAAAGACAAAGGGAGGGATAGTGAGGCTGAATAGAATGAACGGTGGGTGGGCAGAGGGGGACAGTGAAAAAGCAGGAATACTGAACGAATATTTTTGCTCAGTATTCACAAAAGAGGAGGGGGAAGTGCCTAATCCAATTAACAGAAGCACTCTTGCTAGGGGGGTCGATCCCAATCCTTTCACAGAAGAAAGGGTTCTGCAAGAACTCCTAAAACTGAAGGCACCAATATGGATGCAGTTTTCTTGTTGTGCATCAGACATACAGCCCTACAAAGAAGATCCTTCCCCAGCCAGATATAAAATTCTGGGATAGAAAGAGACTGCCTCTTCCCAGGGTACCCACTGTTCCCTACCTGTTCTGACCACCATGGAAGAGGAGGACTGGTGGGTGACTGGAACCCCATGAACAACCTGCAGTATGGGGCGACAGTCATCATCAAGTGAATACTGTGATTGTTCCAAACCAGGCATACCTGACTTCTGGCATGCCATAGTGTTTTGGTTTTTTTTGTACTTGCTGTTTATCCTCCCCCTTGCTCCCGGAGCCACACACCATTGGGATTCGCCTATGATGTCTGCCCCTCTCTCCACCTACCTGAGCCTGTGGGTGAACCCCCATGGAGCCATGGCTATACCACCCCAAGGGGGTATGAGGTGGGGCCGTACACCTTGAAGTCCTTCTAGTTCTCATCTGGCACCCAGACAGGACAGGCAGGCGGGAGTTATGGGGTCTGCACTGGGCGCTCCATCTCCCCGGTGCTCCGAGAGCTGATTTTCCGTGTTCTGAGGGGCATGACGTGCGCCCAGAAATCAGGGCGCAGTGGCCGACGTCTGTCATGCCCCAACCCTTCGGAGGGCTCTGACGCTGTGCCTCCAGCCTCCGCCAGAGGCCAGTCGAGCACCGAGCCTCAACCCCCTCCCTCCCTCCCTGGAGAAGGCAAGCGGTCCTCCAGACGCCGAGCCTCTTCCCGCTGGCCCTCCGCCTCCTGGGCGCTCCCAACCTGGTTGACGGGGGGCGGTAACACTACTGCTGTGCCAGCGGGCCGGCCTCATGCCATAGTGTTTTGTTCTGCTCCTTGACATGATCCCCCTGACCCAGCTGCTAGCTTAGATCCAAAAGTGGGTGGGATTGGGTCAAGCAGGGGCAAATATGGCAAGGGAGAGGGGTTGGAGCATGTCGCAGGAGGCCCTACATTCGCAGATGCACAGAACCTAATAGCATTGAGCACAGGATGTACTTAAATTTAGTATTAATATTACATCATGTGATTAGATTTAATATTAATATTGCATCATATGTGATTAATCTGTGGTGGCAGTCTCAGAGAAGTATTGAGCATGATTGCATTGAAAATAATGATTCTAGGGACATGGATATGTTGTTCATCCACACTCATTGGCAGGTATCCTTGCCGCTTTAAATCTTGCCGGAAGGTCTTCAAGCTTGCTCCTCCCACCCACCCGGGTGGTATAACTCTCGGCTCCGCCCCATGACGCCAGATCTTCCTTACCGCTTGGAGCTCAGGTTCCCTCCTTAACGCTCTGCGTTTGGTGACTGGTTCCTATTCTCCGCTATGGATTTAAAAAAAAAAAAAAAAAAAAGACTTCAGTCTTCATCCTCGCGCCGCGATGGACACAACCGACCTCGGATTCGAGATGCCCATGCGGCAGAAGATGTCTCGGACGGATCCACACTCCACGTGGTGTCTACTGCTTAGGCCTTGAGCACGACCCGCAGGCTTGCGACCTGTGCTCATCTTTCTCGCCCACGCCCCGAAGACCGCGCTGCCCGACAGTAACTGGGCCGTCCCGAGAAGCGCTTCTCTGGTGAAGTCCAAGGAGGCCCGGTTGGCGGTGTTCAAGGCGGCGGCTGGCGGGATCAGCCTGAGCGGATGGTCGCTCGGAGGAGGCGGCGCTGGGCTTATCTTCTCGGTCATGCATTTATCCCGCCTCTGGGTTCTTCCTACGGCTTCTTTTAAGGAGCTTTGTCTGTCCCTCTCCACTAAAGGAGAAGGGCCTGCGCTGCTGGACCTTTTCTCGGTCCAAAAGGGACAGGGGTGAATCCTCCGTCGGCGCTCTTGGGAGGCGGGAAAGGTCCCTCTCCCGGGCCGTGGGCCGTCGGCTTCGGTCGACCGCCTGCCGCCACTGGCCTCCACGGTGTCCTCGCCAGGTCAGTTGACCGAGACTCCTGACTCGATGAAGCCTAGATTTTTCTCGACCCATTGGACATGCTGTCGCCTTTAGCAGCCGAGATTCCCTCTCCCCGTTCCCCGGAGGAGTTGAGGATCCGTGGCTCGCCTTTGTGCCTCCGTTCCGAGCCCTCGATGGACCATCCGAGCGTAAGGGAGTGCCGTTCCGCCGACACCTCCCGCACCGACCTCGGAAATTCGGGATTCTCGGTCTCGGTCTCGACCTCTTCGGTCCAGCCGATCCCACCGCCATAGGCGGTCTCGGTCTCGGCATCACTGTAAGCGGGCGCGAGCCGCCTCGCCCTCCTCCTCGGATGAGGGGAGGCTTCGGCGTAAATTACGTCGACGGTACGAGGACCTTATGTTGCAACAGCTCCTCCTGGCCGGGAATAAGCCGACCCCGTCGCCTTCCCCGGCCATTAAGTGGCTGTCACCGGAACGGTCGACACAACCCCTCGACTTATCCGAGGAGCCTATACCCAGGCCGGTTGTTCGGCCAAAACCAGCTGCTCCACCGATTCCGTGGAACCTCCCTCCACAGCCACTAATTGGGGCTCCGACCAAGGATTCTCGGTCGGCTAAGGGTCTACCCCATCGGCTGTCAGTTACCCTCACTCCCACCGACCTCGGCAGGTGAAGGGTGGCTCAGGCCAGAGGCAGCTTTTCGAGGACTCTTCCGAGTCCGAAGATGATTCTCCTTTTCTCCAAGCGACTGGACTTGGAGTCTTCAGGAGGTCAGTCAATGGACGATAGCCGGTCGTCTTCTTAGGACTGCTTCGCTCATCTCGGAGTCTACCGGATGGAGCTCAACCCGCTTCCAAACGGGCCAGGTATCCTCACGGAGATTCTGGACCGAGGATTCTCCAACGGAGGCCTTTCCGTGGCCGAGGCCTAGTGGGTCCGCACTGGAGCTTTGGCAGCGCCTGCTTCCTGCCCAGCGCCGCCAGGATGGCCAGGAAGATGCGGTCCCTACCGGTTCCTTGTCCGTTTCTGTCAACCTCTGGTGAGGGTTGTTACCGACAGCTGCCGCGCCAGCCGGCAACGCTTAGGATGTGGACAAACCTCCTGACAAGGAGTCCAAGAAATTGGACTATGTCGGGCAAGTCTACGCTATGTCCCTTCTCGGCTTCCAGGCCAGTTCGGCCGTCCTCATGGCACATTTTTTCATGCCCTGTTGGGCTCCTGGATGAGGTCATCCTCATCTTCCGCCGATCTGCAGACTACGGTTAAGCAGGTGCGGGACCAGGACAGGGCAGTGGCCAAACAGCAGCTCCAGACTGCTTTGGATATAGGGACTCATGTGCTAGATCGGTGGCGGCCGCAGTGGCTATGTCAGCGGGCTTGGCTGAGGATATCCACCTTTACTCGGATACCCAGCACAAGTTGGGCGGATGTCTCTTTTTGGGGACTGACCTCTTCGGCCCTGGGGTGGAAGGTCACCTGCAGAGGATCGAGAAGTCCAATGCCACCTTGGACTCGGTCTCTTCCGCTCAGAAGGACAAAGGCCGCAAACCACAGCCTAAGCCCTTTCGTCCTTCTGTGCCCCCGGCGCGCCCGGCCCAGCAACGTCAGGGCCAGCAGGCTCGGCCTTGGCATCCCAAACCCAAGCCGCTGGCTTCCTCTAACAGGAGGCAGGGAGGAAAAGGCCCAGGAGGTCCCTCGGCCGGTCCCTCCTCCAAGCCTGCCCAGTGACGGGCTGAGGGGTGTCGCCCCCATCCCCGTCACCTTACCCCTGGGTCCCCCCGTGGGGGGACGGCTCCGGCACTTCCGTTCCGCCTGGTCCGCTGTTACCACGGACAGGTGGGTCTTGGAGGTGGTGGGAAGAGGCCTGCCTCTGGAATTCGAGCAGGCACCACCCTTCAGAGCCGTCGCCCCTCGGGGGGCTTCTGGATCCCCAGCCTCACTGGCGGCTCGTCGAGCCGACATCGCTCTCCTCCTCCAGAAGGAGGTGGTAAGAGAGGTGGTGGACCCTCCTTCAGACCCAGGGTTTGTGTCCAGGTACTTCCTGGTTCCAAGCAGACGGGGCTGGCCCATTCTCGACCTCCACACGACCTAAACAAGTTCCTAGGTCTCGAACCTTCAGGATGGTCACTCTGGCTCAGATAATACCATCCTTGGAACGCGCCGTGTGGTTCTGCTCTCTGGACTTGCAGGACGCGTTTTTTCACGTCCCTATCCATCCGTCTCACCAGAGATTCCTTCGCTTCCGAGCGGAAGGATCCCTCTTCGAGTTCCAAGCCATGCCCTTCGGCTTGTCTCCAGCTCCCAGGGTCTTCACCAAATGCATGGCAGTGGTGACAGCATTCCTGCGGCGCCGAGGGGTCCGGGTGTACCCTTACCTGGACGACTGGCTGATAGCAGCTCCTCCAGGAAGGAGGCGGAGTGGTCCAGAGATCTGGCCCTCCAGGTCTGCTCTCAACTGGGCCTCCTTATCAACGAGGCCAAGTCGGAACTCGAGCCAAGCAGGTGATTCTATTCATCGGCGCAGCTCGACTCTTCGAGCCAGAGCGCGCTCCCGGCGGACAGGGCCGAGGTTCTTTCCTCCTTTGCCCGATCATTTCTGGTTGGGCAATTGCGCCCTGCCCGGGACTTCCTGCGCCTCCTGGGTCTCATGGCGGCCTGCACCAGCGTGGTCCGTTGGGCCCGCTGGAACATGCGTCCCCTTCAGTGGGGACTGGCCAGCCAGTGGTCACAACGCTGCGATCCCTTGGACCAGCTTGTGTCGGTGACACAGGGGATATGGAACGCTCTCCAGTGGTGGACCGTTCCAGATCATTTGCAGGAGGGCATCCCGTTCGTCCGCCCCGAGCCGACGGTCTCTCTATCGACCGATGCCTCTCTGATGGGTTGGGGTGCCCATCTGGGGGAACACCGGGCTCATGGCCTCTGGTCCCCGCGGGAGTCCCGATGCCACATCAACCTGCTGGAGCTCCGAGCGGTCCGCCTAGCTCTCACCGCCTTTGCTCCGTTCCTCCGGGGTCAAGTGGTCCGAGTCCAGACGGACAATACCACGACCATGTACTATCTAAACCGCCAGGGCGGGACGCGCCCATGCTTCTATGCAAGGAAGCTCTCCGCGATTTTGGTCACTGTGGCGCAGCCTGGAGGCGGATCTCCAGCCATTCACGTGGCAGGAGCCTCCAACACCCTGGCCGATGCCCTGAGCCGGATAGGGGCTGCATCCCACGAGTGGTCTCTCCTGCCGGAGGTAGTACAGCATCTGTTCTCCCTTTGGGGCACACCTCAGGTGGACCTGTTTGCCTCCAGGAGAACGCAGGTTGAGTCTGTTCCATGCCCGCCTCAGCAGGGCTTGCTGCAGGGATGCCTTCTCGAGGCAATGGACCCCGGCCTCTTTACGCCTTTCCCCATTTCCCTTGATCCACAAGGTGCTTCTCAAGGCGAGGAGGGACAAGGCGCAGGTGATTCTGATAGCCCCAGACTGGCCTCGCCAGTTCTGGTACCCAGATCTCCTCAGTCTCAGCTCCAGGACTCGCGGCAGCTTCCAGCTCGCCCGACCTGCTCTCAGTCAATCAGGGAAGGTGTTCCATCCGGACCTTCAATCCCTGCACCTGACGGCCTGGTTCCTGAGCGGCTAGAGTTCCAGGCCTTGGGTCTTTCCGACGAGGTCCTCAATGTAGTTGAGGCGTCCCGTAGGAGTCGACCAGAAAATGCTATGCCTTCAAATGGAAAAGGTTTTCCATTTGGTGTCAGGCAAGGGCTTGGACCCTTCCTCCTGTTCCTTGGCAAGCATCTTGGACTATTTGTGGTCCTTTCTAGTCAAGGGCTTAGGTCGGCGACCCTAAGATGCACCTGGCAGCCATCTCTGCTTACCGGGCGCGGGCAGAAGCAGTCGATGGCGCAGGAGAAGGTGGTCTGGCGCTTTTCAAAGGCCTTGATCACATTTCCCTCCAGTGCGGGAACCCCACCTCCGTGGATCTACTGCTGGTACTGGCAAAGCTCATGGGGCAAGCCATTCAATCTATGCACAGGTGTGCTCTCTCACCTGTCATGGAAGACCGCCTTCTTGGTGGCTATCACGTCAGCCAGAAGGATGGGAGAGCTCCAGGCGCTTTCCATCGAGTCTCCTTACCTGGTCTTCCACAGGGACAAAGGTTGTCCTGCGCCCCACGAAATTCCTTCGAAGGTGGTGTCGGAGTTTCACCTTAACCAGGTGTTGACTCTGCGGTGTTCTACCCCAATCACACCTCGGAGGCCGAATATAGGCTCCATACTCTGGACCCTAGAAGCGCTCGCTATTATAAGGAGCGCGGCTGAAATTCGGAGAGGTTCGCCAGCTGTTTGTCACCTACGCTGAAGCCGCATCTGGCAGACCTGCAGCCAAGCGGACGATAAGCAGGTGGGTAACCTCCTGCATAGATCTCTGCTATAAGTTGGCGGGCATGGAGCCTCCCAGAGGATAAGAGCTCATTCTACCCGCCATACTGCTGCAACGGTGGCTGCTTCCAGGGACGCCCCTATCCAGGAAATCTGCAGGGCTGCTACCTGGAAGTCAGCAAACACCTTCATTACCCACTACCACATCGACCTTGAGTCACGCCGGATGCTGGTTTTGGGGCCTCGGTTCTCAGTCTCTTTCCCAAGTAAGTGTGGGGGTGTGCGTCTTGCCTCCCTCTCGAGGAGAACTGCTAGGGTCTGCCAATGAGTGTGGATGAACAACATATCCATGTCCCTAGAAATACAGGTTACTCACCTGTAACAGGAGTTCTAGGAATGGTATATGTTGTTCATCCACCACATTCTCCGACCTCCGGCTTGACCTTGCAACCTGAGCTTCCAGCGGGCAGATCTGGCGCTCTGGGGGCGGAGCCAGAGTTATACCACCGGTGGGTGGAGGAGCAAGCTTGAAGACCTTCCGGCAAGATTTAAAGCGGCAAGGATACCTGCCAATGAGTGTGGATGAACAACATATACCATTCCTAGAACTCCTGTTACAGGTGAGTAACCTGTATTTTTTCTCTAGTGCAAATAATCATTCACATTTAAAAGCTAAGCAGACACTGTGCAGGATTCCCTTAATTGGGTGTGAGCTAGTACTGTTACTAATATCATGTTTTGAAGCTTGCGGTGTGGCATATTCCAGTTGTTCTTTCTATACATGGGTTACTTGTAGAATAATGCATAGGCAACTGTGTGTTATGAAGGTTTTTTTTTTTCACACACCCTCTGGGTGCGATGACCCATAAACCTTGCGAGTGAAGTTCCAGAGGTTTAGGTGGTCATCATACACAGAGGGTGTGTAAACAAAAAAGTCATTAGCACACCATTGCTTATGCTCTGTTTTTTCTAATAATTGGTGCAGGGGTGTGAGCACACAAATCAAGTTTCTGAACAGGGAAAGTGAAGCGCTCACATTCCAAATGCTGTAATAACTGGGTGTGCCATCATACGCGGTTATCATGGTGTTAATCACACAGAAAATCAGCATGATAAACAAGGGGCCACTAGTTTTCACATCACTCTTGTCTGCAGGGTCAAATTTCTAAATCACAAATGCACATGGTGTATTTTTTCCCTCGCTGTAGGTTTTCAATACAGCAAGGTTACAAAGATCTTTAGCAAGCTTGTACCTGCTAACCTCTCGATGCTATGCAGGATTTTTAATCAACATAGGAATTCGAAAACCCATTAAAAAATATATTTCTTCAGGTCCTTTTACTGCAAAGATTATTTTTTCATGCTGAGATTTATAGAAAAGAAACCCATAATTTATTATTTCTGGTGGTAAGTAAAGAAAGCTAAGTAACCAATTTTATATTCAAATAAAGACTGTCATTTCAAAGCCACCTTTCAAGACCATACAAAAGTACATTTTGTGTGAATGGTTGTTTGTCTCTTTCTAGTTGCCAAGGGGCTCTTTAATCCTAAAAGTGGCTGAAGATATATCCCCTTGACAAATTACTGGGAGATTTGGGACCACTGGCTGGTGTTGTATGGCAGTTTGCTGTACATTTACCGATATTTCTAAGTGTATGAATAAAACAACCTCCCGTTGAAGCCCCCACTAATACAGTAACTAACCTCCTCTAGAACTAGCTTACTTAGAACAAAACTGGCCTGTAAGAAGAAACATCACCTTTAAAGGTCCAGAAGTATTTGGGAGAATGCATACAGAGTTCACCACAGCCTGCAAATATAGGGTAATGGTTGTGGGGGATTTAGGCCAAGGCTGTATATTTCCCTGGACCACCTGCATGCACTTTACGTGTGTATAAATGGTTTGCAAATAACGGATGGCGCACTGGTTCACAGCTGGGGTGTTAGTGCAATAAACAATCATGGTAAAAGGCAATTATGGATGCTTTTAGGGTGCTGGTAACAAAAACATAGGGTGGTGGCCTACCACTCTAAACAATGAATGGGGAATATTGATGTATTTCAGCTTTGGGGCTTAATACAATACCTTAAAAAGAGGACAAAGTTCGGGGAATACAGTAAGCCTAAAGTACAACTGAATTTCATAACGTGACTACATACCAGGTGAAGTGACACAAAACATAGGCAGGTCAAACTAACTTTGCTTTATTTTACAAACATACGAACATACAAAATTTTGCCAGCAGAAGCAGGCCAAAGTGGTCTATCTAGTCTGCTTGAGTGCACAGTCCAATCTGTTGTACTGGAGCTGCCCCCCTCCCCCTACCTTGTCTCTTTAGCCTCCCCTTCTGTCACTTCCCCACTACCCATTCTCCCTCCCATAGCAACCTTCTTTTTTACCCTATCCCACCCCTTTTTAAAATTTCCCACTGTGTTCAAGGATATCACCTCCTCTGGTATCTCATTCCCTTTTGACACTGCTCTCTCTGTGAAAAAGTGCCTCCTCATTTCCCTTCTAAATCTACCCCCGACAAGTTTCCAACTGTGCCTCCCTTGTATTCCCCCTCCCTTCTAAATTGAAGATGCCCTCTGCTTCAACCTTGTTTTTGCCTTTTAGGTACTTGAAGGTCTCTCTCATATCCCCCCTCTTCCTTCCATCCTCCAGGGAGTACATATTGAGCTCCCTCATCCTCTCCTCATATGGTTTGTCCCGCATGCCCTGGCCAGATTTAATAATGCAGTTGTTGAATTCGACTGTGCTATTACACTTCCTATTGCTATTACACGTATTGTACCTCCACTACAGTTTCTTGTCTGCCTGTTTCATTTGGTCCCTCCAGTTAGGCACTCTGTATGTTAAATATTGTCTTGGAAAAGCAAAATACAAATAAAAATAATACTAAAACATCCTCCGAGTGAGTTTTGGTGAGTAATTAAAGCTTTGTCTGAAACACATTCAGCTTATCTGTTTTTTTTTTTTTTTTGGTCTTAACTTTATATGGTGATCTGTCAGTGGAGAATTTGCAGACATTAAAGGCTGTTTACCCCTCCTGACCCTTTGGCTGCGGGTTGTTTCTAAATGGGGTCTTTCACCTGACAGTGGAGATGGTTGCTGGCAGCCGAAGGGGAGTGTCCAGAATAAAGGAATCAGCCATTCTGCCACAGCAGTAGCACAGAGAAGCTCATTTCACATTTATTGTTTCCTGCAGCAAGTGGTCTCCTGCATGGAGAGCGACGTATGCAATTCTTTATTTCATCAAAAACATTCTCTCCACTGGTTGGGGGAATGTTTTTTTTTGTTGTTGCAGGATTTATTATTATTCACAATTATCCTTTTTTTTTTTCTAACCATGTTTACTAATCCTTGCAAGTTCTTGGATGCATAAGTATGTTTGCTTTGTAAACTCTGCTCTTGCAAAGGCAAAAACTTCCAACAGTCCAGTTTTTCCTCTTATATTTATAGCACGTTTTATTGGTATATTCGGGTGTGCTTACAGGTGGTTTACGCAAGATTATTAGCTTTAATATTCATAACTCGCTTGTCCAGTAACTGAGTTACTATCTTCTTGACAGTACCGTAAAACAAATTCTAACTAGGCAGGTTTATTTTGCCTCGGTGGTGTAAATCATCGTCTGACCTTGTGGCCTGTCTTGGTTGCTCTTGCTCCAGCAGAGCTGTAGAATATCCTCCAAGGGGTATGGCTTTGTCTGAGGGACAAATAAATGCCGAGGACATATCAAGAGCTTGAAAGATGTAAAGCAACACAATTTGCTTTACATTCATTGGCAGCAACACACAAACTATGGTTAGTACTCTGTTTTTTAAACCCTCCCCTTCACCCCCGAGTTCCCACTCCTGGCTGCTCTACATCCCTGTCTGCCTGCTGTTCTCAGCCTTCACTGCTACTTTTTGCCACGTGGCTCCCCTGGCTGTGCCTATGTCCTTGGAGGGTCTAGCTTACCCTGCTGGGGGGGGGTGTCCCTTCCTGTGGGGTCCTCCGGAGTATGAAGGAGCAGTGCACGAGGGGGACTGTGGCATGGGAGAACCAGGCAGCTGTCATCTGGCAGGCCAAGAAAGCTGCCAGTTTCTGTTTTCTTGGCCCCTCACCATACCTCAACAGTGTGCACCACTACAGTGCCCTGGAGGCAGAGACAGCCGATGTGACCACACTGACAAGGCTCCACACGCTACCAGGTGTTGCTCTCTGAGTGGTGCTCCGCAGTGTCTGTGCTGATGCTTTATCAGCCCTCCCGCCAGCCTCCGCTCCTGTTGTCCTGAGCTCGAACCGGGTTGGTAGTGTGCCAAGCAGATGCCCCATCACTTGGTGCCACAGAGCTGACTCATGGTTCTTTTTAAACATTGAAAAATGGAACTGTATCTGTTTACTGAAGTTTTTTTACAGACTGGCATTGCGTTTTCCCTGTTGTATTGTTACTGTGCCAAGCATATTCATGTCAGGAAGTGGTTAAACAAACAAATCAGCGTGTTCAAACCAGTGGGACTATTATTTAAATTTAGACTGTGTAAGAGTGCAACACGAGTTGAAGCAAACTGCAGTTTACCAAACAGAGACACACACACACACACACACACACACACACACACACACACCAGAAAACCTTCCAGTGCACATAAAACAAAACAAAAACGAAACAAACTTCTAGTGCACATGATTAAATGCTGCCCTTAAGGGGATAAGCAGTCTACTCCAAGTAGGGTTAGGGTTCAAATCATACCTCTCAACTGTCCCTGATTTTGCCTTAGAATTTTACTCTGTGCCTCCTATAGATTGTGTTTCCGTGGCTAAGCAGTAGGGATTGTAAGCAAAAAATAATGTCAAACATTAAAGTTACAGACTTGTTCTTCTTTAGAAAATGCATTTTGCACGAAGCCCCATATTCTACCAGTTTCCTGGGTGGATATCTCAAATTTTAAAGATGTGTCCCTTATCTCGGTCCTTTGTCCCTGAATTATGAGGCAGGAGGTTGAGAGGTATGGTTCAAATGTGTGGTGTTACTGTGACATTGCAGGTTGCTGTGTCCATTGCCGTTTGAATTTCTGGGCAAAGAAGTCAGGCCAGGACAGATTGGTCATATCAAATGGCATTTCGAAAGAAAACTAGAACAGTATTACAGAACAAATGTAGTTTGGAACTGTTGCTGTTGGCAGAAAAGCCAAAACAATTTCTAAATCCTCTGTTTTCAAAATATCAAGTGTGTTTTGGAGCACAGTTACTTACTGTAGTAGTACTAGTACAGTTTATTGTAAATATGTGCTCCTTGCTTCTATTTGTATAAGTTAACACAAACGGTGACTAGGAAACTGAATTGTAGCTTATTAAACATGTCATGTCAGTGTTTGTAGTGTTGTAGCATGGACCACGCCATCCTACTGTAACCAACGAAGTAGCTCGTATTGAACACGTATGTGTTTTCAACAAGTGTAACCATAACCCAAAGGACTCCCCAGCGTGCTGCTTGTGCTACACACATAAGGTATACACTACTGTTTGCACTAGTAGAGTCTTTGATCAGATGTACTGACACTCTATGTGTCGGTAAATAGCAGGAACTATTGTTAAATATATTTCTGTAGCAGACTTCCAAATTAGTGTATCATTCTGGTGTGCTACAGTAATTTCCAGTGTTCAACCTTCAAACACAAAACCCAGCGTAGTACTACAGCTGTAAATCCCATCGTACCCTTTCTGAAAATGGTGTTGTAATAAAGGTTTGAAACTTGGCCTTCTTCACTGATGCATTTTAATGGATGTTCTATGACAACGGTATTCTTACTTGTGTTTATTTATTTTTTTTTATATTGGGAGATAAAGATGATTCCGATATTTATTTGGAATTTCAGATTACCACCAGAGATCAAAAGCTCTTTTACATAGGCTCCACGTCACGGTACAGACAGACAAAGGAATAAAGCAAATTCAAGCGATGTATAGCATACGAGAATACAGCAACAAGACCAGTAGTACACAGCAAAAGGAAGAGCAGCCGTGGTGGCCTTGTCAGATTAGGACAAAGTTAACATTGTCGATCAAACTGTCTTCAGGCATTGCATAATGTATGCCTGACGATACAAAATTACATGAACATTAGAACCAAGTTATGCAGGTAAAGTAAATCAAAAATAGAACAGTGCAAGTTTACGTGTTACCTGGAATGGGTAAAGCAGCCCAAATGTCAGTGACAATAGGAGAGTGGTGTGGTGCTGGTGGGGGGTGGAGGAGGAGGGGTATGGTTTGAGGGGGGAGGGTACGAGTAGGAGAGGGGTATTGTGAGACAGGGTGAAAGGGTGGATTATGGATATAGGGCAAGTAAAATGTAACATTTCAAAGATATCTTGTAGATGTTTATAGTACTTTTTTTTTATTAAGTATATCTTTATTTTATTTATTTATTTATTAATTTTGATGACCAGGTAGGCCCACTGAGCCCCGAAGGTCCCTTTTTCAGGGGCGACCCGGGTAACATTACAGAGTACATGCATTACAATACACAAGATGGTTATTATCATATTTCAAGACATGCATAGTGGCACACAGTGAAAAGATATCTCACATTTTTATGAGTAAGGAAGTCAAGGAAGGGAAGTTGGGGTACAGAGATGAGGAGAGACAAGCTTTAGGTAAAGGTTGTGTGGCAATAGTTAGGGTAGGAGTGGAAAAAAATATATAATCTTTAGACACAATTAAACTTGTATTTTGTGAATTCAGGTCCCCTCATTTTTGGTTACTGAGGGCAGCTGCGTGAAAATGTTGCCTTTTTCCCCTAGACTTCATATCATCCTCTGTCTTCCTCACCACTGACAGTGTAATTCTGTGATTGTTACGTCATAATTTGTTGGTGTCTGGAAATTAATATGATCGCTCAAACACAAGATTATGGCTTCAGCAGGGGGAAGCGCAGTAGAGTGACATGAAGAGTGCAATGCCAAAATCTTGCTTTCATGTAAATGCCTTCCATAGTAAGGAATGAGAGGGGCATTACAAGTGAATTGAATATGAGCTGAATCTGTCTGAATATTATAGTTTGAAAAGCTGGGATACTGGAAAAACGCTTTAAATGGTGTTTTTTTTCTATTGTAAGCTAGCTCTGCCTTTTTTTGTCTGCGCTGTGGAATATTACTGAGCAACAGTTGTTCTCTCTCTCTCTTTTTTCATTTGTTTCTTCTCCTTGGGGACACCCGGGTGAGTGCTTCTGCCCCTGCCCTGCACCACCGGCACCCATCCCCCCCAGTGCTTACCTGTCTGTGGTGGTCACTGACTGCCCCTCCATGGCAGGGTGGCAGGGGAGGGCCATCCTCCCCCTCCCAGGCACACATCCTACTCTTGTCCAGGTGTCCCAGAGCGGCATCGTACATGCACGGAAAGCAAGTAGGGCTTCATGTAGCCCAGACTCCTCTGTTTTCGTCCTCCTCCTCTTTTTCTCTCTTGCTTCTTTCCACCACTGTAGATGGCTGGCGCAGTCTCTGTTGGCCTCAACCACAGCAGCATGCTCTGGGCATGTGCTACCCTTCGTGAAGGAACAAGCTCCCCAGCTCATCATGAGGGACCGCTGCTGTGCCGGAGCTGAGCTGTCTCCCTGCCCAGCTAGCTCACACTCCCCAGCCTTGCTACCCGACCTGTGCAGCTTTGGCTCACTTCCGAACCTGGGTTGCTGGACTGGAAGCACAAAGCACTTGCATTGAACCATTGGGGGGGCCCCCCCACCAATGGTATCTTCAAGTAAATAGGTAATGAACCTGTAAGAATAATGCACACTGGTCCCTTCGGTAGGTCAAAGGGCATAATATAAGCTGACAAAATGGTTGATCTCTGTCATGGCCAGGGCTAACTAGCCTTTTCAAAACCAGTCAAATTTACACAATAATGATGACGTTTGATATTGTGCGTATACGGGGGATATGGCATGGCCTGACTGAAGATATATATAAATATGATATCTTTAGTCAAGCAATGTCATGTTTGGTTGATACAAGATATGTGTCTGGGAAAACTGAAGGTAGCGGAGTAGAACAGGGGAGAAATACAGCCATACAGTATACACAAACAGGCAACATTTTTTTAAATATTTTTAAATACCTTTGTCGTCCTGTTTTGTTCTTTATTGAAGCTGTATGTAGTACTCGTAGTCAGTGTTTCTTGTTTTGGAAGTTTTCTGCATTGTGCTTAATGTCTCCTCCCAATGCTTGTCCTAAGCTGCTGTGGCTGCAAGGTGCAAAGCTTTTGTTACGGAGGGTAGCGTGGTTTCTTGTTCTATGGTAAATTTTTGATTAGAGTAACAGTCCTCTACAGTGCTGGGGTGAACATCGGAAGGTTATGGTTTTGGCAACTTGTTAGTGGTTGGTCCTAACATTGAAAGGGGCAAGCATGCTTGGCATATTGGCAGCAAGCCGTTGACTCGGAAATGGCATACAAGGCGTATATCGGGGGTTGAGGTGTTGGCTCCATGTTACTGGTCGAGCAGAGCATTGAGAGGGTCGAAGACAGCCTGATCAGCATTTTGAGAATAAAGTACTGTAAAAGCCTGAAAAACGTCTAGCAGACTAAACAGAACACTGTAACAAAACATTACTTGCAGCTCTCAGAACTGTGCGGTTCAGCAGAGTACTTCACTTTTCAGCATGAGCAGTCATTCTCATTGTATCTATGAAGATCCAAGAATAAGATATGGGTACTAAGAAGCAGCCTTGTGATGCTGAGGGTTGAGGCGCTGGACGCCACACCGGTGACCCATGTTTTGGAACGAGCACTGGCCGCTGAGGGTTGGCAGGGAAGGGAGAGGATCGAATGTTCGGAGGACAGCTCTCCTCTCCCTGGGAGGGAGGGCTGGTGCTCCCTCTGAATGACTGCCCCCAGGTGGAGGCCTGGTGGCAGTGCGGGACTGTGGGCACCATGGAAGGGAGGGTGCTGCAGGACTTCCACGGATGCGTGCACGCCTTCACATATGAACGTCCTGCATATGCGCCCCAGCAACGGGGAAGGGAAAGAAATGGAGGAAAAACACCCCTAGCTGCAAGATGAAGACCGACCCCTTGCAGGCTCCTTGCCTGGCGACCGGGTGGGCTCTGGGTAAGTCCCAGTGAGACCGGGGTGACGGGGCTGGGGGAGGTCAGTTAGAAGGGGGCAGCTGGGGGCAGAGAAAAGGAGATAAACACCTATATTAAAAAAAAAAAAAAAAACATCTATATGTACTAAGGAAGATGTCTTTCGCAGTAGTCAAGTATATCACTTTTATCTGGCACTTATCCTAACGCATATGCTGTGTAAATATGTTTAGAAAATGAGCCTCAGTTTACTCGAGCTCTGATTGGCTGATACCCCTGGCAAGGTGGCAACCAATCAGTCAATAGAGCCTGGGTAAGAAAAGGTGCCAGCCCAGCCTGCACCGTTACCACATTGGTATTACTGTGCCCAACAGAAATTTCAGCTTTAAAAGCTGCAATTTTTTCCCTCACTTACCGGTGAGTAAGCCCCCAAATCTGTCTGTTTCTTTGAGTAAATTAAAACAGCACAATCACTCCCAAATTCACAATCCTTCATAGTTATTTATAAACAGGGCTTACATTTTCCTGGTAGCTCTGTGCAAACCCTGCTTGGTCATACACATCCCCGATACCGATCGACCCTCACACACACAGAAGATGCAAACAAGCTGCAAGTTGTCTCACCGACAGTAGCAGTTATCTCCATAAATAAAAAATAAGAGCATCGCTAAATTAAAAACCAAAAAAAAAAAAACATTTAAAGTTCTGCCATCTCTCCTCGTAGTTCTGGGTCTCCAGTTCCTGGTGTTATGTGCCAAGGTCATGTAAGGTCGTGCGCCCGACCATTTGCAAATCCCTTCTGAAATTTCCTTTTTGCTTTCACCGAATAAACATCCGTGGTGATCCCGCACTTATACAAGACCGAGTTGAGTGCTGTCCTACCTGCTGCAGCTTCTGTATTTTTTCTTTCTGATCCTCCGTGTACACTGTCACATTCAACAGGGTGTAGCTGCTGGGGCGGGCTCGTCTAACTGACAGCTGCCTACTGATTACCAAAACTCAAGGAAGATAAGCGTAGGACCAGTGTAATAAAAAATGATGCCTTCTCCAATGTTTATTACACCACATCGGTGTGTGTGTGTGTGTGTGTGTGTGTGTGTGTGTGTGTGGTCATAAACCAGCAACGTATCATAACAAGCTGCTGGTTCATAGCAATTAGCAAGTCTGCCTTGGCTATGCTAACACAAGCGTTTTAACAATGTTAAGGTGTGTGTGTGTGTGTGTGTTAACCATGTAACTTAAAAAAAAAAAAAAAAAAAAGGCATTGAAAAGTAGGCAGAGGAACTATTTTTTTACAAAATAAATGAAACCGCTAACAGTTTTAACATTTTAAACATTTTTTTTTCAAGCGTGTATAATACAGTAGCCCATTTTCTAAGTGCAATAATGCCCTCCAGGGTGGGCTATACTGGATCTTCCAGGGGCCATAAGGACCTATGCCTGTGGTGTCTGGCCATATTATGTCCCTGGTTGGTGTGGTATAGCCCAATACCACCCACCCAGTTGGGTATTATTGCTTACATGTTTGCCTGCACTACAGTCATTTATATTGAATGATTTGTACATTTTGTATCTGTCTGTATATCAGTATTTGGGGTTCCTGTGGCGTCAGGCCTCATTATGCCCTTGGGTGGTCCGATATAGCCCAATATTGACCACCCTGTCTGGTATTTTTATTTTTTTTATTTTTTTTATTTTTATTTGCTGTTTATGCCCCCTTCACCACTGCAGTGACTGCCTTTCCTCTGGGACTCCCGAGGCACCTTGTGTGCCAGGAACCTGGAACTGTCAGCTCCTCAGGAGTCCTCCTGCACTTGCCCTCAGATTACCCCCCCGAGTGGGTGGGAGGCTCACCCATAAGCCTCCCATCCATCATCCAATTTGGATGGACTCATACGGCTCCTCCCCAGTCCTGGCCTCGTGATGCCAGGGCCTATGTCCCGGAATCGCGGCAGGTCTTTTTCCTGCTTTTCTGGTCCCGCTTCCCCTGTGGACGTCAGCACATGGGGAGAGACCAAGGAGATGAGGGCACGCAGAGACTTGCCTTTGTTCTGGACCCTCGGCCGACATCCACCCCTCCTTCTTGCCTCCTCATTTGCACCTCCACCTGTGGTCACCCAGGTGGCGGTATTGCAGCGAGGAGCGCAGCCCATCCTCCCCGGAGAGAGAGAGAGAGAGAGCAGCCCTCCGGGTGCTCAATCCATCTGCCCCCGGCTGGCCCTCCAGCGATCCAAGCTCACTACTGTACCTGGGTCACCGGCGCGGCGTTGCAAGCAGAAATCCAACCGCTGTGCCCATGGGCCAGCCTTGTCTGGTATTATTGCTTACATATTTGCTTGCACTACTATAGTCATTTCTGTTGAGTGATTTGTACGGTTTGTATCTTTCTGTATAGCAGTATCTGGGGGTCCTGTGGCATCAGACCTCATTATCCCCCTGGGTGGTCTGGTATAGCACAATGCTGCCCATCCTGTTTAGTATTATTGCTTACATATTACACAGGTGGTTACCACTGCTACTTATAAATACAGACACTCCCCTTGACTTAGTCTTTCTCCTAGGGATTGAAACATCTGACTTGGGGATGGAACCAGTTGGGTGGTCTGATCACTACACCATGGAGTTTAGTTTTAGCACCCCCCCCTCTGTAGGCCTACCTCATGGAGATGGTTAAGTACCGCCCTTTATGAGATATAAGTTCTCATAGCCTAACAGCGGTGCTTGACCTATCGTCCCTCTCATTTGCAAGCAGTGACCCAGAGACCCTTGTGAAGGCCTATAATTCGGCCATCTTGGTGGCTCTGGATTCTGTTGCTCCCATCCGAGTTCACCTGCTTTCCCTTCGCTCTCGATCCCCTTGGTTTGATGGGACTTTGAGGGAGATGCAGAGACTAGGACGAAGGTTAGGGCCTCGTGGGCAGAAGTACGCTCTTAATTCCGACCTCCTTAGATTAATGGACCATTATCAAGCCTATCAGTCTGCAATCACCCGTAAGAAGTCAGAGTTCCTGTCTGGGGAGATTACGGCTACTCCAAATCGACCAGCTCAGCTCTCCCATACTGTGGACAGACTGTGCAACCCAGCCTGTCTACAGGTCCGGAAAGCCTTTTCACAATTAGAGTGCGATGAAATTGCTTGATTCTTTGCTAATAAGGTGGCCGATATCAAGGCGGTATTCCAGCCAGCTCACTGTATGGGTGTTGCTTTTGATTAGTGTGAGGTCACTGCACCTTGATTTTCTTGGAGTACCTTTAGCCATCCAGAGTTCATGGATGTCATGCGGAATATCCAGGGTGTGCACCCTATGTGCTGTAGTTTGGCCCCTGAACCAACTTCCCTAATTTTGGGTTGTATTGATGTCATCAGTCTGGTCCTAGTGCGGATAGTCTGGTGCTCCTTGGTGTCTGGAGAGTTTCCTAGCTCTCTGAAAGAGGCGGTGGTGACACCTCTCTTGAAGAAAGCTACCTTGGACCCAGACTGCCATGCAAACTACAGACCCATCTCGAACCTCCCTTTTTTAGAGAAGGTGATTGAGAAGGTAGTGGCAGCACAACTGGAAGACCGTTTGACCATCCATGACATCTATGAACCACTCCAATCCGGTTTTCACAGAACCGAAACAGCGCTGGTTCAAGTGCTCAGTGCTCTCCTGATGGCTAGAGATCGGAAGAGCCGTTCTGTCTTGGTTCTTTTGGATCTGTTATCAGCATTTGACACTGTAGACCATGGGGTGTTGCTGGGTCGTCTGAGGTACATCTGTGGACTGTCAGAAATGGTTCTCAGGTGGTTTACATCATTCCTCACGGGTAGAACACAGAGAGTGGTGTCTGTTTTTTTTTCTTCAGGCCCTCCTCTGTCATGTGGGGTACCTCAGAACTCTGTGCTTTCACCCATGTTGTTTGCAGTGTACATGCTACCCCGCAGAGACATTGTAAGAAGGTATGGGCTGAGGTTTCGCTGCTATGCTGATGATACCTAGCTCTACCTTTCTTTCGCACTCGACCAGGTTGGAGCTGTCTTGGTCTTTAATAACTGTCTGAAAGAAATCCAGGAGCAGATGGATTCCAGTTGGCTGAAGTTGAACTCAGAAAAAAATGAGGTGTTAGTTGTGGATCCGGGTCGTCGGATAGGGGGATTAGGGGTTGGTTTGTCCTTGGGAATTTTTCTTGGTGGCGTTTCACCCCTGACCTCTGAACAGGTGCGTAACCGGGGGGTAATTTTTGATGAGGGGCTGACCCTGCATTCGCAGGTGTCGGCTGTTGTCAAATCTTCCTTTTACCATCATAGGAATATTGCCAGGATTAGGCATCTGGTTCTGTCTGACGTCCTTCCTACACTGATCCATGCCTTTTTGTCCTCGCACTTAGATTACTGCAACTCCCTTTACTTAGGGCTTCCTGGGGTAGAAATCCGTCGCCTGCAGCTAGTGCAGAACGCAGCGGCCAGGCTTTTGTCGGGATCCGCTTGATCCTGTCATATTTCGCTAGTGCTGCGTGAACTGCACTGGCTGTCAGTACAGTGGCGGATCACCTTTAAAGTCAGCTTGATGACTTTTAAAGCCCTACATGCACTGGGCTCGGATTACCTGAAAGAGCTCCTGGTCCCCTACTGCCCTGGACAATCACTCTGCTTGGCCGACGAGGGGTTGCTAGAGATTCCAAGGGTATGTTTAAAATCCTCTGGGGCGAGAGCTTTTATGTATGCAACCCCTGCCCTTTGGAATTCTCTACCCCGTCGGCTTCGGGAGTGCACAACTGTGGCAGGATTCAAGCAATCCTTAAAAGCTTATCTATGGCACCAGGCCTTCAGCAGTTGAGTTTTCTATTTTCTTTTAGTGCATTGATAGCTTGATGTTAATTTTATTGATGTTTGTTATGTTTTACATTGTCATTACTGTTTTAAAATGTGAGGCGCCTTGGTTACAGATAAGGCGCCATATAAATACATTTTATTATTATATTTGCTTGCACTACTACAGTCATTTATGTGGAGTGATTTGTATGGTTTCTATCTGTCTGTATATCAATATCTGGGGGTCCTGCAGCGTCGGGCCTCATTATGCCCCTGGGTGGTCTGGTATAGCTCAGTATTGCCCACCATGTTTGGAATTATTGCTTCCATATTTGCTTTCACTACAATCATTTATGTTGAGTGATTTGTATGGTTTGTACCTGTCTGTATATCAGTATCTGGGGGTCCTCTAAAACTAAATGGGTGAAAGGACTTATCCAGTTAGGGCCTGGCTGAGAACGTGTGAATATTTAGAACTGTGGGCATCATACCATCTTTTGGTGACTGCCTTTCTTAATTTGTAAAGCAGTTGCATGAGGCAAACAGCATTTTTTTTTATTATTATTTATTTAGTTTTTGTTGACCGGGTAAGTGCACTAGACAAATCCTGCCTATTTTCAGGCACGACCCAGGGAAGGGGGATACAGATGAATGCCAACTGAACTTGAACTATATTAAGCTGGTGGTGGTATTTTTAGTGAATGAGGGAAATTTGGCCAGGACACAAAATGTGAAGCAGCACCTGTTTGAGTAGATTGCTTCATTCAGAAGTTGCCTATTAAGGTGGCCTTGCATTTAATGCAGAAACCTTCATCGTAATGCTTTTTTTCTGAGCTGTACTCATAATTAATAGTAAATGTATCTAGATAGGAAGTGGAATGTTTGAAACTGCATTTCTTCTAAATGTAAGCATGCACAGGAAGTCTAAAACCTTACAGCATTTTGGCTAATTGTCACCTGAACATATTCGCCAAATGTCAGAACTCTTAGCCAAACCTTGAATACTCGTTGGATGTAGGTCTGCAGTCAGCAGCACTGCAGTAAAAGTCTGATTTCCTGATGAATGTGATTTGTTGCTAAATTAGCCTATGTGCAGAAATACGTAGCAAAATGCTGTTTGGCCACTGGTTATAACCTGCATGTGAGAGTATAAAATAAGCCACTGAAAAGTTTTTAGTCTTCGTAAACTTTAAAACAGGGGAAAGTAGAGGATTGATATAATTTGTGGCAGCTAGGAGTTTGTAGTAGAACATTCCTTGTAGGAACTTGTAATCAGATTTAAGTGATCATAACTAAAAAGAAAATTTTAAACATGATGATTTAATTTTGTTACTCTCTGTTTATCCTCTGCTTCCCACAGCTGCCCCATCAGCACTGTCTCGGCTCCCAGCCTCATCCTCTCTATCTCTGTCTCTTACCCTGCCCTCTCTTACCTGTGGGTTTTTCCCTCTGACAGTGGGTGGTGGGGAGTTGCCCATGCTCCCCAGTGACTAATCAGTTCTGGGGGCAGGTAGGCAGTTGGAGAGTCAGTGCTCGAGAGATGACCCGGTGGCGCTTCTCCCCTTTGACGCTGTGGGTTGTTTCCATTTTTCTGTCCCTGCCCATTGGGAGAAGCCAGGTGCAGCTAGTGTGGGCGGGCACACACACAGAGTGTGGCCCCTGCCAGCTGTTAGTGTCTCCCCCACCCAGTGTGGTGCCTCTGCCTGCATCGTAACCTGAGAACATTATGGTGCCGGATGCATGGCGGCAGTTGGACCCCTCCGTCCCCAGAGGTGGAGAGTGTCCTTTTGGTACATTTGATCCTCTTACCTCAGACGGTCCCTGGAGACCCGCGATTGCTCCCGATCTAGGGTCATCCGCATCAGGAGCAGTTGCGCTACTGCTGCATCGATGGGCCGCCCTCTGATTATTTGATACAATTAAGGAACTGCTATGATTGTTGGTCATATTATACTTTGCTTGCATTCCTTCGACCATGACTAGGCTGTTCTGTTATAGCCTATGGTCATTGTTTTCACTTAAAACGTCTGCATATTATTTTCAAAACTTCTATTCAGGGGAAAGTGCTAATGAATCACTGTTTTAGAATGGACAGACACAGCAAGAGTTAAAATAAGTTCAGCTTATTAGTTTTCTTAAGTGTGTAAAAATCTTCTGACCTGCCAAGCCAGGTGACACCGGCAGAGCATACTGCATTCTCTTGCGGAAGACTGAGTCTGAGGCCTGACTTGCCCCCATGCCTTGGGATGGTTTTGTTCACTGCTGAAAAAGCATGCCAGAGCTGGGAGGGAGGAGAGCAGCCACGTGCTCATACAGCCCCTTCAGTGGATTGCAGGAGCTGTGAATCATGGGTGACCATGCAGTGTCCGCTGCTCCCCACACGCAGTTCAGTGTATCGGTAAGCGGGAGGTCTGGGTGGGAGGAATTCTCCATAGGCTGCTTAAATGACCAGCAGGCCCCTTTCACTCATGGCAGTAGGCCTGTCTCTGCCCACCCCAGCCCTCCGACCCTGAGAACAGCAGAAAAATGCTATTGGGCAAGCTAAGCTGGAGGCCTGACTTGGACCCTTTGGGGCAGGTCATTGTGACACTAGCTATAGGCGAACGGTCTGGATAAGCAGAGGTGCTTTGGAGCTGTTTCTAGAACTGAGAGGGGGCAAGAGTGACCAGATAGGAAGGTTGGGGTCAGTGCAAGTGGGAGGCAGCAAACGTATAAATTACAAAAAAATAAAATAAAAAGCTTATAACCAGTGCTGCAGATAAACTTGGTGCTGCCTCATCACAACATGTTTTATGGGCTATTTGCTCTGTGTATACTTAGCACACCCACTCCTGCTGCAACCCCGGTAGAAGAGGAGTGCTACTGGAGTCTCCGCCTGTAAATTGCGTTATTCCCAGTTATTGTATGCTGTTAAGGGAGCTTTATGAACCACAAGTAGCATTTAGTTACTAGATATTCAAACTGATGAGTAAATAACTCCCTGGTGTTTTACTGGCTGCGACGGACCTAGTGGCTGAAATAAAGCGTTTTGTTTCTTTCTCTTTTTACTCTGTGTGACACTGTGGTTCACAGAAACATTACAACTGCTGTACGTATAAATATATGTGTGATTCTGAATATTATAACTGTGAGATGCTGCAAGACTTGAAAGGAATAACTGAATACTGTGGTTTTGTAATTTATGTTTACATGTGCGTATGGTTTACTTGATTTCAACAGCACTGGTTTGCCAAGGCCATGTGGAGATAAGTAATCTGCCTATTGAAACAATCTAAGTACAGAGGCATTGTTTAGAATCATTGAAAAATGAAAAGACCTCTGTCTCGGTAGAATTTGTTTCTTCTTGAAAGCAGCTGGGGGGGGGAAGTAAAAAGTGTTAAAACATTTATTTCTAACTCTAGATAAAATGTAAAAAATATTTTCAAGGAGAGAATTATTTGAATAGCGTAGTATTTTAAAGCTGACTACTACTCATTATTTCTCTGCCCTGTCTAACCGCGTAAATTCATCTGTGTGCCTCCCATGCTTACAGAATATTCTGCTCATGCTTCAGGCCCACAGAATGTTCTGAAATTCCACTAGTTAATGCACCCGACTTAGGCTTCTCATCTGGGGTCCAATTCTCAGTTGTTAGAGAATGTTACTGAGTGGTTGCAACAGCCATTTACAGTCATCTTGTTCTTAATCCCACCCCAACCCCCCACCCCAAAGCCATGCTCTGGTAGGGAGGTTGCAAACCTTCTCTGCACATTCACAAAGTGCTTTATGAAGGTTTGGAGAAGGGTGGAATGGTTTCCATGCAGATTACACAAAGGGCAATTCGCAAAGCATAGATACAGCTTACATCTGGGGCATTTCAAAAAGCATGGATGCACATTACACATAGGGCAGTTCACAAAGCATTGATGCTAACTGCATGTAGGGCACTTCACAAAGCATGTGTGCAAATTGCAGTAGGGCAGTTCACAAAGAATGGATGTAGACTGCATGTAGGGCAGTTCACAGGCTTGGTTGAAAACTGCACGTAGGGCAGTTCACAAAGAATGGATGCAAACTGCATGTAGGGCAGTTCACAGACTTGGTTGAAAACTGCATGTAGGGCAGTTCACAAAGCATGGATGCAAGTTAAAAATAGGGCAGTTCAAAAACACAGATGCAGATTGCACATGGCAACTCACAAAGCATGGAGATCTTTTCATGGGGTTCACAGAGATCTTCTTCGAGGATATCTCTTTAATCAGGTCACACCTATGGAACTATACCCGCCAGGCACTAGGACCACACGGACACTTTTTTTTGCTAACAGTCTTCCAAGGTCTGCCCATGATGATGTCCTATGCCAGCATCCTTACTCTACATAAATGTGGGTGGCCCCGTGCCCTCCTAAGTTATTTTCCCGCCGTCGACCATCTTCTTTGGACTCCATGAAGACACTGCTTCTTCAGTTGACCACCAAAACTTGTTAACTTTCATATTTTTTCTGTTCTTAGTCATTATCACTTTATTCAAAGTGATTCTCATCACTGTGTATGTCAAAGTCCGACACCACAAAACTCTTTAGATATTGTGAGCGCGGTAGGAAGATCCTCGGCAACAACGAACACAATGCCTGTGTCCGCTGTCTCGGCGAGGCCCATAATGTTCAGGCCTGCGAGATCTGCTGCGGCTTCAACCAGTGCCACCACCTGAAGGCTCTGCAGACTTTTCTCCTGGAACAGAAGGTAGCCCGAATGAAAAAAGAGCTTCAGGCAGGAAGTTCCTCCACGTCACTGACTCCATTCACAGGCTTCCACTCCTTGAAGACCTGGGACAAATCCTTTGGAAAACACAAACACTGGCACAGGGAGTGGAGCTGGGAGAAATCCCCCCCCCGATAATGCTCATGGTCGCCGCTCCTCATGGCGCCGGCCACGGTAGTCTCATCATCTCCTTCGGCAGTGACCCCTCCTGACGTCCACACCCTCACTTCCAAAGGGTCAGCTTTGGCAGTGAATATCGCCAGGCCCTCTATGGCCATCGATGGCGGGCCTCCTGATACCCTTGTCATCGTTGCAAGCCCTGCAGCTAAGACTTCTTTCTCAGAGTCTGTTGCCAGTAGGCTACACCGGACCTTCTATGGCTGGCGCTAGCTCCTTGATGTTGAGACTTCTGCCCCCCAATGCTGCAATCAGTTCTGCTGACACCGGGGTCTCAGCTTCCTCTGTTGGCGACGCTAGCTCTACCCCAGTGCTGGGATCTCTGGTTGGTGCCACTGGCTGTTCTAGTGGCCCAGCCCTTCAGCTTCCAGCTGTTCTGCTGACTCTGGGATTCCAGCCTCCCCCAGTGACACTGCTAGGTGCTCTAGTGATGCCAGCCCCCCTGCGACATACAGGCGGTGCACTCCTCCTCCTTTGTGGAGGTCATTCAGTGCCTGATTCCTCCTCTGGGACCCCAATAACACCGTGGCCTACTAGACCTTCCCCAGCATCGATACCTACAATGACTACACACCACACTTGCTCCAGGACATCGATGTCTTTGTTGCTGTCTCGAAATTACTCTGAGCCCATCGATGAGGATCAGGAATGCATTCCTGATCTCATTCCACAGGAGGAGAAGGAAGAGGAGGAAAATGAGGATAGGAGTCTATCTAAGTTTAATTCCACTATTTCCTCAGGGAGTGAGGAGTCCCCAAGTATACCCTGAGGTCTCCTCCTGATGACCCCTCCTTCATATCCATCATGAGACAGCTCCAAACAGCAGTGGGGTTTGATGCTGAGGAGCAGGATATTACCAGGAGAAACCTGGTAGACTTTCTGGAACTACCAGACTCTTCCCCCCTCTTATTATGCCTCCTCTACTGGTTGCATTGGAGGATGCCACCGTGGCTGCCTGCTATAGGCCAGCCATGATCCCTGGCATGCCTAGGAAGGCAGATGACCTGTACCAGACTCCCTCTGGGAAGCCTTTGTTCGCAGGACAACCCCAGGCTGATTCAGTAGTGATAACTGCAGCCCATGATAGGTCTAAGAGGCCCCAACACCTCAGTTCCCTGCCCCCAGATGGAGAGTTGAGAAAACTGGACATCGTAGGCAAGAGGACCTTTGTCTCTGCCACTTTGGGCCTCAGAATAGCAAATTACCAGGCCCATATGGTCACATTTCAGAATACCCTTCTGGAAAAAGGCAAAAGCAGCAGCTCAAGCCCTTCCTGAGTGTCCCCAGAAACAGGAGATGCTCAAGACTCTTCAGACTGGGGCAGATGTAAGTAAGCACCTCTTGAGGTCTACATATGCTATTTCAGGTGCCTCAGCCAGGGCAGCTGCAGCTGGCATCTACCTCAGAAGGCTCTCTTGGCTTAGGGTCTCAGGATTTGCTAGTGATGTCCAGCAATCCATCTTGAATGTCCCTCAGTGTCCCTTCATGGGTTATAAGCTCTTTGAGGTGCACGTACAGGACATACTATCTCACCTGCAAGCCTCAGGGAGGACCCTACAGTCTGTCCACTCCCTTTACCACACCCAACCAAAGATTGGGCAGCGGGTACCCTTTTGTCGTGTCACCCACAGACCCTGGTCGAGGACCAAACAGCAGACTGGCAAGCGTAAAGCGGGAGCAACCTTGTCTACCTGTACCTCCATTACAGGAAAAACTCCCAGAGGTGGAGGAGCAGCTCCAGCCGCAGGTGCCACTTCAGCTTGATTCCTTGCTAGACCCCCATCCTCCAGTACCGCAGGAGGTGGTAGTAGGGTGTTGTCTTTCCCTCCATCTGGACAGGTGGAGAGAAATTACAACAGATGGCTGAGTCCTGCAGCTCATAGAGCAAGAACATACTCTAGAACTTCTGGAGCTGTCTCCAGATCTCTCTCTCCAAATTATTCTTCCTACCCTCCAGCCCACATATCAGTGCTACTGGAGGAAGTTTGCACATTGCTGCAAAAGAGGGCTATAGAACCAGTTCCCTGGGATTAGAGGAATAGAGGGTTCTAGTCCAACTTCTTCCTGGTCCCCAAGTCTACAGGGGACTTGAGGTCCAACCTGTATTTGTGCAGTCTGAACTTCTGTATTCAGTACAAGAAGCTCAGGATGGTGACTCTGCAAGGCCTGCTGCCCCTACTACATTGGGGAACTGGATATGTTCACTAGACTTACAGGGCCGCTTACCTGCACATCAGAGTTTGCAGTCCTCACAAGAAGTACCCCAGGTTCCTGTTCCAGGAGGCCTATTACCAGTTCAGGGTATTGTCCTTTGACTTGTCTTCTGCGCCATGGGTCTTTGCTGCCACTACTGCCAAGCATCTGGTAGCCCTCAGGAAGGAGGGACTATATGTCTTCCCCTACCTGGATGACTGGCTGCTCAAGACTCAGTTCAGGGAACAGCTGTCTCACACCCTTGCACGTACCAGGCAGTTCAACGCACTAGGGATCATGGTAAACTTATTCAAGTCAGTTTTGACCCCCCGTCATCACCTCCAGTATATAGAAGTCATTCAGGACACTGCTCAGGGTGCAGCTTTTCTGCCTTAGGAAAGGGCAGAATGCCTGATAGCTTAGGCCCAGAAACTTTACAACAGCAGGTATGGCACAGCCAGGACATTCTTGAGACTGCTGGGCCTGATGGCAGCAGCCATTGTCATGGTTCCCCTGGCAAGGCTGCACATGCGGATCCCTCAATGGCTATTAAGAGTCTAGTGGGATCTATGCACCGACTATCTAGAACAGATGATTCTAGTAACATCACCTGCAAAGAGGGTGCTTCAGCGGTGGATGGACACCAGCAATTTGCTCAAAGGGATCCCCTTTCTAATCCCTTCTCCTTATCAGATCCACACTACGGAGGCTTCAAGGATGGGCAGGGGAGGCTTACCTGGAGTTTCATCATACCCAAGGTACATGGACCGCTGTGGAGAGTTCTCTTCACATAAACATCCTAGAGATAAGGGCCATTCTGTATGGCTTGCAAGCCTTCCAGATTCACCTGCCCCCAAGGACCTCTGCTGGTGCAGATGGACAACATCAATGTAGTCCACTACAAAAGCAAGCAAGGGGTACCCCTTCATACACCCTGTGCAGAGAAGTGATGAAGGTTTGGTATTGGGCTCTAGAACATGGCCTAGAACTGTCAGCAGTCCATGTTCCAGGCGTCCAAAACATCCTGGAAGAAGGTTAAGCAGGTCACAGTCCAGAATGCATGAGTGGGAGCTGCTGATCTTAGTGGCTGAAGACCTGTTTGACAGGTGGGGTCTCCAGAGTTGGACCTTTTTGTGTCCCCACTCAACACAAAACTGTTGTGTTTCTGCTCACTTGCTCCAGGGCCTGGGGTTTTCTGGTGATACGCGTTGTCCCTCTCTTGGAAAGGGAGGTTCCTTTATGCCTTTCCTCTCTTCCCTCTGATCCAGAGTGTGTTAATCAAGCTCCAGATGGAGGGGGCCACTCTATTTCTGGTGGCTCCCTTCTGGCCTTATCAGATATGGTTTCCATTGCTACAGCAGTTAGCAGTGGAACTACCAGTACTCCTGCCCCTGTGTAAGGGATTGCTGACACAGGAACAGAGAACTCTCATCTATCTGGACCTTAGATCTCTTCATCTCCATGCTTGGTTCCTCAAGACATAGCCATTGCGAGATATGGAGTGTCCCCAAAAATGGCTGCTGTCCTGGTGGCTGCCAGGAAGCCCTCCACCAGGGCTTCTTACTCCATGAAGTGGAAGCATTTTGCTCTGTGGGCTGCTTCACACCACCGTAATCCTTTCACCTGTCCAGTGGATCAGATTTTAGAGTATTTGCTGCTCTTGTCAGAGGCAGGACATAGAAACATAGACTTTCACAGCAGATAAGGACCGCTTTGCCCACCTAGTCTTCCCATTTCCCTACCTACCGGATAAGCTGCAGATCCTAGTTAACCAACAGCCTAGTTCTTCCTATCCCCCACAAGAATTGCCTTATGTCTGTTCCATGCATTCTTGAATTCCCCCACTGTTTTTGACCCCACAACCTCCTCAGAAAGGCCATTCCATGCGTCCACCACTCTCTCTGTGAAAAAATACTTCCTCTCATTACCCTTGAGCCGTCCCCCCTCTATCTTTAAATTGTGTCCCCTTGTTCTTGCACATCTTTTTTTCTGAAAGATGCTACCCTCTTGAACTTTATTGAGCCCCTTGAGGTACATAAAAGTTTCTATCATGTCCCTCCTCTCCCTCAAGGGTATACACATTAAGCTCTTTTAGTCCCTCCTTGTATGGTTTCTGTTGTAGACCCTGCACCATTTTAGTTGTCCTTCTCTGGACTGTCTCCATCCTGTCTGTCATTGCAGAGATGGGGTCTCCAGAACTGGATGCAGTTCTCCAAATGGGGTCTCACCAACTGTCTGTAAGTAGGTATAACAACTTCCTGTTTTCTACTGGTTCTGCCTCTCTCTATACATTCCAGTATCCCCCCAGCCATCCCTATTGCCTTCTCACATTGCTTGCTATCCTTTAGGTCATACCCCAGGTCCCTTTCCATTTTTGTTGTTGTTACTACCCCTCCCCAATTGTGTACTCTTCCCCTGGGTTTTTGTTTCCCAGGTGCATTACTTTGCACTTCTTTGCATTGAATCCAAGCTACCATACTTCTGACCATTCCTCCAACCTTGCCAAGTCCCTTCTCACCCTTTACACCCCCCTTTGTGTATCAACCCTGTTGCAGATCTTTGTGTCATCTGCAAAGAGGCATACTTTTCCTTCCAGTCCCCCTGCAATGTCACCTAGAAAGACATTAAAAAGGACCGGACCCAGTACTGAACCCTGTGGTACCCCACTAGTAACCTCCCTTTCTTCAGAGTGGACTCCGTTTACTATTACCTTCTGTGTCCCGTTGTCCAGCCAGTGTTTTACCCAGGCTACCACCTTGGGACCCACTCCCAGGCTGGCTAATTTGTTTATTAATCTTTTGTGTAGGACTGTGTCAAATGCCTTGCTAAAGTCTAGGTAGGCCATGTCCACAGCCCCTCCCTGGTCTATTACTTCGGTCCCCCAGTCAAAGAAATCTGAGATTCGTCTGACATGACCTTCCCCCTGTGAATCCATGCTGCCTTAGGTCCTGTGCACCACTGGCCTCTAGGTACTCAACAGTTCTTTCCTTCAGAAGTGATTCCATCATTTTCCTACCACTGAGGTCAAACTGACAGGTCTGTAGTTTCCTGCCTCTGTCTTGCTCCCACTTTTGTGAAGGGTAATCACATCCGCCCTCCTCCAGTCCTCCGGTACCACACCATCCTCCCATGATTTGTTAAAAAGGCTAGTCAGTGGTGTCACTAGTTCTCCCCTTAATTCTTTTAGAATTCTGGAGTGAATCCCATCAGGCCCTATTGCTTTGTCCACCTTCCGTTTTAGGAGTTCTTTCAGAACCCTTTCCTCTGTGAAAGGACTGGGATCGACCCCCTATGCAGAGTGCTTCTATTGATTGGATTAGGTACCTCTCCCTCCTCTTCTTTTGTGCGTACCGAGCAGAAGTATTCGCTCAGTATCCTTGCTTTTTCGCTATCCCTCTCTGCCCACCCACCATCCCCTTTAAGGGCTGCAGTACTCCTCTATTAAGGTGTACCTTACTGCTGCATTAGCTTTCCACGTGCCAGTTGATGGATTTATTGTGGCCCAGCTGGATGTGGCCTATACTGTTTTGAGATGCTTTCTACATATGAAGCCTCCCATCCGCAATCCAGTCTTGGCTTGGGACTTGAATATTTTGTTAGAAAAGCTGACTTTGAGCAGGCAACACTTTCCACGACAAAAAGCGTAGCTCACAGGACATGACTGGCTCAAAAGGATCCAAAGGATTTTTTGAGCTTCAGGCTCTTATGTGTGAGCCTCCTTATTTGATTTTCCACAAAGGCAAGGGTGTCTTTGCGTACAAACACCAAGTTCTTACCGAAGTTGGTGTCTGAGTTTTCTTTAAATCAAACCATCCTCCTACCAGTTTATTTTCTGGAGCATGCCAATCCAGGGGAAGTGCTGCTCCATACTTTAAATATCCACAGAATACTCAGATACTACATTTACAGTATGAAGGACTGCAGGAAGTCCTCGCAGCTTTTTGTTTCTTTTGCCCCTGGGAAGAGAGGGCGTACCAGTTTCTAGGCAGTGCCTATCCAAATGGCTGCCTGACTCTATTACTTTTGGTTACAGGAAGTATGGTAAGGAACTTCCTGGATTTGTTTGTGGCCATTCAACCAGAGGCATGGCCGCTTCTGTTGCCTATTTCAGGAATGTTTCAGCTGCAGAAACCTGTGCTGCTGCAACTTAAGAGTACTGTCCATACCTTTCACAAAGCATTACACTCTGGACATTACCTCTAGAAGAAGGGCAGACTTTGGCCTCACTGTGCTTCAAGGTCTTCTTTCTTAAGCCTCTAGCCTTCAGCCCTCCAGACTGTCTTGTTGTCAGTACTGCTTGGGACTAGTTCCATAGGTGTAACCTGCTGGACACTGACAATAGGTGGGAAATCATCAGGAGGGGGGGTGCAGGATGCTACCAGCACCTGTGCAAGAGTAAGACGAAAATGTGGTAGGGCCCATAAACCCTGCTGGTGTACCAGAGAGATTCGGGAGGTGGTGAGGGGAAAAAAGGCAGCTTATAGGCATTTCAGGTGCACAAGAAGTGAAAGGGGTAGAGAAGAATACGAGCTGATGGCTAGAAGGGCCACTAGGGTGGTGAGGGCAGCTAAGGCAAGGAAAGAGCAGAACCTGGCTAGGGAAATTAGGAGAGGGAATAAGGGGTTCTTTAGATACATTGGGGAAAAACGAAGGGTGAAGGGGCAGATTAGCAGAATTAAAAGAGGGGAATGATGGGCACAAGATCCGAGGGAGCAGGCTGAGGTACTAAATGAGTACTTCACCTCAGTTTTCACCAAGGAAAATGGGGGGCTGCATCATACATGGGAGGAGATGGTGAAAGCTGGGGGGACCCTTGCTGATCGTCGGGTCTGGAGAGAAGGTGGGCCATCACTGGCAGAAGGGGGGAAGGCAAAGCAGGGGGACGAGGTAGCGGAGGTGGAAATCACAGCAGAGAGAGTGAGGGAAGCCCTCAGGTCCCTTAAGATGGAGAAAGTACCAGGGCCAGATAAATTACATCCCAGAGTGCTGAAGGAACTGGCGGATGTTCTGGCAAAACCCCTGGCGGAGCTTTTCAGCATCTCTCTGAGGACAGGGTGGGTGCTCCAGGACTGGAAGGTGGTACATATAGTGCCTATCCACAAGGGGGGTAAAGGGAGGTGGCAGGGAACTACAGGCCCGTCACCCTGACATTGGTGGTGGGCAAGGTGATGGAGGGCATTGTCAAGGAGAGGCTAGGGGGGACCTGGAAAAGTCGGGGTGCCTGGATGATAGGCAGCATGGATTCATCCCGGGAAATCGTGTCAGACAAACCTTGTGGAGTTCTGTGACTGAGTGATGAGAGCCTTGGACATGGGTAGACCAGTGGACGTCCTCTATCTTGACTTCAGCAAGGTGTTTGACTCTGTTTCTCACGGGGGCCTGTTGAATAAGCTGGAAGAAATGGGGGTGGGGAACCAGATGATCAGATGGATAGGCAATTGGTTCCAGGACCGAACCCAGAGGGTCGTGGTTGGTGGGATAGTCTCATCCCCAAGGAGGGTCATTAGTGGGGTCCCTCAGGGATCAGTCCTTGGGCCCCTCCTGTTCAATGCCTTCATCTCTGACATAAGGAAGGGTATCAGGAGTAAGATGAGTCTCTTTGCGGATGACTCAAAACTAGGGGAAGTGGTGGATGGGGAGGAGGGAAGGGGAGGGTGGCCCTACAGGGGGAACTGGAGGCTCTGGAAAGGCGTTCTAGAAAGTGGAAACTGAGGTTTAGTGCAGGGAAATGCAAGGTACTGCATCTGGAAGCCAGAAACCCGGGCCAAAAGTACACCCGGGGGGGGGGATGCTACTAGTCTCGATGGCTGAGAGGGGCCTGGGGGGTTGGTGGTGGATGTCAAGATGAACAACTCTGAGACTTGTAGGAGGGCTGGGGTGCATCGCTAGGGGGATCACCTCCAGAAGGAGGGAAGTGATACTCCCCCTTTATAACTGCTTGGTGAGGCTGCACCTCGAGTGCTGCATGCAGTTTTGGAGGCCACACTTAAAGAGGGACATTGAACTCCTGGAGAGGGTCCAGAGGAGGGCAACCAAAATGATCTGGGGCTTGGGGAACAGGACCTATGGGGAGAGGCTTGAAGAGCTAAATATGTACACATTGGAAGGGGGGGCATGATAGAGGTCTTCAAGTACATGAAGGGGTTAAATAGGGGAGGAGCAGTCAAGGTGCTCCGAAGGAAAGGGGGGCAACTAGAGGACATGGGTGGAAGCTGGAGGGGGGGAGATTCAGGAGAGAAAGGAGGAGGTGCTACTTCACTGAGAGGGTGGTGGAGCAATGGAATGCACTGCCCAAGGGGCTGGTGGAGGCAGAGACGGTGGAGGGGTTCAAGAGGGGGTGCGACAGGTACAGGGGAAGAGTTCTGGACGCAAAGTCCTCTGCATCGGGAATATCTGGGACTGGGAAGGGAGAAGCCAGAGAAGGCGAGGGGGGCAGCAAGGTCAGCTCCCAGGGTGGGGGCTGACCAAACGAGCAGACACGAAAGACCGTTAGGCCTATTCTGCTGGCATTTTAGTATATTAGTATGAAAGCGATATCCTTGAAGAAGATAGAACAGTTACATGAGAACTTACTGTAACAGTAGATTTTTGAGAGAATCTCTTTCATCAGGTAATGCCGTCCAACCCTCCATTCCCCTTGAACTCTGCCAAAGTCGTAGACATGCTCTAGTGTGATCCAGAGGAGTGCATTTAGGAGCAGCTAACCCCAGTACATGGATCTCCTTCAACAAAGTTGCACATCCAGTGAGAAACATACATAGGCTAAAACACCATTTTGTATCAAAAATAAAGAATTTTATTGTGGGGCCCTCTGATGAAGCCTTGTTTGAAGGCAAAGCGCGGGAGTAGTGTGCTCACATCAGGCGACTGGCTGTGGCTTTTCAGTTTGTATTAACAATAAAATTTTTAATTTTTGATGCAGAATGCTGTTTTAGCCTATGTATGCTTCACATGGGATGTGCAGCTTTGTTGAGGAAGACTCCATCCCCCTTAGTCTCACAGTTTCTCAGCCTCTGTCGCTCTTTCTCCAGTACGGTCTACCTTCTGTTCACCACTTGCCTGGTGGCGGAAACCTCTAGTTTTCCCCCGGTTGTCCAGGAGGAGGTCCTTTGCAGATTGTTTCCAGTGGGGAACTGAGGAGGCCGTGGGGCTACCCACGTTTATGTAGCGTAAGGAAGTTGGCATATGACTTTGTCATGGGTGGCCCCTGAAAGACTGCTAGTAAAAAAAATGTCCATGTGGTCCTAGTGCCTGGTGAGTTTAGTTCCATAGGTGTGACCTGATGAAAGAGATTCTCTCGAAGATCTACTGTTATGGTTAGTTCTTACGTAACTTCTTTTTGCAACACCCCCTGCGTGTATAATCAATACAGGCAGATAGTAGACTATTTATTTTGCTAGTAAGTGAGCTGGATTAAGAACCCATTTTCAGCACACCTGAAAATGATGTTGATGAGTGAACAGTTTTCTGAGCTGTTAATGTCCGCATTTCATTCAGTAACAGATATTTCAGGATACAATATCTCAGTTTAACTGGGTAGCTTATTTACAGTGGGTTCCTGCTTGAAGGGCATGTTAAACACAGTACATTTCCTTGTGCAGATGGGACGAAGCTTGTGTAGTACACTGGAATCTCACAGCCTAGGAGTTGCTCTGGACAGTCAACAGACATTTGAATCTCATGTGTCTATCATTGTCAGGAGCTGCTACTATCAAAAATATTTCCAGTCTGTGCCCCTTGCTTGATCCTGTTGATCTGCAAACATAGATGCACACCTTCATGTTCTCTAGATTGGACTACTGCAATACATACTAGAAGGGCTTGCCTGGTGGTCAAGTTAATTGCATACAGCTTATATAGAATGAGACAGCGAGGCTGGTGATGTTCATGTGGGACTCGAACCACATCATGCCATCGCAAAGCATTCTGGGTTGGAAACCGTTTTGATGGTGGATTGACTAAATTTTTTGCTTACGTTTAAATCCCTACAAAACTGGGAGATTAACTAGTGACATTTGAAATGTGCTGAAGATTGATTTTTTTTGCAATTTCGGCCCCTGTCCTGTGGCACTTGTCTTCCATCTGAGATCCAAATATCCGTGTCTAGTGGCACCATTAAAATTTAGTTGAGAAATGTTTTGCTGGGGGAGGCTTTTCCTGATTTTGTAGAATGTTTTGCATCTTTATTAAAGTATGTGGTGCTGTTGGATGCACTGTATGTGATTATGCGATTATTTTGTGATAACATGTTTATATTTGTGATGTTATGGTCGTTTTCACATTTCACCTTATTGTATTGGATCTGGATATGCACCTTGAGCATTGGAATAGTGCGATATAAATAAAAAAAAAAAAAAATCCACTACCACTAAATCTACTGCAGTATATGGTAATGCAGACACATATACCATACCCACCAAACAAAAAACTGGGCACACCAGAAACAGCTGAAGGTGCTACCTTTGCTGCAAAAAAAACCTCTGTGCTACAAATGTATTTATTGTCACTAGGAACTAAGTATTAGCCAGAACACCAAATGTTTTGGCTAACACTTGGTTCCTAATGCCGACAAATACATTTATGGAACCAAGCTTTAGTGTGTGCACCCTTTTTTTGTTTTCATTTATACCTTACCCATCCCTGCACTGAATTAATGTGGTTTTATTGTTACTAACCCGGATGAGGTTGCTGCATCTTTTAACCACTTTCATCTGCCTGTGCGCTCCCTCAATCTCTCTTGTCTGTTCCCTGCATTTTGTTTGCTCCTTCCATATCTCTCTTACTTCTTTTCCTCTATCTCCCCTTCTAGTAGTCTCACTGTGCTACTCTGTACAAGTTCATACAAAGGCAACAGCCTCAATGGTCTTAGCTTCAGACTCCTTTACCTTTCTGACTCCATAATGTTTCCCCTATGTTGGACCTCTTTAACCTGTCTTTCTATTTAGGCACAGTCCCTGGTGTTTGGAAGGGAGCCAAGTAAGTTCATCCCCTTCACAAGAGTGGTGTCCTCTCTGCCTCATGTAACTAACATACTAAAAAGCCAGCAGAATAGGCCCAATGGTCTATCATGTCCGCTATGCCAGCCACCTAGTGGTTACTCACTTTCCCACCCCCAGCCCCAGGAAGGTCTTCATTGGATTTAGATTCCCTGTACATGTCCCACCCTTCTTGAAGCCTCCACTGTGCGCCTCCTCCACCAACCTCTTGGGCAGCGACACATGGCTCCACTACCTCTCAGTGAAACAATGCCTCCTAAATTCCCCTATACTTCTCCAGTTTCCACTCATGCCCCCTTGTTGTTCCCCTTTTTAGCCCAAACAGCTCCTTGTTTCAGCTCTGTTATTCCTTTTACATACTTGAAGACTCCTATCATGTCTCCCCTGTCCCTCCTCTCCTCTCCTCCAGTGTGTACATCCCAAGCTCCTTCAATCTTTCCTTATAGGTCCTCTCCTCCATTCCCTGAATCATCCTGGTCACTCTCCTCTGGACTCTCACCAATAGTGCTGTGTCCTTCTTCAGATGAGGTCTCCAGAACTGAACGCAGTATTCAAGTTGCAGCCTTGGCATTGTATAGAGGGAATATCACCTCCCTCTTCCTGGACGTAATTCCCCTGGCTATGCAGCCCAGTATCCTGTTTACCATGGCTGCGGTTCTTCTGCTATTTTGAGTTATTCATTTTGACATCTACCACCACCCCTAAATCCCTCTCACCCATTGTGGCTTGCAGTGTGACCCCCCCATGTATAAACATGACCCGGATTTCTGACCCCCAAATGCAGTCACCTTACATTTCCCGGCATTAAATTTCAACCCCCACTTCCTTGACCACCCCTCCAGGGTATCCAGATTCCCTTGGACTACCTCTCTCACTTCTTCCCAGTCCACCAGTGCTCCCAGTTTGGAATCATCTGCAAAGAGACTTGGCTTACTCCTAATCCCCTTCCTATGTCCGAGACATAGGCATTAAACAGGAGTGGCCCCAACACTGAACCTTGAGGGACCCCACTGATTACCTTCCTAGGGGAGGAGACTATCCCACTGACCATTACCCTCTGAATTCTCCCCCAAAGCCAATTTTCAACCCACTTCAGCTCCTGTCCTCCCACTCCCATCTCCCCTAGCTTTGCTATCAGCCCTTTATGGGGTACTGAATCAAATGCCTTGCTAAAATCCAGGTACAGGATGTCCACCAGCCTATATCTGTCCAAGACCCTCGTCACCCAGTCATAAAACTCTGAGGTTGGACTGACACGATCTCCCCGGAACAAAGCCATACTGTTTATCATCCTGGTGCCCTAAATCTTCCAGCTCCCTCCTTGATGAATCCCTCCATTACTTTGCCCACCACAGACTTTAGGCTGACAGGCCTATAATTCCCCATCTCCTCCCTAGACCCCCTATCACCCCATTTCCTTCCTCCATGCTCTGTTGAATCTTCTAGAGAAGCTAGTACCCTCCCAAATTTCCTCCAGTCCTCAGCTTTTCTCAGCCCCTTTCTAGTCTGACTTTAGGTAGTAGCCACTCTACTGGGATACTGCCACTGACACTGACATCATCCTGAAGAAGATGAATCCGGTCAAAGCACTACTGGTAGGTTTGTTGACCTGATCAACCCCCCCCCTTCACTGGACAAACTTATGGATGCTGGCCTATCTTACCTTGCAGTCAGATTATTCAGTTCCTACCAGGTGGACAAGTCTTAGGTCATCTTCATAGGAGGCCCCTTTTTTTTTCTTCCTCCCAGTTATATCGGTTGTTCTTCAAGGCTCTGCCCTTGTCCCCATCCTCGTCTCGATTTTTCCAGAAGAGCCTCTCAAAGGCATGTGACTACTTGAATGTTCATACTGTATGTATGTAGATGACACTGTGCTGTTTACCTGTGGTCCATCTGCGGAACTACAGTGTGACTTTAACTAGGTCCAGCGATAGTCCAGTGCCAGACGGGTCACCGTGAATGCCAAAAAGACTGTCTCTATGACCTTTGGATTCTAGCCAGATACTGCTTGCTGCCAGTCTTCCCCAGTTTTTACGACCCTAGATGGGTCCCAGCTGGAGGAAGATTTTTTCCTTTAATTGTCTAGGTGTCTGGCTGGAGAGTTACCTCGACTTTTCTTGTCACATTGACGCCATCTTCAAAAAATTCCTCCCTAAGATCATTGTGCTTTTATGGGAACAAGGACTGTATGCCCTCTTAGCAGAAGATTATGAAAATGATCCTCCCAACCTTTAACTATAGGAATGTGGTGTATAAGACTGCAGATAAATTTACTCTTGACACACTTGGTCCCCTCATCTACTTCTACTAGCTTTTTTTCCCTTGACTGTATTCCTCAAACTCTGCACTGCACACTCTACTCCTCCCGCTTATTCTCCTCTCTCTCTCTGGCTGTTGCCATTTCAACGGTGCATTTCTCATCTCTAAATTCTGGTTCCTTCCCTGCTTTCTGAGCTACTTCCATTCCTGCCCCCCCCTACTCCCTCCACTCCATTGACCCTCCTATTTTTACCTCTCTGCTTCATGCCAGGACCTCACAACTTTCTCCCTCGGGTTCCCTCGTTTTTGGCAGTATCACCTTCTTAATTCACTCCTCTTCTGCCCGTCTGCCCTCAAAAACCTTGTTTGTAAACATGCCTGCCATTCTGCTTCTCTACCTCTCCCTATGTTTGTTTCACTCCCATTCTCCTTTTGCCCCTTGTATGCAGGTTACATTCTTCTTTTCACCCTGGCTTCTTTTTCGGTCTTGTAACCCTGTATATTTCTGTGGTAATCCTTATTACCTAAATTGTACTGGTTTGTTCCATTTCCTTCCTTCAAGGCTATGCTCCCATGCACTATGTTCTGCTTACTTTGTCTGCATTTGCCATGTTGTATTGCTCTGGTGCACTCCTTTTGCAGTTTACTATAAATTAATTTTATTACTGTATAATACATTTTTGTTTTGCTTTTCCCTTGCTTCTCCTCCACCCGATGCCACAGGAAACTAGCTGGTCGTCTTTGAACATATCTCCCTCCATTGTGCCGCACCTATGGAACATAGATGCTGCCAACATGAGGACCACTCGATAACTGTTTTAATAGCTGGTGCCACCATTGGTGATGTGCATTGTTGGCACCTACATAATGTGGGCAGCCCCATACTTGTCAGTTCTTCATTGCCGTCAACTTGACATTGTACTGATGGAATACTTCTCAAATCCAGGACTGGGGCCATATTATTGTTTTATCTTTCAATTGTTGGCATTGCATTTGATAATATTACAGCCTCTGGGAATGAGCCCGAGCTGTTGTAGGGCCAGCTGGGCAGAGGAAGCAGAATGACTGCTGCATGCTGTCCACCTCGGGAGAGGAAGGGTTGAAAGCCTGTGCTCTGCTGCTGCTGCCACCTAATTGACCATAAGTGGCTGTGCAAGCAGAGCTGCAGAATATTGGGTGGACGCTTACATCATGTGGTTCACATGCATGTATGCTGACTCGGCACAGGGGATCTCAATGAGTCCAACAGAACACTGCCAGTCGCTGCAGGAGGACGTCTGCCCCTCACCGTAGGCTGCCGACCGAGGCACTCCTCTCCAGAAGAGCATTGACCAAGTTTCTGTCTGGGGAAAAGGCCCCCTCCTGATGGCTCTGCCCTGGGGGATAAACTCAGGTGTCCAAAGGATATGGAAATAAGTCCCTGAGAAGTTAGGTGAGTTGGTCGGATGTGTAGGCAGGACCGATGAGGGCTGAAAAGCATGAGGGAGACTGAAGCATAGTAAATAATATAATTATAAAACAAGCACTGTAAGTGACGCTACTTGACTGGGTACTAGGGTTAAAGTTGTCTAAGTTCTGCCAGCTACTGTAAGTGACCACTGCTTGGTGCAGCGTCCATGGGCAGTTAAACAGAAAAGGCTACCCCTCCGATCCCAGTTAGCCAAGTCCTAAACAAAATGAAGGTGCCCAAATTCAAATGTTTCTTGGCTCAAATTGATTGGAGCTTCTTAGATGTTATTTTCTAAATTGACTTGGCCCTGGAATTCTTTGTCTCTGACTGTACACTTGGCAGTGATAAATTTGCACCCTTTGAAAAATGCAACGCAAGGTGAACACCATCCAGATGAATACTTGCTTGCATGAGGGAGAGGGGGACAATTTGTGGGCACTGGCTGGGGAAACAGGGTCCACTGTCCACCTGCAAAGGTACAAGGAAGCCTGCAATTAGTGCACCAGTATGATTAGAAAGGCCAAATCTGACTTCTGTAAAGACCTGCAGACCCAGAACTAAAGCAATGCAAAAGATTCTGGAACAATGTCTCAGAACTTCTTGGCAAGAGAATTAAATCTACTGCTTAGATGCTTATGGTGGAGGGTCGAGAGGTCATTCTTTCCACTGAAATGGTCAGCTACTTCAACACAGTTTTTACTGACCTCAGTTCCATCATCCCAACTGAGCCTTTTCAGACCTCCTACAGGGAACCAGGTCTTGAAGCCTCCCAGATGGTGGTCTGTGAACCAAGGTACTCTAAATTCTACTTTTAGGCTGTTTCAGTCAGACACCTCGAAATGCATCTGTTAGGGTACTTGGCAGAACTAGGTGTGGGAGTGACTCGGTTGATATGAAATGTATTGTTCTGGCAATAAAGGAATTTTTTCACCTCATCTCCAGAATTTTTAGCTTTTCCCTGTGCTGCTTGCAGTTCCCAGAGAAGTGGAAATCTGCACTGATTACACCCGTTTTTAAAAGCGGAGACCACACTAGTCTTGCCAATTACAGACCCATTTCTATTCTCTCTCTCTCTCTCCTGTACAAGGCCCCCGAGAGAATAGTCTCTGACCAGCTTGTCACTTACCTCGAACAATACAGTGTCCAGTGTGTACAGCAGCTTGGCTTTTGGAAGCTGCAGAGCACCAACACGGCGGTGTTGGAATACACCAACTATGTTCATGAGGCCCTTGACACTGATAACCTAGTCGGAGCTATATATATATATATATATATATATATATATATATATATATTCCTTCTAAAGCCTTCAACCTGGTCAACCATAAGCTCCTACTTGGCAAACTCTTCGGCCTGGGTTTTTCACAGAACACAGTTGACTGGTTCCACAATTATCTCACCAGTTGCTCCCAGTGGATGAAGATTGACATATCTTTGTCCAACATTAGGGCAGTATCTATTGGTGTCCCACAAGGCTCCATCTTGTGCCCACTCCTATTTGGCCTCTTCCTAAATCAACTGCTGATGCTTGTCAGACAGCCAATGAACTCCTCTGTGTTGATGATGCAGTCTTTTATTCCAATAACCCTGAACTTCACAGCCTTACCATCACTCTCCAAAGTAACGTTGGGTCACTTGAAAGCTAGTTCTCCAACAACAGACTGGTCCATCGTTACAAAAATCACAAATAGCATGTTCTTATTTAGCCTCTCACAGAACAGGAACGTTCTACTCATTGTCGGCAGAAATGATCAAGGACATAACATTGAACAGGTGGAGACATTCAGATACCTTGGAGTAACTCTGGATGACACCTTATCTTTCACTCTCCATGTTGACAGTGTGGTGGCCATAGTTAACAGCAGACTGGGTGCCTGACTGGAACATGAACAATCGTACTTCAGATGCTAGACACCATATTGAGGCCAGCTCCATTTTGTCCCTTATAGCCTATGGGCTCCCTATCTGCCAGCCGCGTAGACAAGGCGTGCTACTTTGTACTTGGTGCAGATAATCACACTCATAGTTGTACTCTTTATGCACTCACTTACTGGCTACCTTTACCCAGCAGAATAAAGCTCCAGACCTGTTTGCTAGCTAAAAAGGCCCTCTTGAGCTTAATACCCCTTGCTTTAACAAAGTGCTTCTGCACCGTCTCCAATATGGCCAAGAATGCCCTTAAGCCTCCTTTCTGGCGTACTCAGCTGGGCAAGTGGTCATTTGCTGTCAGGGCCAATAACTGGTTAAATGGATTGCCTGATACGCTGCTGAATCTCCCTAGAAATCTTTAGGGTCTGCCTTTTGAAGTCCAATGCAGTTGTAACCATTTAACAGTTTTATTTGGTTTCTCTCTGTACATAACTTGTGACTTTCTATACAATGATCTGTAAAGATTTCTTCTGAAAACTGTAAGCAACTGTTCTGCCCTAAGTGCTTTGAGCCTGACTTGACTGCATTTCCTCTGGAACTGCTTATTGTACTTGTAATATATTTTGTGACTGTGTATTTGATGTGGAACCTTTGTAAATGAGCACTTGTGCTCAAAAGTAATTTGCAAGTTTTCAACAACTAAATTAATCAAAAAATAAAATGAAAAAAAATAATAAAAAAGATACTGCAGCCTCTGTTTTCAGTTCCCCGCTATACATTGGGTCCATTGGAGAACTTCTTTGTATGTTGCTTCTGGGTTGTCACCGCCATTCCTGCTGGCATTGCTACTTCCATGGCTGCGGATCTTCTGTCTCTGGTACTGTATATCGTTGGTCTCCCTCCCATGCTTGATGTTGGTCTCTCGCCCCTGGGGCTTCCCGTGTCGGTTGCCCTGTGTGTGCTGCCTCTGTTGATGGTCTTGTGGTTCTTTCCCTCTGAATTCCATTGCTGGCAATGGAAGGGGTGAGTTCTGTCAATTCTGTCGGCCTGTGTCACCATTCTAGCCATCCTTTGGACATCAGAGTGGGTTTCTGGCATTCTAGTCCAGCCCCCATTACCACAGGCCGTGCCTATGGCTCCTTTCAACTCTGTCACCTGGCTGGCACTCTTGGTGTTTGGTTCCGTGTCGCTGTTTATGGTGTCTCTGTTTCCACTATTCATCACGTGACTCGGCCTTGTTGATTGTCCTGCTCTTTGAGTAGTCCTCTGTTTTTCTGTAGTGGCTGCTTCACAACTTTGTCATCGGGTTCCCTGTTGTTGTTGCTCTGTTAATCAGTTGGCCTTGCCTTGTCAGCGTCCGTGCTGTTTGACTGGTGCCTGTTTCCCTTCATCGTCAACATCTGGGCATCAGTGTGTCCGATGTCGGCTGGTTTATTGCGTGGTGTTTTCCGTGTCACTATTCCTGCTTTGTGTGATTTCTTTCATCTTGTGTAGTGATGGCTTCAGGTTTTTGTTGACTGGTTTTCTGTCTGTGTGGTGTTAATCACTTGTGTGAATCTCGGTTTCCTTATGTGATCTCGTCCCGTTCACGATCCTGTTTTCTGCACCACGTTCTGTCTTGTCCAGGGCGCTGCTGCTTTATGGTCGTGGTGTTTCCCATTGACGTCTGCCATTTGTCATCTGGCTTTGCTTACTTGCTGTTCTGGCTGCTCCACATGCCTCAGTTGCCATTGGAGTCTGGCTTTGATTTATCATTGCCCTCTCTGGTGTTGAGTGTCAGTTGTATTCGTTGCCAGGTTCTAGCTCATTGACATCCTTTTTTAGGCGACTCCCTATCACTTTTTGTCAACATTCTCATAGTCGTTTGGTGCAGGTGTCTGCTGCCTCTCCAGCCTCAAGATCTCCATTGGTGTTGTGCCTTTACTCCTACACTCTGGCCTTCAGCCTTTGCTTTTGCATTGTTACAGTGTTTCTGGCCTTCCAATGTCCCTGACTATCTTGTTTCTCTTCATGGGCTTTTGGCACTGTCCAACCCTGGCATTGCTGCCACCTGCTTTCTGGTTCAGTGGTCCAGCTGCTTAGTGCTTTAGCTTCTGGCCTTCTCTGTTGGGGGAGGTCTTAACTGCCCTTGTCTTGGGACTCCCTCCCTCTCGTTTTTGTGATACTACTTGGGACTCTCTCTCCATAGTGTGGCTCAATAGAGGGAGATCTCCCAAAGCAGATAGCACACTTGCCACAACAGTAGATCTCCAAGAGAATCTCCTCTATTGAGCAACAGCTTGCCCTCCCACCTTCCTGTTACTTGAGGGTGGCATCATTCAGATGGGAAATGTTTCTGTTTTACTAATTTGTCATTTGGTTTTTGCCCTTTACTGTGCTTATTGTATTGCTGCCACCCCATTTTCGATCTTGACGATCAGTTGTTGGAGTGGGGGTGGGGGGTTGCCATTCTTTCCATCGGTTTGACTTGACGTTGTGTGTGTTTCTGGCAGGTGGAATGAACTGAAGAGTTTTGGGCCACCCATGCTAAATGGGTGCTATCGATGGATGTCATCATGGGTTGCTCCAGCTAGGCAAAAGTTCCCCGAGTGCTACTGACACCAGTGGCGTCTGTGTTCCATAGGTTGGCTCAGTGGAGGAGATTCTCTTGGTATCTGCTGTTATGGTCACTAACTGTACTTTCTCAGCTCAGCTTTCCTAGTAACACTTTTACATACACACATACATACATACATACATACATACATATGCATAAAATACAACACACTTATTATAGTGAATTTTTGTAAACTGCTGATTTCACTGAGCATTGAGCAACTAAAAGTGAGTTTGGGGAACTGACATCATAGTAAAAATAAGTCTTTTTCTGCCACCCTTTTCCTGAGGTGGTCAGTCTGCCTGTATCACCATGCTCAGTTCTGGCACACTCTTTGATCCCTGCTGTTAAAGAGTATAAACCAGCTCCATCAGGAATAGAGAAAAGACTCACCATACTGTGTGATGTAAATGCTGCCAAACATCGGCTCCACATTGCTGTGGATTCTAATGACTGCAGCTCATTCCTTGACTATGGTGGTTTCCCTTGGTTACAGTGCCTGGTACTCAACTCATTTTCCTGCTGAAATGCAATAGAAAGTGTCTGAACTTCTCATTGAAGAAACACTTCTGTTGGGTACAAGACTGAACAGTTCCTGAGAAAATTATACATTCTAAAGCACTGTTAAATCCCGGATTATTTTATAGCATGCAGAAAGGGGATCAAATAGCCCAGGAAAGAACCTTCTTTTTATGATCAACAACTAAATAAACATGGATAACATCCTTTTGCAGCAACTGTAAGAAAGGGACTGCGGCAATTAACAGCACAGTTTTCAGTATGGCCTTAGGCCTGTATGGTAAATCCTCTGAGCCTGAGTGGATTCACTGAGCCTTGGCCTTAAGACTCAAGGAAGTATATATTAGCACTTCCATGAGCATGAGTCGTGCATTAGAGTAGTACATTAGAGTTTCTGCCTTGGAGGGGTTTTCCTCTCCTCAGTGCCACAATTATAATGAAAATAAAATGTTACTGTTACACAAGCATATCATTTATTTATTTATTTGAAAGTTGGTCACCAAGAAAAGGACACTGAGCCTAGGATCATTTCCAGGTGCGACCCAGGGGGGGAGAGAGAGAGAGAGTAGAAGGGAGAAACTATGGACTTCATTCTCAAAGGTTGACGCAGGACTTGCAGCCAGCCCTGCGTCAAGCCCAGTGCTATGCCAAACACATTGCCGCAGCTTGTGCCCAATTCTGAAAGGTCACGTGCATTTGCAACACTTTACCCTCCTTACGGTGGCTTGTGCCACATATTTGATGCAAACCCTGTAAGAAGGTCCCACGAATGCTGCAAAGTTATACCAGCAAGAAGGCTGGTCAGACTTGTGGCAGGTGACAAGTGGGATCGTCAATCCTGATTGCCGGCCGGGGAATGCCGCAAGTCCCATGCGTCATAGTATTGGTGCACCTGGGCTTGCGGCACCCCTGACACACTTGAGAGTTGAGCTCTAGAAGTACAAGTACTAAATACAAGTTAGAAATCAGCATACTTAGTACAGGGGTACTGGAATACACCGAGGCTGTGGCAAAATAGTTGGCACGAAATGGTGCAGCACTGTATGCAGTAGTGAGCAAGTAATTATATAAAAACATGACAGCATCAGCATATTAAGTAATAGTGGAGCAGATAGACACATGGGCAACAGCAGAGTACACAGCTGTAAAAATTATGCAGCAGTTGTACACGGAATTGTGCAGATAAACATTCCTATGTCAGGCGAGAGTGCACAATGCATGAAAAAGGTAGCGGTTTGAGGACAGGGCAGGAAGAGGGTATAGGGTTAGGGCAGGGTAGACGGGAACAGGAACAAGGCTATAGACGACTGTGTGACGGGATGACAGGATGACTAGGAACAGAGTATATGGACCACTTTATCTTTTTCTGTCTCTTGAATTTTATGTTCCTGTGTCTCTTCTTATTGCCCCCCCATCCCAGTTCCTACAGAGCTTCATGTGAGGGATGACTAAAGAGATTTGGCCTGGTACCCATACCTGACCTCATACCATCATCTAATAAAACATGAATTGTATATCTTACTTGTACTCTACTATATAGTGTGTCCCATTTCCTTACCCCAGGACACATCAAGAAAGTAAGTTATTTTTTTTCAGTGTGCCTTCCTGATCAGTTCTTATATCAATAAGTGTACCTACCCGGTAAACAAAAAACAAATAAATAAATTGACCTTTGTGAGTGGCTGGGAAATGTCTGTTATCCTGTTGAGCATGGTTCATGGAAGCGTTGCACCAGCGTTTGATAATACTTCCTTTTTTGTTTCAAGTGGCGTTAGCTATACCACACATCCTTATGGCCTTAGAGCAGCTTGAAGACAGTGCTGCCTTCACAGCCATGGGCAGGGATTTAAGGTGGCTGCCAATACCACACAAGTCTGTGGGACTATGTGACGATGCTCTCTCAAGGAATGTTCTAATTCTTGGACAGTGGATTTGTTTTAAATTTTTGGTGTGGGTTGTCTCACCCTCCTTTATATGCATGTATTAATTATTACCTGAATGAGGGTACGAAGGAGGCGCAGATGATCAGAATTCCAAATACAGCAATCCTGTAATTGAAATAATAGTTCTTTTATATGTCCATTGCGATGAACTGAATATGTGATAAATTACTTAATTTTCCTATGCGGTTCTATAACTTCACAACTGAATATCTGATATCAAAAATATAAACAGTGCTAGAATCATTGACCTATTGAACATTTCATGAAAAAAATAAAATATTTTTGTTGCCTATAGTAGATACAATAAAGACAGCTTGAAGCCATGTATTTACCATGATTTGTTTCCACAAAAATAAGGTGGTCTTTAAGACACAGTCTTTGTTCCTCTTCTGAGGTGGTGTCAGATTTTCATTTGCTTCTGCTTTTTTCCCCAGGCCTCATTCGGGCTGACGAGAAGCGATCGTTCACTGATAGATGTTGTAAGAGTCCCCAGTTTCTACTGAGACACGCTTGCTAATATTGGCTGTGGAAACCTTTTGATTAGTTATAGAACACTGACATTTCATTTCTTTTGCGCCTCCTGAAATGTTAGTGATAAATTCAAGGACTGTAGTGCTTAAATTTTTTCAGATCATAATTTTTGTTGAGAAATTACAGAGCAGCACATCAGGAGAATGGAGTAATTTAGAAACTCAGCAACTCCAAAAAGAATAGCCATACAAACCTTTTTAAATTTCAATCACAGTCTTATTTTATTCCATATTTTCAGATCTGGTTCTGCTTTTACACTTTTATCACCTCTCTACGTCACCCAGTGTCTAGTGCACTGTATAAACCAGTATCTATAGCTGTGCACAGCGGTGTGCAAAATGTATGTGACTTTGCATGCACCCTGCATTATACAAATGGTTTGCCTAGGGCTGTGGAAAATTCTATAAGGAGGCATTCCATTGAGCCCCATTGGTTTGTTTTGCTTCTGTCCCCTCTTAAATCCTTCTGTGCATCTACTTTGTCATAACATTCCAGGGATATCCAGCTGCTAAGTAGGCATTATCCTGTTTAGTAGTGTGCAGTAGTTTCTCAGTGTTACATCCTGGCCTTTCATCACGAGTACAGTTATTTCTAGCTATGCTCAAATGTTGTCTGTTATTCTGAAATCTGTAAAGCTGTCATCTGGTCATCCACACATAATTTTCCTTCCTGTTACTGCATTGGCATACATTCTCTCTGGGATGCTTGTTTTGAGGCTTCTGTACTCTCAAGAGTGTGTACCCTAAGTAAGCCCAGTTAACTGATTCCAGTAGATAATTTATCTAAAGAGGCCCCCCCCCCCCAAAACACACAGATTTTCCAGAGTCCTGCACAAATATTTAGGAGTCCATATCAGGTAAAAAGAATCATTTGGATGTAAATGTTAGATAGAAAAGTTAATTTTGAAAGCTGCTCCACTGATCAGAAAGCTAGAGGAAATTCAGGGGTCCTGAGACCCTCACTGTGCGGTTAACAGGAACTCTAGATCTTGTTTCTGTTACTGGTATTCATGCATGACCCAACATGCACCTTCCCAACCTTTTCCTCGACAAGTACTTGTTTTAGTACATTAGTTTGCTCACTTTGTAGAGGCAACATGGACTAGTGGCTAGAGAACAGGCTTGTGAACCAGAGGGCCCAGATTCAAATCCCACCATAGCCGCTTCCTCACTAGATGACTCTAATCAAGTCTCTCAATCTCTCATTTCTTTTGTCTACTCTGCTGTGAAAGGAGGTAAAAGCAGAATCCCATTGAAAATAATATTTTTGCATCTAATCTGGGTTATCCTGTGTGAATAAATTGTAAACAAAACAAGAAGAACAAAAAAAAAAAAAAACCTCCAGCAGGCAGTCAAAGCTGTGAAGGTAGAAGAGAACCATGCATAAGGAAGATTTAAGTCTGACTATGCCTAGGGTTACCACCTGTCCCTATTTTCAGAGGACAGTCCTGATTTGGGCAGCTGTATCCTGCGAAGAAACATAAAAAATACTACATGTCCTGACATTATAGTAGAAATAAGTATTTTCAGACTTTTCTCTAAATGTTGCAAGAACTATAGTACCTTATCTAAAACACCTTAAAATGATAAGTAACACTAGGAACACCTATAAACTGCAACCCTTAGTCTTAATTTTGATTTTTTTAGAGAAAAAAAGTCTATTGCATTGGTTGGGGTTACACATTATCCTGCGAAAAATCATATCTTAGTAAGAAATGTCCCACTTTGGGCTTCTTAAAAGGTGGTAACCTTAACTATGCCTGGCCGGGCAACCACTTATGCGCAGAAGGTACTCCGTGAGTGTGCATTTGTGGCTGAGTACCACAAGATGAAACATTGTTACATGTAAGTAGCCCCTGATACCTGTATCAAATCAGACCTTTGCCGTATCTTTTTATTTAGCCTAGCGAGAGGAGACGTGATAGGGGCCTACATGTACCTCACGGGGGTGAAGGTACAGGAGAGATGTCTCTTTCTAGTGAAGGCATGTGATGAAGCTGGAAGGGGGACGTTTGAGAGATGTGACAAAGTACTACTTCATTGAAAGAGTGGTAGATGCCTGGAACAGATTGCCAGCAGGACCGATGGATATGAAAACAGTAAGAGACTTCAAGCATGCATGTGATAGACAAAGGAGAATATTATTAAATAGGCAGGGAGGAGGGAGGGTTGCTGGAGACCAGGTAGGGTCTGCGGAGACAGCCTAGGCAGGGACCATCAGGGCAGACTCTGTAGGCCAAGCGGTTTTATTCTGCCAACAAATTCTGTGTTTCTATCTGTTGTTATTTTTTGTACTTCTTTATGCTCTGTTACAAAAAGAGAATGGTATGTAGAATGGGAAGGGGAGTGCATACTGATAGATAGGCAAGAGTCTTAACCCACTGCTCCAGAACATCAGGAATCAAATACACAGAGCATACACGTACTGATGCTGAATCAGGGGTGGAGGCAGAGGGGAAGATTTTAAAGACCTTTAGAAACCTTCACAGTAAGGTGTACACCTAGTGTTGTAGACTTGCTGTAGATCTGTGACCTGTATTAATCCCAAAATCGAGAACCATTCTTCTTACTTGAGGCACAGACTTAAAAATCAGGACAGTTAGTGGCAGCATTAAAAAGATCTAGGCATTCCACATATTATGAAAATATATTTTTTTAGTTTTTATTGACCAGTGCACGCCTATTTTCAGGTACGGCCTGGGAGATAGCAAAGGTGAGAAAAGACATTAACATATAGCTTTAGTATACAGAACAGAAAACATTGGAACCAATGATAGTGTGAACACAAAACAAGTAATGGCAGAAGATAAATAAAAATCAAGTCAGGTACATAGTACATGTCCAACAATAGTCCAGATTTTGTGAAGACAGTTAATGCACAGTAATTAAATGCATATAGTAGTCCTGTCAGTAAGATGAATACATCAGCTATACAGGACAGTAATTTGGGGGATAGAAACCCAGCAGTATGGTTAAGTGCAGTTGCAGACAGAGTCAGCCTTCAGATAGTCCCAGAGAGCTGTTCTCTAAAGTGGGGGTGGGGAAAAAGCCTCAAACTGTTAACAGAAAAGAATACCAGAGTCTGGGAGCACATATGGCGAAGACCATGTCACTCATGTTGGTACGATTTTTGGGGACAACCAGTATTGATCTCTCATTAGACCTAAGAGTACTTTATTGATGACCTTAACCGTAAAACAGCGTAAGGTGAAGAGGTGACTATTTGCTGGGGCCATCTAACCTAGCTTTTTGTAGCGCTCACAGTGATGCATGAGACAGGCTGCTGATGGGGCATATCTACATATATTATTGTAGGTGACATCCCATTTATTGACAAGGGACTTTGCAGCAAAGATGAAAGTGATAAGGCCATAGTTTAGACTAAGGAGGAGTACACCTGGCAAGGGTGAGATGAGCTGCTGGGGTAAAGATGTGCTTGACTGTGTATGCGATGCCAAGCTTTGAACTCTCAGTCCTACACACATTATGGATATGAAAGGAGAAATCCAGTTGAGGATATAGAGACCTGCAAGGTATTTAAAAGAAGGGATGTTGGTAAGGGGGGAGCCATTTGTACAAAGTATGGCTTGGGGGTTTAGGGCGAGATCTCATTTTAGCTGGGGATCCAGATAGCATGGCCTGGGTCTTCTTTGTACTGAGGGCAAGTCAGTTTTCTGTAAGACAGGACTGAATGCTCTGAAAGTCGGCATTTAGTGGAGAATTGATGAGATTTATATTGCTCAAGCTGGCTAGTAGTGCTAGATCATCTTTATATAGAGTAGTACTGCAGTAGGAAGAGAGCTGGGGAGATCATTAACAAAGAGGGAGACTAGGATGGGTCCAAGGATGGATCCATAAGGAACACCAAATGTAATAGGAGCCAAACCAGACAGGGTATTGGTAAATGTGACTGTTGGTCTGATTTGAAGGTAATTGGCAATCCAGGCTAATGCATGATATGACAGACCCAGAGCAAGGGAGCTTGGGAACAGAGCAGACTGTGGTCTTCTTGCTGTGGCAGAGGTAGCAGTTGAAGTTTGAAAATGTGGTAAGGTTCTGGAAAGCTAACTTTGTCACAAGTTTCTGTAAGTTGTTATTTAAAATTGGCTTAACTCCTTAAGAACTTTGTGGAAAGCCCTCCCACCCTCCGCTTGCATTAGTCTTTCTTAAATACAGAAGAGCCACTGGGGGTTGAGCTTAAAGGCTGGGAGGGAGGAGTTTAGGGAGTTGCAAACTTCCCCGTGAGCAAACTCTTAATGCTAATAGTCAGGTGGGGAAAAGTTCAGCCCCTCAAGTGTTGCAAGTTTAAAAGTCTTGGACTAATGGGGAAGCTGGTGGCTCACCCAAGGGAACCTACTTGGAGGGGGATGGGACCACATGTCATTAGGGCTGGCATCTTTGGGAGGGTGGTGAGGTGCACAGGGTGTGGGGCAGCCATGATACTGGACTGGGCTTGGAAGTTCGGTGTTTTCCCAGTGTGCTACCAGCTGGCACAGCTTAGGAAGGAGGTTGAGGGGATTAGGAGACTGCTGGGGGAAGGGGGGAGGTATGGTTGGGGAAGTAGGGCAGGGGCTGTCCCACGGGGTTGCACCAACCACTAAGGGCGGGGGCATAGGGAAAGGAGTGCAGGAGAGTACTCTGGGGTTGCATAGGGACCCTGGCAGATGGGACCCAAAAGAAGGATACTACGAAGGAAGCAGTCAGGTAACTGGGGACCCTCACAGATTGGGGCCAAAGGGAGGACATTCTTCGGGAAGTAGGCAGATTGCTGGGGCTGGACAGAAGGAAGCAATGGGGAAAGGTGGATTGGACCTTAAGCTCAGTAACCGTTTTAATTCTCTACTCCTGCTTGAGGATGGGGGGTGATGTAGCCATGACAGGGGCGGTTAGAGGTGGAAAGGGAGTAGGGGGCAGAAGGCGGGGGCTGGATAGCAGGAGGAACAGAGGGGAACTTGGAATGCGGGAAATGAGGGGCAGGGGATCAGAGCAGGAGGATGAGGGGTAGAGGGAGGAAAGCTAAGGAAAAGGACCAGTTGGGAGAAAAGGGTTAGGAGAAGGACCAGAAGTACAAGGAGGATACAGTAAAGGGAGCTGAGGGTTTAGGCCAGGGGAGCATGACAAGCAAGGAGGGGCTGAACAGAGATTGGAAGGAAGGAAGGGGGGGACAAGCCAGGCTAGTTTAGCAGATGGGGGTAAGGACCAGTCACAGCAGTAATGGTGGTGGTAGCGAGATACAGAAGGATATTCAGGAGAATGAGAGGCATAGGATAGGAGGGAGGAGGGCCAGGTAAATAAGGAAGGGATGGCAAGTGGCACCCAGATAGGGGGAGGAGCAAGGAGTTGGCTGGGGGAAGGGGCCAGTAGAAAGGATTAGGGACATGGAAGGGGGGGGGGTGGAGGAAAAGGGGCTGCCAGAGTTCTCCTGTTGGATGATTCCATGATCAGGGGGATCAAATGGGATAGGGAGGGAGAAGCCTGCTCGGTTAGAACAAAATGCTTCCCTGGACCAACGGTGCACAGGGCCAAGCATGAGGTATATCAGCTGGCAAAGGATTGTGGAGGTTCCCTGGACATACTGGTCCACCTGGTTATCCAGTGACATTGAGGGAAATAGTGAGCTAGAGATACAGGCAAGGTTCAGGGAGCTTGCCAGGGTCTGTCATGATATAGGATGTGCAGTTTCCTTCTCGGAAATCCTGTCGGTGCCAAGGGCTAGTGGGGAACACACGAGGAAGATTAGGGTGATAAACCAGTGGCTCAGGGAGTGGAGTGGGGCCAGAGGGTATGGGTTGATGGGGGATTGGGGGGAGACCTGGGAGGATAAGGGGCTGTATGCTAGAGATAGGCTCCATCTCAATTCGGAGGGGAAAGAAATCCTTAAGTTGAAAATAGAAGGGTTAATTGGTGAAAGGTGGGGATTAAACTTGTGAAGGGGAAGGGATGAGAGAAAAAGGCTGTCAAGGGGGGGTCAGATGAAGGAGGAACTCTGTCTCCACCCTCCTGGGGAGCTGGAGGAATGCAGGAAAAGGCCGACTGGTAAGGTGCGGACCAGGGGAAAACAAAATCCCCACGGGAACATAAGCAGGGGAAATGGAAGTATAGGGAAAGGGTGGAAGGTAGTCCTGCTAAATGCCAGGAGCTTGGACAATAAAATGCCTGAGCTCCAGGCGATGCTAACTGAGGGGAGGTGGATGGGGCAGCAGTCACTGAGACCTGGGCCACCGCAGGGCACGACTGGGACCTGAACCTGGAGGGTTACACCATGTTCAGGAAGGACGGGGGGGAGAGGGAAGGGGAGGAGGGGTAGCAATAATAGTCAAAAACTGCATTGCCATAGGAGGAGTGGAGGAGGCAGAGGGAACTGTGGAGGCGATTTGGGTCACCTTGATGACGGGGGGGGGGGCAAGAGAGTAAAAATAGGAGTGGTGTATAGACCCCCTGTGCTGGCACAGGAGCTGGAGGAGAGTCTGGTGGCAGATGCTGGGAGACACTGGAGATTGGGAAGGGGAAGGGTGGTGGTGTTGGGGGACTTAAACATGCCGGGAATAGGCTGGGAGACTATGACATCCTCGGTGGCCAGGGAACAGAGGTTGTTGGATGTCTTTCAGGACGCGTTCCTAACTCAGCAGGTGGGGGAACTGACCAGGGAGGAGCGAATACTGGATGTGGTCCTGGCAGACAGTGACCAGATTGGGGGCCTGGAGGTAAGGAACCTGTTGGGGAGCGACCATGCCACAGTCTGGTTCTGCCTGAACCTAGGACGGGTAGAAGGCTGCACAAAGACAGAGGTAACCTGACTTCGCCGGGGGGGGGTGGAGGATTTCAAGGACATGGGAAGGATTCTTAAGACACTTGGATGTTTTTGTTTAGTTTTGTTGACTGGTAAGTGCACTAGACAAATCCTGCCTATTTTCAGGCACGACCAGGGAGGGGGATACAGATGAATGCCAACTGACCTTGAACCAGATTAAGCTGTTGGTGGTATTTTTAGTGAATGAGGAAATTTGGCCAGGACATCGGGAATTCTCTACTCTTTCGATAAGTGCCATGGGATCTTTAACATCCACCTGAACTACCACCAATCCAGGCAGATGGGACCTCGGTTTAACGTCTCATCCGAAAGACGGCACCTCAGAAGTGCAGCACCCCTCTCATGCTGCACTACAGTGTCAGTACTGGGATATTAACCCAAGTGCCAGATGTGGGAACTGAACCCACAGCCCTCTGATCTCCCGGCCTCAGAGGCGAGTGTGCTACCTACTGAGCCACTGACACTGATGAAGATGGGATGGGATGGGATTGGGCCAGACATGGACGCTGACAGTAGGTGGGAAATCATCAGGAGGGGGGTGCAGGATGCTACCAGCACTTGCGTAAGAGTAAGATGAAAATGCGGTAGGGCCCGAAAACCCTGCTGGTGGACCAGGGAGGTTCAGGAGGTGGTGAGGGGAAAGAAGGCGATCTATAGGTGATTCAAGTGCTCAAGGAGTGAAAGGGACCAAGGGGAGTACAAGCTGATGGCCAGAAGGGCTACTAGGGTGATGAGGGCGACTTAGCAAGGAAGGAGCAGAACTTGGCCAGGGAAATTAGGAGAGGGAACAAGGGGTTCTTTAGATACATTGGGGAAAAATGAAGGGTGAAGGGGCAGATTAGCAGGATTAAAACAGGGGAGGGATGGTCACAAGACCCGGGGAGCAGACTGAGGTACTAAATGAGTACTTCGCCTCAGTTTTCACCAAGGAAAATGGGGGGGAGGGGCTGCATCATACATGGGAGGAGATGGTTAGGGTTACCACTTGTCCTGATTTTCACAGGACAGTCCTGATTTGGGCAGCTGTGTCCTGCAAGAAAAACATGAAAAATACTAAATGTCCCGATTTTATAGTAGAACAGGTATTTTCTAGCTTTCCACTAAATATTGCAGAAAACTACAATACGTTAAATAAAGTTGCAGTGCGGACCGGAGAAGACAAAATCCCCACTGAAACACCTTAAAATAATAAGAAACAATAGAAGCAAATAGGAAAACTACTGCACTTAGCCTTAATTCTGATTATATAGAGAAAACAAGTCTGTTGCATCGGTTGAGGTTACTTATTGTCCTGCGGAAAATGTTTCAGTAAGAAATGACCCACTTTGGGCTTCTTAAAAGGTGGTAACCCTAGAGATGTGAAACTGGGGGGGGGGGCCTTACCGATCGTGGGTCTGGGAGGGGCATCACTGGCAGGTGGGGGGAAGGCAAAGCAGGGGGACGAGGTAGCGGAGGTGGAAATCATGGCAGAGAGAGTGAGGGAAGCCCTCCGGTCCCTTAAGACAGAGAAAGCGCCAGGGCCGTATAAATTACATCCCAGAGTGCTGAAGGAACTGGTGGATGTCCTGGCAAAACCCGTGGTGGAGCTCTTCAGCATCTCTCTGAGGACAGGGTGGGTACCCCAGGACTGGAAGGTGGCGCATATAGTGCCTATCCACAAGGGGGGATCAAGGGAGGTGGCAGGGAACTACAGGCCTGTCAACCTGACATCGGTGGTGGGCAAGGTGATGGAGGGCATTGTCAAGGAGAGACTGGGGGAGGACCTGGAAAAGTTGGGGTGCCTGGATGATAGACAGCATGGATTCGTCCTGGAGAAATCGTGTCAGACAAACCTTGTGGAGTTCTATGACTGGATGACGAAAGCCTTGGACCTAGGTAGACCAGTGGATGTCCTCTTTCTTGACTTCAGCAAGGCGTTTGACTCTGTTCCTTATGGGGGCCTGTTGGATAATCTGGAAGAAATGGGGGTGGGGAACCAGATGATCAGATGGATAGGAAATTGTCTCCAGAACCGGACCCAGAGGGTCATGGTAGGGGGGGATAGTCTCATCCCCAAGGAGGGTCATTAGTGGAGTCCCCCAGGGATTGGTCCTTGGACCCCCTCCTGTTCAACATCTATGTCTCTGACATAAGGAGTGAGATGAGTCTCTTTGCGGATGACTCAAAACTGGGGGTGGTGGTGGATGGGGAGGAAGGGAGGGTGGCCCTACAAGGGGACCTGGAGGTTTTGAAAAGCTGGTCTAGAAAGTAGAAGCTGAGGTTCAATGCAGGGAAATGCAAGGTACTGCACTTGGGAGCCAGAAACCTGGGCCCAGTGTACACCCGGGGGGGGGGGATGCTACACGTCTCGATGGCTGAGAGGGACCTGGGGGTGGTGGTGGATGTCAAGATGAACAACTCGGAGACTTGTAGGAGTGCAGTGGCAAAGGCCAACAAAATGCTTGGATGCATCGCTAGGGGGCTCACCTCCAGAAGGAGGGAAGTGATATTCCCACTGTATAACTGCTTGGTGAGGCCGCACCTCGAGTACTGCATGCAGTTTTGGAGGCCACATTTTAAGAGGGACTTTGAACTCCTGGAGAGGGTCCAGAGGAGGGCAACCAAAATGATTTGGGGCTTGGGGGATAGGACCTATGGGGAGAGGCTTGAAGAGCTAAATATGTACACATTGGAAGAGAGAGGGGACCGGGGGACATGATAGAGGTCTTCAGGTACTTGAAGGGGGTAAATAGGTGAGGAGCAGTCAGGGTGCTCTGACGGAAGGAGGGGGGGCAACTAGAGGACATGGGGGGGGAGAGATTCAGGGGAGAAAGGAGGAGGTGCTACTTCACTGAGAGGGTGGTAGAGCCATGGAATGTGCTGCCCAGGGAGCTGGTGGAGGCAGAAACGGTGGAGGGGTTCAAGAAGGGGTGGTACAGGGGAAGGGTTCTCAAAGCAAAAACCTGTGCAGCGAGAATATCCGGGACTGGGAAGGGAGAAGCCAGAGAGGGAGAGAGGGGCAGCAAGGTCAGCTCCCAGGATGAAGGCTGACCAAACGAGCAGACACGAAAGACTGTTACGCCTATTCTGCTGGCATTTTAGTATGTTACTATGTTAGTAACCAGATCAGAGGCTTTAGATAGGTCTGCAAAGACTAACCCTGTTGATCTGCCTTGGTCCATGGCAGTTTTCATCTGAGGACACTTTGCTAAGAGCTGCGGTTGTTCTGTCTCCTTTATGAAACCCTGCTGCTGAGGCGCAAGTAGATGGTATGCATTGATGTAGTCTGCAGTTGGGATGAAACAACGTTCTCAAGGAGTTCACATAGAATAGAGAGGACGTCAATAGAGCAGTCATCTTCTGTACATTTGGGATCACCACTTTTAAAGACCAGGACAGCTCTGGCAAAATTCCTGGTGTTGATGGCAGTGCCAGAGGGCAGGGATAAGTTAAAAATGTGAGCAACTGGAAAGGCAAAAAAGGAGGCACCCAGGCGAATAGATCTAGGCTCCATGTTTTCTTGTCTACCACTGGTATAATTGGAGAGATTACCCAACAGCCTAGTATTTTCCCCAGATGTCACACCTTAAGATAATAGGGAGGTGACGACTTTGAGGGGAGGGGATTTGGGGAGTCTTGCACAGGAGGGCATGAGAACCTAGAAGTGAAGATGGAATGGCCTGAGAACTGTGCATTAAATGCACCTGTATTTGCAATAGTTTGTGGGTTTGTGCAGTTGACTTCGACTAAGAAGTTGTCACTGGTATGCTATTTTACAGACCCCCAACTAAATTCTTAATGTTTCTTCAAATGTCCAGCAAGTCATTCACAGCAGCAAGCAGAGTAGTTCTACAAAACTCACTTTTGGCAGAGCGAATGGCTTTCCTGTAGGCATTTCTAAGCTGCCTTTACTCCTGGCGGTCTGCCACTGACTGAGATTACTTAAAGGCAGCACAACACTTGTCTCTAGCCTTCATTAGAGGTAAGTGGTCACCATAGAGCCATTTAGTGCCAGTGTACCTAACTCTACTACTAATGGGGGGGGGGAGGGGGAATGCAATAGGCATCTCATATGGAGGAAAATATGTTTAGGAAAATTAAGAGGGCTTCGGAGCCCTCCGAGAAGGAGCACTATACAAATAAAGTTTCTACCTGTCTATCTATCTATCTGTCTAGCTATCTATCTATCTACACTGAAGGTGGCAAGAACAGGAGACCAGTCCATGTTGGCTAGTTTGGCATGAAAGCAGTCAGCATCTAACCTAGAGAAATCCCTAAAGAGGATAACCTTAGGGTGGACTTTTGGTAGCTTGAATTTCCATTTGCAATTAATAGGAGTATGGTCAGTGGTGGCATCAGGGAGGGTCCCAGACTGAATGATCCTGTCAGCCTTAGATGACAGCAACCAGCTGAGGAGAGTATGCAGACAACATTCTGTGAGTGATCTTTCTAGTGGAGATTGTAAGTTGTATGAGGTTGAGCCCAGAGAGCGAGGGTTCAAACTGCCTAGCATTTTTATTCAACCAGTTTAGGTTAGATTGCCCATGATTAGAAGCTTGTTTGAACCAACACTCAGTAAGGTACGAGGGACCACAAATTCCACAAGTAGGGGATTATAAACAAAGACCAAGGGCAATTTCTTTCTATTTCCCAGAAGGAGCAAGGAGTTTGCAGGATGATTTAGATGGGTTGTTGGATGGTAACAGAGATATTAAGGTGACTTGTGTAGTATAGAAGTTGACCTTCCCATGTTTTATACCAGGGTAGCCAAGCATTGGAAAATAATAGGGAGGGAGCGTAATACGATAAGGGTTTGAGCCATGTCTTTGATTATGAGTATAATATGTGATCTCTTATTTCTCTCCTTTTGTTGGTTGCAGGTATGTTGTACCACTGCAGTCTTTCCTCCTGGGCTTCTGTAGATGCAGAACTTAAATGTTTGACACAGTAGCACAGGCAGAGCCCCCTGTGGATTGTGCCAGTCTTCTTTCTCCCTCCACAGAGCATGCAGCACCAGACACAAGCTGTCACACTGTGACAGCATCTCAGCACAGGCCTTGGAGATCTTTATTTTTTGCCCTAACCTTCAATTCTCGCAGTCAGTCATATCAGTTAACCCTGAGTTCAGTGTGTGGCAGGGTCCGACTTGTTTCTAGGGAGCCCTTCTTTTTGTACTTACCTACCTTGTACTTCCAGCTGGTGACCATTGTAACCACATGACACCCCATCTCCTCTGCAGAAATGATGCTTCGCGAAGAGAGAGAGAGAGAGAAAGCAGATGATCAGCGTCAGGACTTGAGGGTAGGAGCTCTGACCAAGTGCACCAAAAGCAGGAGCTGAATCATCCTGGGATGCGTCAGCGATGGCAGTCAAGTACAACAGTTGTCAGCAGTATAGCTGGGCTGCAGATTCCAGCTTATCAAACCGTGAGTAGCTGGTGCCTCCGATGAAGAGGAGAGCAGAGTTGAATCTGACAAGGGCATGTTGCTTTCTCCGTCTCGCATGCAGCACTGATGTGTCAGTCCCTGCCATTTGTTCAGGTGGCAGCCCAAAAAAAGCACGCAAGCTTAAGCTGAACTGTCACTGGCCTGCTCGATCTCAGCTATGGCTAAGTGAATCACAGCTAAGCTCCACAATTGGTAATTTGAGGGGGTCAGGAGGGGTACTGACTGTTTTGGTGCACATAAAGTCACAGAATTGAAATTGGATCACACGGGGGGGCCCCCATGCCCACTACTATTGCCTCTGAAGACATTTCAGGGGGACAGAAATATTATTGGCTGATTATATTTTAAAAGTGATAGGAAACCTCTAGATGCACTCATGTTTTCCTTTTAGTGTCTATCCAATATTCTGATACATTTTTTGAATTTTGTTTTAAACTAATAATCTAATTTTGTTACCTTTGTAACTACCCTAAATCCTTCTCTCCTCAGCAGTTGCTGCTCTCTCTTTCTGTACTACCAAAACATTCTGTGACATTAATAACACCGTTCCAGGCCAGTCAGATGAATAGCATGGTGAATGGTATTATTAATGTCGTAGAATGTTTGGAAATAGGGGAAGAGATACTGTGGGTTAAGCTGGAAAGGAAAATGGGGTCAGCCATCCTCACAGGGGTGGTCTATAGACCACCAGCCCAGGAGGAAGAAACAGATAGGGAGTTAATGCTAGCCATCCAAAGGATGACAGACAAGGGGGAGGTGGTACTGGTTGGAGACTTTCAGTATTCCAGACGTGGACTGGAGTCTCCCAGCAGCAGCATCAACCAGGAGCAGATGTATCCTGGACTCACTTCAAGGTGCCTTCCTTAAGCAACTGGTCATGGAACCAACTCGGCAGAAGGCAATACTAGACATCATGCTCACAAACAGGGACGGTATGATAGGGGTAACAGTGGGGGAGCACCTGGGGAACAGTGTGGTTTTAAATCACAGAAAGAGCAGAACCAAACTGCACAATAACACGTATTCTGAATTTTAGGAGGGCAGACTTTGGGAAAATGGGGACATGCTTAAAAGAGGCACTAATGGGAATCAGGGATGGAGGAACAGTGGGCAATACTTAAAGGAAGGATTACAAGAGCAACAGAATTATGCATTAAGCAGGTTAACAAGGGGAAATGGAAGAGAAGACCATTCTGGTTTTCCAAGGAGGTAGCGGAGAAAGTGAAATCCAAAAAGATTGCATTCAGGCAGTACAAAAAGATGCAGGCAGAAGGGAATAGGGAGAAGTACCAGGAGAAGCAAACGGAGGCAGGGAGGTCAATAAGAGAAGCCAAAGCTCGAACAGAAGAGCGCATTGCAAAATCAATGGGTAGAGGGAACAAAACCTTTTACAGGTACATAAGTGAAAAAGAAAGGCAAAGGGGAGGGATAGTGAGACTGAAGAGGGAGGATGGGGGCCGTGTGGAGGATGACGACAGTAAAGCTGCCATACTGAACAGATATTTCTGCTCAGTCTTTACTGAGGAAGAGGAGGGTAATGGGCAGGGATCGACAAATTTTAAATTTACGTGCTAGTCCAGGACAACTAGCCTAGCCAAAAATGGTAGTCCCAGTGTTCAGAGTGGTAGTCCATGGTCGGAAGGCTATATTTTAAGGCAACTTTTTTTTTTAATTACATAGAAGCAAAGTAAATGGTGTTGGGGGTTGTATTAATACTACGTAGATGTTGGCTATTGGAAAAAAACAGAAAAAAATCACACTCCTTTTATACACAAATAAAGTTTATTTTGTAATATTTCACTGTGTATCTCCTTGTCTGGGAGGGAGACTGGGGAGGATGTGATGGGGCATTAGCTGGGGATGGGAACTGGGGACACAGTGGTCAAACACCACTCGTACAAACAATTTGATTGAAGCTTTAATGACTGCAGGCAGCAGCCACTAGCCAGGGTATGGTCAGAGACAGGGAAGCAGTAGAAAGGGAATCCTTCTTGGTCTACAACATTCCTAAAACTGCTCAAGTGTCCTCCACAGATCCACACAACACAAGGCAAGTCCCATCGCACACACCTTTTTAGCTGAACTTCCACTGTTGTGTTGGTACAGTTAATAACCACCTGGGTGTCTGTTAGGGTAGAGTACAAGGCATCATGGCTGAATTAATGTTTTTGTAAATTTTTATTGGGGGCAGTTACACACACTTGCACTTTAGTTCAGTACAGACAATTTCTTTTTTTTTCTTCTGTAGTCTGTACAACATTAGTCTCCTCCTCCCTCACCCCAAACTTCCTGAGTGTCCCACAGAAGACCCCCCACACACAAGGCAAGTTCAGTCCCTGTGCACCCTTTTCACCAAACTGTCACACTGCTGTGTTGTGGTACACTTATCCTCTGTGTACTTATACAGCACTCCTCTCACTCTTACAACTGCCCAAGTGCCCCACGGACACACCAAGACCTGACAATTAGTCCCGTTTCCTGACCCAGTCCCCTACATCCTTGGTCACTGTGCTGTTTATATCCTCTCATATATAGCACTCCTGTTACTCCCAGACAGTCAGCCAAGTGCCCCACACTACACACCAGGACCAGACCCCCTTCCTGTTGAATACTACACTACTAGCAGTACTTTATTTTAGTCAGTACTCTTTGTTTTTCCCTCTTTGTTTTGCTTAAATTACAAGCAGCCAGTTGTACTATCTTTCTGGTGCCTGGTTGTTGGGTCAGTGTGACTTGGGGTCTTCCAGTTTGTCAGTCAGTGACAGCACTGTAATGTATTTTTTTCTGAATCATCCCCTTTTTAACACTTCACTTTTCTTTGTCTGTGATCAGGTCGTTGATCCTGTGTGCCCAGGACAGACCATCAACTCAACTGGCCCAAGTCTCCCACCTCCTCCTCCCATTTCACAGTCTTCCACGTTTCTTTTTTTCTTTGACCCAAAAGTTTGTTGTTTTTGAGCAGTTCTCCAAAATGTTGTACAGTAGGAGTTGGGACCAACTCAGACTATTAAGCCTTGCACTGGAAGACATACCCTAAGCTGCTCCACTGAACTAAGTCACAGTAACACTGGCTCCGTCTGAACAGACTGTGTCTGCACCTCTCAAGTGGTTGTTACATGGCTGCTTGTCTCAGTGCATTAACCTCCTCCGTACGCCCCTCCCCACTGTGCCAGAACTGACGGGCTGCCGGCATGTCTAACACACCAATCATCGACTCACCGGTCTGTCCTGTTGGCATCACTGGGTGCAGATGACCTGATGTCTGGGTGAGCAGAGCGGGTCGGGTGGAAGTCACCATTGCCGCAGGCATGCTCGCAATCCCACTGGTACGCGCTATTGGTTTCTGCTTTGGCAGCGGCAGGCGGCGCTCCCATCTAGTGTTACACAGCAAACAATTAGGTGAACCAACCAAGCCGGATAGACGATCGGTGCTCCACTGCTCCTCCACAGCTGAACGAGGGACATCTAGCGGCAGAAGCAGAAAAGAGCAGCACAGAACAAAAAGAAAAGGCAACACTAATTTGGTTGTCCATGGGACAAGTTAGTGCTCTGAAACTGCTTGTCCGGTAGTATAAAATTGTAGCCCGGGACGTCGGGCTATGGGATTTGTCGATCCCTGGTAATGGGCCTGAAGGGAGTACAAGGGGTGGTAACGGTGCAGAAATGGACACACGTCCCTTTATACGGGAAAGGATCCTAAAGGAACTGGAAGGAATAAGAGTTGATAAAGCAATGGGGCCAGATGGGGTGTGCCCCAGGGTCCTAAAGGAACTAAGAGAGGTGGTGGCTGAACCTCTGGCAGTTCTGTTTAGCCGATTACTGGAAACAGGGGAAGTACTCAAAGACTGGAGGACAGCAGATGTAGTCCTCTTTTACAAAAGCAGGAACAAAGAGGAAGCAAGGAACTACAGACCAGTCAGCCTGAACTTGGCAGTGGGAAAGATCATGGAACAGCACTACTAAAGGAGAGATTGGTGCAACATCTGGTTTCCAGCGGACTACAGGACCCAACGTTGCATGGTTTCACTGGGGGGGGGGTGTCATGCCAGACCAGCCTCACTGAATTTTTCAACTGGGTGACAAAAGAGGTGGATCAGGGGAGGGCAGTGGACGTGGTCTAGCTGGACTTCAGCAATGCCTTTGACACTGTGCCACATAGAAGGCTATTAAACAAACTAGAAAATATGGGAGTGGGCAGGACAGTAGTGCAGTGGGTGGGTAATTGGCTGGGTGCAGGACACAGAGGGTGGTGGTAAATGGCTGTTATTCCACAGAGGGAAGAGTGACCAGTGGGGTACTGCAGGAATCAGTGCTGGGACCGATCCTATTCAGCGTCTTCATCAGTGACATTGCGCAGGACCTAGAAGGCAGAATTTCCCTGTTCACTGATGACACGAAGCTCTGTGACAGAACGGACATGCCAGAGGGTGTAGACAGAATGAGGAGGGACCTGCAGAAGCTTGAAGAATAGTCAAGGGTTTGGCAGTTGAAATTCAGCGCAAAGAAGTGCAAGATAATGCATGTGGGGCAGAAAAACTCTGGAACAACATATCAATTGGGGGTGAGGCTATAGCATGCACCAAGCAGGAAACGGACCTTGGGGTTATCATCTCTGATGACCTCAAGGTAGAGGAAACAGTGCGACAGGGCAGCAGGTAAAGCAAATAGGATGCTGGGATGCATAGGCAGGGGCATCACCAGCAGGAAAAGGGAGGTCATAATTCCACTATACAAGACACTAGTGAAGCCCCATCTGGAGTACAGTGTCCAGTTCTGGAGACCTTGCCTACGTAAGGACATTTTTTTTTATCTATTATTTATTAATTAATTTGGAAACAACCTTTGAGCAGAAGCTCTTTTACAAAGGTTCCACGTCGGAGGATAAAAACAGTTGAAAATGCATCATATAAAGCATATGATAATAAACAAACAGTTCACTGAGGTGCAGCAATAACAATTAACATAGGGAGATAGTTAAAGTGAACATTAATTCTTGGCAGTGGGGAGAATAGACGGGTTCAAAGGAGAACCAGGGCAGGTGGGAGGAGAGGGGTAGAGATGAGGGGAAAGGTTAGCAGTCTGATAGAAAGACTTTGTCAGAACAGAAGCGTGGGGGGTGGGAAGTGGAAACAGTAAGGAAGGTTGGAGAAAGCCTGAGGGTAGGTGACAACAGAAAGGGGAGGGGCCCAAAAGTGGTGGGTGATTACAAGAAGTTAAGGGGGGAAGAGAGGGAGAGTAGGGGGTCTGGAAAGTATGAGGTGTGGTCTGCGATACAGGTAAGGAGGTGGTGGGGACTGTGGTGGGTGTGTAGGGGGGAGGTGAGGTTGAGGGGTGGACGATATAGGCTGCTTAGAACAAAAAATTGAGGGGTGCACGATGTAAACAAGTGCAGAGACGTCTTTGAGGAGTGTTCATGGGGCAAGAGCCATCTTGGGTGCCACTAGGACAGTCACAAGCATTCCTGGAGAAGAGTTGTTTTTTTAAGTTCAGACTTGAAAGCTAGCAAGCTTGTAGTTCCTTGTGAGACTTCCAGGCACTCATTGAGCCACAGAGGGGCTCTATACACGAAGGCTCGCTGCCCATGTTCGATTCTGCAGAAAGGGACAACAATCGCACCCAACGTCTTACTCCTGGTTTTGTACTTTGGATCGACTTGGTAGAGGAGGTCAGAGATGCAGAGGGGGCAGAGCCCAGAAGCACCTTCTTGCCGAGTAGGAAGGTATGGAATTTTATTCTGTGATCCAGTGACAGCCAGTTTGCCTGAGAGTAAAGAGAGCAGGTGTGGGTGAGTCGGTCAGCTCCAGTGGCAAGTCTGCATGCCTTGTTTAGTACTGTCGCCACCCGTTGCAGAGCAATATTCATGGCTGATCCATAAGCCACCAGCTCATAGTCAATGATGGATAAGATCAAGCTAGTGAGAGAGATGGAGGGCATTTGGAGTGAGGTTTTTCTGATGTCTATATAAGACTCCGAGCTTGGCATTAACAGCTTTGACCACCATGTCTATATGCTGAACATAAGATAGGATATCGTCAGTGGTGACACCCAGGTACTTAAATGAGTGAACCTGTTCGATCAGTGCATTTGCTTTGTGTTTGATGGATAGGACAGGGAATCTCTTCTTTAGCTGTGTGCTAGATAGGAGCAGTGTTTTAGTTTTTTTTTTATAATTGATGAGTAGCTTATGTGCACTGAACCAATCCTCAATCATATGGAAAGAGGTCTGGAATTCCTGTTCAAGATGTTCAGTGCGGGGGTTACTGCTGAGGAGAACAGCGTCATCTGCATGCAGGATGATTTTGCTGATACAAGCCTTGGGAAGATCATTCAAAAACAAGCTAAATAGGCGTGGTCCCAGAACTGATCCTTGGGGGACGCCTATGAACATCTCTTTGGATCCCGATATGACTTTGTCAGTTTTGACTTTTTGGGATCAGTGGGACAGGTAGTCCTCGAGCCAGTGCACAGCATTTGGGGCTATTCCCATGAATTTTAGTTGATCCAAGAAGAGGGGGGTGATTGACTGTGTCAAATGCCTTTGTTAAGTCGATAAAGACTGACCCAGTTAATTTACCTTCATCAAGTGCTTGGTGCACAGAGATGGTGTAATCAACCAGAGCGGTGGCCGTGCTGTGATTCTTTTGGAAGCCATGCTGCTGGGGACATTGCAGCTGGTACTTACGTAGGTAATTGGTTATTTGGTCTGCCACAGTCCTTTCCACTGCTTTAGATAGTGGGGAGAGGATTGATATGGGTCTATAATGAGCAATGTTGGACCTAGCCCCACTCTTATAAACAGGGGTTACCAGATCTTGTTTCCAAACTGTAGGGAATTTGGCTAGTGTAAGTGATTTGTTAAAAAGTTTTGTAATAGGGACCATGAGTTCATCGAGGGCAAGTACTACCAGCTTCATATTGACCCCATCACTTCCAATCCTAGTCTTGCCCAGCACTTTCAGTACGTAGGACTTTGAAACCTTGGTGGACACCCATCTGAAGTAGAAATTAGGGTGGTTTTGCATTTTTGGCTTGCTACTAAGTTGGATTGTCTCTTGCTTCAGATAGTCAGGTGGTAGGATGGAGCTAAGGTCTGTGAAAGGGGTGTTGAAAGCCTCAGCTATAGTGTGAAGGTCCATAGTGGGCAGGCCGTTTAGGTTGAGCAGTTGGGGGTGCTTTTTTTCTTCCTTCCCAAGGAGTTATTTATATTCACCCAAAATGTTTTCCCATCTCCCCAGCTGTTTTGCAGCTGGTCCTTGTGGTGGTTTGCCTTTGCTTGCCTGGAGAGATATATACATGTGTTTCTGGCGACCCTGTAGGCTTGATGGTCTTTTATTTTCCTGGATGACCTGGCCTTGGCTCAGGGGTCATCTCTTTCCCTCATGAGGTTAAGAAGTTCCTTGGTGATTCACCCATTGATGTGCCCTCTCAATTTCTTTTTTGAGTGGGGTGACTCTGTTACAGATATTACTGAAGCTGACAACAAAATAGTTCAGGGCTAGGTTCAGATCAGGTAGTGCATCTTTGGGTGACTGGTCAAAGTACACTAGGGCAGCCTTGAAAGACCCCAGTTGTCCTCTCTTTAGGACCCTGCTTTCAACCGTAATGGGTGGAGGTTTCCTTAGGCTGTTTGACCACCTAAGAGTGACTGGGGAGTGATCACTCAATGTACCTGGCTGCACTGTAACCTGGGTTATTCTGTCGGTGGAGTTAGAGAGTATCCAGTCTATGAGGGTACAGTTGCCTGTAATGTAGTTCCACCTGGTGGGTTCCGTGACTAGTTGCGAGAGATACAAATTAGCCATGGCATCCTTCAGGAGGGTTGCCTCATTACTGAGCCAGTTGATATTAAAGTATCCAGTGATGATGAGTTCATGGACCTTGCTAAGGGGGGGGGTCAGGGCATCCAGCACTTTGCTAAGACCCCCACTGTTTTTTTTGGGGGGGGTAAATAGACAGAGACTATTACCAGTGATTTACTGTCTGACCACATTGGATTTTAACTGCTAGTATCTCATGGTCATCATCCCTGTTAGTAATGGGGAGCACATTCCCATTGAGCGACTCTAATGTAGAGGAGGCATCTGCCACCCCTTTTGCCCAGTCTATCGATTCAGAAGGTTTGATAACCTAGTAGTGCGACTGGTAGGTAAGACATAGACAGAGTAGAGAAGGTTCAGAGGAGGGCAACAAAGATGCTACAGGGATTGCATCACAAGTCCTTTGAGGATAGGCTGAAGGACTGAATATGTACTCCCTGGAGAAGAGGGAGAGAGGGGATATGATAGAGACATACAAGTATCTTACAGGGAGGAACAGGGTGCAGGAGTACACCATTTTCCAGTGAAAAAGATGTTCCAGGACTAGAGGGCATGGGATGAAGTTGGAAGGAGGGCGATTCAGAGGAAACGTGAGGAATAATTTCTTCATAGAAAGGGTGGTGGACAAGTGGAACACCCTGCCAAAAGAAGTGGTGGGGGCTGAAACAACCATGGGATTTAAGAATGCATGGGATAGGCATAAGGGAATTCTGGAGGTCGGTGGTAAGGGGCAACAGACTTGTAGAAAAACGTAAAGGGAACTTACAGAGCTGAAATGGGCAGACTGGGTGGGCCATAGGCCATTATGTGCTGACAGTGTCTGTGTATAAATATGAAAATAATTAGCAGTAGCTGATGAGGAAAGGAAAATGGTTGGGCAGTTACGTAAAAATCATTTCCTATCTCCTTTAAGACTGAATGCAGATTGGGGCCAAAAAACTTATTGCTCACCGTTGCATATTTTCAGGAAACCTTATCCCAGGGACCGGTAACATCCTTTGGATTCCAGCCCTTGCAGGCCCACGTACTGTGGCCAAATATTTTTCTTGTTCAACCGCCAGTCTCTGGGGTCTGCCCAAAACAAAGATTGACAGGCGTAACCGAGGGGCTTGTTCTCTAGTCTGCTGCCCTCACATTTATCAGCAAGACTGCTGCAGGGCACAGACTTTTTTTTTTTAAACTCCTTCTTCTAAAAGAAGGTGAATACTGGCAATCATGGAACACCAGTCTTTGTGTCTTTACAAAAGTCACGTGGGAGAATGCTGAAAGACAATGAGGTCATTGTGCACAATAAACAAAATTATGCCGCATGAGCCCAAAATTTTTTCTGCACTGTTATGTGATCTTCCTGGTCATTTAATCCAGTGGTATCGGCTGCCTCCATGCAGATGTGTGATTTGGCTGTCTCCAAAGAAGGTGGGAACCTGATGTGACAAAGAAACCAGAAACAACTGTGCTTGCTGGGTGCTGTGCTGTAGGAATACATGATTTCATACTTTTATTGAGTTGGGGGGGGGGGGGCTATGACTGGCCCCACATCTGGCAGGAAAGGCCTGCCTATCTTTACCCTTCCCTGTTTACTCCCCTGATTTTGATGCTCCTCTGATGGCTCATTCTAGGGCAGCAGTCCCCTTGTTTCTCATCCGCCCCATGTGCCATATATATTCCTAAGGTCAGACTAAGAGTAGCTGTTATCCTCTCCATCCTGCTCATCTCATTTACTCTATCCACCCAACACTGAAAAGTAGGGGTTCCTCTTTAAGGCAGCGGATTGTCACCCCCTTAATGGCTGCCATGCATAGGGCTCAGAATAAGTGTTGTTGCACCTTGGCTCCCACCTGAGGACCCAGGTCCCAGGAAGAGGTGCTCAAATATGTTTTGAATGTCCATGCCCCAGATTTCAGATGGGACTGGGTGAACTTGATTCCAGTAAGGCCATAGGTGGGGGCAGTCCCAAAAGATGTGGTAATGGGACCTTATCCCCAAAACTGCCTCCAGCATAGACTGGAGTTGCCCTCTGGAAGTGTGCATTGATGGTGGGGGTGCGAAAGTACTGCACCATGCACTTCCATCGGAACTCGCTCCATCCTGGGGATGTTGTACCCTCCATCCCCCGTCCCAAGCCTTTTTCCAGGAGTCTTCTGGGATTTCAGTCTGGGCCTCCTGTTCCACTGCATGCATAAAAGAGTGAAGTTTGGGTAGTCTAGGCCCAAGAGGGTTTGGTAGGCCCTTGATATTGTGCCTCTCCAGCCAGCCAGCATGGCTGCCCAGTATAGGAAGCTTTCCAGTGCGGACATTTCTCTACCCACCTGTGACATCAAACCTGTGAAGTCAAGTAGTGGTGCATCTGCAGGTGTCAGTACTGATCTTGAGAACCCAGTCTGTTCCACCTACAGAACCCTGGGTCTGTGCATGGTAAGGAAAAATCTGAGTCACCAGTAATGCTAGTGAACAGGCCCACAGTGTTGGGGGACTGTGAGAGAACCTTAGTTTTGAATGGCATATGGAGTGTATGCCTTGTCCAGTGGTTGTGGACTTTGGACCAGGTATGCGATGTCATATGGATATGGGGCAGGGCACAGAGCGAGACTGGCAGAAATTGCTGTGCCTCCATTGCTAGCCAGCCCATATCTTCTCTATGTTTAGTCCAACTAATGACAGGAGCCAGCTGCGATGCCAGGTAGTACCTGTGAAGATCTAGATGGGTTAAAAAAAATTTTGGGAAACCGTAAGTCCAGGACTTAAGATACTTTTTTCTGTAAGTCTGAGGTAGGCATCGATAAGTTGCATTGTTTTTTTTAACCTTTGTTCTTACCAAAACAAATAATTGTTTTTCTTGTTTCTTATGGATAGCAACAAGGACACCATAATAAGAACGGGAAAGGTCAACAAACTATAGTAATGGATGCTGTTTAGTTAAATTGTTCAATTTTTTAGGTCCCTAAGCTTGCTGTACTGCACACCTGTTATAGTCAAACTGCACAGCGATTCTAAGTATTATTTTTCCTTTAGAGCTCACAGTATAGGTGCTGGTGATTAAGGTCCTTACATGCAGGACATCACAGACTTGCACTGCACTTTCACTTTTCCAGCACCCAACACAAATCGTTTTTTTTTTGCAGCTGAACTGTACCTACAAAAAAATGTTCTAATCAGATCATTTCTAAAATAATTTCAGCTTTTCTTTTTATTTAAGCCTGCGACGGTAGAGAAATTATTGATTTACTTCTCCCTTAGAACCGCTGATCATAATTACTGTACAGTGCAACACTTTAACTTTCCTGGTCCACCCTGATCACATTTTTTCTCTTGCAGAATAGCTGCTGATTACATTGCATTTTGTTTTCTGGATTTTATTGAAGCAACAGATGGCAGGCTTTAGTACTACACAGCATAGCATCAAGAGCATCTAAAACTTGCTTACAGCACAGTACAATATTACTACTTGGTGTCCCTCAGAATAACGAACACTATAAAAAACAGATGATGTGGCTACAGTTTGGTTCGTTACAGCGAGGGAGCACTGTATTTGCTGGCTTAGTATGATACCAGCTTTATCATAAACGTGAGTCACCCTACACAGCGCTGGACTCCTCGATCTTGCACAGCAGGGCCCTGTCCCTGTTCCTCATCAGCAGTTCTCACATGAAACGTGACTGCTGTGCGCAAGACTTCATCCACCCCCTGCATACATCAACACGCAAAGACAGCAGCTTGGGCAGGAGGAGGAACTCAAAAAGAAAAAAAAAAAAAGGCATACCAGCACATACATGTGCAAAGACATTGGCTGCTCAAGTGGGGGAGGGGAAAGGAGTAGGGAGGTCGGACCTGTTGGCAGTTCAAGCAGGGGAGGTCGCTGCTGAGTAATGCTAGCCTGCGCATGCATAGTAGACAGTTCAGGGTGGCTGACAGGCTAAGTTCGTTGGAAGATCAATGCACAAGTGTTTTTGCTAATGAAGCAAATCACGGACCTTGGACATGGGGATTTTTCACTCACTGTCTCTATGGAGTATTAAGAAGTTACTTTAAGTCTGCTGTCTGCCTGAGGCCCAGACAAACTGAAGCATACTTTTGTAACTGGAACCAGAATTGCTCTCGAATCTTCAGGGACAGTCCCTGGAAGAGGAACAAAAATCAGGGCAGAACATTCGTTTTGATGGAAGCTGTCCTGCCCCGAATGCTCAGGGGAAGCATATCCCATCTTGACGAATCTGTTTGTACTTCCTCCATCAGGTTATTGCAGTTTAGGCCAAATATTTCTGAGATGTTAGGTGTGATCCGGACACCTTGGTATTGGACCACATAACGAGGTTCCCACCAAAAAGGGTGAGCTCTTCAGAATGTCGTTGGCAGGAGCACCTCAAACCAATTGCTTCCAAGTTTTTGTAGTTAATTTTGTACCCATTCACTTCCCCATGTTTCTCAAGTTCATCAAGTAGGGCTGTGACTGAGGTGGTGGGTGAGGTCAAGAAAAACAGAGACTCGTCGATGTACAGGGAGCTTTTATGTTCCCTACCCCAGGCCTAGATTCCCTGTATGGATGGATTGCGGTGCACCACCACCTCTAATGGTGCTATACAGAACATGAACAAGAGTGGGAAGGGGGCATCCCTGTCTTGTCCGTCTGGTCAGAAAGAAGCATTCCGATAGGATTCCATTAACCTTAACATGGGCTTGAGGGGATGCATATATGGTTTGATACTTGTGCAGAAGGTTTCCCTCAGTCCCATCTCCTCCAAGCTACAGTGGAGGAATCCCCAGTTCACCTGGTCAAAAGTGTTTTCTGCATCCATAAACACCACCATGGCAAATTCTGGCAATCTGCATTGCACGAGATAAGGTTTAGGAGGTGACGGATGTTATCGTAGATGAGGAGACCATTTATGAAGCCAGTTTGATCCAGGTGAACCAGGAACCCTACCCATCATTGTAACCTTGACGCCAAGATTATCATGAACATCTTTAGGTCCACGTTGAGGAGTGATATGGGGTGATAGGACCCACAGATTACAAGGTCTTTGTTGAGTTTAGGGATGAATGACACATGGGCGTATTGCCACGGGGGGGGGGTGCTGTCTGCATCTTGCACTCCTCTAAACACCTCTGTGAGTGGGGAAGTTAGAAGTTCAGAGAATGTATTAAAAGAATTCTGGGCAAGTCTGTGTGGACCCAGGGACTTGCCTGACTTGAGATCACCAATGGTCAACTATATCTCAATTGGAGTTATCTAGAGTCTCCTTGGTCTCGTCAGTTGTGCAGTTAACCCATACCCTTTTGTAGAAGGTGTCGAGTTTCTTCTGAAAACTCACAGCCTTGTTTTGGGTATATACACTAGGTACTTACAGACGTCCCCAAGTAGTGCAGCAATTATAGGTGGGTTTGTCTAAAAAATGTTAGGAGTACCCCTTTTACGTATTTATAGGACTGTGTGACCTGTGACCTCCTTATGTATATGCCAAGCTAGCAACTTTCCAGCTCTGCCACCCAATTCACAAAACAATTGGTGGGAATACTGTTAGCCACCTCCCACCTTCTCATCCAGCAAATGGTTCAGTTCTTCCCAGCATTTATCTAACTTTTGTTTTACCTGTTCTTTGACCTGATCATCCAGAACAGTTTTATGCACTGCCTCCGAGTTAAAAAGCTTCTTTTGTAGAAGATGATGCTTCCTGCTTTTTTTTTTTGTTGTTGTTGTTGGTCACTAAACTAATGGTGCTTCCGGTAATGCCTACCTTGAGGCCATCTCACCAGACTGGTTTCAAAGTGGAATCCATTGGATTATGGGCCTTACACTCCTCTATACACTCTTCTACCATCTTTTGGTAGTCCGTGTCATTAAGCAGTGAGACTGAGCTTCCTCCCCGGAGAAGTGCAGTCCATCCGACACTTGATCCTCCCCCTCTTCCCCCTGCTGACTCTTTGACATTCCGAGTTCGCTCCCAAACACGGGTTGTTGGCACCGCAAGTGGTAGTGCTATCACTGGGCTGTCAGGCCTGTGTGATTCATAATTTTTGATAAATTACATCTCTGTAGCTGTTATTTAAATTGTGTACCTTACTATTCCTTTCATTTTTATTTTTGTGCAACCATTGTTACCCTTTTCTGTCTTACTTCTGAGTTTCCTGTTACAATTTGACATTTTTTTTTTGTATCAAGAACTATTTGACCTTTACCCCGCAGTCCCCTATAAATATTGCATGGCTTTTATTTTTTTTTAAATATATTATCATTTTGTAATATCTGTTTTAGTTCAGGAGATCTCCATCCATTCGATATAGGCTTCAGAACATTGTTCATAGGTAGCAACAAGGTTCCAGAATAGTTTTATTACTTGCGAGAGTTACGTGATGGGGCATTAACAGCATTAAAACTTGGTGTTAAAACAAAAGTTATAGATTGATGAAACTTGCTTGGAGTAGTTTGCCGCAACAATGAAATTATACACATGATCAAACTCCAAGGAGCCTTTTTCACATAGTAAGACCGGTCAGCTGCTTGAAAAGTGGTTTTAATTTTTTTTCAGAGAGTAAATTTCTTCCCAGGTCATATAATGTCTATAAAGACCTGACTTACAGCAGAGGAGTTTCAGCAGCTTGCACACTAGTGATTGGGGTTCTCAACTGCTGGGGAGTTCCTCTTCCTTTCAAAGTACCGCTATTCAACTGCTGGGGAGTTCCTCTCCCTTTTATAGTACTGCTGTTCAGCTGCAGGGGGGTTCTTTTCCTTAATTACAGCACCACTGTCTCTATTCCACACCCTCCAGCAGCCAGCAGCCAATTGTATTCACGGTTCGACACTCAGTCACCAGGAGTTTGAGCCACAGAAATTGGTTATTTATTTGTTTTTTTACTTTCTATTTTTGACCCATTTTCTCCTTGCCATCTGCCAGGTCTTCCTCCCACCTGCCCAAACCCTTCTATTCATAGTAGGTGTCCTCTGATGTTATAATCCACCACCAGCCTTAGCCTGACGACCTCTCTGGACTCATCTACCATAACCCACAGCTTGCCACCCACCTATTTCCTAAGTTGGGAAGAGGATACTTCACTCGACAGTTGAGGCTCAGGAGGAGGAGCTGACGAGGTACAAGAGCAGTTGGAAGGACCCTACTGTGCATCTGGGGTGGTATGGCTTCATCTGCCTGGTGCTGCTGGGTATTTTTACCTGCAAGGCCCTTCCTTGTACCTCTCAAGGGTGTGGTTCTGAGAAGTGACCTGGCAGAACACCTGTTATAATGCCGTCGGAAGTGCAGGCGAGCCGCGCACTACCTCTGGAACACCCCTGCTGGCCTCAGTCTGGGTGTATGATGCCTCCATGTCACTGGCCAGGCGAGCAGGTGGGTACTGATGTAAAGCCATTCCAGAGGAACTACTTGTTCATTCCTGCATGACATGCCATCTCTCTGGCCACCAGGGGGCGGTCATGCAATGGAAGGAAGTGCCCTCCCTCCCCGAGGCAGGAGGCATCCAGATAGATGCCAGAGCCCCGCCTAACCAGTTGTCACCAGACGTCCCAGACTCTGAGCATGAACCTAGGTCATCTGGATGGCAAGCGGCAGCTCTCCACTGTGCTAGCCGGCCTGATCCACAGAAATGAATCAAAATGGGGTCAAAGGGTTCCTCTGTACTTTAAAACGAGATGCTTTAAAAAGAAATAAAGATAAGCCGGCCCGTTGGCACAGAAACAAGGCATCCTTCTGCAATGCCAACGACCCAGGTTCAGAAATGGACTCGGGACGTCGGGGAGCCGGCTGGTGGGAGAAGGATTGAGTGTCCTAGAGACTACTTCCTTCTCCCGGGGAGGGGTGGTAGAGTGTCTGGCACACCACAGACCTCTGGCAGAGGCTGGGGGGGATCCATGGTGCTGGCGCCGTCACCTGAGAGGGGGCAGGGCAGATACGGGACATCATTGTATTTCCCCGCCCCCAGGTATTGCCGTAAGTCATAAAAATTCTGGCCCCTGAGCATGATGCCCTGTTCCACTGCCGTCCCCTCAGCCAACTGTTTCCGCCGGGGAGGGGGGGGTCACGCTCCCGTGGCCTACGCTGAGTTAGCCAGGCACGTCTACTAAGGACCATGGGAGGGCGCCACCCAGGGGTATGTCTGGGCATGGGGGCAGCACATGGACAGGGCTGAGCTCCCTTTGGGGGGGGGGGCGGACCCCCAAAAATTAAATAAAGTTCAAAGAAGATCTCACTGCTAAAATCCATACTCTTTACAGGGGGACCCCAGTTTCATTGGCATAACAGTGTTGCTAAGAAATTCTCTGCTTAGCAAGGGGAAGATAATTGGTAATCTGTGTAGAGTTGGCTGTTTTGTTCAGTACCTCCATGGATCACCAGACAGTCCTCAACATAGTGAATGCTAAATCCAAATGCAGACACACCGCTGGAGACTGCCCGAACTCAACACCAGTGATCAACAGCACCAAAAAAGGGGTTTAAAATTAAAGGGAGGAAGGGCCGCCCTCTGCTTAACATGCCAGAAAATGAAGTCACTGACTGCTGTAGCTGAATCTGTGAGCACTGAACGCCAACAATTTACAAGGAATCGTTTCTGAGTACAATCTGTCAGGAGCCACACAAAGGTGAGGTTTAAAACTGCAACAAAGGAGGCAGCCTAGAAACCAAACACACATATCAAATGTAAGAACAAGATATACTGCTGACAGAACCATGCAGCTGCAGCACAGGGAGGTCATGAAACCAGTTTATAAGAGCTAGAGCAATAGCTGCACCAAGAGCACTTTCACGACTGCTCACTCCATAGCACCATGAATGCAGAGAGAGGGATATTCACTGACTTATTTTCTCACAGGACCACAGATTTAAATGTCCATGGTTGACACCAAGTTAGTTGGATGAAATGATTACAGATTACCCTTATATCCCATACCATAATTTGCTGTTCTTTATATATTTGGCATATTGTATGTTCCTCCTGTTTGAGGGACACAAAGTACTGCACAGTATGCCATTGTGAAGTTTTGGTGGATGTGCTTTCAGGTACAGATCCCCTGTATTCTGGAATAGTTTTCTCCTGAGAAATATGAGGCTTATCTTTTGAAATTGTTTTTCATATACAATGTATTAACCCAGGATAGCCCACCTGAGATGCAACATCTCGTTTGTAGTGAGGTCCTGCTCCTACCCATTTCCACAGCTGGGTGGACTGGAACACTTGGAGGTTAACATACTAACATACTAAAAGCCAGCAGAATAGGCCTAATGGTCTGTCATGTCCGCTCGGTAGCCAGCCGCCTAGTGGTTGCTTGCTTTTCCACTCCCCCCCAGCCCCCAAGAGGGTCTTCATTGGATTTAGAATCCCCTTGTACATGTCCCACCCCTTCTTGAAGCCCTCCACTGTGCCTTCCTCTACCAGCGTCTTGGGCAGCGAATTCCACGGCTCCACCACCCTCTCAGTGAAATAATGCCTCCTACGTCCCCCCCATAATTTCCCCCCTCAAGTTTCCACTCATGCCTCCTCGTTGTTCCCCCCTTTTTTAGCCTAAACAGTTCCTTGTTTCCACTCTGTTATTCCCTTTACATACTTGAAGACTTCTATCATGTCTCCCCTGTCCTTCCTCTCCTCCAGTGTGTACATCCCAAGCTTCTTCAATCTCTCCTCATAGGTCCTCCCCTCCATTCCCTGAATCATCCTGGTCGCTCTCCTCTGAACTCTCTCCAACAATGCTATGTCCTTCTTCAGATGAGGTCTCCAGAACTAAACAAAGTACTCGAGGAAAGGAGGGACATGATAGAAACGTTCAAGTACCTCAAGGGAATCAACAAAGTCCAAGAGGGTAGCATCTTTCAAAAAAAGAGGTGTGCAAGAACAAGGGGGCACAATTTGAAGATAGAGGGGGGGTGGCTCAGAGGTAATGTAAGGAAGTATTTTTTCACAAGAGAGGGTTGTGGATGCATGGAATGGCCTTCCAGAGGAGGTTGTGGAGTCAAAAACAGTGATTGAATTCAAGCATGCATGGGACAGCCATAAGGCAATTCTAGGGGGTGGGGGTAGAAAGAAGTAGGCTGCTGGTTAACTAGGATCTGCAGCTTATCCATTAGGTAGGGAAATGGGCAGACTGGGTGGGCCAAGCAGTCCTTATCTGCCATCACATTCTATGTTTCTATAAGTTGCGGCCTGACCAAGGCATTGTACAGAGTGAGGATCACCTCCCTGTTCCTGGACGTGATTCCCCTGGCTATGCAGCCCAGTATACTGTTTGCTTTGGCTGCAGTTCTTCTGCTATTTTCAGAGTTATTCATTTTGACATCTACCACCACCCCTAAATCCCGCTCATCCATTGTGGCTTGCAGTGTGACCCCGGTGTAAACATGGCCCGGATTTCTGACCCCCAAATGCAGTACCTTACATTTGCCGGCATTAAATTTCAATCCCCACCTCCTTGACCACCCCTCCAGGGTATCCAGATCCCCTTGGACTACCTTTCTTGCTTCTTCCCAGTCCACCAGTGCTCACATTTTTGAATCACCTGCAAAGAGACTTAGCCTACTCCTAACCCCCCTCCCTATGTCCGAGACATAGGCATTAAACAGAAGTGGCCCCAACACTGAACCTTGAGGGACCCCACTGATTACCTTCCTGGGGAAGGAGAGTATCCTACCGACCATTACCCTCTGAATTCTCCCCCAAAGCCAATTTTCAACCCACTTCAGCTCCTGTCCTCCCACTCCCATCTCCCCTAGCTTTGCTGTCAGCCCTTTATGGGGTACTGAATCAAATGCCTTGCTAAAATCCAGGTACAGGACGTCCACCGGCCTATGTCTGAACAAAGCCCTCGTCACCCAGTCATAAAACTCTACAAGGTTGGACTGACACGATCTCCCCGGAACAAAGCCATACTGTTTATCATCCTAGTGCCCTAACCCTTCCAGCTGCCTCCCAAGTCTTTCCTTGATAAAGCCCTCCATTACTTTGCCCACCACAGACATTAGGCTGACAGGCCTATAATTCCCTATCTCCTCTCTAGACCCCCCCTTTATGGATAGGCACTGCATATGCCATGCTCCAGTCCTGAGGCACCCATCCTGTCTGCAGAGAGATTTTAAAGAGTGCAGCCAATTGTTAAGCAACAAGCTTCAGGTCACACAGTAAGTAATTGGCTGTAGGTGGTTTGGATGTGTGATCTTCTGGTTCTCAAGCCAGTGCTCCTGCCACTAGACCACATACATAGCCTTTTTTTTTTTTCCTTCTTCTTATTGTTTGGCCCCCTTACTACCTGCCGCCTTCTTTGGACAGCCCTCTGCGGCTAGTCACCCACCTTCTCTGGGACTTACTCCTTTGGACCCCCCTCAACATGCCCCTTATGGCAGTGTCGGGGGTATGTCTTTCCCCACTCCAAAGCAAGAACCAGTGTATGGCGACTGATCCATGGTGCCAGGCCTGCAAGAGGGCTGTCTTCATCCTGGACAGCTTAGTTGTATTTCCACTGGCTTTTCTCCCCTTGAGGACATCGCCGTGCAATGACACAGTATGTTTTAACATCCCCCATCCTTCTAGGCCTTCTGACTGCTGTGACGCCCAGCCTCTCGTGGGTGTCAGCCATGCTGCAAGAGGCACAATCCACCCTCCCCAGAGAGGAGCGCAATCGTCTGGATGCTTGCTCCCTCCCGACCCTCGGTGACTCGAGTTCACTCCCATACCCAGGTCACTAGGCGTGGCAGGTGGTAATGCTTCCACTGTGTCAGTGGCCCGGCAGCACACTGCCTGTTTATGGGTTTAAAGCTACCTGATTATGCTTTTTATTGGCATCCACCTTGCAGATATTGCTTTCTATTTTTTTCTTCTACCTTGACCCCAGTTGCTCACTCTTTCAGGCCCTTATATGCCCCTCTGCCTGCCTGGACTCTGGCTTCTGGATTCTCCTTTATCTCATCATCATTTATTTATTTGTATGAGGCGCCCTTCCATAGCTCAGGGCGCCTTAACAATCAATACAAATTAAAACCAAAAACAGGATAAAAACATAATCTTCATCATAAAATGGTATAAATACAATTAAAATACAGAATAACAACTATCATTTTGTCTCAAAGGTCTCTTTGTGGTCCCCTTAAATGGCCTGAAAGAAAAGATAAGTTTTTTTTTTGTTTTTTTTAACCTTTGTATTTATCCGCCTAACCTACCTCTTCTCTCCACTCATTTGGACATCCTCAGTGGACCCCCCAACCCCTGCTCGTGGTCTGCCCCTAGAGTGCCTCGATCCCCACACCTCCCTTGAAGACCCCGGTGCCCTCCCCCGGGGTAGGGTGGAGAGGATGCTATACGTACTTCTCCAAACCAGCACTCTATGTGTGTGCGTGTGGATCTGACACAGCGGAGTCTTTTTTTTTTTTTTTAATTTTATTTTTTACCAATTATTTTACCAGGTGAGACCAGGTGAGGAGTCTGCTTCGACGAGTGGTCAGAGAAGTCCTAGGGAGGTGTTGTCACCTAGGAGGAATGAGGTGTTTTTCTGGTTTCTTCCCTCTGATGTCAGCGTGCATGAGAGGCACGCTGAGATGTACCTCTTGCTCCGCCCCCTGACGACAGTCACCCAGTCCCCTTGCTGCTGCTCCACCGACCGCGCTATCCACCCGGGCTCCCCTAGGTGGTAGCATTGTAGTGGGGAGCCTACAGTCACCCCCGGAGAAGGAGAGCTGCCGTCGGGCGCGCTATCCTTCTCCTTGTTTCCCCGACTCCCCGGCGACCCGTGCTCGTTCCTGAACCCGGGTCGCTGGTGTGGTGCTAGGTGTGGCATCCAGCGCCTCAAGAAAAGATAAGGTTTGAGGGCAATTTTAATACCCTTGACGGTCAGGCTATCTCGTATCCGACGAGGTAGTGAATTCACTTGGAAATCACTTGGAAATTAGGAGCTGTGAAAGGCCTAGGCCCACAGATTAGCTCCTTTATGACATAAGAAAACAGTTCATGTTTCCTCCATTGTTAATATAGCTGTCCAAATATTTTTTTAAATTTGCTTTGTTTGAACTTATAATTACATGTTCTGGTAGATGGTTCCATAAATTTGTTGACCTAACTGTATAAATTCCACAGGGTATGGGCCATAAAGGCAAAAGATCTTCCTCCGGATGTTTTCAAGCATACCTTGGGAATCTCTAGCAATCTCTTGTCGGAGGATTGGAGTGGATTGGAGGGACAGTAGGGACACAGAAGGTCTTGCAGACACTGGGGTCCCAGGTTGTGTAGGGCTTTATAGGTCAGCAATGCAACCTTGAAGTTTATCTGCCCACTGTACTGGCAGCCAGTGCAGTTAGCGCAGCACAGGTGTTATGTGACTGGATCTAGGGGTTCCAGTTAACAACTTGGCTATTGCGTTCCACACCAGTTGCAATCAGTGGATCTCCACCCCCGGTAGCCCTAGGTAAAGGGCATTGTAGTAATCAAGACGAGTGGTGATGAAGGCGTGGACCAAAGTAGGAAGATCTTCGGACGGATTCAGGTGCTTCACCCTAGTGATGTTCCTCAGGTGGTAAAAGGAAGATTTGACTACCACCAACACTTGAGCTTTCAAGGTCAGGCCTTTTTCAGAAATCATGCCCAGGCTACGCACCTAGCCCAAGGCAATTAGTGGGGTTCCTCCAAGCTCTAGTCCGGAGGATTGTCCCACCAATGTCCCGGCCATCCTACGATCAGGGTCCATGGCCAATACCTCATTTTTCCAGGGTTTAGCCACAGCCCATTAGCACTCATCCAGTCCTGTATGTCAGTCAGGCAGTTGTTAAACACCGAGACAGTATCTCCCTCCTGGTTGGGCACAAAAGACATGTACAGCTGAGAATCATCTGTATAGCAATGAAAACTCAAACCGTACCATCTTATAATGTTCCCCTAATTGCAGGATATACTCTGCGAACAACATGGGGGACAGCACTGGGCCCTGGGGGGCTGAGGAATAAATTCCTGACATTACTCTCTGAGACATGCTCTCGAGGAAAGATTGAAACCAACTGAAGACTGCCCCCCGCAGTCCACAGAAGAGCCGCAGGTGCTCGAGCAGCACCCCATGGTCCACAGTGTCAGACGCTGCTGAGAGATCAAGAAGAACTAAGATGGTATGGGCTCTCCAATCTCTGGCCATGAGGGGATCATTCAGTACCCAAACCAGGGTGGTCTCAGTGCTATGCCTCTTTCTAAAACCTGACTGGAGAGGGTCATAGGTAATTATGGTTGGATAAATGATCTTCCCAGCTGCAGAGCAACCACTTTATAACTTTACCTGTAAATGGCAAGTTAGAGACTGGCCTGTAGTTCGCTGGACAGTCCGGGTCAAGGGAGGACTTTTTCAGGAGGGGCCCGGATGACCGCCTCCTTTAAGGGATCTGGAAAGATCCCTCTCACCAATGAAACCCTTGCTTTTCCAGCCAGGACCGGGCCAATAACCTCAACACACCCTACAAGAAGGTGAGTTGGGCCCGAGTCCAGACTATAGCAAGTCGGCCGCAGAGTCTGGATGCTCCTCATTATATCCATGACTACCGGTTGGCTGAAGGTAGACCAGGTCACCTGGGTATTTGTACCTTTCGGCTGGTCGATGCAAGGTCCAATGGGGAAGCACTGGTTGATCTCATCCCTGATGGAGACAGCCTTATCAGTGAAAAACTGTAAACTCATCACACTTCTCTTGTGACAATGCTCGACCAGACTGCAGACAGACTGGATTGTACAGTCTGTCCACAGTCTGGAAGAGCTGAGCCAGTCTGTTTTTGGCTGCAGCAATTTCCCTGGACAGGAGCTCTGCCTTCTTATGGGAAATTGCTAATTGGTAGATCTTATAATGGTCTTAACAATCTAAGCCTGTCCTCCTCCAGGCAAGTTTTCCACCAGTGTCTCTCCAACCTTTGCTGTAACCTCTTCAGTTCCCGCAGAGTCCCATCATACCATGGGGCACCTGGTCGAAGAGTGAGAGGGTGAACACGAACCGAAGCAGTGGCATCCATGGCCCCTGCTACTACCCTGTTATAGGCGAGGAGAAGGAACCCTGGGTCAGTGCTCTCTGTAGGAATTCCCAAAAGGTCCAGCACCGTCGTTAGGCCTTCTGAGGTAACTCCCTTCAATGTACGGTACAATACAATTTCTTAGGGGCAGGCCTACTCAGGGGGGTCGCGAAACTGGATCTCGGGGTGTGATGGTCAGTCCAGCCAACAGGACTCACCTCCATATTGGAGATTTCCATCACCAGGAGGAACAGCAAGTGCCCCCCCCCATGGGTTGTGGTGGTAACTACCCATGTCAGGCCCAATGATTCCATCAATTTGAGCAGGTTTTGTCCAAATGGCGAGAGCTTATTGTTGACCCAGGCATTGAAATCCCCCAGAATAAACCATCTGGGGGACTCCAGTACCACCTCGGCGATGAGGTCCACTACCTCCTGCAGGAAAGCCTTCCCATCACCTGGTGGATGGTAGATGAGAAGGATCCTGCAAACTGCACCTGCATCTGCACCCACAATGCACTCGAAGGAGTTGGTAGATTCCACTGGGGCCTCCCTGAGACCCAGTTCTGACCTAAAACAGATTGCGACCCCCCCACCCCCACGATCCGCTCTCGGGCGGTGTATAACCGAGAACCTGGCTGGAATTGCAGAAGCCAAAATGGATCCCGCATTATCATCCAACCAGGTATCAGTGATGCAAGTCAAGTCCACAGAAGCTACAAGATCTGCAACCAATGTGGTCTTATTTTTAATGGACCTGGCGTTGCATAACACTGCCTGGGAGGGATGAGAAACTGAGAATGACCTCACCACTTGTCTGTAAAAATCTGAGCCCTTGGGTATGGGCACCAGACAGGGAGGACCCTGGTCTCATACCCATTTCACCTCAGGGTACCTCCTGAACCCCACTGTCTCTATCCGTCCACCCCTTTCCCTTCCCCCTCCAGATCCCCAGGACTCCCTTCCCCCCTCCGCCTCCTCACTATGCCCAGAGCACGGCACCTCCACCTGAGGCCCTGTGACCTCTAGATTCTCCCTTATTTGCCGCAAATGCCTCCACCAGAGACCCTGTGACCTAGGAGACGGGAGGTTATCCAAAACCACTGTACCAGCCTTTTCTCTGTTTTCACCCCTTTTCCCTACCAACCTCCCATGTGATGGGGAGATTCCTTCAGTATCACTTCTCACAGTGGGGTCCTGCTGATCGCATGTGGTCACCAGTGATATCTATGCCATTCACCAATCCATCATAGAAGGGACTGCTGCAGAGGGTATTCTCCCACGCTCCATTGACCATGAGTGAAGGGTCTCGCTCACTGCATGAACACAGGTTCCTGCATGGTAGCACAGTGAGCTACTCTGATTAGCCTAGGCACCTTTTTTTATTATTATTAGTATATTTGTTATTGGGAAAGTGTTAATACATTGGAGCCCGCTGGAATGTAATGCAGTGTCACAGATTCCTGCTTGACAAAAGGGATCAACGTATATTCCAACATTGCCCCTTCAACATATTTGCTCTATCATATTGTCGTTGTCCTTAAACTGTAAATTGTAATGTCCTTGATCATTTTTTGTGTGTATCCTAAAAATGTGTAATCCAAGTATTTTTCACTCGATGTATCTATTAACTTTTGTATCTTTGTATTAGTGCCAACTCTGTGTCCTGGGTCGTGCCTGAAAACAGTCCCTGGGACCAGTGTACCCACCCGGTTAACAAATAAATAAAATAAAAATAAACTGCCATTGAAATTGCCTTGTTTCCTACAGTTACTGCTGCAGAATTCTGAAGCCGTGCATTGCATGTTATTGGGTTCCACTGTGCATTTCATATGCTTTATGGTGTTGAGTCAAGAGCTGGCAGTCCCGGTTGTAGACAGCAGTTTTGGCTGGCATTCGTTTTCCTTTGCTATGCCCTCTGCTTGGAATTCCTTTCGGTCAAGGTGGCCTTTTCTCTTTGACCTCACTGCTTTACCACCGAGTCTGGAGCCCAGTAAGTGCTCCTCATAGCTGCTCCTGAACTGACATAACACTGTTTCTCTAGTGCATCGCATTATAATATTGATGTGCCCTATATGCATAGGTTTAGTTATTGAAATATTCTAATGTTTATTGAAATATTCTGTATGTAGATGTTGTATACATTTGCTGTTTTACTGCAACTTTTGTACCTGCACTTTTTCTGGATGCTGTTAATAAATTAACTTGGCTCAATGGCTCTCCGATTCTCTGTGAATAAACAAAAGGAACAAATGAATAAAAATCAGTGGTCTTCATGTTCTTGCTTATGTTTTTATTGTAAAGTGCTTGTGATTTTCTTATGGAGATGTTCAGCGTTTTCCCCCGTAAAAATGTTAAAGAACTGGGGGAGGGGGCTGGGCAGCAAGACATGAGATCTGCTGTCCCTTATTCGTGCTCTGATTATTCTCTAGTGTCTCTCTGAACTCGTAACATATTTGTCTTTTAACTTTGTGTCCTCCAGGTGTATCAGTTGGGGAACAATGGTGTGAACTAGGGAGGACACAATATGAAATCTTGAGTATCATGATATTTGTGCAACAAATTACATAATATATTAAAGGGACACATTCATGTACAGTGGCAGACATAGTTTGAATGTCCATGAAAAGTTCTTTTAATTGAGGTATTGGGCATACCTGTAGCTGGAAGCAGTCCAGAGATATAGCTGACCGAGTCTGTGCAGTATAAATACTACATTAGAGCCATCCTTACTTAGAACCTGTGTTGTCGGTGACGATCAAGCAGTACTTAACTCAATGCAGTTAAGCACTGCTTGATCGTCACTGACATCACAAGGTTTTAAGAATGGCTCTAATGTAGTATTTATATTGCACAGTCTCAGTCATCTATGTCTCTGGACTGCTTCCAGCTACAGGTATGCCCAATACCTCAATTAAAAGAACGTTTCATGGGCTTTCAAACTATGTCTGCCACTGTACATGAATGTGTCCCTTTAACATAGAAGCATAGACTATGACACCAGATAAGGACCGCGTGGCCCATCCAGTCTGCCCATTTCCCTACCTATTGGATAAGCTGCAGATCCTAGTTAACCAACAGCCTACTTCCTCTTACCCCCGCCACTAGAATTGCCTTATGTCTGTCCCATATATTCTTGAATTCCCCCACTGTTTTTGACCCCACAACCTCCTCAGGAAGGCAGTTCCATACATCCACCCCCCTCTCCGTGAAAAAAATGCTTCCTCACATTGCCCCTGAGCCATCCCCCCTCTATCTTCAAATTGTGCCCGCTTGTTCTTGCACATCTCTTTTTCTGAAAGATGCTACCCTCTTGGACTTTGTTGATTCACTTGTGGTACTTGAACGTTTCTGTCATGTTCCCCCCTCTCCCTCCTTTCCTTGAGGGTATACATATTAAGCTCTTTTAGTCTCTCTTTGTATGGCTTCTGATGCAGACCCTGCACCATTTAAGTTGTTGAACTTGAAGCAGCACTCGTGGAGACCAGAATTTTGTGAAATACAGTACATTATTTATTTATGGCCAAGCAAGCCTGTACAGAATCCTTCCCCATTTTAGTTGCCCTCCTCTGGACTGTCTCCATCCTGTCTATGTCCTTGCGGAGATGGGGTCTCCAGAACTGCACACAGTACTCCAGATGGGGTCTCACCAACTGTCTGTACAGAGGGATAACAACTTTTACTGTTTTCTATTGCTGATGCCTGTCCCTATGCATCCCAGTATCCCCCAGCCCTCCTTACTGCCTACTCACATTGCTTGCCTACCTTTATGTAGTCTGATATGACTATCCCCAGGTCACTTTTCAATTTAGTTGTTGTTAGTACCCCCCCCCCCACCAATTGTGTACTCTTCCCCTGGGTTTTTGTTTACCAGGTGCATTACTTTGCACTTCTTTGCATTGAATCGAAGCTGCCATACTTTTGACCATTCCTCCAACCTTGCCAAGTCCCTTCTCATCCTTTCCACCCCCCCCCATGTATCACCCTGTTGCAGATCTTTGTGTCATCTGAAAAGAGGCATACTTTTCCTTCCAGTCCCTCTGCAATGTCACCTATAAAGACATTAAAGAGGTTCGGTCGCAGTACTGAACCTTGCGGTACCCTGCTAGTAACCCCCCTTTCTTCGGAGCGGACCCTCTGCGTCCTGTTGTCCAGCTAATGTTTGACCCAGGTTACCACCCAAGGACCCACTCCCAGGCTGGCTGACTTGTTTATTATCTTCTGTGTGGAGCTGTGTTAAATGCTTTGCTAAAGTCTAGGTAGACCATGTCCACAGCTCCTCCCTGATCTACTACTTTGGTCACCCAGTCAAAGAAATTTATTAGATTTGTCTGACATGACCTTCTTGCTGTGAATCCGTGCTGCCTTGGGTGCTCCTGTGCCTTACTGGCCTGTAGGTACTCAACAATCACCATAATCACAATAATTAGTTCCAGATTTAGTAAAAACTGAAAATCTGAGGAAGGGGAGGTGTGGAATCTGGAATCTCAGTTGTGCCTGGAGTGGGTCACACTGCTGGTGTATTTTAAACAGGAAATTCATGACAGTGTATCACAGTATACTGCATTATATAGTGTTGCGTGATAATGATGGTATTGTTTTTATATAATGATTCTGTCAGTGGAAAATATCATGACATATTGTTGTATTGAGTTATTATGACATGTGTATTGTGAACATAGGGGAAGCATTTAGGGGAGGGTTGTGAGGCTGAAAACAAAAGCAGGGGACCACTCTGTGCATAAATGCTCTGAACAGTGACTTTGAAGTGATGCAGTGGCAATCAGGTTTGTGGAATCGTGGTGATTAAATGATGGGACTATCATCATACATTAGGTAAAAGGTAATGGTTTTTAGAAGGCATTGAAAAAGGCTTTGAAAATGATTAAACAGCTTAAAGCAAACTGACTTTTTACAATGCTTCCAGCAGAAAGAGGTGGACCAGGGGACAGTTGAAAATAAAAAAGACCATAGCTGGAGAAGTAGGGGGTTATAGGTTAGAGAGACTTTATTAAGGCGTTGGAGGGTTTGAAACACAAGCTGACAAACCCTTCGTTATATTCTAGTTCATATATTATTCCTTGTGTGATATCCCCAACATTGTAGTCTGTACGTTATTAAAAACTGTGAAGTGTTTTGTGATAGGTGTGCATGACAGATGTTATTCAGAAATAAACAGCATTATATTGTAGTCTCATGGCAATAGGAGGCAAGCGGAGGTCGAAAAGGATTGGTGCAGTGTTGTCATATTTATGTGTCTGAAGTACAGGTGCCAGCGCTCTGGCTTGGGTAGGAGTTAGTTTGGTAGACTAGAGAGGAGTTAGTTCAATAAATGTGAGATGATGGATGGACTAGGACATGTGTTGATGCAGACTAGAGGCATGGGTGGATACAGCTGGTGATTGACAGAGGACTTCCAGAGCCAATATATGTGTTACGCAAAGGATAGAGTGGGGTCATGGAAGACACCAAGATTTCTGGGGTAGTTGCTAAAATAAAAACATAAGATTCTGGAGGAAGTTGTGTTGTATTTAAATATGCTGTTGTTACCCAGCAGAAGGCGAGACATTAAGTTGAATGAAATCTGGTGCAGAGCCAGACATGGATGAGGTCGACACAGCTAAGACAGGAAAAGAGGGGGCGGTACCATTGAAGTGGAAAGAAATGTAAAGTTCGGTGTCCTTTACATAGAAATTATGTCTTACACTGAAATGAGAAATCAGTCAGCCAAGAGGGAGGAGGAAGTAAGTAATAGCTGGCCAAAACAGAGCTTTGAGGGATTTTATAGTAGACCAGCTTGCTAGGTAAGGAGTATCCACATCTGAAAGAGAAGGGTGGTATTTTCTTATCCTGGCATTGTTACTGCTCTGGTCTACTGCAACATTAAGTATGTAAATACTACTCTTTTTCATACTGTATGTTCATAAAAGATTGGTCAGTTTTAAAGGGCAATTCAATTTGGGATGCCATATTAATAAGGCATGCCATTTAGATCTAAATTTCCTACAAATTAAATTAGTCAAGAGTTGCATGTAGAACTGACACACGGTTTTTGACTCTGCATTAGCATAAAAGCTGTATTATAGCTCACATTAGCAAAGCATACATTTCAGCAGCCACATTTCTACACGGCACACTGAATCCTGAGCCAAAATAAAACGGTGCTTGCTAACTCTGTCCTGCAAGCAAGCAGAGACAAGCGGGAGTTCCCCGTTTTGGATTTTCTGACACTGGCCTTGTTATTTAGGACTGATTAAAGATTTCTGTTGTATTTTATGTGTAATGTATGTTTTACACATTTGTCCTTGAAATACAGGACCAATACACTGTCTGACTGACTGCAAACGTATCTGTGCCTTGATAATTAACTCGAAGCTTCAATACATCAAAGTAAAAATATCACAACATAAGTCATCTGTATTCAAAAAGGCTTAGCACAGAGGGTATTTTGGCCACTGTTGAGTTCTACAGTTCCCTTTTTGCCAGGTTGCCATCGTAAAATTTATTTTATTCACAGTGGAATACCTTGCCTGCATACATAACTGATCACAATTGCCATGGGCTATGAACAGACATGATCTGGTACACATGTAGATAAGTCAGTAGGGTGAAAATATTGTGCACTGCAGTTGGGAATACATTTCACAGATATGAAGGGGTTCAGATCTGAGACTTTGTCTAACTCCTCCAGAAGCTTTTGCGCATTATTTTTATGAAATTCCCTTCTGCATCAAAAGTTTATGTACCTGGTGTAGGTAAGCATTAAGCCACGACGAAGGTGGCATCTAATGGGGAATTAATGCATGGTTGGAACCGTTGTGGCATGAGGCCGCAGGCTAAGTGCCTACAATGGGCCAACCATGCATTAATTCCTCATTAGATGCCACCTTTGGAGTGGCTTAATGTGCTTGTAACATGCTTTTCTGATAGTTGACTATATTACAAATATAGATATCATTATCTAACTAATAGTATAGAGACGCTGTTTTGTTTCGAGAGAAATCTTTCCAGTACTTTTGAAAACGTGAAGTATTGCTTATTTAGATACAGATGTTATAGAAGACACATTTCAGATATTGACAGAGGAGGGTTTATTTCAAGCAATTTTAAGTACATTGTGTAAATCTGCACAGCTATTTTTCTTATAGCTTGCTTGGGAGGTCTCCAATATGCTACTGTTTCTGTTTACAGAGTTATGGTTTCACACTCATTAGCATACTGTCTGAGCTTGTGTTCACCTGTTCCGCGTCCGTTCCATCTTGCGTGCTTGTATTCATTTATTTTGCTTCTTTCTGCTTCCCCAATATTCCGTGTCGCTCTCTCTGCCTACTTCTTTGACTGCCCGCTATGTTGTGCACCACGATCATAAGATTTAATGATTCCATGTACCGTGAATGACTCGCAGTGCAACGGGTTGAGCATTTCCACCTGCCACACCTCTAGCTCTGCGGTGTGCTCTGGAACTGTTGCTTGCTGTGAAATGCGTCTGTCCGTGGGGTTACTACTGCATTGAGGTGTGACTACTTTTTAATTTCATGATGGTGACTGTGCTTTCTCTAACAGTAGTTGTTCAGCTCTGTGTGTTTCTGCATTTCGATATGGTGCGACAGTTATGAGCATTTGGTTAGGTGGGTGGGAAAGACGGTCAGTTTGTTACACATTGCTATGTCGTTCTGTCAACACTGCTTTTTTCCTTCTGTGGATTCAGAATGTACTTCACTGGCAACACGGCATTAGTAGTGGAGTAATGCCATGTTGCTCTGCTACCACCTGACACAGTTCAACCAACAATGTTACTTGTTTCGCCTAGTTTTACTTTTGCCGTGTTAAAATAGACATTTGCTGCTGAGATGCATACTCATCAAGAAAATTTGCAGAACAGTCATCTGGCCATCTGTTCAATCACATTTTGACCTTTTGGTGGGAGTGGGTGATGGGCCCAATAGTGCGTCCTCTGCTAAGCAGGGTAGTGCAGTGCCCCAGATAATGTTGACGGGTAAGAACAATGTACCCACTGGTTTTGAAATGGAGGTGAATACATTAAAATGTGGGTGCTTGCAAGTGCTTCAAACCTGGAACAAATAGCTCATTTTGGAGCACCAACAGTGTTATGAAGCACTATTCCATGGGATGTGGAGCAGTTCCAAGTGTTGGGGTGAGTATATGGGTATTCTTTAAATACATTTTCTGAAGAGTATGGGGGTTGAAATAGGCTGTTTCCTAATCTGGAGCATGGCGATGGTGGAGGTCTCTGGACCCACTTATGCTGGTTCAGAGTGTTAAAGAGCTGGTATAGCATAGCAAAATGCTGCTCAAAACTGGGGGTAATGCTGACCATTTCCAGAAATGAATTCATTTTTCTGAATGAGTCCATGGCACAGGAGACTACATGTATAAAATAACGTTTTATTTTTAAAGAGATTCACCAAGAAAAGCCCCTGCACCTGAAATATAGATGCCTTACCGCCACAGCCATCCGAAATTGTGCAGATGTCCAACTATAATGCAGTAGGAAAAAAACTATCTCCTTCGTAAAATTCATTAAACCGGGTCCCATGGACTTCCTGGTTATAAGTGCCACTCACTAATGTGATGACGAGATGCCATTGAGAGCGCCGGGGTGTGTGCCATTATAATCAATGAGCGATGGTTTTCAATTGATTTTTTTTTATTTTTATAGTATCATGGCCACATGGTAATGAAACATGGGCACTGATTGACTAACAAGGCCCTTGTTAGTAGACCGGTGCCCACGTTTCATTACCAAGTGGTCATGATAATATAAAAAATTGATGGAAAAGCCACCACCCATTGATTATACTGGAGCGCGCCCCCACGCTCTCAGTGGTATCTCTTCATCACGTTAGTGAGCGTGGGGGCGGAGCGTGGATGGCACTTATAACCAGGAAGTCCGTGGGACCCAGTTTCATGAATGTTTTACGAAGGAGATAGTTTTTTTTTCCTTCTGCATTATATTCGGACATCTGCACAATTCTGGACTCCTGTGTCGGTAAGGCACCTATATGTCAGGTGCAGGGGCCATTCCACATATCTTGGTGGATCTCTATAAGTTTGCTAATCAGTGCCAAGTGTTATGAATTTTCACAGTTGATTATCACTTTCATGCATGTAACTGCTAATAATTTTGTTTATCGTATTTAATACCCTGTATTTTGTTAATGCTGCGCTCTATGCCATGCTGTTACGCTCCCTCCCACGTACTCTCAGACCTGTTACTATTGCTCCACTTTGCTGATTTCAGCGTTAATGGAGATCTACAGACCCACTTTTGCTGTTGGTACCAGGGATTAGTTGGTAGTCACAGACAGTGAAGTCATATGACTGATTTGCATATACATCTTATGATGCTTTGTTTATTGTGGTATGTGTAATTGTGTATTTCTTTTAAACCCTTGCTTTGTTGATTATACCCGTTTTGTTAATTTACAGTTTTTGCCCCCGGATCTCTGGGCTGGTCCTCTGGGCTGAGGGGCCACCAAGCCTTCCACGGTTTTCCTGCCTGTTCCACCACAGCCCACCACCACGGAGCCTCTTTTTACCCTCTGGGCAGGGGGAGGGGGTTACTGGCTACACTCCCTGTCGCGCACATCATCGGGTGGCTGAATGGTGGTGGCAGGGCTCGCCCCAGACTGTACCGTGGTCCTCGCCGGAAGTCAGCACCAGGGCTGAGCTTTTCAGTTCATAGTGCCCACAGTCCCCTGGCGATGTCAGCACACACATGGGGAGACCAATGCGATGAGTGCAGGTCTCCCAGCTGACTTCACCCCCTCCCTACATGGCATACTTCGCTACTCTGTCCCACCTGTGGTCACCCAGGTGGCAGTATGGCAGTGGGTGCAGCAACTCTCCCTTCCTGGGGGAAGAAAAGCACTCTGTATGAGAAGTTGATCCTCTGTGTCACGGGCTGTAGCTCTACCACTGTGCCGGTAGGCCGGCGATTATGCCCCTTTTGAGTAACACTTACCTCAGTGCTTTTGTGCTGAGATGCTGTGTCTTTTTAGCTTGCTTTCTTATTTTGGGCCCAAAATGACCCAAACCTGAAAGACCACATAAGGGCTGGTTCATTTCCCCCCTGAGTTGAGATACTGATGAGTAAGTTGAAAAGGATGAAATGCGTGTCTGTGTCTTATGTTCTCAGCCTTTTTGTGTGAGAGGCCATTTAGCACAGTACACTCCTGCTTAAAGCAGAAGCAGTCAAAATTGTCATGCATATTTTCATATATATCCCATGATGTTTTGCATTATTGGGGTATGTCAGATTTTGTATTTCATAGACCTGATGGTGTATAAAAAAAGGAATAGAACAAGCTATGTCACCCTCAGTGTAATGTACTGTTCCACACATCACAGCAAGTATTGTCTTCAAATTAGCACAAGAGAAAAGGGGGAAAAAATACTTGAGATGTGACACAATCATTCACTATTGAAAGTTTTAATATTCATTTCGTGGAGTATACTAGTTCTTTAATCCTTTCAGCTTCCAGGGATCTAGATATGTTAGAAGCTTAGGTAAGCAACAAGTCATGGATGTCATCGTGGTATCTACAGAGGCTGCTGGGCCTGCCAGCACACTGGTGCAGCGGTTGCATTTCTGCTTGCGACGCTGCCACCTCGGGTTTGGGAATGGACCTGGGGATTCGCAGGGCCGGTCGGGGAGAGGAAGATTGAGTCCGATGGACTGCGCTCCTCCTGGGGGGGTTGAGTGTCCGCGTGATGCCTGACTCTGGCGGAGGCTAGGTGAGGATGTTGCTGGTGCTAAGATAGTGGGGAGGCATGCTGGATGTTGGTGCTTCGGCGCCGTCATGTCATTGCACGCCATGCCTCACATAAGTGGATTTAGCATGTTAAAAATGCTGTCCCTCATGAATGATGCCCCTATCCACTGTCGATAGCGCTTTGCCTGCCCTTGGCGACTGAGCCTTATGATTTTGGGCTGGTCCCGCTCCCGTGGCCTGCTCGGGGGGGGGGTAAGCCAGGGTTTACCCTGTTTCACTTCCATTGGGAAGAGGGGTGAACGCTTGGCGGCCCTGTCCAGGGGGAGGGGTAAGCCTGGTAGCAGATTGCCACCTAAGGTAAGTCTTGAGAGGTTGCTTGTGGGACCAGTGGTGGTGGTGGGGGGACTGAGCTGCTTGGTGGGGGAGGGTTTTGGCGCAAAAAAAAAAAGGAAATCTGTAGAGGCTGCTGGCGACAACTGTCCCGCATGATTAATCCACTTATGGGCTGTTGGCTAGGATGTAATAGTGACCTAGGTTGGGGGTTGGTAAGTGTATTAGTAGGGTTCTTGGGATAGTAACATAGGTCTTAATAGGGAGAGTTCCAAAGAAAGTTAATTTCCCATCCACTTCACCCAAGCTGGCTGCCCCTATAGGATTGTAACTGTGCTAAAAAGCAGAGTTGTGTTGCATGGTAGAGTATTGCAAAATTTGGTAAGGAAAAATAACTATTTTCAGAAGTACGTTGTAAAATCTGTCTCTGAGTCATGCAGTTTTCCCCCACCATAAAAAGTAAGATTTACTACAATTCTTTTTACTTAACCATTTAGTGGGGATTCAAACTGTTAGGGCTTGTTACTTTAGGAAGAACACACATTTTAATGGCATTTACCTTTCCTGTTCATGTCAGCAGGAGATCACACAACCTGCTGCAATCAGCTGTGATTACGGTCAACAATGGAATGAGGTTTACTTAATATAATTTTGAAAAATTCTGTGGCAATTTAGTCCTTAAATATTTGATTTTGGAAGTAACATTTAATAGGAATGTTGGTCCAGGTGGATATGTACCCACTCCCAGTGGCATTATTTCACATTTTTGTCTGTTGATTTCATGGCTAGAATGACACTGGTCCATAATCCTGAAATGAAAAGACCAAGGTGAGAAGTGCCACTCCAAGCTTTTTAAAATAGAGCAAGGTACCATCGACAAATAGTGAAATAATGTGTAAAGCATTACCTACAATAAGAGCTTGAACTCGAGGGGGGCTCCCTAATGGTGACTACTAAGGCTCAATTGCTAAAACATGCAAGGTGGATAGAGGACGCCCCTGTCTTAAACCTCTTGTGAGCTTAAATTATGGTGATAAAATATTGATCTTCTTCAAGGATATCTCTTCCATTAGGCCACACCTTTGGAACTATAATCCGTCAGCGTAAGGACCCCTTGGAAACTTTAGCCGGGGAGCCACCCACAGTGACATGCAGTGTCTGTGCATATATAATGTGAACGGCTCCATCATTTATCAGTTCTTTCTCCCACTGTCAATTATCTTCATCAGATCTGCCTATGGAAATGGCATCAACTCAGCCATTGCTGTTAGTTATTTTTCTTTTCTTAGTGTTCTTCTGTAGTCTCTGTATGCCTCCAAAGTCATAAGAGTCTTAATTTGATATTGTAAGTGCGGATATAACATTTATAAAGAAGACACACTCACAGTTTATTTGTGCTGTTTGGGCCCGTCTTACAATGTGAAGACATGTGAGATTTGCCAGAGCTTCAACCAGGCTACAAGGTGACATCGTAAGAAAGCTCTAGAAAATATCCTTGATTAAAGGCACTGACAGCCATAGAGTAGGAAAAGGGTTCAGAATCTGCTTCTTCCTCACTGCTGCCTGAGAAGCAGTTGTCAAAGTCTAAGGATGAGCACAAGGAATGATCGTTGCCGTAGGCCTCCTTGTCATCCTGCCATAAGCAGAGACCCAGAGAAAAGGATAAGTCTGCTTTGCCAGTGAGGTCCCGGCTGCTATTGAGAGAAGATACATCCTCGCCAAAGCCCGCTCTGTCAGTATCGGCTACAGGCTCCCCCGACTGTTGTTGAGGCACCAAACTCAGGGCTTGGCTTAGGTGCTGCTGTACCTGCTGTAGACGGTATGATGCCATTGTCTTCGGGTGAAAGCCTGTTGACTCGGGTAGTCTCAGCTGCTTTTCAATGTGTAATCGACTCCCAGGCTGTGCAAGCATCATTTTCTGAAATGATTCAACACATTTTGTCAGGGATCCCAGTGTAGGCAGTTGTTCTGCTGACACAGCCTTCTGGTACTCTGCCCCTGTCAATGGGTTCCAGTAGCACTCCACAGATTCCTGCTTCTGAGCTGTGCCGCTAGCATCGTCGACCGATTCTGAGGGTCTCACCATTGCTTGTGCTGATAATGATAAAATGGAATGTAATTCTGACCTCATTGACTTAGAGGAGGATTTAAGGAAAGGAATATAAGGTTGAACAGTTTCTGGAGGAGGTTCCATTACTCTAGTTCTACCCTCTCTTCCTGTGGTGAGGACTCTGTGATTTATACCTTGTGATCTCTTCCTAAGGACCAATCTCTCTTAAGCCATGATGCAGCAAATACAGTCTACCATGGGCTTTGTTGTGGCGGAGTAAGATGACACTAAAAGGAATCTCATGAAATGTTTGGAGGTGTCATACTCCCCCCTCCATTATTATTCCATCTCTGTATCCTGCATTAGAGGATGCTACGTTTGTTGCATGATGCAGACTGAACTCACTGCCTGCAGTCCATAGAAAGGCTAATAAACAGTATCTTGCACCATCTGCTAAGCCTTATTATGCTAACCAGCCAGAAACTGACTCTGTAGCCATCATGGCTGCTCATGATAGGTCTAAAGCCGCTAGACATATGAGTACTTTGCCTCCTGATAAGGAATCTAGGAGGCTGGATGTGATGGGCAAACATGCTTTTGCCTCTGCATCATTGGGCCTTTGGAGTGCAAACTGCCAGGTCACATGATAAAATATCAGAACAGCCTGTAGAAAGCTGCTTATACTGCAACTCAGGCTTTGCCTGATAGTTCTCTGCCAAGACTAATGTGCTTAAAACATTGTCTGCTGGTACTGAGGTTGGCAAATGTTTGCTGCACTCAGCCTATGATGTCTCTGATGCTTCTGCCAGGGTTGCAACTTCTGACATTTGCATTAGGAGATACTCTTGGCTTGGAATTGCTGGCTTTGCCAATGATGTGCAGCAGTCTGTATTGAATACTCTCTTTAAAGGGTTAAAACTGTTCAGCTATGATGTTGAAAAGACCCTACGTGGACTTCACAGTTCAAAAATGACTCTAAGGTCTGTGAAGTCCGTGTATTCCACTCCTGCTAGAGGTCATGGTTGGGGCTCCTTTAATCTGCCTACTACCTCTAAGGTAGTCATGCCTACCGGGCTACCATTAGCAGGGTCGTGGTAGAGGAGGTAGCCCCCCCTTACAGGTCTCTTCCTCTCCCCCCACCCGGGGCCCGTGCAAAAGCACCCTAAGGAATTGGTGCCAGTTGCCCTGCCTCCCCCAGTTCTGCCTGACTCTTCCTTCTCTTCCCCCCACCTCAGCTGTTACCTCCAGGGGTGAGTGTGAGCAGGCAGGATCTCCCTGCATCAGAAACAGAGGTGAGAGATCACTACGGACAAGCGGGTTCTGTAGATAATTGCAAGGGGGCACGCACTGGAGTTGTTACATATCCCTCCAGATCATCCTCCGTCCCCTTCTTTTTATCCTCTGGGTAATTTGCCCGTTTAGAAGGAAGAAGTTCAGTCTTTATTCTAAAAAGTGCCACAGAACTGGTTCCTGTTCATGAGAGAGACAGAGGTTCTATTCCATATACTGTATTTCTTGGTCCCAAAATGGACAGGGATCTGCATCTTGTGTTAGATTTCAGGGATCTCAGCCTGTACATCGAATACAAAAAGTTTCAAATGGTATCCCTGTATGCTGTGATTCCCCTTCTTCAAATGGGGGAACTGTGTCTGTTCTCTGGCATGAAAGATGCACACCTTCATGTACAAATCAGTTAATCCCACAGAAAATACCTCCACTTTATGCTGGAGGGCAAACACTGTCAGTTCCAGGTATTACCCTTTGGCTTCTCTTCTGCACCACAGGTTTTTACCACAGGCTTGGCAGTAGTTGCAGCAGCCCTTCTCAGGGAAGTCCTATACATTTTCCTCTATTTGGAAGACTAGTTTCTGAAGGCCAGCTCCAGGGAGGCTCTGCTACGCACCCTGTCTTGGACACATCAGTTGTTCAACGAGTTGGGGGTCACAGTGAATGTGCCAAAGTCTATGATGACTTCATGCCAAAGACTGCAATACATAGGGGATGTCTTGGACACAGAGAAGGAATGTGCTCTCACGTTACAGGGCAGATATTCAGATTATCTAGGCATACTTGATACACAGGAGCCACTATATCTTTACGCAAACAGTGTTGCGCCTCCTGGGCCTCATGGCTGTGGCTATAGTGACTGTGTCACTGGTACATCTTCATATGAGGATACCTCAGTGGACACTCAGGGTCCAGTGGGATCAGTTGACGGATGAGCTGGATCAAATTGTTTTTGTAACGTCTCCTCTTCACAGGGAGTTGTGGTAGGTGGATCGCAACAAGCTACTGAAGAGCGTTCTGTTCCTTGTACCAGCTCCTGTATGGATCCTCACCATGGATGCCTCGGGCTCCAGTTGAGATGCTCATCTTGACTCTTAGCAGACACAAGGCTCATGGACCAATGTGGAGGCTGAGCTGCACATAAATGTCCTGGAAATGTGGGCTGTGTTGTACAGCCTCCAGGGTTTTCAGAATCTTATCTGCTCCGGGCCTCTGTTGATCCAAATGGACATCAGCATGATGCATTACATCTACAAACAAGGCAGCACTCACTTCTATCTCCTGTGCAGGGAAGCAGTGAGTGTATGGTACTGGACTCTGTCTCATGGCCTTCAGCTATCAGCTGTGTTCCTCCCAGGTCTCCAAAACGTCTTGGTGGACAGGTTAAGCAGGTCCAAGTCAGTGGTTCATGAATGGGAACTGCTGTCCTCCATGGTAAATGACCTTGTTGCAAGATGGGGTCATCCAGAGTCGGACCTTTTTGCATACCCATACAACGCAAAACTGCTGCATTTTTACGCACTTGCTTTAGGGCCTGGAGTTTCTTGGCAAGACGCGTTGTACCTCTCTTGGAAAGGGAGATTCCTGTACACATTTCAACCATTCCTATATGCATTTCCACCAGTTCCTCTAATGCAGAGTGTTCTGCTCAAGCTGTGGGTGTAGAGTGCCACTCTTCTCCTCGGTGCTCCATTCTGGCCTTATCAGATATGTTTTCTGCTCCTTCAACATCTGGTGGTGGAACCTCCTTTCCTCTTACCTTTGTGTCAGAGTCTGTTGTCACAGGGCAAGGGATCCCTGGGGTCCATTCAGACCTAAAGTCCCTATACCTGCATGCATGGCGCCTGAAAACATAGCCATTGCACATTTTGGGGTACCCCTAAGGTTGCTGATGTCCTGCTTGTGAGCTTAAATTGTGGTGATACAATATTGATCTTCTTCGAGGATATCTCCTTCATTAGGCCACAAGCCCACTACCAGATATACTTATTTCTTTAAATGTAAGCACTTCACTTTGTGGGCTGCTTCCCACAATATGGACCCTTTCTTGTGTCCTGTAAATGCTGTGTTGGAATACTGGCTTTCCTTGTCTGACTCTTACCTGCATTATTCGTCTCTTAAGGTGCACTTGGCTGCTATATCAAGTTTCCATCTCCCCATTGATGGTCATACAGTTGCCCAGTTAGAGGTGTCTGTACGTTTCTGAGAGGTATTCTTAATATGAAACCTCCTATCCATAATCCAGTCCTGTCTTGAGACTTGAATTTTGTTTTTGAGAAATTGACACTGGCTCCTATTGAGCCTGCTGCAAGTTGTGACTTATGCTTCCTGTAATGGGAAATGTTTTTTGTTGCGATGACCTCTGCTGGGAGGATTTCCGAGCTTCAGGCTCTAATGTGTGAACCTCCTTATCTGATTTTTCACAAAGACAATCTCTTTGCATACAAATCCTAAGTTTCTACTGAAGGTGGTATCTGAATTTCCACTGAATAAAACAGTACACCTTGCTGTATTATCCCATTCATGCCAACCAGGGTGAGGCTTTGCTGCATACCATTCACCGCTGTGAAAGAGGGCACTCCTGTGTCTAAACAATGCCTGTGCAAATGGCTGGCGCATTGTATTAGGTTCTGTTATAGGAGGCATGGTAAGGAACTTCTTGCTGTTGTTTGTGGTCACTCCACAAGGTGTATGGCCACTGTTTTGCTTATTTCAAAAATGTCCCTGCTGCTAACATATGTGCATTGGCCAGATGGATCACTGTTGATACTTTAAACATTACAGTGTGGACATCATCTCTCATAGATGTGCGGGTTTTGGGCTTGCTGTATTGCAAGGCCTTCTGTCTTGATTATGTATCAGACTGTGCCATCCCCCCCAAGTTTACCTTGTACTGCTTGGGAGTCATTCCAGTGGTGTGACCTAATGAAGGAGATATCCTCAGAAAGATAAAACAGTTCTAAGAACTTACCGTAACAGTAGATCTTTGAGAGAATTTCCTCCATCAGGCTATGCTGAACCCTTCCTCCTTCCCCCTTTTTCTTTCAGTGAGGGTCATATCAGATGCTGTGCCTAAAACCTTATTCTGTGCATCCTGTCTCTAGTCCCATGTCTCTCCTTGTATGCCTGATGCTGGTGTCATTTCCTGGTTCCCCATGGCTGGAGATCCTCAGAGTAATCCTCAGCAGGGAACTGAGGAGTGTTGGGAGCACCCACATTATATACACGTAGATGCTGTACATCTTTATGGGTAGTCCCTGGCTAGCAAAACTTTTTCAAGTGATCTTGACGCTGACGGCTTGTAGTTCCAAAAGTGTGGTGTAGTAGAGGAGATTCTGTCGAAGATCTACTGTTACAGTAAGTTCTTACGTAATTGTACTTTTAGTAAAGACCTGTGGCTGTGGGTCATTGTATAGAACCTTAATCCAAGATAGTATTTAAAGACCAAGGGTACATTTCTTTAATGTCTGGAGCATGAATTCTCACTCCAAGCTGTCAGATGCTTTCTTAGCATTGTGGGCCAAAAGACATATGGGGTTTATTTTATTTTTTGAAACTGGCACACATAACATTTAATGTATGCTATAAGCTGACCTTCAGGGTATCTCCTTCCATAGAGCCATACATATTGAACTGTAAGCTGTCGGCATCAGGGCCATTTGGAAATTTTTGCCTAGCTGAGGCTTTCCGTAATGACATACTGTCATCACCTCTATAAAGTGGGCGGCCTCATACATCCTCAGTTTCTTTTCTGCCCCCACCAACCACTCTTATTGGACAGAAGACTCCTTCATCAATTTTGATCGCTTATGTTTTCTACTTTACTTTATCATTCTAGTTAATATTTTATGCTGTTACCCACACAGTAAAAGAAGCAGTTGTTCTTTTGCCTCTGTCAGTATGGTGTGATGATTTTCTGTGATGATGCTCACAAACTGTGTGTTCACTGCCTAGGCATTTCACATAAAATATTGCCCTATCTTCTACGTTTCAACCAGGCCATGAGGAGACGCATTGAAAATCTTTAGAGTCTTTACTGCAAAAAATGGACAATGCCAAAAGCACAGCCTCCAACCCTACTGCGGGGTTCCCCTACGTTCTAAGGAGCAAGTTCAGTTGGAGCCCCGCAGCTCTTCTTGGCTTTCAGGAACTCTTTCTCCTCCATGGGAGCAGTGTCATTCATATGAACATACGAAAATGGCAGCAGATTAGGCCAAGAGGTCTATCGTGTCTGCTCGAGATGCAGCTCACAGTTTGATAACTGCTGCTGCTCCCCTCTCCCTTCCATCCCTCCCCTGATTTCCATTCAGAGTCCCCCGGTCTCTACCCGCCCTACCTGTATCCTGCCCATGTATCTATCCCATCCCTTCTTTAAACCTCCCACTGATTCCCTTGATACCAACTCCTCAAGTAGCGCATTCCAATGCATCACCACCCTTTCCATGAAGTAATGCTTTCTCAGGTCTCTTCTATACTTCCCACCAACCAGTGTCCGGCTATGACCCCTCGTGGTCCCTTCCCCCTTCAGTCTGTTCACCCCTCTGTGTTTACTCTATTAATACCTTTTAAGTACTTAAAGGTCTCAGTCATGTCCCCTTTGTCCCTTCTGTCTTTCAGGGAGTACCTGTTTAGCTCCCCAGCACCGGGTCAGAGTAGTGCCGACCACAATGCCATCAGCAACAATAGTGCGGCAATAATGCCGTCAGTTTTATTTTTGTGGGGGGCTCTGCCCCCCGCGCCCCCTGAACTGAAGGATCCTCATTCCAGGGGGAGTGGATCACAGGGAAAGTTAAAATATGTGGGGCCATGGAATACTGTTTCCACTGCCCTGTGTCAAAGAAACAAAGTTCTGAGTGCACAAAAATGTTGGAGAACAGGATTAGAACCCTGGTCTCCACTGGCGCTGGCCAAGCTGCTCTGTGCCCTAGCCCTCCATGCCACAGGAGCAGCTTGGCCAGCCTTCTGGGTCCTAGTGCTCCTTGTTTGTGGTGAGAATCATGGACAGTGACCTGGGGAGTGATTACTGAAAGCACTGTGGATCACCTCTCGCTGTCTGTGCAAGCGCTACATGAACCAGCGGTCTGTAGACTGGTGCTATTCATGTAGCGCTATTCTAACCAGGTACCTAGCTCCCCAAGTGTCTCCACATGGAGCTTATTCCCCATTCCAGGATCATCTTAGACGCCCTCTTCTGGACCCTCTCCAGGAGCATAATGTCCTTCTTTAAGTAAGGGCATAAGACCTGCACACAGTACTCCCAAGTGTGACCTCACAAAGGATTTGTACAGTAGCAGAATTACCTCCTCCCTTCTCAAAGTGATCCCCCTAGCAGTGCACCCCAACATTCTGTTTGCCTCAGCCGCTGCTTTTCTGCATTGTCTTGAGCGATTCATTTTACCAGTGATCACTACTCCAAGATCTTTTTCTTCCTCCGAGACTGTTAACTGTAGTCCCCCCCAATTTGTAACTGTACCCTGGATTCCTAGCTCCCAAGTGAAGTACACTGCACTTCCTAACATTAAACCCCAGCTGCCATGTGACTGACCACTGTTCTAGTCTTTCTAGATCTTCCTGGAGTGTCCTCCTTCCCTCCTTACTGTCCACCTCTGCACCTGGTTTGGAATCGTCAGCAAACAGGCTCATATTACTCCTAACGCAATGTCTGAAATGAAAGCATTAAATAACAATGGACTCAGAACCAAACCCTGAGGGACACCGCTAATGACCCTTCTGTGTTTGATGGTTTCCCTCCTACCACCACCTGCTGTTGTCTGTCACTTAGCCAGTTCCCAATCCACCACACTAACCTTTTCCCCACTCCCAAGTAACTCAGCTTGCCCAGCAGTCTCCCATGCGGCACCGAGTCAGATGCCTTATTGAAGTCTAGATATAAAACAGCAACCGGCCTATCATCAAAAGAAAAGCAGAAGCAGAAGAAAAAGACTTCAGAATGTTACTACTATGCTTCTTCCACCACATCTATGTAGAAGATGCATGTTTGTAAGTCCAAATCCATGTCATTAGTTTCTGTTATTGTCCTGGCTGTGGCTAAAATATGAAGATTGGGTACAGGCTCAAACTCATGTGCTACACAGACCCTGCAGTTTTCATCATGCACTTCATCGATGAGCATTGTCAAACCAATGCTGCAGTCATCGCCTACTGGAGTTATCGACGCTAATACTGCTGCATTGGCCACGTTCTCTGACTGAATCTAGAGGCAGCTGCCTTCCTTGTTGTCATCGTTATTTATCACTGACCCTGCTGCCGTCCGTCATCAGTCCCGTAAGTGTAGCCAGGTCCTTGTGGACCATCAGCACCTGTTCTACTTTTAGAGTCACCTATTCCCCAGAATGTGTCTTTTGTGGTTCCTCTGCACCCTTCTTCACCTAAGGAGGAGGAGGAGGAAGAGGAGGAGGATGAATATAGTCCAGACTTGGCTGGGTGATGATAAAGAGGATGTGGATGAAAAGGTTTTCTCTGCCATGGTTTGTATTCCAGTTCTGCTATCTCCTTTGGTAGGGAGGACACTAATTTACACTCCCAGGTCTCCAACTGAGGATGCCTCATTCCAAGACCTCCTGCACTTCATGCAGTAGAAGCTCCAATTCTCTGCAAAGGGAAGAAGGCTTCACTGAAAAGAATTATATGAATTCTTTTAGGTCTCTGCTGCTGCATCTGTGGCCACTCCTTCTTTATCCTGCCTTGGAGGATGCTACCATGGCAGCTTGGCATAGACCTAGTACCCTACTAGCAGTCTCTGGGAAAGTGGATAAGCAATATCCTGCCTCTTCTTCTAAGACATATTATACCATTCAGCCAGAAATGGACTGTTTGATGATTTTGGCTGCTCATTATGGGTCTGAGATACCTCGTCATATAAGTACTAAATCTTCTGACAGAAAATCCAGGAAATGAGACCTAGTGAGCAAGCAGGCCTTCATCTCTGCCACTTTGGGCCTCAGCATTGCCGATTATCAGTCGTACATGATAAAATATCAAAGCAGTCTGTGGAAGACTGTCTGCCTTGGTGGATAACATGCCTGAGGCTCCACTAAAAATGAAGCCCATCGCTGTTGTGATCATAACTTTTAGATGGGCAAGCATTTTCTGCTTATGATGCCTCTGATGTTTCTTCCCATGCCATTGCATCTAGTATCTGCCTCTGAAGTTGCTCTTGGTTGCAAGTTGCTGGGTTTGCCACTGATGTTCAACTGTAAGTACTTAATTGTCCCTTTCATGGCTCTAAATTATTGGGCCATGATGTGGAATTTACCCTTGGGGAACAGCAACCATTCAAGATAACACTCTGTTCCCTCGAGTCCCTTGGTCCCCAGCCTCCTCAAGGGTGGGCTGGCAGCTTGTTTCATTGGGGTCTCATGCTTCTGTCTCCTAGAGTGTGAGCAGATTAGCCACTGAGGTGGTCTTTTCATCAGCAACAGTCTTGGGGTGCCCCCCCCCCGTAAAGCCTCTAAGGTAGGGATCAGGTTAGAGCTCCAACCATCCTCTTCCCCTCCTTCTGACTTCGTTCCTCCTGCTCCTGCCTTGTTTTCAGGTGTCTAGGTAAGGAAGGGATCCCCTTATTCCTGCCCAAAGGGCCAGAAACAAAGCCAGACAGGTGGGTCATGGATATCAACAAGTAAGGGCATGTACTGGGATTGCTGGCGTAACTTCTGGTGCATCCTGCCAGCTCTTGCTTGTTTTCTGTATTTATGTATTTATGTGTGTATGTATTTATTATTTATGTATTTCAGAAGTTTTACCAGGAAAGACATACTGAGCTGATAACAGCTCATTTCCTGATGCGTCCTGGGGGTGAGGGGTATGAAAGATGGTAAACTGTAATTAATAGCATTACAAAGAGAGTAGTTATATACTGCTGTACACCACATCAAATGAGCATAATCATAAAATGTCGTAAGGCAGATCAGTACAACAGATACTTGCAGTAGATTAAATTGAGCTTTGATAGGCAAATTACTCATACGAGCATAGCGGGGTAGGAGCGGAACCAACTGACTGAGGAGTGAGGGAGGCCCTCTGCGTAATCTAGCCCAGAAAGGAGGGAGTGTGCCACAGTGTCAAAAGCTTTAGCAAGATTGATAAATGTGACGAAGATGATCTGGTCCTGGTCCATACCTGAGAGGATGGTATCAGTGAGCCAGAGGAGAGAGGTGGAAGCAGAGTTGGAGTTCTTAAAAATAGACTGGAAAACAGTGAAGGAGGAAGACGGCTGATATAGAACAAAGATGTTCCTGTAACTTAGCTGTGGTGGGAAAGAGATAGGATGGAAGTTACCAGGAGAAGAAGAATCACCACCTTTAGGAAGAAGGATGACAGTAGCCTGCTTCCAGGCTTCAGGGGCAGTGGCAGAGGAAAAGGACAGATTGAGGAGTTGGATAATGGGCAGAGTAACAGCAGGAATCGAAAGAAGCAGAAGTTTATGATCGAGACCATCAGGGCTATCTCTGTTGTGAAGATTAAGGGCAAGATTTACCATCCAGCACATGTTGATTCTACAATCTGCAGCACTCACACTGTTGGAAAAAAGGTAGATTTTGACAGTTTCCCCTTCTGAACACAACCAAGGTGCTGCTACTTTCTTCTATCAAAGAAAACAGACCATCTCCAGTTTTCGCCTCTGAGCTCTTTTAGGGAGGAGGATGACCGTAGCCTACTTTCAGGCTTCAGGGGTAGTGGCAGAGGAAAAGGAGAGGTTGAGGAGTTGGGTAGGTAATAGCAGGAGTTGAGAAAAGCAGAAGTATATGGTAGAGACCATCAGCGCTGTCTCCTTTATGAGGATTAAGGGCAAGCTTTACCATCCAGCACATGTTGATTCTACAGTCTGAAGCACTCACACTGTTGGAAAAAAGGGGCAATTTACACGTTCCCCTTTCTGAACACAACCAAGGGTTTTACTGCCACTACTTGTGAGTACCAAAGAAAACAGGCCATCTGCAGCCTGTTTTAGACCTTCAAGCTCTGAATGAGTACAAAGAGGATAAAATATTTTGGATGGTTTTCGTAGTCCCTCCTCCCTCTTTTATTACAGGCAGAATGACTCTGCGTCCTGGCCATGAAGGGGCAGCTACCTGCATACAAAGATGAAGTGCTGCCACAGGCAGTACCTGCAATTCATGCAATAGGCCAGCACTATCAATTTTGTGTCTTGTACACTGGCTTGTCCTCAGCACTGTGGATCTTTACCAAATGCTTCACTGAGGTAGCTATAGCTCGTCACCAAGAGATCCTATATAGTATCTATTTCTGCACTTGGATGATTGGCTAGTAAAGGCCTCCTCCAGGGTTCTAACTATACAGACCCTACATTTGACTTGCCATTTGTTTGATCAATGGGGCATTCTGGTCAACAAACCCAAATTGGTTCTGACTCTATGCCAGTGCCTACAATATATAGGTCCAGTCCTGGACACCACATAGACCATGGCATTCCTATCGAGAACCACAACTCTGCCATGATCTGGTAGGCTTGGATGGTAGCCTCCTGTGATTGTGTCGCTGATAGGTCCATGCTCATGCTCCTGGGACTAATGGCTGCTGTCAGTTTCACCAACCTCACATCAGCTGGCCTTTCAGTTTCGGTCACTAACTGGTTCAGTGCCTACCTTACAGGAAGGACGCAATCAGTAAGAATTGCTGACTCCATTCCCCCCCCCCCCAGTCAGTTAACACTGGAGTCCCTCAGGGCTCAGTCGTGGGTCCTCTGCTTTTCTCCATCTATCTTAATGACCTTCCTTCTGTCTGCACATCATCTTCCATCCACATGTATGCAGATGACATTATCCTATTCACCTCAGGTCAGTCCTCTTCAGTCGTAACAGCTAGACTACAGCATGACTTCAGTAAGTTTCAGCACTGGCTTAGCACGCATCATCTATTCCTCAATACCAAGAAGACGGTCTCCATGACCTTTGGCACAAGGCAGAGACTCTCGTGGCTACCAGCCATGCCCTCCTTCCACACCCTTGATGGAACTCTACTTGAGGACACATCCTCTTTCAGATACTTAGGGGTTTGGCTTGACCAACACCTCAGCTTGTCTGGACATGTCAATGCCATCCTAAAAAAACTGCGCCCCAAGCTTGGTGCCCTTTATAGGAACTGTAGCTGCATTCCACTTATGACAAGGCATGGGCTGGTCCAGAAGATGATCCTCCCTCATATTTGACTACTGCGATGTGGTCTACAGTGCTACCCCCCATCCTCCTTAACCAGATTGGACACCCCCTTTAACTCTTTGTTGCTTTGCTCTGGACTCCCCTTTCCCTTACACACCACTGCGATTTGTATCGCTGTTCATCATTTTCTTCGCCTGCAAACAGGTGCCTTTCTCACAGTGTGAAATTTATCTCTAAATTCTGGTTTGGGTCTCTCCCACCCTACCTGTCTGCCTTTCTGTGCATCCCTCCTCCTCCCTCTCACTCCCTTAGATCCACTGATGCACGCACGCTGGTGGCCCCTCGATACTTCACAAATGCAGGACAAAAAGCATTCTCTCATTGATTCCCTAAGCTCTGGAACTCGCTCCCACACCAAATCCATCACTCCTCATCCCCTGCCTCCCTCTCCTCTGCTCTACACAACTTCCTAGCACCAAACTGCACCTGCCCTTAACTTACCTCCTCTCTAACTACAGACTACACCTCTACCTCAAATAAATATTACCTTCCTTGGTTTCTGTTAGCTCTATGTATTGCTCAATTCACCTCCTAACTGTTTCCAGCACTATTAAACTAGCGCTACCTTGTACCACTGAGCACTTCATCTGTATATTATGGTTTTGCCCTATTGATGTTACTCTACCGATCTAATTTTTTTGTATGTTTGATTGTTTTGCTACAGTGTATTGTAGCTCTTCTCCCAGTTCACCCCCCCTCCCCCGGACGCATCGTGAGATGAGCAATTTGTTGTTCATTGTGCCCTTTCCTGATAAAACAAATAAATAAATAAATCCCACTGGCACATCCCCAGATGCAGATTCCACAGTGTGAACTACATGTGCAGGTGATGCAGGTCCTCCTTGCTTCTTTATTACCTGATCTGTGTCACATCACAACTAAGGGGCAGTCTTCACTTGTGGCAAGACTGCTTCCATCTGTTGCAAGGGAAACCTGTTCCTCTGCCTTTCTCCTTAGTTGGTCCTCATCATGGACACCTTGGGTGGGGGGGAGTATGTTGGGATGCTGATCTGGATTCCATAAAGACATGGTTGTCTGGTCCCGAGTTGATTGCTCTCTCCACATGAATATTGTAAAGATGAGTGCTGTTCTTCTTGGCTCCAGGATTTTGCCCGCATATTCCGGGTCACTACTCCCCGATACAGATGGACAACCAGTGTGTCATGCACTACCTCAACAAACAAGGAGGTGCCTTCTCCGTTTATCTCTGAACAGAAATGATGCAGGTCTGGAAGTGGGCTTTGGCACATGACATGCATATAAAAGCCACCTTTCTGCTCGTATCTCTGAACATCTTGGTGGATGCTTTCGCCAAAATGGGCGCTCTATCCCATGAATGGGAACTCAGGATGACATGGTCACCAAGTTCCTCACCTGTTTTGGGTTAACCAAAGTTGGAAATTTTTGCATCCTCACTCAACACACAACCACCACATTTTTGGTTGTGCATTCAAGGGCCTGGAGTTTTTTGGCAAGTTGCATTGTCCCTCTCCAACGGGGGCGTTACATGCAACTTCCAGTTCCCCTAATCAAGAGGGTATTGGTAAGCCAGCCTGGTGGCACTGAGGGTTGAGGTGCTGGACACTACACCTCGTTCCACACTGGCAACCTGGTGACAGATTCGGGCCACCTGGGGGTCAGCAGGGGAGAGAGGGATTGAGCGCCCAACGGCAGCTCTCCATCTCTGGGGAGGGCTCCAGGTCTGTCCCGCTACTTTATCACCATCTCCTGGGTGAACCCGGGATTGGCGATGCGGATCGGGACACACAACGGGAAGGGCAGCATCAGCCGAGAGCCTTGAGGAGGGGTTGCATCTCGACGCATGCCTCCCAGTTGGCAGTCGTAGTGTGCCGGCGACTGCGTGGTATAGGGTGCACCAGGAAGATAGGAAAATGGAGCCCGTCGCTCCATGGTGACGGCCCTTCCAACTCCAGACCATGTCACCAGCTCTCACCAGGGCAAACTCTGCTGTGTTCCGACCGCTCTACCATTGTTTGGGGGAGGATTAGGGGGCCTTCTCTCGCTCCGCCCGGGGGATATACTGGGTACCTAAGGGATCTCCGAGTGGATGGTCACTCTAGGAGCAGACATCTGGGGGCGCCAAGGAACGTTATGAAGGCTTGTGGGGTTTTGAATGAGTGGGGCGATGGTGCAGGTAAGGAGGATAAAAATAAGGTTAAAAAAAAAAAAAAAGAGAGGATATTGGTAAAAGTACTGGTGGACTTCGCCACTCTATTCTGGCTACTGTGCTCTGGCCCAGACAGATTTGTTTCCCACTGCTACAGAGGGATGGGAGAAAGAAGGTTGTGAGGTTCTAAAAGCAAAAAAAGGTTCAGATGCTTATCCAAACTTTTTATAACATTTATTGTTTTATGGTAAGTGTATGTTAAAAAAAAAATAATTTTAAACAGCTTTTAAACAACAGATCTGTAGAAAAACGCAATTAAAACACTGTTTAGCAGTAATAAAGAGCATGATTATTGAAGTGAGATGACAGAGTGAATGATGCGACTGTGGACGTGCCTACTGGAAGTGCCAGAGCTGCACTATGTACATGTTGAACCTCACAACTAGCACCCACCTCCAAGATGATGCTGGTAGTGGTGGTGGTGATGATGATGATTTTGTCCAAAGACAGGCAAGTCCGAGAACTCTGACCATCCCTTATAGCTTAGTAGTTATAGCCCCAGTGCAAACCATGAAACTCTTGACAGTCACCCACCAAATACTGTCTGTGGGATTTTGTCAAAAGGCAGGCAACCTGGCCTAACCCTCTCTGACACAGTAATTTACTTTTCCATCAAGGATTGTTTATTTTTATTATTTATTCCATGTGACTGAATGCCTACCAACCAAAGCTTGTAGATTTACCTCAAGGAGCAGATGAGAATTGCCTGGCTTGTTTGGGGGATGGGGGAAGCACGAGACAGTATTCAAGAATTGGCACTGGTGGATGACTGTCAGATTTTATTTCGTATATATATATATATATATATATACACACACACACACACACACACACACACACACACACACACACAGAGTAGTTCACACACTGCACCTTGGCTGTGAAGGCTGATGCTGCAGGCGCTGCTACTCACAGAGATTCAGGGTCCTAGCCTAACCCTCTCTGACATAGTAATTCCTTGAAGGATTATTCCATGTGACAGAATGCACACTGAACTAAAGCTTGTAGATACCCCACGGTGCATGACTTCTTCAAGGGCACACAGCAAGAAATGGCACTGGTTGGCTAACTTGCCTGGTGGGTGGCACAGTTCACCTCCTCTGTTGCCAAAATAAAAAAACGGCACTCACTCATTTCCCCAGTTTTCCTCCCCCCCCCCCCAAGTCTCCAACTCCCCAATGTCCACTCCCCGACTCCCAGACCCAGTCCCCAATCCCCACCCCCAAGTTTTCTGATTCTCTTGTTTGTTTTTCAAAAAAAAATATATATATATATATATATATATATATATTTATTCAATATTTTTTTTTTTTTGGAGAGTCTGAGGAGTCCCTTCCAACTACCCAGCCCAACCAGCAAAACAAAGCAGCAAGCAAGTTGCACTTCAATGGTTATGGAACGTTCAGCACACATACAAAGCAGCCAGTAAATGCTGCTGCTCCTTCTCCATTCTATGTTCCTCTGCATCAGCTCCTAAGTTGGACCACATGGGTTGCTGCAGAGCAAACCCAGTCAAGTGCCACCTTAAGAAGAGGGACAGCTCGTGCATCCAGTGAGGAACCAGAGTCTTGTCTCTGGTCCCCTCTGTGCTCTTACTCCCAATTCCTGCAATGGGGAGCTGCCCGCACAGATCTGAACAGCCGAAAGTGTTCAGAAACTGTTCGTTTCTGAACACTGTGGCTTGTTTGGGTCGGTTTGGATTTTTGTTGGCCCAGTTCACCCACCACATGGCAGTCAAGCCTCCAGTCCCTCTACCTTTACGGGGGCTGCTTTCTTAGAATCACAGCAGCCTATTGCACCCAAATTGTCTGGCACTGTATCTTCATGCCTGACTACAGAAGATGTAGAGAATTGTCCCATTCTAGGGATGTGGATATGTTGTTCAATCCACACTTACTGGCAGGTTCCTTGCCACTTTAAATCTTGCTGGAAGGTCTTCAAGCTGGCTCCTCCCACCCACCCAGGTGGTAAAACTCTCTGCTCCGCCCCATGACGCCAGATTTTCCTTACTGTTTGGAAGCTCAGGTTCCCTCCTGAGCGCTGTGCTTAGGCCTGGATCTACACTCTTTGGTCAATCCAAAACTCATTCTTAAATTTAAGACTTCTGTCTTCCTTTTCCCTCATGGCTGCGTAGGACAAATCGACTCCAGGATTTCATCGGTGCCCCTGTGGGCAGAAGATGTCCTGGACTGATCCGCACTCCACGTGCGTTTATTGCATTGGACTTGGCCTTGACTCACAGGCTTGTGAGTTATGCAGATCCTTTTCGGCTTTGGTCTTGGAAGACTGCGCTGCCTGATTGCTGTTGGGGTAACCCGAGAAACGTTATCCTCCAGTCAAGTCGAAGGAGGCCCGTTGGGCAGTGTCCTCGGCTGCAGGCTTGGCTGAACAGCTGGAGCAGATTATCGCCCTCAAGGAGGAGGTGGCCCAGGCCACATCATCATCATCCTCAGTCGCGGCATTTATCCCGCTCTCCTTGGGCTCCTCCTACACAGCTTCTTTCAAAGAGCTTTGCCAGTCCCTCTCCACCAAGGGAGAAGGGCCTTCGGGACATTCCTCTTGGTCCAAAAAGAAGGACTCCAAAGGTAAGTCCCACCGTCGATGTTCATGGGAGCAGGAGAGGTCCCCTTCCCCCGATAGTCGACACTTGACTTCGGTCAAGGTTGTGGCTAAGGCCGCTGGCTTCATGGTGTCCCTGTCAGGTCAGCCGGCAGAGACAACCGTCGACGCAGTCGAGATTTTTCTCGACCCGTCCGACGGTTTGTCGACTGGAGAATCCGACAACCCTTCTTCACCGGTTCCCCCGGTGGAAACCGAAGACTTGCCTGTGCCTCCTGTGCTGGAGTCCCCGGTTAAGGTCCCTGAACCAAGGGAGGAGCGGGTTTCCCTGGCCCCTCTCAGACTCCACCGGAATCCCCGGCTTCTGCCCTCGGACTCTCTTCCAGGTCTAGCCAGTCCCCGCCGATATCGGGTGGTCTCGTCTCGCACCATGTAAAGCGGCGGCACCGCCATCCTCGCTGCCCTCTTCGGAGAATAGGCTCCAGCGCAAGTTGCGTCGTCTCTATGAGGCTCTAACGCGGCAGCAGCTCTTATTGTCCAGGAATAAGCCGACTCCGTTGCCTTTTCTGGCCATTAAATGGCTGTCACCGGAGCGGCCGAAACAACCCCTCGTAGTAGTCGAGAAGCTGAAGCCGGCACCAGTTGTTCGGCCAAAACCGGCTGCGCCACCCGTTGTGGTGGAACCTCTGCCTCCACAACCAAAAACTGGGGCCCCGACCTAGGATCCTCGGTCGGGTCAGGGTTTGCCCCATAGGTTGTTGGTCACCCTCACTCCCGAACGACCTCGGCAGGTGGAGGGTGGCTTAGGCGCTTGGCAGCTGTTCGCAGACTCCTCTGAGTCTGACGATGACTCCTCCTTGTTCTCCAGGCCGCTTGACTTGGGAGTCCACTGGGGGTCAGTCGGTGGACGAGAGCGCATCCTCGTTCCTTGGAATGCTTCAACTCATCTCAGAGTCCACTGGAATGAAGCTCGAACCCATTTCAAAACAGGTCGAGCATCCCCTCACAGAGATACTGGACCGAGGGGATTCCCCTATGGAGGCCTTCCTGGTGGCTGAAGCCATTGTTGGCCTGGCCCTGGAGTTGTGGCAGCGGCCAGCTTCTTGTCCAGCACCTTCGGCCAGGACTGCTCGAAAGTATGCTGTCCCTACCGGTTTACTCTCCGGTTTCTCGGAGCACCCCTCTGCGGAGGGGTTAGTGACCGACAGTGTTTTCCCGTGTTCCGGAACGCTGATGTGGGACAAGCCATCCGATAAGGAGTCCAAGAGTTGACTACTCTGGGGAAAGTCTGTGCTGCTTCCTCCCTAGGCGTCGTGAGGCTAGCTCGGCCGTCCTGATGGCACACTTTTCACACGCCCTTTTGTGCTCCCTGGATGAGGTGATCCCTCATCTCCCGGCTGACCTTCAAACGATGGTCAAGCAGGTGCGGGATCAGGGAAGGGTGGTGGCCAAACAGCAGCTCCAAACGTCCTTGGACATCACTGACTCGTGTGCCTGGTCAGTAGTGGCCGCAGTGGCCATGCGCCACAGATCTTGGCTGCGGATCTCCACCTTTACAGTGGATACCCAGCACAAGCTGGCAGACGTTCCCTTCCTGGGTACCAACTTGTTCAGTCCCGGGGTGGAGGGTCATCTTCAACGGATTGAGAAGTCCAGTGTCACCTTGGACTCTGTCACGTCTGCCCAGAAGGACAAAGGCCACCAGCAGCAGTGTAGGCCTTTTCATCCTTCAGCCTCTGCGGCATGTCCGGCCCTGCAACACCAGCATCAGCGCCAGCAGGTTCGCACTTGGCACCCCAAAGCCAAGCCTGCTGCTTCCTCCAGCAGGAAGCCGGGAGGAAAAGGTCCAGTCGGCTCCTCGGCCGGCCCTTCCTCCAAGCCTGCCCAGTGATGGGCTGAGGTGTCACCCCAACCTCACTCCTCCCGGGTTCCCTCGTGGGGACGGCTCTGCCACTCCTTTCCACCTGGTCCGATATCACCATGGGCTGCTGGGTGTTGAAGTGGTGTGCAGGGTCTGCCTCTGGAATTCGAGCAGTCCCTCCCATCGAGCCAGCTTCCATGGTGGGCTACGGGTTCCAAGAGCATCTTCCTGTCACCATCGAGCCGACATTGCCCTGCTTCTCCAGAAGGAGGTGATCAGGGAGGTGGCAGATCCTCCACCAGACCCAGGATTTGCGTCCAGGTACTTCCTGGTCCCAAAACGGATGGGGAGCTGGACCTACACGACCAGAACAAGTCCCTAAGGTCTCGTACCTTCAGGATGGTCAGTCTGGCTCAGATCATTCCATCCTTGGAACAAGGCATGTGGTTCTGTTCTCTGGACCTCCAGGACGTGTTCTTTCACATTCCCCAGCGATTCCTCCACTTCAGGGCAGAGGGATCCCTTTACGAGTTCCGGGCCATGCCCTTCAGCCTCTCTCCAGCTCCCAGGATCTTCACCAAATGCATGGCAGTGGTGACAGCATTCCTGTGGCGCCGAAGGGTCTGGGTGTACCCTTACCTGGACGACTGGCTGATCGCAGCCCCCTCCAAGTTGGAGGTGGAGCAGTCCAGGGATCTGGCCCTCCAGGTCTGCTCTCAGATTGGCCTCCTCATCAACGAGGTCAAATCGGAACTCGTGCCATCGCAGGTGATTCAGTTAATCGGGGCAGAGCTCGACTCTTTGAGCCAGAGCACGGCTCCCGGCGGACAGGGCCGAGGTCCTTTCCTCCTTTGCCCAATCATTTCTGGTTGGGCAATTGCGCCCTGCCTGGAACTTCCTGCGCCTCCTGGGTCTCATGGCGGCCTGCACCAGCGTGGTCTGTTGGGCCCGCTGGCACATGCATCCCCTGCAGTGGGGCTGGCCTGCCAATGGTCACAGCGCTCTGGTCTTCTGGACCAGCCAGTGACAGTGACCCAGGAGATGTGGAACGGCCTCCAGTGGTGGCTCGTTTCAGCTCATCTGCAGGAGGGTATCCCGTTTGTCCGCCTAGAGCCAACGGTTACTCTGACGACCGACGCCTCTCTGATGGGTTGGGGTGCCCATCTGGGGGACGCGCAACCTGGCTTCCAGTGGACTAGATCTGGCATCATGGGGCAGAGCCAAGAGTTTTACTACCCAGGGGGTTGGGAGGAGCCAGCTTGAAGACCATCCGGCAAGATTTAAAGCGGCAAGGAACCTGCCAATAAGTGTGGATGAACAACATATACCACTCCTAGAACTCCTGTTACAGGTGAGTAACCTGTATTTTCGTGTTGTCCAATGATGTTTCGGCTGTTCTGTTGTTGGTTAGGAAGCCATCTTTAAGGCACACTTCTTCCCTTAAATGGAAACATTATATTATTTGGTTTGCCTCTCATTCCCAAGGGCCATAATTTTGTCCAGTTCTGTGTGTTTTGGACTGCCTCTTGTTCCTGTAGACACTCTTCTTTCTGAATTCTTTATCTTTTATCAGTCTTACTGCCTTTCATAACCTTGTCATGATTAAGCTAAAACTAAAACAAATGGCTGCTCACGCGCCAAAGTAAATAATATGTGTATTTTATTTCTGGTCAAAATGAAGCATATATGCCCCTGCCCCTAGGCTTCATGGCTATACCAGTTCTTGAGGAGACTGGTCCTACATATCCGATGAAAGCATGTTTTATTGCCTTTTTAAAGAGCACCTTTCGTGCCCAGTTACAATATGCCCTCCTCCCAGCCCCAAAGAAGCGCTTACCTGCCCCGACATTTCACGCGTATAAAACATTTTATAGGTGCCATTGTCTGGAATAGAGGGATCGTATTTTTGGCTCTGAGGAGGCGAGTCGCTGATCCCATCCACTTCCTGGTTTGTAGATGTGCCCCACGCTGTTCCCTATTCTGACATCCCAACGTGCTAGCAAGGGGGGGTGCCATAGTGCGCCCCCGTGCTACACATTGTAATATCAGAATAGGGAACAGCATGGAGGCGTATCTACAAACCTGGAAGTGGATGGGATCGCGGTTCGGCTCCTCCAAGCCCAAAATATGATCCCTCCATTCCTGACAATGACATCATATTAAAATGTTTTTCATACTGGCGCAACTCTGAGGCAGGTAAGCTTCCTTGGGGCTGGGGCTGGGGTGCCATGAGACACGATGTAGTTTGGTATTAGTGTTTTTGTTTTTCTGTTCACCTATTTTACCCGCACTTAGCCTGCTTCGACTGCATTTTCAGAACTGCATTGCAATTTACTTGAATAAAGCATTTTGGAACCAAGAAGATGAGCCACTGTCTATCTAAGTGCTTTTAGTGATACAGATCTGTGCTACTGAACTATGGATGCTATGGCGACCTAACGGCAGTACTGTGTAATTTCTCCTCCAGACTGTTGTTTGTGCTTGTTTGTTGTTTGTTGTTGTTTGATGTGTGTTGGCATCTTGTACAATTCATACTAACATACTATTTGCCAGCAGATTAGGCCTTATGGTCTATCGAGTCTGCTCGAACCTTAGATCCCTAGTTGGGTGCAGAGGCCCTCCACTCCCTTGTGTTCCAGAAACCCCTATCATCCATCCCCACCCCCCCTGGGACAGGCCATCATCTGATACATCCACTTTCTGTGTCTGTCCCACCCTCTCTTGAAGCCCTCCACTGTGGATCTCTGAACCAGCTCGCCAGGCAGTGCATTCCAAGGGTCCACCACCCTCTCAGTGAAAAACCTCCACCTCGCCTCCCTTCCACCTTCCAACTTCAAACCATGCTCTGGTGATACCCTCCTGCTTTAGTCTAAAGATCCCTCCATGATTATCAGATTATTCCCTTGAGGTACTTGAAGACCTCAATCATGTCCCTCCTGTCTCTCCTCTCTCCAATGAAAACAGGCAGAGCTCCTCAAGTCTGTCCTCATACGCCAAATCCTCTAGCCCTCGTGATCATCTTAGTTGCCCCCCTGTACCCTCTCCAGGAGCTGTGTCCTCTTCAAGTGTGGTCTCCAGTACTGTACACAGTACTCAAGGTGTGGTCTAACCAGTGCATTGTACAGCGGCAGAATCACTTCCTTGCTCCTAGAGGTGATCCCTTACGATGCATCCCAATATCCTGTTTGCCTTACTAGCCTCCTGCACTGCTCAGAGTTATTCATACATGCATCCACCATGACCCCTAGGTCTTTTTCCCTATTGAGGCCTCCAGCCTCCTCCCAGGGTGTACCTGTGTTTAGGGAGTTCCCCAAGATGCAACACCTTGCACTTGGTGATATTGAAATTTAATTTCCATGTGTGAGCCCAGCTCCAGGGTGTCTCAGGTCCTTGCAGGGCCAACCTCCTCTTCTCCCTCAATTACTGCTCCCATCTTGGAGTCATCAGCGAAGAGACTCATTTCACACCCTATACCCTCACTGATGTCCGATATGTATGCATTAAACAGGATCGGACCCAGGACCGAGTCTCTGCGGTACCCCATTACCAACTCTCTAGGGTTCGAGAGCTCCCACAGACCACTACTCTCTGGGTGCATCCAGCCAGCCAGTTTTCAATCCATCTGACCATCAAAGGGCCTACTCCTAACCCCATCTGCTTCCACCAGACCATTGTGGGGACAGAGTCAAACGCCTTGCTGAAGTCCAAGAATAATACATCCACAGGCTTTCCCTGTCCATTTCTGATGTTACCCATTCGAGAACTCCACAAGATTGGTTGACATGATCTACCTGGCACAAACCCATGTTGCCGATCATCCAGACCTCCCACCTCCTCCAAGTACACCCCAATCATTCCTTTAGTATACTCTCCATTAATTTTCCCACCACCGAGGTCAAACTGATGGGTCTATAGTTACCTGGTACTTCCCTCAACCCCCCTTTATGGATTGGCACCACATTTGCCTCTCGCCAATCCCTAGGTACCCTCCCTGTCTCAAGTGACCTGTTGAAGAGCTCCACCAGGGGTGCAGCCAGTATGTCCGCCAATTCCCATAGTACTCTCGGATGAATGCCATCCGGCCCAGGAGATCTGTCTTCTTAGGGCCTTGAGGGCTAACCACACCTCTTTGGCGGAGATAGTATCATCCGTCCTCCACCTTACTGGGCTTTTTATCCTTATCCAGATGTGACACCCTGGGGTACCTCTCCTCCTCTTGCTCCATTTCTGTTGCTCCTGATCCCACTCACTGCCGCTCTATCCCCATCATGCCTTGCTTTGTAGATATCCCATCCTCCCTAGTGAACACAGAGGCAAAGTACTGCTAAATACCTCTGCCTGGTCCCTCTTCTACTCACCCTCCTTCTGATCTCAATCTGCTGAGATGGCTCTTAATTTTTTCTCCGCTCCCAATGTAGCGAAGAACCCTTTTCCTCCATGTATCCCCTGTGCCAGCCTCTGCTCTTTACTGACTTTGCTCCTCACCATTTGGGTGACTTTTCTAGATGCAAGATGGTACATTTCCTTATCCCTATCCCTCTTGTTGTTTTATATTTTTGTTGGCACTTCTTTCTCTGACCGCACCTGTACCTCACTGGACCACCAGCATGGTTTATGTGACCTTGCTCCCTTACGTTTCAACTTAGCGCAGATCCTGACTGCCTCATGAAGTCCCTGTTTTATGACCTCCCATCTACTTTCCACACTTGTCATTGAAGTAATCTCCTTCAAGTGATCCTTGAGAATATTTCCCATGCCCACAAAGTCTGCCCCCTGAAGTCCACTGCACGTGTCCTAGATCTCCCCCCCCATGCTTATTTGAAACCAGACAGTATTGTGGTCGCCCCAGTCAGAGGGTCCACTACAACCAGGTCCTTACCAGATCCCCATCTGCCAGAACCACGCCCAGGACATGCCCCTCCCTTGTGGGCTCCATCACATGCTGTGTTAAGAACACATCCTGGAAGCCGCCAGCAGTCTGTGCTCCTTGGCCACCTTAGAGACACATGGTTCCCCAGTTTGTACCTGGCATATTAAGGTCCCCCATCAACACCACTCCTTCCCCTTTTGGTCCACGCTGGGCAATGATGTTGTCCAGCAAACCATCCTCTAGAACAGCACTCATCCCGGGGGGCCTATATACTATACCCAGCTTGACCTTATCTCCTGCTGGGGATCGTAAGGTAACCCATAAGGCCTCCACGTTTTCCTCTGCCTCTTCTACCCTAGCAATTTCTATGTCATCTCTAATGAACATAGCCACTCCACCCTCTCTGCCCTTCTTTCTATCCTTCCTAAGCATAGTGTACCCCCGCACGTTTAGGTCCCAGTCATGGTTTTTGTTGGCCCACGTCTCCGTGACCGCCGCCACATCCACCCCTCGAACAGCATGGCCTGGAACTCTGGCAACTTGATCCCAAGCTCCTGGCATTTACTAACACCAACCCCACCCCTTATCCCTGATCCCCTTTGCTCGAACCCCACCCAGGTTCCTTATACTTCCATCCTCCTCTGCTCCTCCTGAAACCTCCACCCCAGTCTGTTTCCCCTCCCTTGGGTTTGAAGGCTACTCCTTCATCTGGAGGAGGGCTTGGTCAGCCCCTCCTTATCCCCCCACAAGTTTAAACCCCACCTTCTTGAATGTAGTCAGCCATCCCCTGTTTAAGGACTTCCTTCCCTAATGGGGCAAGATGAAGCCTGTCCTTGGCATACAGTCCTTATCATCCCAAACTCCTTTCCAGTTCCCTAACACCCCAACCCACTCTCTTCACCCCACTTCCTGAGCCAGTCATTAACCTCTGTAGTCTTCATTTTTTTCTCCACTGAGGCCTTTGGTACTGGCAATATCTCCAAAAGGAAATGTTGCATCCATTATCCCGACAGACTCTGGCAAGTTCTTGGAACCTTGCTTGGATTTCCAAAACGCTATTTCCCTCTAGATCGTTAGTTCCCAAATGCACCAGGAAATCTGGTTTCCCTCCACAATCCCTAACCAGTTCATACACATGAACTTTGCTCTGTGCACTGTCAGCCCAGAGATACTCACTACCTTCACCTGGCTATGGCATCCACCCTCTGTTCCTCCCACTGATACCCCTTTATCATTGAGTCTCCCAATAACAGAACCTTAACACCGCCATCATCCTTATGGTTACCCCACTATGCCCTCTCAGCCCCCATCCCCCTTTATTCATGATCTCAATTCCATGGGAGTCTTCCTGCCTTATTAGAGACCCCTTGTCACCCTCCCTTCTGCCTCCTTCGTTATTTTGCCCACTTAACTCAGACCCCTCTGAATAGGTGTCCCTTTAACTCTCTCTTATCCGAACCATTTATCCTGGCCGTGATGGTTTCCCTTCCCCACACCGCCATCTTCCCCTTGTAATAGTACCCCTGCCTCCAGAGGCTCTCTGTGGGTCCCTTAGCTAGGGCCCCATCCTTGGTACTGACCCCTGCTGAAGGGGGCTCCTCCCACCTCCTTGCCTCCCAGTTTTCTCCAGTCATGCTCTCTCCTCATGTCTGCAATATGTTGCATCTCCCCATCTGCATAACATTTATGTTTCCCTTCTCCCTCTGGGACTATTTCTAGCCTTTCCATTGCGGTCTCATGATGCCCTATGGTATCCGACTCCTTTCCCGGCCTCTGTATCAGTTTCCTCATTTCCACCAACCCCTTCCTCCCCTCTAGGTTGCTTAGTAGCTCAAATTTATTGTGACACTCTATGTCAGCCTCATCAAGCAACCTGAGTTTCCTGTGACTGCACCTCTAAACTGCCCCTCTTCTTCCCTCTTGCTCTGTTCTCCTTAGGAGCTCCCTTCCCACAGTCTGCTGTTTTAGGCTTCCCCACAACAGCCCCTCCCTTCTCAATGTCTGCTCTACTAGGTTTCCCCACAACAGCCCCTCCTGACTCTTCCCCCTCCACTCTCTTTGTATTTGGAATGTTCTCGCCGTACGCTTTCCCCTTAGCATCAACATCCCTATCTAAAGGTCCTCTGTCCCTAATATTCCCCCTCCTACTTGCTGTAGCATAACGTCCTGTAATTTCAGAGCCTTGCCCCAGCCTCCCCTCAGCCCCACCCTTCTGCTGCCCATATGCACACCCCTTATCCTTGGACACCCCCCCCCCAGCTCCCCCTTAACCAATATATCTCACTCCTGATACAAGATAGCTGTCTACAGAGTGGGCAGCCTCCTCTCTCCAGGCTCAATTGAGAATTATTGCCATCCCACAGCCTGTGCAGCCTACAACCCTTCCGAAGATGCCTGCCATGGTGGAATATGGCCACCCCGTTTGTCCCCCTCTGTTTATAATGGCACACTCCCTTTTCTAAGACCCTTTCCCCTGGAATACAGTTTCTCTCTATACTGACTGCAGTTATTTACAAACCCAATTTCAACCCCACCAATAAAGTTCCCAAGTCTCACAAACACATACAGTCCAGTGTGAGTATGCAGACATCAGGTACCATATGATGTCACAGGCCCACCTGTTCCTGTTGCTTCGAATTTCAGTCCCAAGCAGAAATACACAGCCCTTCAATCCCAACCCCCAGTGGCTTTTCAGTATTTAAGCAACACCAGGCAAACATTACATTTAAATTTCACTCTAATTATCACTGCCAAACAAGTGTTCCCAAGCCTCAAAAGTTACAATATCACAGCCCAAGTAACGGTTCTAACTCAGAGTAGTAATTTTTAACAGATAGAACTAATTTCACGTACAAAACTATTCAAATATTTCAGTTAAAACAGAATATAACCCCAGACCTCTGTCCTTACCAGCCTCCTGCTTATGTACATAAAACAATTTAATAAAACATTTTTAGCATTAAAAACAGATAGTGGCCAAAGGCAGTCATGCTTTCTTGCTAGTATTTGCTGTGTTGATGTCAGTCTGGATAATGTATATTGTGCCGGTGGGGGGCAGGTAGACAACAGGAAGTGCCGTCGAGTGGCTGCGGGAGAGAGCTGTGCGGTACAAAATGCATGGCAAATATTCCCAGTAGGACCCTTCAAGGCAGCATACCGTACATTGTCACAGCAGCACCTTCCGCTTTGCACTTACCAGCTCTGTGATTGGCTAAGTAGATCAGTGTGACCACAGAGAGTAGATGGAGAGTGGGTGGTTTTAGGGAGGAGACTGCTAAGCCTGTGAATGGTGGAGAAGGACAAAACCCCAAAAGCACTATCGTACAGTGATAGCGATATGTTCGCTTATGCCATTGACAGGCAAACATAAAAAGGAAAACCACACTGTTTATTCAGGAAATGTGTTCACAGTCACAGGGGTCATGCTTAACTTTTTTTTGCACTGGTCCACATGGGACGATGACAGCCCAGTTGCACTGGCCTCCCAGAGATTGCACTAGTGCCAAGATTAATGGGCCCCCATTCATTTCAATGGAGTTTTTTCTCCTGGGCATAACTTTCTTATCTTTTGAGTATTTTTTTAATGACAGCACTTTTGTTTGTGAGAGGGAATCTAAATGACACCTCAACAACAAAAAGTAGAAACAAATTTCAAAAGAAAAGAAAGTTATGCCCAAGAGAAAAAACACCATTGAAGTGAAAGGGCCCCTATTCATTTCAATGGCATTTTTTTTCTCTTGGGCATAACTTTCTTACCATTTGATATTTGTTTCTTATTTTTGCTGTCAAGGTGTCATTTAGATACCCTCTCACAAACACAACTGTTGTCATTCAAAAATATCAAAAAATAAAATTATGCCCAGGAGAAAAAAATGACATTGAAATGAATGGGGGCCCTTTCATTTCAGTGGTGTTTTTTTTTTTTCTCCGATCTTGTGAGCTCTTCAGCTGGAAAATGTGAGGTGGAAAAACCAAAAACAAAAAAACAAACAAGGGAACCTTGTTTCCCTTACAATTCTCTTAAAGGGCCATAACCAAATGACCCCAACAACCAGGAACAGAAGGGAGCAGGTACTGCTGGATGCCTTCCAGGACAGCTTCCTGCTGCAAATGGTCAGTGAACCAACTAGGTTAGGGAATACCCTTGACCTTGTGCTGGCAAATGGGGACTTTATGAGAGAACTTACAGTGGAGGAACCACTGTCAGGGAGTGACCACCACTCAGAATGGCTCACATTGGATATGGGCAAGGAGGGAGTGGAATCTGGCACAAGAGTGCTGGACTTCAGGAGGGCCGACTTTGGAAGGATGGGAGAAGTGGTAAAAGGGTACCTGGCCAGAATTCAATCTAGTATGGACACTAACCAGAGGTGGGAGCTCATAAAGCTGGGGATAGTGGAGGCAACCAAAACCTGCTGCAAGGCCCAGAGCAAGAAGACTAGGGCTAAGAAACCGAGCTGGTTGAGCAAGGAGGTCATGGAAAAGGTAAGGAGGAAAAGAGCTGCCTTTAGGAAGTACAAGAAAACAGGGAGAGGGGAGGACAGGGAGGAGTACTTGACGGAATCGAAGGAGGTGACAAGTGCAGTAAGGGGAGCCAAGGCATCTACCGAACTCAGGCTGGCACAAGGCATTACGAAGGGGGAGAAGGACTTCTTTAGGTACGTCAGGGAGAAAAGGAGCTGTAAGGACCACATAGTAAGGATTAGGAAGGAGGGGGTTGGGTGGAAGCAGGGTGCGATAAGGCAGAAGCACTAAATGAGTACTTCTGCTCAGTATTTACTAAAGAGAAGAGGGGGGTGACACCCAAGGGGGGAGAAATGGCAGAAACGGGGGGGGGGGTGACAGATGGGGAAATCATGGAGGGCAGAGTTCGGGAGGGTTTGAAGGCACTGAGGGTGGATAAGGCGCCAGGCCCTGATGGCATCCTCCCCAGGGTGCTGAAGGAGCTGGCAGAGGTCCTTGCAGGACCTTTGGCAGACCTGTTTAATGCCTCACTACATTCGGGGTGTGTACCTTCCGGACTGGAGGATGGCTCATGTGGTGCCCCTTCACAAGAGTGGCACCAAGGATGAACCATGAAACTACAGACCAGTGAGCCTCACATCCATCGTGGGTAAGCTAATGGAGGCTGTCCTGAAGGAAAGGCTGGTGGCTCTCCTAGAGGCCAAAGGACTACAGGACAGCAGACAGCATGGCTCCATATGGGGCAGATCCTGCCAAACCAACCTGGTGGAGTTCTATGACTGGGTAACTAGGCAACTGGACAGGTGCCATGCAGTGGATGTCCTGTATCTGGATTTCAGCAAGGCATTCGACTCGGTGCCGCATGGAAGGCTGGGAAGTAAGTAAGTAGGCACGGGGCAGGTGCAAAGCTGGTGAGATGGGTAGGGAACTGGCTTCAGGGAAGGCAACAGAGGGTTGTGATGCGTAGGGAGCTCTCACACCCAAGGGTAGTGACGAGCGGTGTTCCACAGGGCTCGGTGTTGGGACCAGTGTTGTTTGGGATATTCATTGCAGACATATCATTGGACATCAAGAGCAAGATCAGTCTGTTTGCTGATGATACCAAGGTAGGAGCAGTGGTGGATGACCTAGGGGGATGGCAGGGTTTGCAGGATGATCTGGCAAAGCTTGAAACCTGATCAGACACCTGGCAACTGGGGTTTAATGCCAAAAAGTGCAAGGTGCTGCATTTTGGGATGAAGAACCCAAGGAGGAGTTACCAGCTGGGGATAGTGCAGCTAGCCCAGACAGAGGAGGAGAAGGATCTGGGGGTGCTCATTACAGGGTCAATGAACAACTCGGCACAATGTAGGAAGGCAGCTTCAAAGACCAACAGAATGCTGGGTTGTATTGCAAGGGGTATATCCTCGAGGAGGAAGGAAGTGATTCTGCCACTGTATAGGTCATTAGTTAGACCGCACCTGGAGTACTGTGTGCAGTACTGGCACCCATATCTGAAGAGGGACATTGAGTTACTGGAGGGGGTGCAGCGCAGGGCGTCAAAGATGATCAAGGGGCTGGGGGACTTATCATATGAGAGGAGGCTGAGGGAGTTGAACATGTACTCACTGGAGGAGAGGAGAGACGGGGGGACATGATTGAAACCTTTAAGTACAAGAAAGGAATAAACAAGACTGGTACAGAGGGTCTGTTCAAAGTAAGGGAGGGGAGGGACACCAGGGGCCATGATATGAGACTGGAGGGAGGAAGGTTCAGGAGGGAGATAAGGAGACACTTTTTTACAGAGAGGGTGGTGGCTGGGTGGAATGCGTTACCTGCAGAAGTGGTATCCAGTAGAACAGTGGACTGCTTCAAAAGGGGATGGGACAGGACAAGGGGGAGGGTCAATGAAGGGAAGGGTGGAAGGAGGGCAGCTGCAGAATAAGGGTGCTAGCTGCACATTTGAGCAGACTTGATAGACCTCTGAAGCCTTTATCTGCTGGCAGTTTTTCGTGTATCGTATGGCTGGCTTGCACCAGCCAAGCCGGGAAAGTCGGGGTGAATACTGGCCCAAGGTAGTTTGCACTAGGCCCCAGGCCAGTAAAATAATGTTAAGATCTATCCCTGCAGTCATTTAAGACTAAGTTGTTAATGTACACTATGTGTAGGGGACACAGTGTTGGCCAATGGAATAGCAGGCTGTCTGAAACAGACAGAACATCCCAAAATCTCACATTTTATAATGGAGAGGCTTGGAGGAAAGCTTGGTCAAATTTGAAAATGGTGCTGTATCGGCTGCCTTGGGCTTCCTGATTTTAAAATCCTTACTTAAAGTATGCCCTGGTGATACTGTTGCCCAGTTAGTGAAATGAGATGCAGTAGTAGTAAAACAGCTGCATATAACCCTGGGTTACAGAAACATACCATGTTCAGCAGCTAATGAAACAGAAAACCCTTTGTAAATATGTGCCCAGATTAATTTTGTGCTCTATCATATTGTTATTGCTGTGACATGTTTATTAATGAAATACAGATAAAATTCCTAAAAGTTTTAAAATGCCATAACTTGATGATGGTTGGGTAGTGATACCTATAAAGTTGCAGTGAATGTGCTCAGTTGTGTGGAACAGGATACGTAGCCGGACTGCTACTTTGATTGCTCAAATTACAGTTGCCCGAGGATCTACAATTGGTTGACTGTCTTCTCAGATCATAATAAGTTTTAGGGGGCAATTTCCACTTATGACAAAGTTGTCTTTGTGTTTTATTTTCAGGATGCCTCAGCTGTGGACATTCGTAAAGCCTATCGTAAGCTCTCTCTGATCTTACACCCTGACAAGAATAAAGAGGAGGATGCAGAACTTCAGTTCAGACAAGTTGGTGATCTTTCTAATTTCTTTTTCTATGTTGTTATGCAAGTGTTTTTTAGTTACCCTGAGTAGCCTCAGATGCAGCATCTCATTTGCAGTAGAGTCCCTCTTCTATAGCTGATATGACTGAAGCACTGAGAAGTTAAAGTAACAGAATTTAATTACAATTTTTTTTTTTTTTTTTGCAAGCAGTAAAGTTTTTCTGGCAAAAAACATCAGTATATCCATTTTTATACTGTCTTGCGCACATGTGCTAGCAACATCTTGTGGTAGTAGCACATTTCAAAGGTGTGTCAATGTTGTGGCAAATGCAGGGGATGCTTTAGTGGGTGCGTCCCTCAGCCGCCAATCAGTGAGCATGCTGGCGAAGACAGAAAACTTCAAAGAGAGCCAAAAAGTTGAAAGAAATTTGCCGCTGCAGTCAGGTGCAGTTTCGTCATTGCAGCGGCAGATGACAAGACTCTGGCCATGTGCATTACAGTGCACAGTAATGCGCATGGCTGGTTACGAGCAACATGTTTGCTCAGTGTGCCTTTCCTGGTGAAACATTTCAATACATAATGTAGCCGCAGAGCAGCTTTCCACAATGGCAGCTCTTACCGCCTGCCATACAGTCCCGCAAAGCTGACATTGGAGTGCCCAATCCCCATGTCATTTATCCCCCCCATTAAATGTGGCACACTGGTAGCCCATCCCACTTTGCCGAAACATGGCAGCTCCTACTGCCCGCCACACACTCCCGAAAAGCTGACATTGGGGTGCCCAATCCCTGTGTCGGCATGTAGCTTCCCCTCCCCCCATTAATGTGGCACATTGGAAGCCCACACCAGTGTGCCGAAACATGTTTTTTTTTCTTCTGGACACCGGATGCCCACCCCGTGTCAGATGGGCCTCCTCAAACCCCTCTACATGATTTGTTGACTCGGGTGCCCATTTCCCATTTCGGGATGCTCCCCCCCCACTATTGTGGCACACTGGGAGCCCACCCCAGTGTGCCCACATTAATAATAAAATAAAAAAAAAATTCCCTGTGAAAGAAGAAAACCGTCCTTTGCTTTATTTTTTTTTGTACCTATAAAAAAGGAAACAGTCCATCGTTGAGTCGCCGTCCCCCTTCCCCATCCCAATGCCAACGCTCCCTCTGCGCATCCACCTCCCCGCACCCCCCTCACCCCATACTTACCTCAAGATGGTCAGGCGCTGTCATCTTCTGTGGACCGGGACACGTCTGCACTCTGCAAAGCTGAACTGCAAAATGAAGAATGGAAGGTAAGCTGTATAATATTTGGGGGCGTTCAACTTTGGTTGATAACTCAGCCATTTTTTGGAATTTTGGTCCCAAATTTTCAACATGGGGTTCTTGGGACCTCACCTCATGACCACTGGCACTGTCATTTAGTTTCTCAGTCCCAAAAGGTGATTTCATGGTCGCTGCACGGAATCACCTTACGGACTGAGTAATGAAACGATGGTGCCAGTGTGTGAGAGGGAGGTCACAAAAACCCATGTTGCACATGTGTGAAAAAATTCCAATGATCATGTTATGAGTGTGCATTGCGCAGTTTCCACACATGTTCGTAACTTCGCCAGTTTTTAATATTGTCACTCCAAATTTTCAACATTGCCATTTTTTCACACCTCCTTATGAACAGTACAGCCGTCATTTTTCACATCCTTCCCAAGATGTGTTTTCGCACCTCTGGTGCAGAATGGTGCGGTCGCTGTGGGAAGTCAACTTTTGGGACAGATTAACACAATCAAGTTCAAGTTTATTGCAGGAAAACTCCATTGATCAAGCTCATTCACAAGGAGGTCCTGGAACATTTACACTGACATACGAAACACTACATGCAAGGTATTATTACAATAAAGGAAATAAGTGCCAACAAAGTTCATCTCTGTCACCTCATGAATGGGTACAACTTATAAGGCAGAATTCAGACAGTAACCTGATTTGGTTATCAGCTAATACAGTTAGGTGCAACCAGAGAGACGGTAAGAGACCATGGAAGGTGAAAAGAGCATCAGAGGACAGATATGGATATGGAGTATAGACAAATGTTCGAGGACAGATATAGTTAAGGGTTAAAGAAAAGTAGGGCGAGTTAGGAGTAAGGGAGAAGAAGGGGGAAATGATGTAATTAGGAGATCAGGAGGAAAATGACAGAGTAAGCAAGAACTGGGTGTCTACACTATGACAAATTATTTTTATCAATTATGCATCCGGTTGGGCCAAGCACGGGCAGACAGTACCCAATTGAATAACATAAGGGAAAAAGGGGGGGACTAGTGGCAGCTACAGATATCTTTTATTTTGGATGAGAGTAAAGCTTTGTAGAGATTAATTGAGACTATGCTGGTAAGTTTCAGTACGGATTGGAGTTGGTTCCATGATGTGGGAAGGAAGAAAGAAACTGCTCACTGACCAAAGATAGTACGAGTTCGTGGTACGTCAAGTAGGATAAAGTTTGATTTCCTAAGCGAATATGAACTGCTAGATAGGCAAATAAGAGACGTCGGGTAATCCGGCAATTTAAGAAGAAGTAACTTGAGAGTCCAGATGCCAGCATGGAGCAAGCATCTGGTGACAGGTGAGGACCAGTCAACAGCTGCATACAGGACGAAGTGGTGGGTTCTATAAGGGGAACTGGTGATGAACCTTGGGGCACGATGATAGAGAAACGTCCAGCTTACTTAGACTAGAAGTTGCAGAAGAGGCATATATAAGATCACCATAATCTAGTAGAGGAAGAAATGTGGCCAACACAAGCCTGGTACGGACTGTAAGAGGGAAGAGGGACCTATTTCTAAATAAGAACCCTAACCTTGATTTTAGCCTCCTAGATAAGTCTTTGATGTGGTCGTTAAAGGAAAGCTTATTGTCTGTCCAGAAGCTGAGGTACTTAAATTTAGTAACAACTTCGAGGGGTTCACCCTGGGAGGTAACAGTAAAATTTGTTGGAGGCAAAGGGGCAGTATAAATGGAAGAACTACGTGAAAGGATCATTGCCTTGGTTTTTTTGGCATTTAATAGGAGCTTAGCATTAATAAGATTAGTTTCGAGCTGCGCAAAGTCGGCTTGCATAACTTCTCTAACTTCTGCTAGGGAGGTGCCAGAGGTGTACAGGACAGTGTCATCTGCGAAAAAATGAAGGTTAGAGTTCGTTATATGAGAATCAAGGTCATTGAAGTAGATAGAGAATAGGATCGGTCCTAAAATGGAGCCTTGAGGAACTCCTCTGGTTATCGGAAGGGAGACTGAGTGGAGACCATCTGCTTTGACTTTCTACGTCCTATCAGTGAGGTAGCTAGTAAACCACTGTACGGTAGTGGGAGTGGCACCTAGGTTAGTAAGGCAGTTAAGTAGGAGGGGATGATCAACAGTGTCGAATGCTTTACTAAGATCCAAAAAGACTGCACCGGTAATCTTCTTAGAGTCCACAGCAGAGATCCAATCAGTGGTGACCTTGGCCAAAGCTGTAACAGTGCTGTGTTTAGACCTGAAGCCAGACTGTGCAGAGTTTAGGAGAGAGTGGGATTCAATATGATGTTTTAACTGGTTATAGATTAGCTTTTCGAAGATTTTTGAAAGGATGGGCAGGATAGAGATGGGTCTGTAGTTATTTAGGTCGCAGGAGTCTCCAGATTTGAAAAGAGGAAGAATGTAAGCAGATTTCCAGCAGGTCGGAATGGAGGCAGAAGTAATGGATAAATTGAAAATATGAAGGATGGAGCGGTGAGATGAGCAGAACCTAGTCTAAGGAAAAGTGGTTCAAGTCCATCATCTCTGGTGCTCTTCCTGTGATCTAGGTTGAGGAGTGAATCTTCGACTTCTTTGTAGGTAATAGTATGCAGTTGAAATGGGTGGGCTGGAGTGCAGGTGACGGGGGTAGTGCTGACACTTTTGTTTGCATGGTTTGTATAGGGCGAGGAGTTAAATGCTAGTCCAGCGGTAACAAAGTGTGAATTAAGTTCTTCAAGAATTTGGGAGTTGTTTTCCACCACTCTTCCATTAGTAATTATCTTATCCGAAATAGATGGAGCTGAGGGCTGGCCTTCAGTCGATTTTAATGTCCTCCCAATTTTATGGGAATTCCCATTGGCACGCTCCAAGGTGGACACATAAAGTGTGTTTTTGCAGCACGGATGCTTTTTATACATGTGTTCCTAGCCGTTCGGAAGGCTTGCCAATCTGCTGGACTCTTAGTGTACCTAGCCTTTGTCCAAAGTTTATCTCTACCGGAGAGCACTGCTTTGAGGTCTGGGGTGAACTAGGGGTTGGAGATGTTACGCTCTCTGACTTTGATAGTAGGAGCGTGCTTGTCAACTAGGGTAGTAAGGTTGTCGTTGAAGATGGAAACGGCTTCTTCGGCAGTTTTAGCTAGGAATACATTTTGCCATCCGACCCTGCTCAGGTCAAACAGAAAACTAGCCACATTAAACTTACGGAAAGACCGCTTAGTTCCGAGTTTAGATTTTTGGCTGATTTTAATATGGGTTCTTGTACATACCACCACACCATGGTCACTCATATCATTATGGAACACTGCTGAGTGGGAGATTTTATGGGAATGGGTGGAAAGGATAATGTCTAGGATAGAGCTGTTAGTAGGGTTGGAGATATTGTTCCTAGTAGGTTCAGTAACTAACTGTACTAGGCCAAGCTCATCACAAAGGGATTTGAGGCAGTGGGATTTTGAAGTGAGCCAATCCATATTGAAGTCACCTAATATTATTTCGGAATTGCCGGCCAAGGTTAGGGATTTAAGAGTGTCAAGGAATTCCGTACCTCCAGACAGAGGCCTATATCCTCCAATAATAGTAATGCAATCAAGAGAATGGCAGGTGAAGCTTCAGTGAAATCATTTCAAATTCTTTGGGCTTAGATTTACAATATATATCACTAACTGTGAACTTGGTTCTAGCATAGATGACCCCCAGTGTCCCTATCAGCCCTAAATAGTTTGTAGCCTGGGAGGGATATTTGTTGGTCAGGATTAGACTTTTTAAGCCATGATTCTGTAATGATAATGAGGCCCGGGATTGTATGCGCAACCCAAGCTTCAAGCTGGTCAAACTTTTTGATTAGGCTTATGATGTTAATTAACATAATTTTTATGCCAGGGGCATCAGCAAAGTCCGAAGGCGAGGAAAATTGTGCTAGTGGACCAGGGTTTAACTCCACACTGCCCGAGCAAAGGAGTAGTAACAACAACATTTTCTTTAGAGAGTTTAATAAAAATCAAGAGGCTTTTTTTCTTTGAGATCTCATTTGGTAGTTGGCTGTGGTTGAGCATTTAGGGCTGGAGAGTGAGAAGCATGCTTGAAGGAAACGAGAGTAAGGGCACGGATGGTCATGGGTGAGGGACGGAGGGGAGGGGCGGCAGTGAATGGGATATATATATAATGCAAGTGGATCTGCAAGAGAGAAGATGTACTGTGTGAGGGGGCAGTATATGGTGCAGCAGGGAAGACAATGACTGGGATTGCTCCAGACTTGTTATTGAGCAGGAGTGCATAAGGTATACTATTGCCAAGCATGAGCAAGGAAATAATGAGGCAGCCCATTTTGGCAATCAATAATCCTGCGATTAGATCTAGATGTCAGTTATATGCTAAGTGTGAATTTGGAACAACTCAGACACCCTAAGGTACTATAAGAATAGAATATGAGCGCGTTAAAAACTACAGCGCTGACAATTGGAGGGCCGAGGACTAAGGAATTAGCGAGGGAAGGAGTAAAAGCAGGCTAGGTGCTGAAAGAGCAGAACAGAAAGGTAATGGTTAATTGGATTTGGCAATGCTAAATGAGAGCCAGTAGAGGGCCACCAAAGGATATAGACCTATGGGGTGGAGAAGCCGGGATGAAGGTTGCTGCTCTGGGTGGGTGGGTAGAAAATTCAAGCAGTACTAAGCGGAGTCAAAATCAGTCCGAGGAGCTGCCGAAAATGGCTGTGTAAGTCTATGGCGGGTGGCGCTCCAGTCAATGAACAGGAGGAAGGTGAGCGTACCAGTCACGGAGGTCCTGCAAACTCAAGGCACCAATTGGGTTTCGGCCACCTCTGATGGGTTTAAGGGCAAAAACAGCAGTTGTACCTGGTTATTGAATCCGCAAGGAGGGATCCCAAGGACGTCCAGCTTCGCTGCAGAGGGTCGGGCAGTGTTTGAGTTGGCAGTCTGAGCTGACCACCCAGAGCAGAGAGTGCCACTCAGGCCGCTCAAAGTGTCACTGTTCAAGACGGGAGGTCCCAAAATGCCCATGTTAAAAATTTGGTGGAAAAAATTTCCAAAGCATGATTGCGTTACGCAGTTTATATGCATGCTCTTAACTTCGCCAATTTTTCATATTTTCACTCCAGATTTTCAAAATTGCCATTTTGTCACACCTCCTCATGAACAGTACAGCTGTCATTTTTCACATCCTGCCTGAAATGTGTTTCCACACCTGTAGCGCCGAATGGCGCAGTCGCTGTGTGAAATCACCTTTCAGGATTGAGTAACAAAATGATAGTGACACTGTTCATGAGGTGGGGTCCCAAAAAGCCCATGTTGAAAATTTGGAGTGAAAATACCAACAAACGCCCGGGGCGTTAGGGTTTCCAACCATAATGTCCCACCCTGTAGAGACTGACAGGCGTCGGGGGTATGACTTGGGTTCATCGCCTGCAATGCTCATACATTCCACTCCCACCCTGCAGCCATTGACGGGCATCAAGGTGTGCCTTGGGGTCTTTGGCCCTAACATTTACCCCATTCTCCTATACTATACCCATTTCAGCTTATTTCCTTATGGAACGGGGTGAGCATAGGGACCGAAGACGCCAAGGCACACCGCAACACCTGTTGCTGTCAGCAGGGTGGGTGAGGTGGAGTGGCATAAGCATTGTGGCCGATAACCCAAAGGCACACCCCTAATGCCTTTCAGTCTCTGCAGGGGGTGGGGTGAGGGTTGGCGTTAGTTCAATATTTCACTGCCATTCCTATTATGCATCTCTCCAACTCCTGCACTACCAAATGCCAATGCCAGCAAGCCAACATTTGGCATAGACAAATGCTTGTTCATTTTGTTTTCTTTCCTGCCTGAACAGTCGGTCACTCTACCCTCTGGCCGAAACTGCAGCTTCAAGTTAAATTGACTACAGAGAACACTCGCTGTTCCAGAGTCGGCCATGCTACCCCTCTGACCAAAACTGCAGCTTCAAGTTAAATTGTCTGTGGAGACCACTAGCTGTGCCAAAGTCGGCCGCTCTACGCTTCTGTCCGAAACTGCAGGTACTGCTGAGACACAGAGCAGAGACCCCTCTGAGATCTTACAGCCAGAGAAAGCTGTATTTGCCTGTTAAACTTTAGTGATCTCCCCACTTTCCCATTTGCAAGTTATACATCTCTTCCACTTGAGGGCACTGTTCTGAAGCCAGCACTACTCAAAGGGCAAGAATCTTTCTGACACAGCCATACCTCTCAACTGCTAGGAATTCCGCATAGTGCTATGATTTTCACACTCAAATTTATCCTTGCTCCTCACAAGTTTACCAATGTTCCTTATAATGTTAGAGCTATTTCTGGACGCACAAACTATTAAATAATTGAACTAAGCTGATAGAAACTTTCCTTATCACTTACTATATGGGGTACACTATATGTAGACATAATATTGTTTAAAATAAGAAAGTGCTTTACATTCTGACCCTTTGCTATGATTTTTGAAGGCCAGTGCTATGATTTTTCATGCTGAGAGGTTGAGATATATGGACACATCACCTGACTTTAAATCTTACAGGCTGTCAATAAGAAATTGTCCTGCCCTTGCCTACTTCAATTTTACTGCCTCAGCTCCACCCTAACTATGTTCTACTTATGGTTTCTTCTTTACCTAATCTAGACCTATCACTTAACTAGGCATTACCAAATACTTCCTTCCTGAGGCCTCTGCACTTAAAAAAAAAAAAAAAAAAAGTGTTCTTCCTAGTTTACCTGTTCTGTTCCCTGTGGTTCCTGTACTTCACTACTGTCTATCTCCCACCATACGTAGGCCCTCTGGAGATGCAGCACACTGATGACTATTCTTACTCCAATCTTATAGCCTCCTGGCAAGCAAACGTGCATCTCCTGGTGCTTCCCACCAAATTTTATGAGAATTGCGTTTAGACTGCTCAAATGCTCACGATACCATCCTCATCAAATACCTTATAGGAGGCTCTGGCTGCACCACCTCCTCTGGTTCTCCGCTCTCCTTATCCTCCATGCTGGAGATGTTGAACTGAACCCCGGACCTACCTCACAACAGACCTTTAACACCCCTTTCTGGTCCTCTCTTAAGGGTTTTAATATTGTACATCTCAGTGTTCGAAGCCTCATCCGCAGTCATACTGAACTGACTGCCTGGGTTGACCACTATAACCCTGTTATTCTGTGTCTCATGGAAACATGGTTGAAACCTACCGCCCCTGACTCTGCCCTCGCGCTCCCCAATTTTAGCCTCCTGCGCCACGATCACTTGGGTAAAAAATGTGGGGGTGGTCTTTTAAAATACTACAAAAGTCATCTTAACATAACCCTAATCCAGTACGACTTGGCTCCCTCCTCTACCACTGTGAATTCCTTTGTGGGCTCCTCCTGCTAGGGAATATCAAAAAAATTCACATCATATGCGCATACAACCCTCCAAAGCAGGGTATCAAGGGGCTCTCCTTTCTACTTGATAGCACTAGCCCTAAAATCACCTCAAATGAGGTACTTGTATGTGGTGACATCAATCTAAACTGGTCTGATGACCATGTCAAGCAGTATGAACCACTGCTGGTGGCCCTGGGCCTTACTCAGCTCATCAGTGAGCCCTCACGAAACCTCCCCGATGGGAGTTGAGGAACACTCCTCAGTTGGTTTCTGACAAACAGGCCTGATACGATCTCAGCATCTGGAGTCCTTCCTGACTCCATATCTGACCATTCTCCCATCTACTGTGTTTGGAGAGTCTCCTCTCCCGAAGTGCCCTATAAAATTATACAAGTGAGAGACTTCTCCCACTTTAACACTGCTCTCTTTCTTCAAGATCTTGCAACCACAGATTGGGCCACAGTACTCTCTGCCATGGATGTCACAAGTGCTCTTTACAGGCTTCTAAACATCCTCCCCTCTCTGCAGGATAAGCATGCACCTCGCGTCAGAAATAGAGTTTGAGGCGCTATCACTAAATGGTTGCATGGGGATTTTCTCTCCCTCATGAAAGCCCGCGATAAGCACTGGAGTAAATTTAAAGCTTCTAAGGAATTGTCTGACTACCATGAATACCAGAGGCTCCACAACATCTCCAGAAAAGTCATACGTAGTGCCAAGAGTGAATACTGCAAGGCTGCTCTCTTATCCTCTGCTAGGGACCCATGATACTTCTGGCGCACTATTAAAACTGTAGTCAGGGGTTATAGCTGGTGTGATGCTACGGATATGATTGCCGATGGTAGAAATTGCAATAATACTACTACCATCGCCAGTGACTTTAACAAGCAATTCACCGATCTCTCGGCATTCACTTCCCTGTTTACTACTGACAGTGACAAGTTGTCTACCTCTAACCATTCCTCCCCTCCAGAATCTTTGTCTTGCCCACCTTTCTATCTTAAAAATATCTCAGTGAGGGAAACCTACAAGCTTCTTGCTGACCTTTCTCCTCATATGAGTGCTGGTCACGATGACCTCAAACCAAAACTCCTAAAGACTGGGGCCCCTTTGCTTGCGCTCCTAATATCCCATATTCTTAACCTCTCCCTCATCACCAGAATTGTTCCTACAGTCTGAAAAGTAGCAAAGGTTGTTCTTGTTTTCAAGCAGGACGACCGGAAATGCATAGAAAACTACCATCCTATAGCCATCCTGTCTGCTGTTAGCAAGATACTGAAAAAGGTGGCGGAAGTGCAGCTGATGGACTACCTGTCTAAACATACCTTACTGTCACCCGAACAACACAGATTTCGTAAAGGGCATAGCACTGGTACAGCTCTTGCTAAAGTTACATCTGATATAAGAATCGCCATGGACCAGGGTATACTGACTGGGTCTATCTTCGTGGTCCTTTCAAAGACCTTTGATCTAGTGAATCACTCCCTACTCTGTTCTAAGCTTCACTCCCTTGGTGTTGCTGATCCAGCCCTAAACTGGCTTTCCAACTATCTCACTGGCAGACTATAGCTTGTTAAGTACAATAGAGCTTTATCGGAACCTGTTCCTATCACTATCGGTGTCCCTCAGGGATCTGTTCTAGGCCCTACCCGATTTTCTCCTTTCATCAATGTCTTCCCAGCGGTCCCTACCCATTGCACCACAACCCTATATGCTGATGACCTGGTTCTCCTAGCTAGCTCACGTGATGTCCGTGCCATAAATCACAAGCTGACTTCAGTAAACTGCAACATTGGCTCCTGACAAATTAGCTTGTGCTGAGCTTAAAGAAAACTCAAGTCATGCTCTTCGGCTCCTCTGCCAAACTCAAACAGTGTCCTGTCCCACTCAATGTCTTGAGCCTTGATGGTGTCCCAGTTGGCACTGCATGCTTCTTTAGATACCTGGGAGTTACTCTTGACCCCCAGTTAGTCCTGTCTCTACACATTCAAAATGTCTGCAGGCCAAAAATATCAAGCTTGGACTTGCATACCGGGCTTGTGGGTCCCTTACTGCTGCTGTATGGCTTGCCCCTGCTAAAGGTTTATTCCTTCCCTCTCTCAACTATGGACTGACAATCTTTACCTTCGCTGCAAAAACTAGCCTTGCTAAATGGGATGTGGCCTATAATACTTGCCGCTTTACCCTCGCCGTCCCTTGAGTTACCCATCACTGTGATTTATACATTCGACTACACTGGTTGTCCCCGGATAATTATCGCTCATTTGTCTTGGGCTGCTTCACAGACAAAATCGGCCTCAATGCCACCCTACCAGCCCTGTCCAAACTCATTCGGCCAGCTCTACCATCATACCGGCTAAGGTCAGCTGACTTGCAACCCCGCCTTGTCCCAAAAACTCGTACACTGTCAAGGTGAGCGTGCCTTTGCTGTTTGTGCCCCTAGATTCTGGAATACCCTACTTGCAACAGTCAGATGTACCCTCACCCATCCCATCTTTAAGAGCTCCCTCTGGTTGCACCTGAAGTCTGCCTCAGTCTGTAACTGTTCCAAGGCTGCTTGATATCCCCTACCCCTGCTTAGACCCTGTTGTGCACCCTCCACTTCCCTGGTTCCCCTACCCCCTCTAAGCTCTAGTAAGGGGAATTATCTACCCTGCATGCCCTTCACATCAGCACTTACCATCCTCAAAATGGGACAAATTGCACTTGTATTATTTCCACAAAATATAACTATTGTTTGCTTGTTCTTACCTTTGATGTATATGCTTATCTGTTCATCCTGTACCTGTTTATTTGCATCACCCTGCTCATTGCTTGCATTTCACATTGTTGTAATTCCCTTGCACTGTTCTGTAAACCATGCTCTTGTAATCTCCCGGTTTGTACCTCACAATAGGCATTCTGTGTCTAGTGCGCTTACCCGGTAAACAAAAGCTAATCAATCAATAAATAAACTAAGGGATTTTGGCATTTTTAAAAGTTCATCAGAAACTTGATAGCACCATCCTTATACATACGCAGCATGAGATACATCCACAGTGTGAATCTAGTATGTACATTAAACACGTAACCTGAACGGGAGAGATTTTTGAAAAATTGCGAGTGGTAGCCATCTTTAATGACTTGATTCATTAATTTAAAAAAATAGCTAAAAAAGCTGTTTTAACAATATCTGAGAAAATTAAAAATACACTGAGGATGAATCTAAGGATATCAGAAATATTGCTAAAAAAACTGTATGATGAACTGTTTTGCCATTAACAAATAAGTATGCTTTAGTGACTCACTTATTTTTTTTTCATAGAATCATAGAAATCCAATGGCAGAAAAGGAATCCAATGGCCCATCGAGTCTGCCCCTTCCTCCCCCCAACTCATCTCCATTTCCACGGACCCTCCCCTTCCCCCCACTTACCAGCCCCATATGTCTGTCCCATACCCTCTTGAATCCCTCCACCGTTTCAGCCCCCACCACCTCCTCTGGTAGTTAGTTTCAGGCCTCCACCACCCTCTCCGTGAAGAATCGCCCCCTCACATTGCCTCTATATCTTCCTTCCCTTCCAATCTTAGGCTATGCCCTCTAGTTTTAGTACCCTCCTTCCTTTTAAACAAGCTCCCCTCCTTCCCCTTATTGATCCCCTTCATGTACTTCATTTACATTTTATACTCCACCCTGAATTTACCCACCCGTGAGTCCAGCCACCACCAACAAACCCATAGAGCCCCCATGGCTTGCCCCCCGTGGTGGGGCCGGGAAGGAAGCTTCCCCTTCCCTGGAGCACAATCCAGATCCGGGGAGGTGGTGGCGAACCAGCAGGGCGGGGGCGAGGCTTTATGAAGTCCCCAGCCGCCATTTTCTTTTTCCTGGTGACCCCCCCCCAACACATGACCGCATGTGGGGGCACGCCGCGATCGCTGGCTGCTTGCTGTCCCAGCCTGCGCAACCTCTCAGCCCCCATCAGAGGGCAACCGACAGTCAGGGTAACAATCCCTCCCTCCCCAAGAGAGGAGAGCAGTCTTCCAGATGCTCGAGCCTCTCTTGCCCCTGCCGGCCCCCAACAGCCTAGGCTTGTTCCTGAACCTGGGTCGTCGACGTGGCGCAAGGTGTGGCATCCAGCGCCTCAACCTTCAGTACCACCGGACCAGCAGTGACTTACTTATTATGGTCGGAAGGTGAGCTACTGGCTATGGTAGGCTTGAACCCTGACATTTTTTGTTCCCATATCCTTCCATCAGATGAGGACTTAGAGGTTGGATTATCCTTTTGCATGTTGGAGGCAGTTCTACTGAAATAACTGACAGCTGGTGCTTCACTTGGCATTTATACAGTATATAATACACATCAACCTGTTTCCCTGATGTTTTCAAGTCATAATTCACAGTTTGGAACACTCAGAGAAATAAGTCACAGTTCAGAGTGTGAACTATTTCTAGGAGCATGGATATACTTCACTATCCACACACTGGCAGTTCCATTGGAAAGTGCTGATTCGTCCAAATATCTTCAAACTAAGCTTCTCCCACCACCTGGGTGGTATATCTCTTGGCTCTGCCCTGTGACGTCAGAGCTTCTTTTCCACTGGAAAGGTTTGGTTTCCTTCTTCGCAACTCTGCGCATTGTAGGCTACCAAGTACGCCATTGGCGATTTCTGCTTTTTCTTCGATATTTTGGAAGTTCCTTAACCCTTTCTCTTTGTGATCAGTTCAGATCCAGTCTCATCGATGGGAGATGGAACATGAGAAAACAAAGCCAGCTCCCAGCTTCAAAATTCTGCATCATGTGCCACTGGAAAATGTCATGGACAGACCCACATGTGTCTTGCCTCTAAGTTTGGGGGCTGCAGCCCTGTGCCAGACGATGCTCCCTTCCTCTTTGGAGGATCGCGTGGCCCAACTTCTTCTTGGCGGGACTCGAAGCTTTGGCCAAAAGGCTGCAAGAAGGCCTCCATTGTGGTAGGGTGTGCTGCCCAGATTGAGCCTTGGAAGAGGCTGCAGCGTCTGTAGTGATGGGCACCTCCTCGACTTCGGCGCAACTCTTGGCTGGGGCCAGCATTGGAGCGTCTTTCACCAGAGAATTCTGGAAGATATGTTGGGCCATTCAGGCCTTCGGGGAGAGGCCTGCCCACCACAGTAAGAAACACATGCACCGCTGGCACCTGTCATGGGACTGGGAGAGATCACAGTCCTCCCGCTCCTTCGATTCCTCTGACCGCTCGACATGGGTCTAGTGCTTCACTCTGGTCAAGCTTTGTCGGGTTTGTTGACCTCAATACCAGCCGATCAGGTGGTTGAGATTTTTCTCAACCCCATCAACCAGTTGTTGGAGTGGATCGACGAGGAATCTCTAGGAACCTGTTCTTCCTGGACCTCACTCGGGAGGACGTGGACCGGTTGGTGTCCCCTGCTGGCTTCACTCAGGAACAGCCTCCAGTGGCAGTCATTCCACAGAAGCCGGTGCTTCCCCACACACCTCGGCACGTGGTCTGTAATGAACCATCAGTGGCTTCTTCTCTGTGTCATCCCTTGTATAGGTTGAGCTTTTAGTTGAGGAATTGCTCTCACTTGACCAGGAGGCATCACCATCAACATTCTTTGTCCTCTGACAGAGAGAGGCTCTGCTACCGGATGCGGTGGCTCTACAAGAAACTCCTCTGGCAGCAGTGGACCATTGTGTGGCAGGATAGGGCCCAACCCCTGACACCTGTGGTCGATTGGCAGGCGCTGGTTATGCCCACACCTGCCCATCCTTGACAAATGTCCCCAGCACCTGTCTCACCACCCTTGCGGGTAGAGCCGCTTCCACCGCAGCCCTTGGTGGGAGCTCCGGTGAAGGAATCCTGTGCTTTGGCTGGTGGTGGAAAACACCCAGTCAGAAGACTTTCAGGTGGCCCAGGGTGGCAAATGGTTAAGGGCTGTTTTTGAAGAGCCCTCAGATAGCGCATCCATGCTGTTGTTGAGACTGCATACTTTTGACAGCACGTCGGTCAAAGAACTAACTACTGATTATGGGCTGGTGTCATTCGGGGCTCTACTCCGACTCATCTCAGAGTCTATGTCTGACCCTCTTGAGCTTGTTCAGAAAAGGGCCAAGTACTCTTTCACAGACATCCTCGATAGGGACAAATCCCTGGGGTTGCCTTTCCCATGGCTGAGGTCGTATTGGGACCTGCCCTAGAGCTTTGGCAGTATCATGGAGCATCCTGCCCAGTCCCCTCTGTCTATATGGTTCGCAATTATGTACTCCCTACTGGGTCCCTTTCTGTGTTCTCGGACCATCCCTCTGCCTTGGATCTGTTCACAGACTTGGCTTTCTGGAAGTCCAGAACCCAAAGGGATGTGGACAAGCACTCAGACAAAGAGTCAAATAAGCTTGACCATGTGGTCAAGAAGGTCTATGTTGCCTCTTCTCTTAGTCTCCATCAGGCTGCTGTGCCATGATGATAGCCAGTTCCCTGTTGGGAATGCTGGATGATCCCCCTCCCTCACCTACCTGCTGACAGACAGCTATCAGTGAAGTTGGTCAGAGACCAGGTACAGGTACTGGCTAAAAACCAGCGTCAGGCAGCCTTAGACATGGGTGACTCTTGAGCCTGTGCCATGGCAGCGCAAAATGCCAGCAGAATAGGCTTAACGGTCTTTCGAGTGTCTGCTCGTTTGGTCAGCCCCCACCCTGGGAGCTGACCTTACTGCCCCCCTCTCCCTCTCTGGCTTCTCCCTTCCCAGTCCCGGATATTCTCGCTGCACTGGTTTTTGCTTCCAGAACCGTTCCCCTGTACCTGTCCCACCCCCTCTTGAATCCCTCCGCCATTTCTGCCTCCACCAGTCCCCTGGGCAGCGCATTCCATGGCTCCACCACCCTCTCAGTGAAGTAGCACCTCCTCCTGTCTCCCCTGAATCTCACCCCCTCCAGCTTCCATCCTTGCCCTCTAGTTGCCCCCCCCCTTCCTTCGGAGCACCCTGACTGCACCTCCCCTATTTACCCCCTTCATGTACCTGAAGACCTCTATCATGCCCCCTGGTCCCTTCTTTCTTCCAGTGTGTACATATTTAGCTCTTGAGCCTCTCCCCATAGGCCCTATCCCCCAAGCCCCAAATAATTTTGGTTGCTCTCCTCTGGACCCTCTCCAGGAGTTCAATGTCCCTCTTTAAATGTGGCCTCCAAAACCGCACGCAGTACTTGAGATGCGGCGTCACCAAGTAGTTATACAGTGGGAATATCACTTCCCTCCTTCTGGAGGTGAGCCCCTAGCGATGCATCCAAGCATCTTGTCAGCCTTTGCCGCTGCCCTCCTACAGTCTCCGAGTTGTTCATCTTGACATCCACCACCAACCCCAGGTCCCCCTCAGCCATCAAGACTTGTAGCATCCCCCCACCCCCCCGGGTGTACACTTGGCCTGGGTTTCTGGCTCCCAGGTGCAGTACCTTGCATTTTGCTTTAAGGGTGGACACTCAGCACAAGCTGGCTGATGTCTCTTTCTTGGGCACTGACCTATTTGGACCAGGGGTGGAAGGTCATCTCTGCAAGGTTGAGAAATCCAGCATCAATCTGGACTTTGTGGCTTCGTCCCAGAAGCACCCTAAGGCCCAGAAACCAAAAAAGAAGGTGTTTTAGTTTTGGTCCTTTCTGCCACCGCAGTCCCAGCAGCAGCCACATCAGGGGCAATATCAAGTCTGGTGCCCCAAGACCAAGTTCTCTGGCCAGGGGCCAAAAAGAGGTGGGGATGGGGAAGTGGTACCCCTCCAAGCAAAGTGGCTAGTGCCCCTTCCAATGCTGCCCAGTGACGGGTTGGTGGTGTCAACCACTCGCCCGTCCAGTCCCTGACCCAGCTCCCTGTTGGGGGGGGGGGGTGTTGGCTTTACTGCTTCTGGCCACACTGATCTGTCATTACCATGGACAAGTGGGTTCTCGAGGTGGTAGCACTGGGCTGCCTCTAAATTTCGAGACACTCCCGCTTTACTGATCCCATGCTCCAAGGGAGTTCTTCGTGTTGCAGGGCACGCTGCCCACCCTAAGGGAGGACATTGCTCAGCTGATTGAGAAAGAGGCTATAGCCCATGTCCCAGAAGCACTGTTAAGTCAGGGATATGTGTCCAGGTACTTCCTCGTCCCAAAGCGGACCGGGAAGGGAGCTAATTGTATGCTGGAACTCACAATCCGTCAACACATAAGGAAGTGCAAGTTCGGTTGTAACCCCAAACCGTATCATACCATCCATATAGAAGGGCATATGGTTCTACTCCTTGGACCTCCATGATACATTCTTCCACATCCCAGTCTGTCCATCCCACTGGTGGTACCTTCGGTTCCACGCAGAAGGAATTCTGTATCCGTTCCAGATCATACCCTTCAGCCTGTCATCTGCACCCAGGGTCTTCACCAAGTGCATGGCAGTGGTTGCAGCTTTCTCATGGCGCAAGGGCATCCAGGTGTACCCCTGCCTGAATGACTGGCTGATTGTTGGGCTGTCCTGGGAGGTCATGGGGTGGTCCAGGGATGTGGCCCTTCAGACCTGCAGAGACATGCGCTTGTTGGTCAACCCAGCCAGGTCTGAACTGATCCCCGTGCAGGCGATTCAGTTAATCGGGGCAGAGCTAGACTCCCTGTGGGCCAGGGCCCGCCTCCCTGCATACTAGGCACTGCATCTTACCTCTTTTGCCCGATCATTTCAGGTTGGCCGCTCGTGCCCTGCTCGGGACTTCCTGCGTCTGCTGGAGTACATAGTGGCCTGCACTAGTGTGGTCCAGTGGGCCCACTGGAGGATGCACCACTTGCAGTGGGAATTGGCCTGTCAGTGATCCCAGTGCCAAGGACACTTGGACCAGCCAGTCACAGTGACCAAGCCGATGTGAGATGCCATCCAGTGGTGGATAATCCCAAAACACCTGGAGGAAGGAGTCCCATTTGTCCATCCAGAGCTGACCGTCACTCTCACTACGGATGTGTCTCTGGTGAAGTGGGGGAATGTACATGGGGGAACCACAGAGCTCATGGTTTCGGGTCACCCAGGAACTTTCTAAAACTAACTCAGTTGCTTGGTCCAAACTCCTTTAAATCGTTGTAATATTCTGTGCTGACTGAAAAGAGCCAATGCTATACCTAGCTTACCGTTTTGCCGAATACGCTGTAATTTCCCAGATTAAGCACTTTGTAGTTAACATCGACTTTTACTCTCTTTTTCTTTTCTTTGCCCTTACTGTTACCTGTGCCTTATCCCTTTTCTCAACTCTTCCCTCCTTTACTCCTTATCCTTTGCCCATTTCTGATTTACTGCATCTCCCTACCCATTACCACTATTCACTTTCCTTCCTTTTCACTCTTTCTCATGTCCACAGTCCACTTTCTTTAAAATTACCTCCTAATCTGCCTCCTTAGATTTATTTATTCAATTTTGTTGACCCGGTAACCCCACTGGGCCCAGAAGTCCCTTTTTCAGGGGCAACCAGGGGGAGAGGGATACAGGTGGTAAGCAACTGAAATTAAACCAGATTAAGCTGTTGGTGGTATTTTTAGTGAATGGGAGAAATTTGGCCAGGACACAGGGGAGATTCCCCTACTCTTTTTCGATAAGTGCCGTGGGATCTTTAGCATCCACCTGAACTACCACCAATCCAGGCAGATGAGACCTCGGTTTAACGTTTCATCCGAAAGACGGCACCTCAGAAGTGCAGCACCCCCCTCATGCTGCACTACAGTGTCAGTATTGGGATATTAACCCAAGTGCCAGTTGTGGGAACTGAACCCACAGCCCTCTGATCTCCCAGCCTCAGAGGTGAGTGTGCTACCTACTGAGCCACTGAGAGTATCCTGTCACCATGTTATGTACTCTGTAACTACATTTGTTGTATCATGTTATTTTGATGGTTTGCTTTTTTGTGTTGTAAACATTGACTTGCTTTGTTTAACCATATGTTCTGATGGTTTGTTCTTTTCTATTGTAAAGTTTGAATTGTTTTGCACTGTCCTCCAGGACCACTTTGTAAAGGAGTCTGACTCAATGGTGTACTTTCTGGTAAAATAAAATTGAATTGAATTCACCACATCAGGCTACTGGAGCTCCATGCAGTGCGGCAAGCTCTGACGGAATTTTTCTCCCTCCTGGCGATTCCTGTCACTGGAGCAGTCAGCAGGCGGATGCTCTCAGTCAGGTAGGAGAGATGTTGCACAAGTGGTCCCTGTATCAGTAAGGGCACACCTCTGGTGGACCTGTTTGCCTGCTGGGAGAATGCAAAACTGAGTCTGTTTTGTGCCCCCCCCCCCCGTCCGAGACACTAATGGAGGATGCCTTTCGTGAGGCCCTGGACCCCAGGCCTCATGTACGCCTTTCTTCCCTTCCCTTGATCCACAAGGTGGTGGTTTAGGCCCGGAAGGACAAGGCATGGGTGATCCTGATAGCTCCAGACTAGCCACAGCAGTTCTGGTACCCGGATCGTCTCAGTGTCAGCAGCAGGCTTCAGTGGTGGTTGCCTGTTTATCAGGATCTGCTGAACAGATAACAGGGAATAGTCCTGTACCTGGACCTTTAGTCCCTGCACCTCATGGCCTGGTACCTGAGCGGCTACAGTTCCAGGCCCTTGTTCTTTCGGAGGAAATGCTTCACATTGTGGAGTCCTCACGAAAGGATTTGACTCACTGGTGCTACTCCTTTAAAGAGACGCTGTCAGCCTCATTTTCATCATATTATTTCTAGTTAAAAACCTACATTTAATGATTGCTGACATTCTCTAACATTCATTGATGTTGCTGTTTGTTTTGTCTGTCTCATTGTTTAGTAGAACTGAAATGCATGTTAATGTATATTTATAAACAACCTTGTTTTGTTTACAGTCCTGCAACTGTTCTTACTGCATACTCCCTGAGCATTACAAACACACCCAAACAGTGCAGCCACTCATGAGGCAGTGGGCTCCTAAACTCCCCCACTGCATCATGAAGGGCTAGACTGTGTTGTGGGTGTTCCCAAGTCCAGGAAAGATGTATTTGGAGCTGATCAAATAATGTAAACAAACCTTTGTGTGGTAACACCAGTATTGTGGGCAGTCTGTTTTTCACTTTTTTTAAAGAAAAAAAGAGTCTGAATCAAACTACCAGCTACATCAGCAATCTTTACATAATGTTGGCAATCATATAATGTGTTTTTTAAACTAGGGACACTTTGAGACCTAAGGGGGTTGACAGTGTTCCTTTAAATAGAAGTGGTTTTCCATTTAGTGTCAGGACAAGGAGCTTGATCCCCTTGCTGGCCCTGAGGCTAGTACCCTCGATTACCTCTGGCCCCACTGTCAAATGGGGCTGCAAGCGATGACCCTTAAGGTGCACCTGGCAGCCATCTCTGCCCACCAGGCACAGGCTGGTGTGCCAATAGTGTCCCCGGAAAAGGTGGTCTGGTGCTTTTTCAAGGGCCTTGACCACCTGTTCTCCCAGTTCGTGAAGCACCACCACCATGGGACCTACTACTGATTCTGGCTGTCCTCATGGGCAAACCACTTAAGCCATGCACATGTGTGAAATGTCACACTTGTCGTGGAAAATGGCCTTCTTGGTGGCCATCACGTCGGCCAGAAGGAATAGCGAGCTCTAGGCACTCTTGGTGGACTCTCCTTTTCTAGGGACGTGGATATTATATTCTATCCACACTTCTGGCAGTTGCCTTTCCCTTTAAGACTTGCCGGAAACGTTTTCAAGCTGGCTGCTCCCACCCACCGGGGTGGTAACCTTCCGTTCCACTCGTGATGCCAGATCTTCTTCCGCTGGAAGAAACAGGTTCCCTTCTTAACCGCTCTCATGCTGAGTAGGCCCTTTGCTGATAAATCTCCGGATTTATTTCCAAATTGTTTTAAAAAACTTTGTCTTCAGGCTTGATCATTGATCGCAACCGCGATGGATGACAAGTCTGCTCCTGGGTTCTGTCAGTGCCCTTGCAGACAGAAGATGTCCTGAACGGATCCGCACGCTTTGTGCGTCTATTGTCTGGGGCACGAACATGATCCCTAGGCCTGTGACATTTGTCGTACTTTCCATCCTACTATTCTCGAGGACCATCTCGCCCAACTCAAGTTAGGTTGACCGAGCGATCAGAACCTGTTGGTTAAATCTAAGGATGCCTGTTGCGTGCTCTCTGCGGCTGTGGGGTCTGCTGAACAGTTTGCGGCGTGTGAGGAGATGGCGGCCCAGGATGCTTTCCACTCCTCCTTGGCATCTGCCTTCATGCCACTCCAGCTGGGATCAACTTTTACAGGGTCCAAACTGTGCAAGTCCCTGCCGACCCTCAGTCAGGGACCCTCAGTGCACAAATCTACGTCCAAGAGAGAGTCCAAAAACGGTCTCATTGACGTTCATGTGTTCGGGAGTGCTCTCTGTCGAGAGCTTCTGATTCCCGCACTTCTCTGGATCTGACTTCAGTTGAATCCTCAGCCCAGGCAGCTGGCTCCACGGTAACCCCGCTGGACCAGTTGGCTGAGATTTTTCTTGAACCGGTCAACCAGTTGTTGATTGAAGAGGCTGACACTTGCTGGCCTGATGGCGCTGAGGGTTGAGGCACTGGATGCCACACTTTGTGCCACGTCAGCGACCTGGGTTCAGGAACGGACTCGGGGTCGGACTGGGGTTGGAGGATCGAGCATCCTATCGACTGCTCTCCTCCTTTGGGGAGGGAGGGTGGGGAGGATCGCTGAGACACTGGCTCTGGCGGTGGCCAGGAGCCAGTGCAGTCTCAGGGATCATACTGTGAGCTGCACGGGCAGGCTTCTGGGTGTACTGCGGGTGACTGTAAAGCAGAATGTCATTGGACGCCACTGCATGCTCGGCCAGGGGGAGACTAAGGGACAAAACAGTCCTCTGGTGATGACGGCAGACTTCATCTGCGCCACGGAGGACCCACTTAAGTCCGCTCCCCTTCAGCCCCTGGCATCCAGGTCTCTGCAGTGTGCGGGATAAATCCCCGCTGTGAAGCAGCCTGGGATGGCAGGGTGAAAAGGGTCTGAGCTCTGACTGGGTGTGTGGCAGCAGCCGAGGTAAGGATGCCTGATATGGGAAACCATAGGACCACCCCCCACCCGGCCAAGGAGGTGATAAAGACAATAACCAAATAAAAAAAGAGTCCGACACTTCCTTATCCAGGACTCCAGTCCTGACTCAGACCATTGGGACAGATCAGTCCACTGATTCGCTGCCTCTGGTCTACGACCAAGACTTGGAAGAGCCTCGGTGTTTGCCAATGCCCTCCGTGCCTCACTGCCTGTCCTCCCGGTGGTCGAGGTCTTGGTCTTCTTCCCGTGGGTCAAGCGGTTCCCACCAACATCTGTGCTCCCACTCTCGACACCACAGAAAGTGGCGCTACTGCTACTCTTCATGCTCGTCCTCCTCAGGTGAGGAGAGGCTTCGGCACAAGTTGTGTTGACGCTACGAGGATCATGCATGGCAAGAGTTGGTGCTCACCAGCATGAAGCTGGCTCCAGCTACTATGCTGGCCATCACCTGGCTTTCGCCCTACAGGCCAATGCCTTCTTCGCCTAAGGAGCTGACCAAGTTGGTCCCGGCTCAGCAGACCCCGGCATCTCCACTGTTTCTTTTGGTGCCGCCACCTAAACAGCCACCGACCGGTGCTCTGATCGAGGAGTCTCGGCCGACCAAGGGACTTCCCCAGTGGCTGTCTGTCACCATCACCCCTGACCAACTGTGGAGAGTCAGCAGGGACTTGGGCGGTCAACCCCTCTTTAACCACTCCTCAGAGTCAGAAGATTCCTCCCTGCCATTCTGTCCGGTCGATGTGGTGTCGGTGGGGGAATCTCTCGACGGACAAAGGTCCTTCCTCTTTTATGGGTCTTCCCTGCCTGATGTCTGAGTCCACAGGTATGAAAATGGAGCCCGTCCAGAAATGGGTTTGTTACCCACTGACCAAGATCCTCGACTGGGGGTTACTCCTACGGAGGCCTTCTCAGTACCAGAGGCCATTCTTGACCCTGCCTGGAGCTTTGGCAGTGCCCCGCTTCTTGCCCTGCTCCCTCTTCCCGGATGGCCCGCAAGTATGCGGTAACTACTGGTTCCCTCTCGGGATTCTCAGAACACCCCTGGGCCAAGTGACTGGTGACCGATTCTGTGTTTAGGCGCTCCAGCAACACTAAGGATGTCAACAGGCCACCTGACAAAGAGTTCAAGAAATTGAACCACGCGGCTAAAAAGGTCTGTGCTGCTTCCTCACTTGGTCTTCGCCAGGCAAGCTTGGCCCTCCTTATGGCACACTTCTCCCATGCCCTGCAGGGCACCCTGGATGAGGTGCTTTCTTCTCTGCCGGCAGACCTTCAGACCACGGTCAAACAGGACCAGGGCCGGGCTGTGGCTACGCAGCAGCTCCAGACAGCCATGGACAATGGGGACTCCTATGCCCACTCTGTGGCTGTCACAGTGGCCATGCTCCACAGGGCTTGGCTGAGGATCTCAACTTGCACGGCAGTCACTCAGCACAAGCTGGCAGATGTTCCTTTCCTGGGCACCAACTTGTTTGGTCCTGGGGTCGAGGACCACCTCACCTGCATCGAGAAGTCCAATGGACCTTGGACTCCTTAACATCGGCCTAAAAGGACCCCAAGCAGCAGAAAAGGAAGCCCTGTGGCCAAACCAGCTCAACCTCAGGTTGGTCAGCAAGCCCAGGCCTGGCAACCCCGGCCAAAGTCAGTGGCCTCGGTCATCTGTAAGCCTGGGGGAAGAGGCTCCTATGGCTCCTCAGCCGGACACTCCTCCTCCTCCTCCTCCAAGCCTGCCCAATGACAGGATGAGGAGTGTCTATCTCATGCCTGTCACACCTCCCCTGGGTCCTCTCGTGGGGGACCAGCTCCACCACTTCCTTTCCGACTGGTTCGCTGTTACCCCGAACAGGTGGGTCCTCAAGGTGGTGCATCAGGGTCTGCTTATGGAATTCGAGCAGTACCCTCCTTGCTGAGCCCGCTCCCCATGGGAGAACTTGGTATCCACAGACATTCTGTCAGCTGTCAGAGACGTCATAGCCTAGCTGCTCTGCAAGAAGGTCGTGGTTCCTGTCGCAGATCCTCCGGAACATCTAGTGTTTGTCTCCAGGTACTTCCTGGTGCCAAAATGGATGGGGGGCTGGTGCCCCATTCTAGATCTGCATGACCTGAACAGGTTTCTCAAGTCACGCATCTTCAGGATGGTAACTCTGTCTCAGATCATACCATCTCTAGAGCTTTGCTCCCTGGACCTTCAGGACGCATTCTTTCACGTCCCAATCCGTCCGTCACACCGAGGGTTCCTCCGCTTCAGAGAGGAGAGAACCCTGTACACGTTCCAGGCCATGCCATTTGGCCTTTTCTTGGCCCCCAGGGTCTTCACCAAGTGCATTGCAGTGGTGGCAGCTTACCTGAGGCACCGAGGGGTCCAGGTTTACTCCTACCTGAACGACTGGCTGATAGCAGGTCCCTCCAGGCAGTAGGTGGCATGGTCCAGGGACCTGTCCTTCCAGACCTGCGTCAGACTTAGCATACTGGTCAATGAGGCCAAGTCGGAATTCATACCTTCACAGCGATCCATTTCATTGGGGCGGAGCTCGACTCTCGCAGAGCCAGAGTGGCGGCTGTCTCCTGCTTTGCCCAGTCATTTCAGGTTGGGCAATTGCAGCCTGCCCGGTACTTCCTCTGCCTGCTGGATTACATGGCGGCCTGCACCAGTGTGGTCCGATGGGCCCGCTGGAGAATTCACTCCCTGCAGTGGGAGCTGACCAGCTGGTCACTGTGACCCAGCGGATGTGGGAACCAATGCTGTGGTGGTTATTCCCAGAGCATCTGCAGGAAGGGATCCCGTTTGTCCGCCCAGAGCCGACAGTCATCCTGATGACCGATGCCTCTCTCATGGGTTGGGGTGCCCACCTGGGGGAACACAGAGTCTATGGGCTCTGGACTCCCAAGGAGCCTCGATGCCACATCCACCTGTTGGAACTCTGAGCAGTTTGACTGGCGCTGACTGCATTCACTCCACACATCTGGGGTCAGGTGGTCCAGACGGACAACACCATGACCATGTACTACCTCAACAAACAGAGCAGGATGCACTCCCTGCCAGTGTGCAAGGAAGCTGTCCACATGTGGACCCTCGTGCGCAACCTAAAGGCCCGTCTCTTAGTCATCCATGTGGCAGGGGCTTCCAACCAGCTGGCTGACGCTCTCAGCCGTGTGGGCGAGGTGTCTCACGAGTGGTCTCTCCACCAAGAGGTAATATACAGTCTGTTCTCCCAGTGAGGCATCCCTCAGGTGGACCTGTTCGCCACCAGGGAGAATGCAAAGCTGAGGCTGTTTTGTGCCTGCCCCCCCCAGCAGGAAATGCTGCAGAGGGATGCCTTCTCGAGGCCCTGGACTCCAGGCCTCTTCTGTGCCTTCCCTCCACTCCCCTTGATACACAAGGTGCTAGTCAAGGCCAGGAGGGACAAGGCACAGGTGATCCTGGTGGCTCCAGACTGACCACGCCAGTTCTGGTACCCTGATCTCCTCAGCCTCAGCAGCAGACTCCAGAGGCATCTTCCTTTATGCCTGAAACTGCTCTCCATCAATCAGGAGAAAATACTCCATCTGGAGCTTCAATCCCAGCACCTGACAGCTTGGTTCCTGAGCGACTAGAGATCCAGGCTTTGGGTCTCTCTGAAGATGTCCTCACTGTTGTGGAGGCATCTCAGGAGTCGACCAGGAAATGCTATGCTTGCAATTGGCAGAGGTTCTCCATTTGGTGCTGGGGCAAGGGGCTGGACCCCTTGTCCTGTCCAGTGGCTAGCAACCTTGACAAGCTGTGGTCCGTCTCTAAGTTGAGCCTTTGGTCGACGACCTTTAAGGTGCACCTGGCAGCCATCTCTGCTTACCAGGTGCGAGCTGGTCAGCAGTCGGTGGCACAGGGGAAGGTGGTCTGGTACTTTTTCAAAGGCCTTGACCACATTTCCCCTCTGTTGCACGAACCACTACACCGTGTGACTTGCTGCTGGTTTTGCAAGCCAATCGAACTGATGCACAGGTGTGACAGGTCTCGTCTGTCGTGGAAGACCGCCTTCTTGGTGGCTATCATGTCAGCCAGAAGGATCAGTGAACACCAGGCGCTTTCAGTGGAGTCTCCTTACCTGGTCTTCCACAGGGACAAGGTTGTCCTATGCCCCAACCCGAAGTTCCTCCTGAAGGTTTTGTCAGAGTTTCACCTTAATCAGGTAATTAATCTCTCAATGTACTGCACCAGTCATATCTTGGAGGCCGAGCATAGGCTCTGTACTTTGGACCTGCAGCGAGCGTTTGCCTACTATAAGGAGCACACGGCTGTAGGTCGGGGAGAGGTTTGCAAGCTGTTTGTCACCTATGCTGAAGCTGCACCTGGCAGACTGGCAGCTAAGCGGATGATTGGCAGGTGGATTGTATCCTGCATCGACCTCTGCCATAGGTTGGTGGGTAGAGACCTCCCAGAGGGCTAAGGGCTCATTTCACCCATCATACTGCTGCCTCGGTGGCTGCTTCCAGGGATGTCCCTATCCAGGAAATCTGCAGGGCTGCTACCTGGAGATCAGCACACACCTTCATATTCCATTACCACATCGAGCTTGAGTCATGCCAGGATGCTGGTTTGGGGTCCTCAGTTCTCCATTCTCTGTTTCCGAAGTAGTTGGTGTGTGCATCTTGCCTCCCTCCTCCTGGAGAACTGCTAGGAGTCTGCCAGAAGTGTGGATAGAATATCATATCCACGTCCCTAGAAAAAAAGATTACTCGCCTAAAACAGTAGTTCTAGGAGTGGTATATGATGTTCATCCAGACAGACCCACCTGACCTCCCCTGGCCTTGGTGCACACAACCTGCTTCCAGTGGGGAAGATCTGGCATCATGGGGCAGAGCTGAGGAAGTTACCACCTAGGTGGATGGGAGGAGCCAGCTTGAAGATGTTTCTGGCAAGTCTTAAAGGGAATGGCAACTGCCAGAAGTGTGGATAATCATCATGTACCACTCCTAGAGCTATTGTTACAGGTGAGTAACCGGTTTATCTGGTCTTCCATAATGACAGTGTCGTCCTTCATTCCCACCTGAAGTTCATCCTGAAGGTAATATCGGAGTTCCACCGTAACCAGGTGATGAACCTCCCAGTATACTTTACTAACCCTTCTTTGGAGGACAACCGCAGGTACTATACTCTGGACCAGCTGAAGGCACTCTCTTATTTTAAAGAGTACACATCTGGAGTTCGGGGAGAAGCTCACCAGCTGTTTGTGACATTCGCTGAAGCTGTGCCTGGCAGACCAGTAGTAAAGCAGATGATTGCCAGGTGGATTACATCCTGACTCGACCTCTGCTACAGGTTAGCTGGTAGGGAACCTCCTGTAGGGCTTAGGGCTCACTCCACCAGGCATCTCACTGCCTCGATGGCTGCTTCCAGAGACATCCCCATACTGGTGATCTGTAGGGCTGCTACCTGGAAGTCAGCACACACCTTCATCTCCCATTACAGCATCGACGCTGAGTCTTGCCGGGATGCTGCTTTTGCAACCTCGATTCTCCAGTCTCTCTTCACCAAATAGGGGTGCACGCCTTGCCCCCATCTCCTGCAGAACTGCTGGAAGTCTGCCAATGTGTGGATAGTGAACTGTATCTACACCTCTAGAAATATTTGTTACTGACCTGTAACCATAGTTTAGGAGTGGTATATCGTTCACATTCACACTACCCACCCAGCTTCCCCGGGCAAGTAACACATGAATCCCTGTTTTCAACATGCAAGATCTGACATCACGGGGTGGAGCTGAGGGATATACTGTTCAGATGGTGGGAGGAGCTTAGTTTGAAGACATTCTGGTTAATCAGCACTTTCCAGTGGAACTGCCCATAAGTGGACATGAATGGCATAGCACTCCTGGAACTATGGTTACAGGTGAGTAACCAATTTTTCTCATCTCAGCTACCCTAGTAAGTGTCGCATCCAACCAGCTAGACAGACAGATTGGAGCACAAGCTAAGTAAGACAGTTAGTTGCAGCACAGTTCAGCTCATGAGCACTTTCAAAACGGCACCTCAGTACCACAAAAAAAAACAAAAAACATAGCAGAGACCATTCCCTCCTGAAAGATGGCATAGAAGAATTTTCTGTTTGAGAAACGGGCTGAATATTGAGCTTGCTGGTAATTCCACACCTCATTAATGTGATGACCTCATATGGCTCACATTGGATATGGGCAAGGAAGGAGTGGAATCTGGCACAAGAGTGCTGGACTTCAGGAGGGCCAACTTTGGGAGGATAGGGGAAGTGGTAAAAGGGTACTTGGCCAGAATTCAATCTAGTATGGACACTAACCAGAGGTGGGAGCTCATAAAGCTGGGGATAGTGGAGGCAACCAAAACCTGCTGCAAGGCCCAGAGCAAGAAGGCTAGGGCTAAGAAACCAAGCTGGTTGAGCAAGGATGTCATGGAAAGGTAAGGAGGAAAAGAGCTGCTTTAAGGAAGTACAAGAAAACAGGGAGGGGAGGACAGGGAGGAGTACTTGACGGAATTCAAGGAGGTGAGAAGGGCAATAAGGGAGCCAAGGCATCTACGGAACTCAGGCTGGCACAGGCATTAAGAAGGAGGAGAAGGACTTTCTTTAGGTACATCAGGAGAAAAGGAGCTGTAAGGACCTGATAGTAAGGATTAGGAAGGAGGGGTTGGTGGAAGCAGGGTGGCATTATGCAGAAGCACTAATGAGTACTTCTGCTCAGTATTTACTAAAGAGAAGAGGGGTGACACCCAAGGGGAGAAATGGCAGAAACGGGGGGGGGTGACAGATGGGGAAATCATGGAGGGCGGAGTTCGAGAGGGTTTGAAGGCACTGAGGGTGGATAAGGTGCCAGTCCCAGATGGCATCCACCCCAGGGTACTGAAGGAGCTGGCAGAGGTCCTTGCAGGACCTTTGGCAGATCTGTTTAATGCCTCACTACATTCGGGGTGTGATCCTCAGGACTGGAGGATGGCTCATGTGGTGCCCCTCCACAAGAGTGGCCCCAAGGATGAACTGGGAAACTACAGACCAGTGAGCCTCGCATCCATTGTGGGTAAGCTAATGGAGACTATCCTGAAGGAAAGGCTGGTGACCCTCCTAGAAGCCAAAGGACTACAGGACAGCAGACAGCATGGCTTCATATGGGGCAGATCCTGCCAAACCAACCTGGTGGAGTTCTATGACTGGGTAACTAGGCAACTGGACAGGGGCCATGCAGTGGATGTTCTGTATCTGGACTTACATAGATACATAGACAGTGTCGGCAGATAAGGGCCTATGGCCCACCCAGTCTGCCCATTTGAGCTTGTAAGTTCAGTTTGTTTTCCTAGAAGTCTGTTGCCCCTTACCCCTGACCTCTAGAATTCCTTTATGTCTATCCCATGCATTCTTAAATCCTGTGATTGTTTCAGCCCCCACCACTTCCTCTGGCAGGGTGTTCCACTTGTCCACCACCCGCTCTGTGAAGAGAAATTCTTTCTCATGTTTCCTCTGAATTGTCCTCCTCCAACTTCATCCCATGCCCTGTAGTCCTGGAACATCTTTTTGCTTAAAAATAGTGTTTTCCTGCACCCTGTTCCTCCCTGTAAGATACTTGTATGTCTCTATCATATCCCTCTCTCCTCCTCTCCTCCAGGGAGTACATGTTCAGTTCCTTCAACCTGTCTTCATAGGACTTGTGATGCAATCCATGCACCATCTTTGTTGCCCTCCTCTGAACCTTCTCTACCCTGTCTATGTCCTTATGTAGGTATGGTCTCCAGAACTGTACACTGTACCCAGGTGGGGCCTCACTAGTGTCTTGAATAGCGGAATTATGACCTCCCTTTTCCTGCTGGTGATGCCCCTGCCTATACATCCCAGCATCCTATTTGCTTTACCTGCTGCCTTGTCACACTGTTTCCCTACCTTGAGGTCATCAGAGATGACAACCCCAAGATCCCTTTCCTGCTTGGTGCATGCTATATCCTCACCCCCCAACTGATATATTGTGCCAGGGTTTTTGTGCCCCATATGCATTATCTTCCACTTCTTTGCATTGAATTTCAACTGCCAAACCCCTGACCATTCTTCAAGTTTCTGCAGGTCGCTTCTCATTCTGTCTACACCCTCTGGTGTGTCTACTCTGTTACAGAGCTTTGTGTCATCAGCGAACAGTGAAATTCTGCCTCTAGATCCCAAGCAATGTCACTGATGAAAATGTTGAATAGGACCAGTCCCAGCACTGATCCCTGTGGTACCCCACTGGTCACTTTTCCCTCTGTGGAGTGACAGCCATTTACCACCACCCTCTGTGTCCTGCCACCCAGCCAGTTACCTACCCACCACACTACTGTCCTGCCCACACCCATATTCCCCAGTCTGTGTAATAGTCTTATATGTGGCACAGTGTCAAAGGCCTTGCTGAAGTCCAGATAGGCCATGTCCACTGCCCTCCCCTGATCCACCTCCCTAGTCACCGAGTCAAAAAATTCAACGAGGTTGGTCTGACATGACCTCCCCCTGGTGAAACCATGCTGCCTTGGGTCCTGTAGTCTATTGACAACCAGATGTTCCACCAATCTCCTTCAGTAGTGCTTCCATGATCTTCCCACTACCGAGGTGAGGCTGACTGGTCTGTAGTTCCCTGCTTCCTCTTTGTTCCCACTTTTGTATAAGGGGACTACATCTGCTGTCCTCCAGTCTTTGGGCACCTCCCTGTTTCCAGTGATTGGCTAAACAGGATAGCCAGAGGTTCAGCCACCACCTCTCTTAGTTCTTTAAGGACCCTGGGTGCACCCCTGCCTGGCCCCATTGCTTTATCAACTCTTATTACTTCCAGTTCCTTCAGGACCCTTTCTCGTGTAAAGGACTTGTGTCCATTTCTGCACATTCTCACCCCTTGTACTCCCTTCAGACCCATTACCCTCCTCTTCCTCAGTAAAGACTGAGCAGAAATACCTGTTCAGTATGTCAGCTTTACTGTTGTCATCCTCCACGCAGCTCCCATCCTCCCCCTTCAGTCTCACTATCCCTTCCTTTGTCTTTCTTTTTTCACTTATGTACCTGTAAAAGGTTTTGTCCCCTCTACCCACTGATTTTGCAATGTGTTCTTCTGTCTGAGCTTTGGCTTCCCTTACTGACCTCCCTGCCTCCCTTTGCGTTTCTCCTGGTACTTCTCCCTATCCCCTTCTGCCTGTGTCCTTTTGTATTGCCTGAATGCAATCTTTTGGCTTTCACTTTCTTTGCTACCTCTTTGGAAACCATAATGGTCTCCTCTTCCTTTTCCTCTTGCTAACCTGCTTAATGCATAATTCTGTTGTTCTTGTAATCCCCATTTTAAATACTGCCCACTGTTCCTCAACCCCTGATTCCTGTCCCATTCCCCTTAATGCCTCTTTCAAGTATCTCCCCATTTTCCCAAAGTCTGCCCCCCTAAAATCCAGGATACGTGTTTTTGTGTGGTTTGGTTCTGCTCTTTCTGTGATTTCAAACCACAATGACTGGTGGTCACTGTTACCCAGGTGCTCCCCCACTGTTACCCCATCACACTGTCCCTGTTTGTGAGCACAAGGTCCAGTATTGCCTTCTGCCGAGTTGGTTCCATGACCAGTTGCTTGAGGAAGGCACCCTGAAGGGAGTCCAGGATAAATCTGCTCCTAGTTGATGCTGCTGCTGGGATGCTCCAGTCCACGCCTGGAATATTGAAGTCTCCAACCAGTACTACCTCACCCTTGTCTGCCATCCTTTGGATGGCTAGCATCAGCTCCCTATCTGTTTCTTCCTCCTGGGCTGGTGGTCTATAGGCCACACCTGTGCGGATGGCTGTCCCCATTTTCCTTTCCAGCTTAACCCACAGTATCTCTCCCCCATTTTGTTCCTCCTGGATCTCTGTGGCCCTTATGTCATTTTTCACATACAGTGCCACTCCTCCTCCCTTCCTGCCTGCTCTGTCTCTTCTGAATATGTTGTAGCCAGGTATGGCCATCTCCCAGTCATGGTTATCATTACACCAGGTTTCAGTGATGGCCACAATGTCCAGGTCTGACTGTACCATGACAGCCTCCAGATCTTCCATCTTGTTGCTAAGGCTCCTGGCATTTGCACACATGGCTTTCCATGATTTGACCTCCCTAGACTGCTTCACTGTTCTACTCCAGCCCCTTCCTTGGTTGTCATTTATCCCTGGTTCTCCTTGCTGTCTGCCCTTCTGCTGAATTTTGCCCTTTCTGCTTATCCACCTCTGGGCACTAATCTCCACCTTTGCACACTGCTTTGCAGAGATAGCCACTCCTCTGGTTCACTGGTTCCACTGCTAGCTGTGGGGTGAGCAAGTAGGTACCGCCTTGCTGGTCTGCCACCCTCTTTGCTAGTTTAAATGCTTGTCAATGTAGCATTTAAACTTATCATTGAGTGTTGATTCCCTCCAGGATGGATGCAGGCCTTCAGGCTTGAACAAACCTCCATCCTCCAGGTGGGTCCCCAGTCACCAATGAATCCAAACCCTTCCTCACAGCACCAGTTCTTCAACCATGAGTTAAAGTTCCTGGTGCATGCACTCCTATGCTCTCCTTGCCTCTCACAGGTAGTACTTCTAGAAAGTGACAGAAGTAGCTACTTGCTTGAGACCCTCCCAGTTTCCTAAACTCTTCCTGAACTTCCTTTGGCTCCCCATTTGCCAGGTCATTAGTACCTAGGTGGATATGACATCCAGCTCACCCTCCGTCTTGCCTTCCCAGTGATCCCCAGGATCTTCCTTCCATCCTCCATGCCGTAGCACCTGGTAGGCACCTCCACCTCCTGTCCTCCCCTCCGTGTTCCTAGCTGGATCCTCTCACGATGGAGTCCTCCACCAGGATTCGCCTCTCCTCCTCTGGGGTCCACTGCTTTCCCCGCTGAGGTCACCTCCTTGGCTAACCTCCACATCCTTTCCTTCCACTTCTCTGGGTACCTCTATTTGGTTGTCCTCGTTTGCCAGTGTGGCATATGAGTTCTTGAGTGGAATAGGATCTGGATGTGCCTCTGCCTGACTGCTCTAACCCTCCCTGAGCCCACTGTCATCCAAGTGCTCCTGCTCGCATCCTTTGAGGCAGCTGCATTGGACTGGGTGGTCCCTGGATAGGGGTGATGGTACCTGATCCAGTTTACTTCCGCTTGAGTCTGGCTACCTCATCCCGCAGTCCAGAGAGATGCATGCAGATAGGGCAGCACCTCAGTGTCCAGAAGGTCTGCCTGAATATGGCTGCCCCACAGCCACTGCATTGCACCACTCCCCACATTATACTGCAATTCCACTACTTGTCTGCTACTGAAGCTCTCCTAGTTCTCTTTTTATTAATTTACTGTACTAAAAATCCTGTCACTAATCCTCAGATATTTTTTTTTTTTTTAAGGAAAAAGAAACCAATAAATAAATGAGTCAAAACGCTTGTTGTGCTGAGGGTGGGCTTCTTCCCCCCTTATGCCCCTCCTACTTCACACCCCTTACTATTCCCTGTGTTTAGCTCCTGTCAATCAGATTTATCAGGCATATAATTAAGAGTTGGGGAAGGGGCGGCTAAAATTTGCAGCAATTAAAGACAGCACAGAATTACACCGCCACTATGTTTTAAATTTTCAACAGCCCAAAAACAATTATAAGTAGAGACAACAAAGAAAGTATAGTGTCACTAAACTCTCACAATCTAAGTTTAAAAGAAAAATAGCAATTACCAGTTACTCTAAAGCACTGAATTGAATATGTTTCCTTCCTTCCCCTTCTGGCTTCTTCTCCTTCCTTCCCCTTCTCCAGTAAGGCATTCGACTCGATGCCACATGGAAGGCTGGGAAGTAAGTAAGTAGGCACAGGGGCAGGTGCAAAGCTGGTGAGATGGGTAGGGAACTGGCTTCAGGGAAGGCAACAGAAGGTGGTGGTGGGTGGGGAGCTCTCACACCCAAGGGTAGTGACGAGCGGTGTTCCACAAGGCTCGGTGTTGGGACCAGTGTTGTTTGGGATATTCACTGCAGACATATCATTGGACATTGAGCAAGATCAGTTTGTTTGCTGATGATACCAAGGTCGGAGCAGTGGTGGATGACCTAGGGGGATGGCAGGGGTTGCAGGATGATCTGGCAAAGCTTGAAACCTGATCAGACACCTGGCAACTGGGGTTTAACGCCAAAAAGTGCAAGGTGCTGCATTTTGGGATGAAGAACCCAAGGAGGAGTTACCAGCTGGGGGTAGTGCAGCTAGCCCAGACAGAGGAGGAGAAGGATCTGGGGTGCTCATTACAGGGTCAATGAACAACTCGGCACAATGAAGGAAGGCAGCTGCAAAGGCCAACAAAATGCTGGGTTGTATTGCAAGGGGTATATCCTCGAGGAGGGAGGAGGTGATTCTGCCACTGTATAGGTCATTAGTTAGACCGCACCTGGAGTACTGGGTGCAGTACTGGCGCCCATATCTGAAGAGGGACATTAAGTTACTGGAGGGGGTGCAACGAAGGGTGACAGAGATGATCAAGGAGCTGGGGTACTTATCATATGAGAGGAGGCTGAGGGAGTTGAACATGTACTCACTGGAGGAGAGGAGGGACAGGGGGACATGATTGAAACCTTTAAGTACATGAAAGGAATAAACAAGGCAGGTACAGAGTGGCTGTTCAAAGTAAGGAAGGGGAGGAACACCAGGGGCCATGATATGAGACTGGAGGGAGGAAGGTTCAGGAGGGAGATGAGGAGACACTTTTTTACAGAGAGGGTGGTGGCTGGGTGGAATGCGTTACCTGCAGAAATGGTATCCAGTAGAACAGTGGACTGCTTCAAAAGGGGATAGGACAGGACAAGGGGAAGGGTCAATGAAGGGGAAGGGTGGAAGGGAGGGGCAGCTGCAGAATATGGGGTGCTAGCTGCACATTCGAGCAGACTTGATAGACCTCTAGGCCTTTATCTGCTGGCAAATTTCGTATGTTCGTAAGGGCACTCGAGCTTCACTGTTGTGACCGTGAAGTCAGCACACTCATTCAGTGTTAAGTTTCAGCTTGTTCTTCAGGGTGAGGAGTTGAATATTTTTCATGTAATCTTTCACAATACACAGCTGTAAAGGCATGGATGCAGTTCACATCCACACAGTGGCAGTCTTAGAGACGGTGGAGTCATCAGAATGTCTTCAAGCTAAGCTCCTCCCACCACCAAGGTGGTATATCCTTTGGCTGTGCCCTGTGGCGTCAGATATTTCTGCTGGAAGGGACAGGTCTCCTCCTTCACAGCTCTGCATGCATAGAGGGATTTCATAGTTTCAAGTGCTACACTTTGGCATATTTCAGCTTTTTAGTCTGCTTTCAAATTGAGTTGCTCTGGTGTCTTCTGATTTCGCTCCACTACTTTGATAGATGACAGAAAGACAGAGACTGGGTTTCAAATTCTGTCTGGTGTAGGAAGATGTTGACCATGGACCCGCATAACACATGCGTCTATTGCCTTGATGATCAGCACAGTGTTGGAGGTTGCAGCAAGTGCTGGGCAGTGCTGCTAGTGTCCATCAAGAAATGGAAGGCCAGGTTGGCCTTGGGTAGGCCTTAGGACTGTAAATCAGCCTCAGCTGCTGCTGGGTCGGCTGCTCAGTTTGCGGTCATGGAAGAAGAGGCAGCTGCGGAGAGTACCTTGTTGGTCTGTGACCTGTTCCCAGCTGGAGCCAGTGTGAGAGGGTCATTCTGTGATGATTTGAGAGAAATGTGTTGGCTCTTCAGAATCTTCAAGGAGAGCCCTTCTCTCTGTAGAAAAAAGCCAATAAAGCATCATTGCTGGAGATTGTGGGACTGGGAACAATCACGCACTTCCCGCTCCTTCAACCTCCCCGATCACTCAGGCTTCCTCAAGTTAAGGGCTCGGTCAAGAGCTCCACAGTAACCCCATTTGGCCTGTCAACCTCTACTCCTGTCCAGCATGTGGTTGAGAATTTTCTCAAAATGGTCAACCAGTTGTCTGAGGAGATTAATTAGGAGTTGCTGTCTTAGACCCTGATGCTCACTGTCCTCACCCAGAAGGACAAGGACTGGTCAGAACCCCTGAGCGAGTTTCCTCAGGGGCTGCTCCACCAGCAGTCATACCGTCATGGCCTATTTGTCTCTCTACCTAAGCAGTTGGTCTAGTCTGACCCTCCGGAGGACTTCTGCTGTGGTTGCCCCCTAGCCAATGCTCACCTTAAAGGTCAAGGGTGAGGCGTGGTTCACACAATCCTGCTCGAATGGGAGGTGGTGCAGTCAGTGCTCCTCGTCTTCAGATTAGGCGAGGCATCAATGCCGTATGTAGTGGTGTTATGAGGAGCTGATGTAGCAGCAGTGGACCATTGCCTGGAGGGGTAGATTGCTGCCCCAGGGGCCGACAGTCCCTTGGTGTCCTCCGGCTCTTCCTTTACTGATTCACTAGAATCAGACTACAGCATCTGCTTCACCTCTAGTTTAGGTGGAGGCTCCCTTCACCACAGTCTCTGTTTAGGTCTCTGACTAAGGACTCCTCCCAGGTTCACTGACTTGCTAGGCTGGTTGTCCGTAGAGATCACCCACGACATAGATACCAGGGTGGTCCTTGGTGGTAAATGATTGAGGGCCATCTTCGAAGAATCTTAGGACTCAAAGGTTGAGTCATTGATGGCCTCGACCAGGACTTGGCAGTTTGACTAGGAGTCTGTTGAAAAGCTCACTACTGCTCACAGGCCGACATCTTTTGGGGCTTTTCTCCAGTTAATGGAGTCCATGAAAGTGCCTTAGAACCAGTCCAGAAATGGGCTAAATACACCCGTTCACTGATATACTGGGTAGGGATGACTCCCAGGGGCTGCCTTTCCTTTGGCTAACATTTTGGGACTGGCCCTGGAGCTTTGGCAGCATCTAGTATCTTGCCTGGCACCTCCTACCTGGAAGGTTCGCAAGTATGCGGTCCCCTTAGGCACCCTGTCAGGGTTGCCTGACCACCCCTCTGTGGAGGGCTTGGTGTTGGATTCGGTCTTCCATAAGTCTAAAAGCCAAGGAGACGTGGACAAACAATCCAAAATCCTTAACTACATGGACAAAAAGGTGTATGTGGCTACTTCTCTGCATCTCCAATAGGCCAGCTGTTCGATCATGATGCCAAATTTTGTCCATTCCCTCTTTGGGATTGTGGGGCATCTCTTCCCCCTGCTGACAGCTAATAAGCAGCTGGCAATCCAGATAATCAGAGACCACGGTCAGTTGCTGGCTAAACATCAGTTACAGAGGGCACTCTACATGGGTGACACTTGTGCCCATGCCATGGCTTCAAGTGGTCGTCATGCATTTTAGGAACTTGCTGAAACTGCCCACCTGTACAGCAGACACTCAGCATAAGCTGATTGATGTCCTCTTCCTGAGCTTTGACCTATTTGGCCCTGGGGTGGGAGGACATTTCACTCACATGGAGAAGTCCTTTGCCACTCTGGATTCTGTGGCTTCGACCCAGAAGGACATGAAAACCCTTAAGGGAAAGGCCTTTCAGTATCATCCTTTTAGCCACAACAGCCTCATCAGCAGCCCCAGCAGGGGCGATTTCAGCACTGGCATCCAAAGCCTAAGCCAGGGCCAAAACGGCAGAGAGTGTGTGTGTGTGTGTTTTGGAGGTGCTCCTGGTGCCTCTTCTGTTGGAGCCCCCCAGGGCTGCTAAATGACTGGTCGTGGGGTGCCATTCCCCTCCCAGTCAGCCTCTGTCCCATCTCCCGTTGTGGGGTTGGTGGCACTTCTTTCCACAATGGTCCACTATAACCTTGGACAGGTATTTCCTAGGAGTAGTGGGCAAAGGAGTGTCTCTGGACTTCAAATCTTTCCTGCTGTATTGATTCCAAGCTCCTTGGGAGTCCAGGATGCCAAAGGACATGTTTTCCATGCTGAGAAACTATATAGCTCAGCTCCTCACGAATGGCGCTATAGCTGATGTCACCGATGCCCTGGCCACTCCAGTATGTAGTAGTAGTAGTAGTAGTAGATGTAGATGACCATGTACTTCCTTGTTCTGAAATGAATGGGATGCTGGCACCCCATACTGGACTTGCATGATCTGAACATGTGGATGTGGAAGTGCAAGTTCCAGATGGTCGCACAGAATCAGATATTACCATCATTGGAGCAGGGAATGTGGTTCTGCTCCGTGGACCTCCAGTATGAGTTTTTCCACATCCCAGTCTGTTAGTCTCACTGCCAGTACTTTCAGTTCTGTGCAGAGTGGATACTTTCCAGTTTCAGGTGATGCCATTTGACCTCTCATCTGCACTGAGGGTCTTCACCAAGTGCATGACCGTATTGGTGGCCTTCCAACGGCACAAGTATATAAAGGTATATCCCTACCTGGATGACTGACTCATAGCCAGCCTATCCAGGAAGGCTGTGGTGCAGTCCCAGGGATCTGACCCTCCAGACCTGCCAACATTTGGGCCTTCTGGTCAACCTGACTAAGTCAGAACTGGTCCCTTTGCAAATGATCGGGTTCATCGAGGCAGAACTCGATTCCCTGCAGGGCAAGGTCCGCCTCTTGGCAGACTGGGCATTGTATCATACCTCCTTTGCCCAGGCATCTCAGGTTGGCTGCTCTTGCCCTGCCCAGGATTTCCTGTGGCTGCAGGGGCTGATGGTGGCTTTTACCAGCATGGTCCGATGGGCATGCTGGCAGATGTGCCCCCTGCTGTGAGAGTAGGGCTGGCAGTGGTCCCAATGCCTAGATTGCCTGGACCAGCCAATCTTGGTGACCCAGCTGATGTGGGATGGCATCCAGTGGTGGCTGTGCCCTGAGAACGTGGAAGAGGGAATCCCGTTTGTCTGCCCAGAACCATTTGTCACACTTACAGTAGATGTGTCTATGGTGTGGTAGGGAGCTCACCTGGGAGACCACAATACCCACAGGTTCTGGTCACCCCAGAAGTCCTGATACCACATCAGCCTGCTGGAGCTCCAGGCAGAGCATCTGTCTCTGATGGAATTCACTCCATTAAGTCGGGGGCAGTTCATCCAAGTACAGATGAAAAACACAACCACCATGTTCTACCTAAACAAGCAGGGGAGGACGCATTCATTTCCCTTGTGTCAGGAGGCTCTCCGCACCTGAACCCTCATGTGCATCCTGTAAGCAGACCTCCTGGCAATCATGTCATGGGAGAGAACAACCTGCTGGTAGACACTGTTAGCTGAGTTGGAGAGACGTGGCATGTCAAAAGAGGTCCTCGAATCAGGTGGTAAGCCATCTGTTCTTCCAGTGGGGCAGCCTTCTGGTGGATCTGTTTGGCTTATGGGAGAGCAGTAAACTGAAGCTGTTCTATGCCCACCCTCTTCAGTTCAGGACACTGCAGGGAGGTGCCTTCTCAAAGCCTTGGACCCCAGAACTTCTGTATGCTTTTCCTTCGTTCCCCCTTGGGTTCACAAGGTTGTGAACAAGGTCCAGAAGAACAAGGCGCAGATGATCCTGATAGCACCAAATTGGCCCAGGCAGTTCTCGTATCCGGAACACCTCAGCCTCAGTAGCAGGCCACCATGGCGGTTGCCTCTCTGTCCTGACCTGCCGACTAGATAACAAGGGACGGTCCTGCACCTGGACCTTCAGTCCCTACAGCTGTCCGCCTAGTTCTTGAGCAGCTAGAGTTCCAGGCTTTGGGCCTTTCAGAAGACATACTCCATGTCATTGAGGCATCCCGTAAGAAGCTGACTCGCAAATGCTATGCATTTAAGTGGAAGAGGTTTTTTGATCTGGTGCCAGGGTAAGGAGCTTTCACCCCTTACCTCTCATTAGTGAGCATTGTCGAATACCTTTGGTCACTGTCATAGTTGGAACTGTGAGCCATGACCCTGAAGGTGCACCTGGCAGCCATCTCTGCATACTGGGCTTGGGCTGGTATGATGACAGTGGCCCAAGAGAAGGTCGTAAGGTGCTTTTTTTCCAAATTAGATTTTAAAATGTAACAGAGACAGATAATACAACAAGGGAGCTGCATAATATCAGTACGTAGCAGAATGACATGTTACTCATTGTAAAGGTATTACCTTTTTATCAGTTCACCACAGATAGTATGATTCCATCCTGGTTTGACAGTATTAACATGTATGTACCATGACCTTCCTGCTGTAAATTTCCTTATTTACATCAATAAACATTTATGTTCAGGGAGCAAAGTCTGGTTGTTTTGTCATTATGTAAAGTACCCAGCACCTCCATTTTAGTTCAAAAGCTGGGTAACTGTGATTTAAGTTTACCGTAATTTTTTTCCATGATGTATACAGGATTCATCGTGTCTCTCCAAACTTCTTTTGTTGGAGAGAATGGTATCAGCAATTGCTTTCTAATAATTTTTTTTTTTTGACAACTACTACTGCTATATTGAACAATTTTCTGGTCTCAGGATCTCTGTACCCATCTGGAGCATCCAAAAATAAAATTACCTGACTGTTTATCTAGCTATTACCACCTAGGTATTCCCACAGCTCTTGCTGCAGGGTTCTAATAAAGAGTTCCAAGATTGAGCAGGGCCACAGTACGTAGCCATGTGAGGTTTTAGGACAAAGTTCAAAGTTTCAGTCTTAGACAAGAAATTGAAACCTGTTCTGTGGATATACATGAAGTTGTACACAGAAATTACAGCTAAACTGTTAGCCACAAACTTTCCCGACACCCACCTGACGTAAGGATTGTTTCCTGAAGTGCTGGGGCAAGTAGGTGACAAACAGTATAGCTGTAATTTCTGTGGGACTACTGCAATAAAGCTGATATGATGCACAGACCCCCCGTTTCCAGTGTCTTGTCTATGCGGCAGTACTTTGGGACTTTGTGCTTTCACAGGCTAGCTGCCTGTTTCTACTCGCACCTGCCGTGCACCAGTGATCGCAGTCTGTAAACTGTGGATATTTTGCCTTAGTACCACCACAGTTTCACCAGCAGTGTGCTCTCCTATGGGGTTGATATTTGACCTGCCTGTTGGGGTGACAAAAAAATTATTGTCTTCCACAAGCATTCCTTCAATATGTAGGATAGAGGATAATGTATAGGACGCTGTCTATAACAAGTTTGTAAACTCTTCGAGAGGTCGTCATGGTGACGTTTCAAACCTTGAGAGCGAAGCTCGAGTGGTTCCGTTGCCATGACGACCTCACCAGGTCATTAACTTAATGACAGGAAGTTATTACTATGGGGTTTACAAGAGTGGTTTACTCACCTAAGTTTTCGCTGGGATTGACATTGCAGTTAGCCTGCTGTCCGCCTGCAAGGTAATTGATGATTTTTACATTAACAGTCCCTTGCTGGAAAATACAGTTTCGTGGATAAACGTCTCACGATTGTATAGCTCCTGAGAGAAAACAGCAGTCAACATAGTTTTTTACGGGACTCGCATTTTGAAATTACCACATGGTTAACTGTATGATGGTGCTTGTCTGCTGCGGTTTGAGAATGCAGCTCGAGCTATCAGATCTCAATTCAGGGTTCTAAGTTGTTATGCTAAAGTAGCTACGTATCTAGTGCAGCATAACAGCAAGCTACTGCAGCATAACTTTTTGTCAGGGATAGATTTTTATGCATAACAACGTTCTACCATACATTATAGGATTTTTTTAGGCAATTCTCCCATTGCTGATCTGAGATGATAATTTCTAGGTCCTGTTCCCAGATATGCTGAGTATGTTGCACTGAATGATCCTGCTCTAGTAACAGAGCCTAAGAGAGGTGGGAGGTCGGATGTCCTGTGAAACTTTAACCCTTAAGTGTGTGTATGATCACTTGCACCAGAAGTAGGGGGGTGTTCTCTTATCAAGGGGGCAGGTCCTTAAAAACAGCGCATGAATGTCCTTGTAAATAATAGAAAAATGAGAGTGATGCCGCCTGCCGACGCAGCAGTAGAGTTACTGCTCATGATGTGGACAACCTGGGTTCGGATATAAGACTGGGCCGCTGGAGTGCCGGCTGGGGAAGGAGGACTGAGTGACCAAAAGGATGCTATCCTCTGGGGAGGGAGGGTTTTTGTACCTACTGTCTCACTGCCGCTTGGTGACCACAGATGGCAGTGCAGTGAGAGACGTCGTGTGGGAGGGGAGGGTGTCGGCAGGAGTCCTGAGCGGTGGCACGTCTCAGCATATGTGAGCCTCCATGGATTCCCCTGTATGCTGTCATCTTCGGGGAGAGGAACTGCAGTGGGGAAAAGTAGACCAGCCCCCGAACATTAGGACCTCCTGGGTGCTGGTCCCCCCCCCCGCTCCTGGCATGGCCACTGCGGGCATGCTGTAGCATTGGAACCATCCCTGGGATGGCCCCACCGGGGGCGATCCCAAGAGGGGTTATGTCTCACAGTTGGAGGATGTTCGGGTGTCGGGGTGACTCAGGGGCGAAGCTGTGGCCAGGGAGCTAAAAGAGTAAATTAAAAAAAAAAGAAATGAGAGTGAGGTATGGTAAAGGCAGCCATCAGATCCTCAGACGTTTTGAGTTCCCTGACCTGTAAAAATTGAAACATAAATTGTAGACCTAACTGTGCTCAGGTGATAAAGCCATAATTCAGTTTGGCAGATAAGAAAGTTCACATATGTGGGAGAGCAAAAATTAGATATTTAAATGCAACGAACTGTCTAGTGCCCAAAATCTTGTTCCGAGTCATCAGTGATCTTCTTCAGGGGTATCTCAGTCATCAGGTAACACCGTAGGAACCTTTGCCATTGTTGAAGGGGAATCCACATAGAAGATTTTCAGCAGTACAACTGGGGCTGCCTACGCTGTCGATGTCTGTCAGCATCACCAACCCTATAAAGGCATGAGTGGCCCCAGTCCCTCCTCAGTTCTTTCCCACCATCGACTTGCTTGTATGGGTTTCCATGGAAGCTCCGACGCAGTATTTTGCGCCTTTTTTTGCCTTCAGCTATTTCTTCAGTTTTTTTTTAATCTCTTTTATTAAAGAGATTCTTCTAATTTGTTTATCTCTCTTCCATCGCTGCCACTGCAGAAAGAAGATTGTCTCCATAGACAAACTTTCTCTCTGTGTCTGCTGTCTTGGGCCTGAACACAAAGTTTCTGACTATCAGCTCTGCCAGAAGTTTAACCAAACAACCCACAGGTGACACAGAAAGGCTCTTAAAAATGTTCTGATGGTTCAACAGGTAACCAGTTCTGGGAAGGGGTCATCTGGGTCCTGGGGTCCCAGTTTTTCAGTCACTGACCGGATCGTTGAGCTCCCAGGTCTCCAAGGCCTAAGACAAATCCTCAGGGAAAAGTCGGAAAAAAGACCGAGATCACGACCGCTCCCCCTGGCATTGATCTTGTTCCTCGTCGGCCTCTTCTCCTTCTTCTGGGGGCTCCTCGTCGACTGCGGCTGCACCATCGAGGAAGACTGCTGTCTAGGTCTCTGTGCCCACCCGACCCATACTGACAGCACCTCCGCCTGATTCTCAGGGTGGCCGGCCGTCGACCTCCGAGTCATCAGACCCTCTTTCCTCGATAACGAGCTTGTCATTGATGACTCTCCCATTGAGGCCTGCCCCTTATCCCTCCAGGACTACAGGCTCTTTTGGTTTGACACAGGATACAGTAAACCAGTCATCGAAACCTCTGCCATCGAACCCCCCTCTCCGTCGATGACTACCATTGACTTGAACAAAGTCCTGCTTAAATTTACTAATGTGCGAGTACAGCAGCTGGGCGCCTTTAGGCCCCCCTCGCCAACGCAGTTGATGGCAGCTTCGTCGTCGACACCTACTCATCGGCCACAGGAAGCTCCCCGTGGGCTGTAGTCGGTGCATCCAACGCTAGACCCAGACTTGGAAGAGGTTGCCGTCAAGGAGTACCACCCAGACTGCATTCTTCTGATGAGGAGGAGGAGGAGGAAGAGGAAGAGATCCTGCTCTCTGACAGATCTACATCATCTTCTGTCAGTGAAGATTCGGTGAAGCATATTCCTAGGTTTCCTCCGGAGGACCCCACATTTTTCAGTGTGATGAAGCAGCTGTCCTCAGTCATGGACTTCCACACTGAGGAAGGGGATAGCACCAGAAAGGAACTGGTGGATTTCCTGGAGATCCCTAAATCTCCCCCAAAAATCTTTCCTCCAGTCCTTCCTGCTCTGAGGAATGCAGCCACAACAGCCTGGCACAGACCAGACATGGTGCCAGCTATGCCCCGGAGGGCAGATAAACTCTGTCATGCCCCCCAAGGGCTCCCCTGCTATGCTGCCCAGCCTGAGACAGACTAGGTGGTCATCAAGGTGGCTCATGGCAGGTCTTAAGCGCCGAAGAACCTTACTTGCCTTTCTCCAGATAAGAAATCTTGCAGAATTGACTTCTGGGGCAAGAGGGTGTATGCTTCCTCCACCCTGGGTTTGAGGATCGCGGATTAACTGTCTCACATGGTAATATACCAAAATGCCAACTGGAAAAAGGGCAAGGCCATGGCACAGACCCTTCCAGATGGCACACAGAAGCAGGAGCTGCTCCAGTGCCTCCAAGCAGCCGAGGATGTTAGCAAGCACCTCCTTAGAGCCCTCTATGATATGGCTGACACTGTTGTCAGGGCGGTCGCCACAGGCATAAAAACATAGAATTTGACGGCAGATAAGGACCGCTTGGCCCACCCAGTCTGCCCATTTCCCTACCTAACAGATAAGCTGCAGATCCTAGTTAACCAGCAGCCTACTTCTTCCTACCCCCACCCCCTAGAATTGCCTTATGACTGTCCCATGCATGCTTGAATTCCACCACTGTTTTTGACTCCACAACCTTCTCCGAAGGCCATTCCATGCATCCACAACCTTCTGTAGAAAAATACTTCCTTAAATTACCTCTGAGCCGCCTCCCATCTTCAAATTGTGCCCCTTGTTCTTGCACACCTGTTTTTGAAAGATGCTACTCTCTTGGACTTTGTTGATTCCTTGAGGTACTTGCAAGTTTCTATCATGTCCCCCCCTCCCTCCTTTCCTCGAGGCTATACATATTAAGCTCCTTAAGTCTCTCTTCATATGTCTTCCGTGCAGACCCTGCACCATTTTAGTTGCCCTCCTCTGGACAGCTTCATCCTGTTCATGTCTTTGCGGAGATTGTCTCCAGAACTGCACGCAGTATTCCAGATGGGGTCTCACCAGCTGTCTGTACAGAGGATAATAACTTCCTGTTTTCTACTGGTGATGGATGCCTCCCTATGCATCCCAGTATCCCCCAGCCCTCCTTGCTGCCCTCTCACATTGCTTGCCCACCTTTAGGTCATCTGATATGACTACCCCAGGTCCCTTTCCATTTTTGTTGTTGTTAGTATCTCACCCCCATTGTGTACTCTTCCCTGGGTTTTGTTTCCCAGGTGCATTACCTTGCACTTCTTAGCATTGAATCTAAGCTGCCATACATTTGACCATTCCTCTAACCTTGCCAAGTCCCTTCTCATCCTTTCCACCCCACCTTGTGCATCAACTCTGTTGCAGATCTTGTGTTATCTGCAAAGAGACATACTTTTCCTTCCAGTCCCTCTGCAATGTCACTTATAAAGACATTGAAGAGGACCCGATCCAATACTGAACCCTCGTGGTACCCACTAGTAACCCCACTTTCTTCAGAGTGGACTCCATTTACTATTACTCTCTGTGTCCTATTCTCCAGCAAATTCTTTACCCAGGCTGTCATCTTGGGACCCACTCCCAGGCTGGCTAACTTGTATATTAATCTTTTGTGTGGGACTGGGTCAAATGCTTTGCTAAAGTCTAGGTAGGCCACGCCCACAGCCCCTCCTGATCTACTACTTTGGTCACCCAGTCAAAAAATCTATCAGTTTTGTCTGGCATGACCTTCCCGCTGTGAATCCATGCTGCCTTGGGTCCTGCGCCCCCTGGCCTCTAGATACTCGACAGTTCTTTCCTTCAGAAGTGATTCCATCATTTTCCCTACCACTGAGGTTAAACTAACAGGTCTATAGTTTCCTGCTTCTGCCTTGCTCCCACTTTTGTGAAGGGGAATCACATCTGCCCTCCTCCAGTCCTTGGGTACCACCCCATCCTCCCATGATTTGTTAAAGAGGGTAGTCAGTGGTGTCACTAGTTCTACCCTTAGTTCTTTTAGAATTCTGGGATGAATCCCATCAGGCCCCATTGCTTTGTCCACCTTCAGTTTTAAGAGTTCTTTCAGAACCCTTTCTTCTGTAAATGGGCTGGTATCAGCTTCTGTATCCAGAGTGTTTCTACTGTTTGTTTTAGGTACCTCCCTCTTCCTTTGTAAATACTGAGCAAAAATATTTGTTTAGTATCTCTGCCTTTCACAGTCACCCTCTGCCCACCTCCCTCCCCTTTATTAAGCCTCAATATCCCTCCCTTGGTTTTCCTTCGCTCCTGATGTACCTATAAAGGTTTTATCCCCTTCTAACTGAGTTGGCTATCTTTTCCTCGGTTTGGGCCTTTGCTGTTCTGACTGCCTTCCCAGCTTCCTTTTGCTTTAACTGATACAGTTCTCTGTGCTGCTCCTTCTGTGATTCCTTGTACTTCCTGAATGCTTTCTTTTCTCTTGAACCTTCACTGCCACTTCCTTTGAGAACCATAGTGGTTTCTTACATCGTTCATTTTGTTTATTTGCTTCACACAAGGCTTGTTACCTCTGTGATGGCAGTTTTTATTATTCCCCACTGTTCTTCCACCCCTCCTTCCTGCCCATTTGCTAGTGCATTCCTTAGGCACTCACCCATTTTGGCAAAGTCTGCCCTCCTAAAGTCCAGTACTTTTGCCTTTGTATGGCTTGACTCTATTGCTGTGTTTATTGTGAACCATACTGTTCGATGGTCGCTAGTTCCCAGATGGCTACCCACTTCTACATCTGTGATCCTCTCTTCATCTCCATTTGAGAGAACCAGGTCTAAGATGGCTCCCTCTCGAGTGGGATCCAATACTAGCTGTCTAAGGCATGCCCCCTTTAGGGCATCTAGAATAATCCCACTCTTCGAAGTGGCTGCTGCAACTGCACTCCAGTTAACATCTGGCATATTCAGATCACCCATCAGCAATATCTCCCCTTTTTCTGCCATTCTAAGTATACTTTCTATCATTTCCTTGTCCATTTCTTCCCCCTGAGGGGGGGGTCTGTATACAACCCCTGTGCGGATTGTGGTGCCATTGCCTGTCTCCAAATTGACCCACAGTGCTTCTTCTCCTCCCTGTTTACCCTTTTGTTCTGTTGCTTTGATTCCTTCTCTTATGTAGAGAGCTACTCCTCCTTCTCCTCCTCTTTTACCCTCCCTGTCCCTCCTGTAGATAGTGCATCCTGGTATGTTTATGTCCCAATCTTTGTTCAGTATGTACCATGTTTCTGTGACTGCCACGATATCCAGATGTTCCTCCTCCATCAAGGCCTCTAATTCAGGAAGCTTGTTACTCAGACTACGGGCATTGGTACTCATTGCTCTCCATTTTTTGATGGCTTTACCTTCTGTTGCAGCATCCCTCACTGACCTTTCTACCTCTGTCTTTTTCTCATTTAGTACCCTGTTTTGTAGGGAGAGGCTGGGATTTTCCTGCTGCTTATCAGTGCCTCCCCCCTTGACTAGTTTAAAAGCTTGCCAATGAAGCATTTAAACCGATTGCTCAAATGACTTGTTCCCTTCCTGGACAGATGCAGACCATCCTGCCAGTATAGGCTGGTGTCCTCCAGGTGGAACCCTGTCCCCAATGAAGCAAACCCTGTGCTCCACACCATTTTTTCAACCATTCATTAAACTGCATGGTGCAAAGTACCGCCTCACTCATGCCATTGACAGGCAGCACTCTGAGAAGGATACTGTGTGTGCTACTGGTCTTAGGCCCCTCCCCACTCCTACAAAGTCCTTCTGCACTGCTCTAATCTCATGATGAGCCAAGTCATTTGTCCCTAGGTGGACAGTGACACCCAGCTCAGACTCCTGTGCAGCTGTTCTCGTGATCCTGAGGATGTGCTTCCTGTCCCTCCAAGCCATGGCACCAGGCAGGCACCTTACTTCAGATTTCCCTGCTCCCCAGTTCTATCCCCTAATAATGGAGTCCCCACCAGGAGCTGCTTCCTTTCCTTGTGGTCCTCTGCCTCCTTCCTGTGGGCCTTCCTTGTGACAGTTGTCCTCAGCCTCCTTAGTCTCCTCTCATGGTGCATCCATAGGGGAGCTATGCTCCCCCAGAATGGTGTATGGATTGTGGAGTGGAACAACTGACTGGGTGTGCCTCTGTTCCACCATCCTCACCCTCCATGAGCCCACTGTGGTTCAACTGCTGTGCTTTCTTCGCAAACTCTGAGGTAGTGGTGGTGGCTCTGGTGCTCCCTGGATGGGGGAGGTTCCCTTCCTACCATCCAGTGTGGCCTGGGGGAAGGTTCCCTTACTACTGTCCAGTGTGGCCTGAAGATGGGCAACTTCCTCCCTCAGGGCAGAGAGTTGTCTGCAAATAGGGCAGCATCTCAGCCTCCAGAAAGACTCCCGGAAGACTGCTGCCCCACAGCCATTACATTGCACTACTCCCCACATGTTTATCTACTTTTTTTTTGTGTGTGTGATTGGTTTGTTATATAGAAATATATATATTATACAATGTGTATGCTTATATTGTCAGTGCAGTGTGCTAGAGAGGATATGACAGTGATATGCACCTTGCACTCTTGAGGAAATGATGTCAGAACCCCAGGTATAAAGGAACTATTTCCAGGGGTGGGTGGGGTGAGGGGTGGGAAGGGTTGGGCCTAAACTGTGCCCCTCACAAACAATCAGCTAAAAGCTCTGACCCACCGGCTGCGATGAGTGCCTTCCTGTCAGCAAGATGCCCTACACAACAATTTGACAGAGAAAATACCCTGCTAATCAAACAGAGAAAAATCCAGACATCCAAGGCAGACACAGGTAAACCACCCCAGCCCCAAAACAGCCTGGTGGTTTGTGCTCTGAAAGCAGTCAGCCCCAAAATAAGTCAGCTGTGCTTTAAACTCTTCCTGCACTGAAAATCTTAAGAATTGGAACAAAAGTAAAGTTAGATCCACCTCCCTCTGTTGCTTGAAAGACTGTCTTTTTCTGATAATTCTAAGTTCCTTATTTCACCTTTCAGTTAGAAGTAGCCTCCACCTGCAGAATATCTGCTACAAACCAAGACAATTGTAAGGTTCACCTCCCTCTGTTGTGAGCACAACTCATTTTCTTGCAAATCCTATGTTCAGTATTGCAGCGTCCAGCCAGAGGTAGTTTCACTTGAAGAATATTAGCTGTTGCCTGTGTAGGCACTCCTGGCTCAGAGTATCTGGGTTCTGTGCTGATGTACAGCAAAAAGTGATTAATGCCCCGCGTTTTTTTTGCATTATTTGTTTATACTTCTCCCTTCGTTCCGACTGGCCTCTCCTTTGAGCCTCCAGGGACGCTCTCACCTCCCCCGAGATCTCCCGTTGCCAACTCCCACCTCACATTGCAGCCAGTTTGCAGGGTAACCTGACGTATCCCTTCGTCAGGCGGCTCCTCTCCTTCCGGAGAGAATGTGCCTTGCGACTTACCTTTCTTGACCTTGGATGCTGCTGAGGTCAGTCCCAGCTGTCCGGGGGCTCTGTGGCGGCGAGGGTCTGGGCGGCCATCATCCGGTCGGTCGAAATGCCATTTTCCTTGGTTTTCTTGGCCCATCTGCAGTGCTCTCGGTCTCCAGTGGGGGCCTCTACAGAGCGAGGCAAGCTCCCCAACAAACCCCAAGAGAGGGGAGCAGTCCTCCGGATGCTCAATCCTCTCCTTCCCCTGCTGACTCCCAGCGTCCTGAGTCTGTTCCCAAACATGGGTCGCCAACGTGGTGCAAGGTGTAGTGTCCAGCGCCTCAACCCTGGGTGCCAAATGCCCCCTTTAATGGCACTAAGCTGTTTGGCCTGGATGTCCAGGATATTATTATTGATCTGCAGGCCTCGGGTAGGGCCCTCAAGTCTCTTCACTCCCTGTGCCATACCTAATCAAGAGGTAGAGAGCTCCCTCCCTTTCGCAAAGCACCCAACAGGCCTGGCGCTTCCTCCCAGCCTCAGGGGAAATGCAGAGCCCTGGCTACCTTGCCTGCCCCTTCCAGTGCTGGTGCTGCGGCCAAATGCCCCAGACATGAGGAACCAGCCCAAGCAGCTGGCTCCGCCTCCGCTTGACTCCTTGCTGAACCCCCCTCTTCTGGTCTTGGACCAGGAGGTGGTGATCGGAGCTCGGTTCTCCCTCCGTCTGAATCAGTGGAGAGCCAAAATGTCAGATGCATGGATTCTGCAGATAACGGAGAGAGGACACACTCTGGAGCTTCTAGAGATACCTTCAGAGACTCCTCCAGTACCCTCCACCTGCTCTTCGGCCCATCTGACAGTTCTCCAGGAGGAGGTATAGTCCCTTCTGCAGAAAAAGGCCATCGAGTCAGTTCCCAGGCACCAGAGAATCAAGGGGTTCTATTCCATGTTTTTTCTGGTACCCAAAAAGACTGGTGATCTGAGACCTGTACTAGACCTAAAGGACCTCAATCTGTACGTCCAGTTCTATAAGTTTCAGATGGTAACCGGGTCTAATGCCCTTTCTCAAAATGGGGGATTGGCTTGCTCCCTGGACATGCAAGATGCTTACCTGGACATTTCGGCCTTCTCTTCACAGGAACTTTTTCCGCTTCGCGTTTTAGGGTGAGCATTATCTGTTCAAAGTGCTGCCCCTTGGCTTATCCTCTGCGCCGCAAGTCTTTACCAAATGCTTAGCAGTGGTTGCAGCAGCTCTCAGAACAGAGGGACTGTATGTTTTTCCTTACCTGGATGATTGGCTCCTAAAGGCCCCATCCAGGGAACAGCTTTTGGTAATTATTGAGCAAACTCTCCAGCTTTTCCACCTCCTGGGCATCACCATCAACCTGCCCAAGTCGGTTCTGGTTCCATCCTAAGGGCTACAGTACATATGGGCGATTCTGGATTCAGCCCAGGAGAAGGCCTTCCTGCCCCAAAACAGGACAGAGTGCCTTATTACCCAGGCTCAAGAAGCTGCTCAGATTCGCCGCATTCCTGCCAGGTGTACCCGAGACTGTTGGGCCTGATGGTGGCTGCCATACTCTCTGTTCCACTGGCCAGACTTCCTATGTGTGTTCTCCAGTGGACCCTCCGAGTGCAGTGGGACCAGCGCGCGGATGAGTTGGACCATCCAGTTCAGTTTTTTTCCCCAGTCCGCAAGGTGCTGCCGTGTTGGATGGACCCCTTGAATTTACTTCAAGGCATTCCATTCCAGATCTCCTCCCCACAGCAGATCCTTATCACGGATGCCTCAGGTCTGGGCAGGGGAGCACACCTCGGCCCCTTTCAGATCCAGGGCTCTTGGTCCCAATTGGAGACCTCCCTGCATATCAGTGTCCTGGAGGTGAGAGCGATGCTGTATGCCCTGCAGGCCTTTCAGGAACACCTTGCTCCAGGGCAGCTGCTTGTGCAGTCCTACAGTTTGAGTGTAGTATACTACATCAGCAAGCAGGGGGGAACTCATTTGTACCCCCCTATACAGGGAAGCCATGAGAGTGTGGTGCTGAGTGCTGGATCACGGCCTAACTCTCTCAGCGGTCCAAGTGCCAGGCGTGCTAAACACTCTGGCGGACAGCCTCTGCCGGACTCAGTCCAGCATGCATGAGTGGGAGTTCCTCTCATCCGTCGCAGAAGACTTGTTTGACAGATGGTGTCATCCAGAATTGGACCTTTTTACATCCCCACTCAATGCAGAACTACCCAATTTCTGCTTGCTGGATCAGGGCTGTCGCCGAGGCATGGATCAGGAAGCATAGGAAAAACCAGGAGCAGTTGTAGAATTTGCAAAAAGTGTTTATTAGTACTAGCAGTAACGTAAAGAAAAAATGTTCAGAATAACTATTTACAAAGGCAGAATAAACAGAGAAGATCCATCTGAGTTTTCCTTCAATCTCTGTGTTTCTCAAAACATTGCAGCTCTCTCTCTCTCTTATAAGTCTTAGCAATCCCCCTCCTTAACAAGCATCCTGTTTTTTTCTAAAATGTTCTTGTCAGTTTCATGTAGGTGCAGCAAGAACACAATGTCACAGAACAGAGGCCCCTTCTCCACAGCTTCTGAAAAGGGGCTTAAAAACTGCTGTCAGGTAAACCCCCTTGAGTTTCCAATAGCTGTTTGCAATCATCTCAAACTATAATTATATACATTTCAATAGTAACACTATATAATTTCTAAACAAAGGGATCCCAGTATCAGTTACATTTCCACATAATGATTTGCATATATTTTTATACCAGCAGATATGCAAGAGAGGAAAAGACAGAAACAGCAAGGGAAGACTGAGAGAGACAGTGAGAGGCAGAGAATTGCGAGACTGTCAGGGTGGTCAAATCCTAGGTCTCACAGGAAAATTTGGTTGCGCAACCAGACAGACAAGAGACAGGAAAGGAAACAACAGAACAGATCCCTGCATTCAGACTCTCCATAACAACTGGGACAGGGTCCTATTCAACCCTGTGACGAGGGCCTGGAGTTTTCTGATGAGACGTGTTGTCCGTCTCTTGGAGTGTGAGGTTCCGTTACGCCTTCCCCCCATTTCCTCTAATTCAGAGGGTGATCATCAGATTGCAGATGGAGGGTGATTCTGGTGGCTCCATTCTGACCTCGGCAGATATGGTTCCCCCTGCTTCAGCAGCTGGTGGAGGAGCCTCTGGTCCCTCTTCCCCTCTGCAACAACCTGCTGACCCAGGCTCAGGGAACCCTGGTCCATCCCAATCTTGGGTCCCTCCATTCTCTGTGTTTCTCAAAACATTGCAGCTCTCTCTCTCTCTTATAAGTCTTAGCAATCCCCCTCCTTAACAAGCATCCTGTTTTTTTCTAAAATGTTCTTGTCAGTTTCATGCAGGTGCAGCAAGAACACAATGTCACAGAACAGAGGCCCCTTCTCCACAGCTTCTGAAAAGGGGCTTAAAAACTGCTGTCAGGTAAACCCCTTGAGTTTCCAATAGCTGTTTGCAATCATCTCAAACTATAATTATATACATTTCAACAGTAACACTATATAATTTCTAAACAAAGGGATCCCAGTATCAGTTACATTTCCACATAATGATTTGCATATATTTTATACCAGCAGATATGCAAGAGAGGAAAAGACAGAAACAGCAAGGGAAGACTGAGAGAGACAGTGAGAGGCAGAGAATTGCGAGACTGTCAGGGTGGTCAAATCCTAGGTCTCACAGGAAAATTTGGTTGCTCAACCAGACAGACAAGAGACAGGAAAGGAAACAACAGAACAGATCCCTGCATTCAGACTCTCCATAACAACTGGGACAGGGTCCTATTCAACCCTGTGACGAGGGCCTGGAGTTTTCTGATGAGACGTGTTGTCCGTCTCTTGGAGTGTGAGGTTCCGTTACGCCTTCCCCCCCATTTCCTCTAATTCAGAGGGTGATCATCAGATTGCAGATGGAGGGTGATTCTGGTGGCTCCATTCTGACCTCGGCAGATATGGTTCCCCCTGCTTCAGCAGCTGGTGGAGGAGCCTCTGGTCCCTCTTCCCCTCTGCAACAACCTGCTGACCCAGGCTCAGGGAACCCTGGTCCATCCCAATCTTGGGTCCCTCCATCTGTATGCTTGGCTCCTGAGGACATGGCCATTGCTAGATCTGTGGTCTTGGAACAGAGTAGCGGACATCCTTGTGGCCACCCAGAAGCCTTCCCCTCGAGTCACATATGCCATGAAGTGGAAGCAGTTTGCCATCTGGGCTGCCAAAGATAGTTTGGACCCTTTCACCTACCTGGCGAACCACATCCTGGACTACCTGATCTTTCTCTGTCTGACTCAGGTCTCCAGTACTCCTCCCTCAAGGTGCACCTTTTGGCCATTTCTGCTTTTCATGAGCCCGTGGGTGGCTGCACAATTGCTCAGCTGGATGTCTTCTGTACCTTTCTCAGGGGCATCCTGCATCTGAAACCCCCATTCATTCCCCTGTCCCGGCTTGGGATTTGAATTTTATTTAGGAGAAGTTGACACTGTTTCCTTTTGAGCCTATTGCAACTTGTGATCTGTGCTTTCACTCTTGGAAAGCATTATTTTTAGTTGCCATTACTTCTGCTTGAAGAATTTCAGAGCTTCAAGCACTCTGGTGTGAGGAGCCTTATTTGATTTTTCACAGAGACAGGGTGTCTTTGCACACAAATCCTAAGTTTCTCCCTAAGGTGGTCTCAGAGTTTACACTCAACCAGTCTATCCACCTTCCTGTTTACTTTCCTGAGTGTGCTAATCCAGGGGAAGCACTGCTCCATATGTTAGATGTGCGCAGAGCATTGAAGTACTACTTGCTTCAGACCAAGGAGAGTTGAAGTTGAAGCAGTTGTTTGTCTCTTTCGCCCCAGGTAGAGAGGGCGCCTCAGTTTCTAAGCAATGTTTATAAACAGATTTGGAGATGGGACTCTCTCTACAAAGGCTGCTGTAGTCTGGAAATTAGCTCCGTCCAACAGTTCATGAGATTCCAGAATACAACAAATTTTTTCAGACTGTCAGTAAAACAGTGGAATACACATGTAACTGTTTTACTTAATTACCTGTTATTTCTGTGCCTGTGCTATCCTGGTTTTGCTTTGTGTGTGATTGTATATTGTATTGTGTATATTTTTATACTGTATTATCAAACTTGAGGTTTGCATACAGAACTGTCTTGTAAACAGGACTCCTATGTCCTAATGACATGTTCCCTGTTTAAAAATAAAATTTTTTACTTTTTACTTACTTACAAATGGTTGGCAAATTGTAGCGTTCTTTGCTACAACAAGTACGGCAAAGAATTGCCTGGTGCTGTCAAAGCTCATTCCACTGGAGGCATGGCTGCCTCTGTGGCTTGGTCTCAGCCACTGACATCTGTGCGGCTGCCACCTGGAGTATTGTCCATACTATCACCAAGCACTACAGTCTGGACATTGCCTCTAGAGCCCATGCAGGTTTCGGCAGGACTGTGCTACAGGGCCTCCTATCTTGAGTTTATGGCTAGCCCTCTTCCCAGACTGTCTGTCTGTACCTGTAACCGCTTGGGACTCGTTCCTACGGTGTTACCTGATGACTGAGATTCCCTCGAAGATCTACTGTTATGGTAAGTTCTTGCTTAACTGTTCTTCGTCATTTTGTACAGATTATCTGTTGGCAGCACCTCCATTTTGTATGGGCTAGCAAAGAGTGTCCTTGGTAGGTTAAGGTTATCCCCTTCTATTAACTCTGTTGTATTTCTGTGAGCCTCATAGCTTTGAGTCAGTCAATAAAAGGTTGTATGCGGTTGAACTGCCATATGGTACAGTGTTCAGTTAGGTAATGACGGGTCTCCTTGGGCTTTAGGCAAATGTAATAATGACATACAAATTCTGTGTCTCTTGCCCTGCCATAAATATCTAGAAATTGGCTTGTTCAATTGCCGGAAGTAGGACCGTGAGGAGATTACGGGCATCATTTGTGCCAGATACAAGAAATGTGGTAGGAGATTAATTCTACTACTATCCGCTCTCTGTGTAAGTGGGAGGGAAAGATGAATCCATGATGCTGTATCTTTATTAAAAGCTTGGGGTAACAGATCATAATTTAGAGAGCTAATAGGCCTGAAGTCTTTTGCAGTTGCTATGCCTAAATATTTGGTGAGACATGTGCCATCTGGACTGATAGCATATGACAGTCTGTTGAGATGGAATATGATTCAGTTGCAGGACTTCGGTTTTCATCATCGGCATATATGTCTGATTTTCACTCATGGAGTCCTTATTGAATGCTTGTAATATTGGGGTTTTGGTGTATAGTCTGGGCCTGCAGTTCAAGGTACAAGACAAACAGAAGGGGTGAAAGGGGGCATCCCTGCCGGGTGCCTCTTCTAAGGGAAATGGTGGATGAAACTTGTCAATTTACTTTAACATCGGTCAACGGTGACTCGTACAGAGCCTCTTTCATATGGACATATTCCAGGGGAATCCCAAAATGAGCTAGTACTTTAAATAGGAAAGGCAACACCAGCAGGTTGAAAGCCTTCTCCATGTCCAGACTGAAGATCACGAACATGTCTCCCAACTGGGTGGCGTGGTGCAAAATATTTAGTGTTCTTTTAATATTATCCTATGTTTGTCTGGGGACATAAATCCAGTTTGATCCTTTTTGATCAGCAAGGGTAAAAACAGGTTCTAGTATCTGACTAACATTTCAGTAAAAATGTTATAGTTCACATTGAGGACTGAGATTGGCCTATATGAGGCACTAGTCGTCCTACCCTTCCAGGTTTGGATGGCTGAGATAGTGACTTGTCTCCACATAGCTGGAACCAAGTTTCCCTGTAGGACTCCCTCCCCTGCATGGAACAGTGGTGCTCGAAAGGGGTCCCAGGCGGTCTTAGGGTTTTAATGGTGCAGCACACACACAGGCATGCATACGACACCTACCTGTGAGGGGGAACGGATGGCCCACAGGTCCCCCTCATTATCCCTGTAGACCATGTTGTCCGTGCTCTGCCACGGGTCCATCCACAGTGGAATGTCGTGGGGTAGTCTGCAGCCTGGTGTCACCACCACAGCCAATCCCTGCACTTGCACAGCTCCAGAACCAGCATGGCCTTATGCCAGCTTGTCCCCTGTGGAAATGTAAAGAAAGTGTCAGTGACAGTCATGCCCCAGGCAGCCCCCCAGGCAGCGGGCCCGCATCCGATGGTCCCTGACCCTGCCACTCACCTCTCTCCATTTGGTGATGTCCCATATGGCCCCAGCTGGAACCCCATCCTGGGAGACGTCCCGTGTGACGTGGTACAGGCGCCGTGGCAGGGCAAGCCTGCCACGCATCTCACCCAGTGGCATTGGTGGAGCTGCAGCCGCCATGACAGTCAGTGCTGTTATGGTGTCCTCTGTGGCCGGCACGCCCATAGCACGTGGGCAGGCAGTGCCCCATAGGGCACGTGCACCATGCCACCCAGCATGCACCAGACACACATGTATGTGTGCAATACCACTGAGTGGATGCAGTTAGCAGAACAGGCAGAGGTGAGACGATGTGCTCTGGGGCACTGCTACATGTACTACTACTACTACTGGAGGACACCATGGAGGAGCACCATGGATGACCCCAGCATCACCCATGGGCATTCAAGCCATAGCCCACTGCAGGGAGCCTCCACACCACTGACGTTCTGCAGTGGTACAGGCTCGACCACGAAATGCTGCAGTACGTCTCTGCACCCATGGAGGATGACATATGCCCACGCACAGGGCGCTCCCAGGCCACAACCGTGGAGATGGAGGTGCTGTGTGCTCTGCAGTACTATGCTACAGGCACCTTCCAGAGGGTGACAGAGGTGTGACAGGTGTGAACCAGGCCCCCATCTCCAGAGCCCTGCACCAGGTGACCGACGCCCTCGTGTGCCACAGATGGTGACGCATCGTGTTCCCCACGATGGCGGCGGAGCTCAGGGCTGTCAAGGGAGTGTTTCTAGACAGATATGGCATGCCCAACACAGTTTGTGCCGTAGACTGTACACACGTGCCCATACTCACACCAAGCATGAATGAGGAGGCATACTGGAACCGTAAGGGTTACTACAGCATTAACTAGCAGATGGTGAACGATGCAACAAGCATCATCACCAGCATCCTGGCACGGTACCTGGGATCATGCCACAGCGCCTTCATCTATGACGGTAGTGCACTGTGACGCCATCTGGACCAGCAGGACAAGGGATACCGGTGGTTGTTGGGTGAGCATTTCCCTATGCCTGCAGCAGCGATTGCGGACAGTGCTGTACTGTGTGCCTAACATGTATGTACCCTCCTTCCCACAGGTGACAATGGATACCAACTGAGGACGATGCTCCTGACACGATGCTTAGCACCCTAGCACCCTGCGGGGGAGGCATACAGTGCAGCACACGTGCAGGCACGTGGCATCGTTGAATGCACTATTGGCCTTCTGAAGATGCGGTACCGATGCCTGGACCATACAGGGGACATGATGATGCTTGCGCCAGGGACAGTGTGCAGAGTGTTTGCCGCCTGTGGCATGCTGCACAACATATACATCCGATGCAGTGTGTCATAGCCCGTGGATGGATGCCCTGAGGAACCCGGCTAGGGACCACCGCAGCCACTACATGGACCAGCGCCCCCCAGGGGATGATGGTTGGGCACCACCCAGGGAATGTGACGCAGCGGGCTGCATGGTGGCACCGGCCATGAGGCATCGCCTGGCCCATCGCACATTTGGATGGTGAGCGCTCGCACATGGTGGTGATGAAGACACCATTGGTCTGAGCCATACAGTGCACAGCATGCCGTGCCCGTCGTCTGACCCTGCCACTGCTGGCCATGCCTGCCGGTGTGCACGGCAGGCCATGGGTGGTCAGCGGGCACCCCCCTCCTACCCATCTACGTGTCCCCCATTGATAAGCCACTGCAGTGCTGGCCCATGTGGTGCTGCCATGAACCACTGTGTGGTGTGCCTTGGTGGTGCCCGGGGTGTGCCAGTGTGGGGCATGTGCTGGTGCCTGTCGCTGCTGTCTGCACACCCCTGTTACTGTGTGTCAGGTGCCCATGGTGTCCCTGCTCCCCCATGGCATGGACGTTGGCTGCGTGGCGGGCTGGGGCCTCTGTCTGCAATGTGAATGTAAGGCCATGCTGCCTGTGCCTGTTGCAGTGTGCGCTGCGGGTTGTGCCATTGATGCGGGCCGTAGGTCCTGGTCGCACAGCAGTGCATGGTGCGCGACGGCGGTCGGTGCTGGTGGCCGGCGGTTGCTGTGGATGCACAGTCAGGTGTGCGACTATGGCATGGAATGCATCGAGTATCCACTTCTGTGTATGTGCACCCACCACGTCTGCGAGCCTGTCCTAGGCATGCACACTTGCAGCGATGACATCAGCCACGCTTACCTATGCCCGCATGGATGCCTCCAGGACACCTGTCATGCGGTGCACCACCTACGTGCAGTCCCGTGTTGCCTGCAGCTGGTCATGCTCCAGCAGTCGGAGGTCTGAGTAGTAGGCTGCCAGTGCTGAGCCACTGCTGCACGTCCGCCATCGCTGTGTGGCGGGGGGCCCTTGGGGGCGTGCCCGTCACACCCATGGGGAATTCGGTGGTGGAGCACGTGCCTCCAGCCCCGGGGTGGGCATGTTGCTATCGCCTTCCTGCTGGCTGTTCTCCGACGAGCTCCTGTCCAGTCCGGCCACCGTATGGTCCTCCTCTGCCTCTGTGGCGGCATCTCCTCCTCGCCGGCCTGGGCATCTGCAGGGGTGGCTCTGCCTCCACCGTCCTCCTGATGCCAGTCCTCTGTCCTGCCCTAGGCACTCCACTGCTGGTCTTCCAAGGGTGCAGCTGGCTGTGTAGCGTCTGGGCTGTGTGGCATCCCTGTGGGGAGGGGGCATGGATTAGTGCCCTTGTGTTGTGGTCCAGTGCACTGTACCATCCTGTGTCTGTGCAGCTACGTACCTGCGTCCCCTGGCTGCGACGGGGCACCACCATCACTCTCATTCGATCCCTCTCCTGCACTGTCGTTGGACCCTGTGGGTGGAGAGCAAGATTTGTTAGTGGTCATGTCCATGCTCTCGTGTGGTGCTGCCACCCCTGGCACATGTTCTGGATGCTCACCCAGCACGCTGTTGAGGCCCTCTGTCTCCCCATCCATGGCAACGTCATGTATCATGTCCGCCACCAGTTTTTCAGTGGACATGAGTGTGGGTCACGGGACTGGTGGGCTGCCGCTGGTGGCATGCTGTGCCTAGTGTGCTCGGCTCACCTTCTTCACTTGCGTCCGCAGGGCATGCCACTTGTGTTTTATGGCGGACAGTGTGCGTGCCTCTGGTCCGGCAGCACTGGTGCCCGCCTGCACATCGAGCCATATCCTGGCCTTCATCTCGGGTGGTGTGCTGAGTGCCCAGTGGCCAAACAGCACGTTGTATTGCTGGCGGACCTCCGTTACCAGCAGGGCGACCTGCGCACCCATGAAGTTGTGGGACTGCAGCCTCTTGCCTCTTCTGTCACCTCTGCCACATCCCGTGGCTCCGCCTGCCTGCACCGTGGTCTCTGCCGGTTCCCGGTGCGCATTCCTGGCGGCTGATCTCGCCTCCTCCATTGTCAGGTTTCCGTGTGTCTCTGTGTAGCGGCGCGGCATGGTGTTTCCGCATGCCCATTTATGGCGGGGTCAAGGGGCGTTCCAGGTGTCTTGCGTGGTCCCAGTCCCGCCCTTGCATATTGCTGTGCACCTCGGACTGCCCCGCCCAGTCCTGCTGGGGGTGTTCCATGCTTGTTCGTGAATGCTGTGTGTCACGGTTCGTTGCATGGTGCGAGTGCACACACCATCTGCCATACGCTGCTCTTTTGCACGCATCGGTGGCTGCTTTGTGAATAGCTACCTAAGAATTTGATGTACACTAAATAAACCTAGTCTGCTAGGAATATCTGAGACTTGACTGGATGGTAAGGCAACTGATGACACAGTACAAATTCAGGGATATGACCATGTAAGAAATGACAGAAATGGGGGGGGGGTGATATTATATACAAGTAAAACCTTAGGTGCCTATGGTCAGAAAAATCCATTTAATATTAATGGAATTGAAGGTATTCTATTGGAATTTAAGAAATGTGATTTAACAATAGGAGTAGTTTAGTCCCCTCCACATATAGGTCTCCAGTATTTAGATGATTTGGCTGCATTTTTGGGGACTCGTTTAAACACTGGCAGTATAATTTGTATATGGGATTTTAACACCCATTGGGGAGGGCTTAGGGGCAAAAGACTAAAAGAAGCCCTGGATCCTTTGGATGGCCAACAGATAATATATGAACCTACCCGTTTCTGTCACAAGGGAGATACCAAAACCACTATTGATTTCATGTTTGTGTCAAAGAACATTATAGAGTTTAAGTGTCAAGTTGGGGCCCCACTATTCGGAGACCACTGTCTTACTGAATGCAGAGTTAAACTGGAACATTACAGGCCCTTCGATACTCCTTTTATAACTTCTAGATCCTGTAAGAAATTTAACAAATTGGCATTTGTAAAAAAGAGCTGCAAAATATAAAAAGGGAAAAGGATGGATTTGATTCCAGACCTGAAAGATGTTGTGAAATCTTTTCTGAGTGAATTTCTATTAGTTTGTGATACCCATGTACCTTGAGTGCAAATGAAAAGAAAACAAAATAGTCTACCTTGGATAAATGGGAAGATTTTGAAAAACATAAAGCGTATGGACTAGATTGTGAAAGGTGGCCAGGAAAACAAATTGGGATAGTGATTGGGATAAGTATAAAACATATACAGTGGCGTGAAAAAGTATTTGCCCCCTTCCTGATTTTCTCTATTATTGCATATTTGTCACACTGGATGTTTTCAGGTCTTTAGACAAAATATAATATTAGATAAAGGGAACCTGAGTGGACAAATAACACTTTTTTTTTTTTACTTATTTCATTTATTTAATGAAAAAGTTAACCAACACCAACTGGCACTGTGTGAAAAGTAATTGCCCCTAGTTAAATCAACCCAATTAAAGGGATAATTAGAGTCAGCTGATTGAACACAACCAGGCTTGATTACAGCCAGCCCTGCTCAATATAAACCTCACTTATTTTGGCCCTTACCATCAGAGTCACATTGCCAGCACAAAGATTCAACAAGCACAGTATGCCATGATCAAGGAAGTTCCTGAAAAGATCAGAAAAACACTTTGTTGCCCTCTATCAGTCTGGAAAGGGTTACAAAGCTATTTCTAAGCTCTGGGACTCCATCGAACCACAGTGAGAGCCATAATCTCAAATGGAGAACACTTGGAACAGTAGTGAACCTTCCCACAGTGGGCGGCCTGCCAAAATTACTCCAAGGGCGCAGTGTAAAATCATCCAAGAAGTCTCAAAGGATCCTAAAACAACATCCAAAGAACTGCAGGCTTCTCTTGCCTCAGCTAAGGTCAGTGTTCATGACTCCACAATCAGAAAGAGACTGGGCAAAATGGGCTTCATGTGAGAGTAGCAAGGCGGAAACCACTGCTAACCAAGAAGAACATAAATGCTCTCTCATTTTAAGCACCTGGATGATCCACAAGCCTTTTGGGAAAATGTTCTATGGACAGATGAGTCCAAAGTGGAACTTTTGGACAACATGGATCCCATAATGTCTACGTAAAGCAAACACAGCATTCCACAGTAAGAACACCATACCAACAGTCAAACATGGTGGTGGTAGTGTGATGGTGTGGGGATGCTTTGCTGCCTAAGGACCTGGATGACTTGCCATAATTAAAGGAACCATGAATTCTGCTCTGTACCGGAAAATTCTTAAGGAGAATGTCCAGTCATCCTTCCGTCAGCTGAAGCTGAAGCGTAGTTGGGTCATGCAGCAAGACAATGATCCAAAACACAAAAGCAAGTCCACATCAGAATGACGAAAAAGAAGTAAAATTAAAGTTTTGGAGTGGCCTAGTCAAAGTCCAGACTTAAACCCAATAGAGATGCTGTGGCAGGACTTGAAACGAGCAGTTCATGCTCAAAAACCTACCAAATGTTACTGAAATAAAACAGTTCTGCGAGGAAGAGTGGGTTAAAATTCCTCCACAGCGATGTGAAAGACTGATATTGAATTATAGGAAGTGTTTGGTTGCAGTCATTGCAGCTAAATGTGTAACCAGTTATTAAGTGTAAGGGGCAATTACTTTTTCACGCAGTGCCAATTGGTGTTGGTTAACTTTTTTTCATTAAATAAGTGAAATAAAAAAAAAAAACAAGTGTTATTTGTTCACTCAGGTTCCCTTTATCTAATGTTACATTTTGTCTAAAGACCTGAAAACATCCAGTGTGACAAATATGCAATAATAGAGAAAATCAGGAAGGGGGCAAATACTTTTTCACACCACTGTAGGAATAAGTGTCATCTTCCTTTTTCGTCTCTATTTAAATATTACTACAAAAATATATTTGAAACAGCAACAAATGCTAGAGATTTTTGGAAAACCATAAGACCGTTGCAATCAGCTGTAGAAATTAGACTCCCCTCTTCTTTGAGAACTAATGGAGTGGTAATAACTGAGCAAAGACAATAGCAGGGATATTAAACAACTTTATCACAAACCTACCCATATTGCCCAGGGATAAACACAGGCCTGTTGACAATACTCTTGGAGATTAGGAGAATATCCCTTGTTTAGATTTAGGATCTTGTACCCTAAAGACAAATAGAAACATCTATGAACGTTAACTATATCGAAGTTCGAGGGGTTTGGATGGTTTACAGGCCAGACTGTTGAGAGAAAGTGCTGATGAGGTAGCTCTACCATTAACAAAGCTTTTTAATCAAAGTTTGTGTTCTGGGATATTCCCAGAATTGTGGAAAAATGCCATAATAAGAGTGGACCCACAACTGGCTGATAATTAAAGGCCTATAGCCTTGTTGTGTATTGCTTCTAAGATACTCGAAAAGGAAGATCTTAGTTCGAGAGGGCTCTTACAGTAGAAAATAACCAGTAGGACTAGAGCCACCAGGCACTAGGACCACATGGAAAACTTTAGCTAGCAGTGTTTGGCAGGAGACGACCCATCTGACATCATGTGATGGACGTCACCGTGACACTATATAGTGGGCAGTCCCCATGCCCACCCTTCAGTTCTTTCCCGCCATCGATCTGTGCACATCAGAGCTTGTGGAGAATGCTGCTTCAGTCAGCTGCCATTTTCAGATAAGTAGTTCATTGTTGTTTCTCCTATTTCTGTAAAATATAGAAAGTAATACCTTCTTCGTGCATGTCTTCTCCGATGCCTTCTGAGTCACATAAGAACAAGTGCGATTCTTGCAGCATTCAGATCCCTCACAAGGATGGCCATTCCCTCTGTCTTTTCTGCCTGGGACCTGAACACAAGACCAAGGACTGTGAGGCCTGCCAGGGTTTCAACCAGGCCACACGGAATCACCACCAACAGGCCCTGGAAGCCCACATTCTCAAACTGAAGATGACTTCCATTGAGAAGGAGCTGCAAAAGCTGCAGGGATCGTCTTCCTCCCGGGGGTGGTCTTCAGACTCCCATAAGAAGAATAAGGACAAAGAGAAGTACTGGGACCACAATCGGTTTCCTTCCCACTCACGGCCTCCTTCGGGGAATGTGGGCATCAAGTGGCCTCCCGTTGACATGGGTGCCACTCCTCCGGCCAAGCCTGCTTCCTGTTCCATGGAGCAGCCCTTGGGTCACCCGCCTGAGCTGGTTACAGTTCAGGCTGGTGCTTCCAATGTTCCAGAGAGCTCCACCACCCTTAGGCCCCTCAAAAGCCCAGGGCCCAAATCTGGTGGCGTCACCGGTAAGTCGATTTTCAGCTCCTCTGACAACTGCCTGGTCCAGGCTGATAAACCACATGCTAGCTACTCTGGCATCCGCCCAGCCACTGCGCTTTCATCGGGCTCCAATAACAGGCTTGATGTTGATCCTCCAGATCAGCACATGCTGCTGCTCCTGCCGCAGCTCTCCCCAGAGGGTTCTCCCTCTCAGGATCCTCCTTCTCCACCTCCCCTGGTGGAGACTTGTGGCTCATCTTCCATTCTAAGCCAGAGTTGGAGGAGCATCCACCCGACACCACCCTGGTGCCAGGGCCGGAACGCCCACTGCTGAACCTCCCTCGGGAGCTGGTGTCTTCTGCACTGCAGGCTTCCCCCGTCTGGGCCAGTTTCCCCACCCCAAACTCCAGTGGGGCCCTCCGTCTCTTTGGGGCCAATGCTGGAATTTACTTTGGCGGGTCTGGTGCCAGACTGGATGCTACCAGGCCTTTTTACCCTATGTCAGGGCCCCCATCAGGTCCCACAGCCCCTCCTTCTGGGCCTTTGTCTGGTTACCTGCCATCAGAACCTCCATCAGGACCCTTGGCTCTGCCACTGGGGCCATCGCCGGGCCTCCTGAAGCCAGGCTTCCCTGCTCTACACTACCCTTCTCCAGGGTGTCTGCTGCCATGGTATCTGACACCAGGATACCCCTCGCTGGGGTACCCAATGCCAGGCTATTCAAACTATGGTATGCGGGGTTATTACTCAATGCCAGGTTATCATTTTCAAGGCTACCCCCCCAATCTATCAGGCCCCCACCCCACTGCCTCAACCTCAGGTGGACTTTAGGGTGGTGCTTCAGTCTTGGAGGTCTGAGACCAAGTCACACCTGGTTTCTGAGTTGGACCAGCGCCAGCTAGCCCCGGCTTTCACACCAGTCCGCACGGACCCTATGCCGGGATCCCTTTCACCAGAAGAGTCTCACGCCTCTACCTCGGGACAAGTCTCACGCCCTAACGCAGTAGCTGGTAATGACAGGAGCCTCGCGGTCTCTTTGCAGGAGATCCTGCTCCCACGGGCTCTGTCCCCCGGACAGAAGCTTGTTATCTGACTGACTCCTTTGCTTCCTCTGCTTTGGGCTTTGAGACCCCTTCTCTGGAGGATCCCAAACCCAAAGGCTCTCCCAAGTCACCTCTGGAGGACCCCACTTTCGCAGAGATCCTCCAGAAGATTCAGGCGGCGAATGGGTGGAAGACTGAGGATCAGGGCCCCCAACGTAAGAGGTTGGTGGAACACCTAGATATGCCCGAGCTGTATCCACTGCTCATTCCTCTGTGAATTGGACCACATGAGGACCTGGCCTCCACGGTCTGGCAGCAGCCTTTCATCGGTGGCCACAGTTGCCAAAAAGACCGACAGACTTTATCGAGCCCTTGAGGGCAAAGACCACCTTAGTTCCCATCCCAAAGCGTACTTGGTGGTCATTAGTGCAGCCCATGATTGTACGATTAAGCCTAAACGTATGAGCTCCTCCCCTCTGGACAAGGAGTCTGTGCAGATAGACCAGTTTGGACACAAAGTTTATTCATCTTCCACACTGGCCCTGAGAGCACTGAATTATTTGGCACACATGATTGTGTACCAGAAATCTATCCTGGGCCAGCTGAAGTCAGAATTTGAGGCTTTGCTTAATTCCGAGGATAAAACTAAGATAGCCAAGACGGTCAGGACAGCAGAAATCTCCTGCCGTCATTCTCTCAGGGCAACATACGATGCAGAAAATGCCTCTAACTGGAGTACCACCACAGCTGTCAGCATGCATAGGTACTCCTGGCTGCGGGTGTCCGGATTGGCCTAAGATGTCCAGATGGCCATCCAGGATGCCCCATTTAGAGGACCTTCCTTTTTTGAGGGTGACGTCAAAGACATTAGCACTGAGCTACAGGACAGTGGCAAAGCACTGCGCTCTGTCCAGTCTATGTATCGCTCCAATACCAAGCCAAAACAGCCTTTTCTTTGCCAGCCAAGGTGTCAGAATAGGCAACAGCCAGCCAGATGTCAGAACAAATGTCAGGCCCTTTAGGTAGCGACCAGCCTTCCAGCCAAGTCTCAGTGGGCTGCTGGGGCAATGCTCCTCCACACCCCCTCCGCCTCCTGACTTGTGGCAGGGCTCGCAGCCTCCGCCACCAGCTCTGGAGGAACCGGTAGGGGGCAGATTCGCCAACCACCTGAGTGGGTGGGAGGCGATCACTACAGACACGTGGGTCCTTCAGCTAGTCGCTAAAGGTCACACCATCGAATTCGCAGAGAGACCTCTAAGAAATCCTCCAGGTCTCTCTCACAAACCAAAAGACCACATTCCTCTCATAAGGGAGGAAATGCAGGCTCTTCTGACAAAATCAGCTGTAGAGCCTTTTCCTTTGGTCCCCAAAAAGATGGCAGATCTCTGTCCAATTCTGGACCTCAGCACACTAAATCTGTACGTAGAGTACAAGAGATTTCGCATGCTGACCCTGTTGGGTTTGTTACCACTGCTTCACTAGGGGCATTGGCTTTGTACACTGGACATGCAAGATGCATACCTGCATAAATCAAGAACCTGAATGCAGTGTCACTGTATATCAGTTTAAAGTGTGCAAGTTAAAAGCAGTCAAGCACAATGCAAATACTGCAAATAAAATTTATTGCACATACTCTACTGCACCAAACAAGCCACCCAGTGCTTCAACTCCTCGCGAGTCTTCCTCAGGGGTGTGGCTAGTGGTGGGAGAACACATTGAAATACAGAATTCCTTATGGCATCATAACAATCCCACCAATCACAAAATTTGTATCAAACAAAATTTCTTTAAAAAAATCAGTGTTAGAGCTGTAGTTCTTATATTCACATCTATTTGGTAACCCAATACTGCAGCTAATAAAGTGCAAACTTTAATACAAGGTTCCATTTATTACTTAAGAACTAGAAATCTAAACTGGAATAATGGAACTGAAATGAAGTGAAAAGGAGAAGGGGGGAGGGTTTTGTGGGAAAAGAATGGTGCATGAAAGGTGGAGATTCAAGATGAAATGCAGTGGTGAATGGAATTGGGGGGGGTTACAAAATAGATGTGAATATAGGAACTACAGATCTAACGCTGATTTTTTTAAAGACGTATTGTTTTGATACAAATTTTGTGATTGGTTGGATTGTTATGATGTCATAAGGAACTCTGTATTTCAGTGTGTTCTCCCACCACCAGACACACCCCTGAAGAAGACTCGCAAGGATTCGAAGCTCTGGGTGGCTTGTTTGGTGCAGTAGAGTATTTGCAATAAATTTTACTTGCAGTATTTGCATTGTGCTTGACTGCTTTAAACTTGCACACCTTAAGCTGATATAGAGTGACACTGCATTCAGGTTCTTGATTAAAGTTGTGGGCTGGCAGCCCTCGCGGTGAGCAGCTACCCGATGGTGCTGTATCGCAGCATTCTTTGGAATTCTCTGCATACCTGCATTAACTGATCTTTTCCCTCCCACCGCCACATCCTCCGCTTTACCTTCCAGGGGGAGCACTTCCAGTTCAAAGCACTCCCCTTTGGCCTTTCTTCGGCACCCAGAGTGTTTACCAAGTGCCTAGCGGTGGTGGCAGTGACTTTACATTGCCAGGGAATATATGTGTTCCTGTACCTCGACGACTGGCTCCTGTTAGCACCATTGAGGTACAACCTGGCAGTCCCCCGACCACTACCCTGGATCTTTTCTGGCAAGTGGGAATTATGGTGAATTACCCCAAATCCCAACACCTCCAATTTATTGGGGCGGTGCTAGATACTGTTCATGGTCAAACTTTCCTCCCATTGGACCGGGAAGAAACCTTTCTTCAGCAGGCCATCCAAGTGGCAGCCAGCCAATGGACCATGGCCTGTTCCATCTTATGCCTTCTGGGTCTTATGGCAGTGGCTATTCCCACTGTCCCCCTGGCCAGGCTTCACATGTGGATTACGCAGTGTACCCTAAGGGTCCAGTGGGACCAGAAATCGGACTACCTGAATCACAGGATCCTGGTGTCTGGCCCCATACATTGGGACCTCCTTTGGTGGCAGAATCTGTCCAGTCTCACCGGGGGTTCCTTTTCAGGCACCACCGCCAGCTCAGACCCTGACAATGGACACTTCCATCAAGGCTGGGGCACTCATCTAAGCGACCACAGGACACAGGGATCCTGGTGTCAGCAGGAGCTATCCCTGCACATCAGTGTGCAAGAGATGTGGGCTGTTCTATTCGCCCTTTGGGCATTTCAGCCTCTTCTCCTTCCTGGGCCTCTCCTGGTACAGACAGACATGTTGTGGTCTGGTACCTGAACAAACAGGGAGTCGCGCGGTCGTATCCTCTGTGCATGGAAGTGATGTGCGTGTAGCAATGGGCAATACAGCACAGCCTGCAGCTCATGGGAGTGCATGTCCCAGGCATTCAGAATGTCCTGGTGGACACTCTCAGCCACACTCAGGCAAGGACACACAAGTGGGAACTAAGGCAGTCCATAGTCGAAGACATCTTCAATCGGTGGGGTCGCCCAGATCTTGATCTGTTCGCCTCCCCTTCCAAAGCAAAACTAAAAAAATAAAAAATAAAAAATAAAGGCTATGATATAAATCTATTGAATAATGGTCTTGAAAAAATTAAAAAGACAAATAGAGACAACATTCTGAAGAAAAAGGAAAACAAAGAAGGAACTAGGAATTTATGTACCTTTCTAACAGAATACAACAACATGGCAGGGAGAATTGGAAATGTGATCTTTCGTAATTGGCTTATTTTATTAGGAGAGGAACAGGTTGAGAAAGCAGTAGGTTATAAACCTCATATTACTTTCTGTAGGGCTCAAAACATTAGAGACAAGGTAGTGAATAGCGGGGACAAGAAAATAGAAAAAGTGCCAAGACAGACCTGGTTACCTAGGAGGTCAAAAGGTCATTTCATATGTAAGAGATGCAATATTTGTAAATATGGAAGCCCTGGGAATATCTTTGAACACCCAGGAGATCAATATAAGAAAATAGAGATAAGAGAACTTATAACTTGTGACACCCCATACGTGGTTTATGCTTTATGGTGCACTTGTAATCTCTTGTACATAGGAAAAACCGTTAGACCACTGAAACAGAGGATTCAGGAACATGTTAGGTCTATTATTAACACCAGACAGGGTACCCCGGTGGGTACCCACTTTGCCCTTTTTCATGATTCATCACCTGACTGTTTAAAATTTATGGGAATAGAACATGTTTCACCCCTACTGTTTGGTGGTGATAGATCCAACAAACTTTTGAAACAGGAATGTTTGTGGATCTTTAAAATGAATAGTGTAAGACCAAATGGACTTAATGAGAAATGTGATGCAAGATCATTCTAAAAAAGCAGAACAGTGAAAGTTGAAACTATCCATTTCTTGTGAAACTTTGTCATATCTACGCTACCAGGCTTTATTATTATTATTTTTTCACTGTAAGTGTTTACAAAGAGGTTGCGCGTTCTGAATTTTCTCTGTTTTTGTGATCATTTTTGACAACTTCATATTTTTTACTGTCCTTTATTCCTTGCTTATCTGCTTTTTTCTCTCCTTCTCAATAGGATATTGGTTGAATTATGATACTGAGATTGCCTTCACTGGATCCTTTATAAACGTACAGATAAATGTGCTTGAAATTGAAATAGAATAAGATCCTGTTGCTGCAGCTCAAATATCAGGTTTAAACTACTAAATGTCATGATTGATAAATTCTTTATAGAACTTTTGAAATTAGTATAAAGAGCTATTTATTATATTATTTCTTTAATATGCATGGTATTATAGGGTTAAATGTGAAATGATGCAACTATATGTCACTGTTGTAATTTATTGCAAGGGCTCATACATATTAATGAGTTCAAGCCCTTAAAAGAACCTGATTGCTTGAATGCTTCACCCCCTCTGAAGACTCGCGAGAGTCGAGGCGCTAGGGGTGTTTTGTAACTTGCAGAGTTTCTGTAATTCACCAAGCTGATAGTCACTAATGTGATGTGGTGTTTTGTATGACTTTTTGGAAACCGGAAACTAAGGAATAAATCACAGTCCTTGAACTGATCTGAACATACTTGTGCAGGACTGTGTGTCTTTGTCCACATCCGATGCTTGTTTTACGTAATTGGTGAGTGGGGCATCATTGCACAATTCTGCCTTTGGGATTTGCAGACTTCGGACTAACAGTCCTTCCGGGCCCCCTGTCATAATCTGGTACCTACTACAGAACTTTCCTGCCTCCCTTGCTTCAGCCTTTGTCTGAATTACACTGCTTGGAACTCAGTCCTAATGGTTATTACCTACTGTAAGAGCCCTCTCGAAGTAAGATAATACAGTTATGTAAGAACTTACCATAACAGTAGATCTTCAAGAGAGGCTCTTGCAGTAGGTACCTTCCCAGTGCTTCTGCGGCTACTACTTTCTACCTTTTCTTTTGGCTCCAGGAGCCCACTCCTTTCTGCTGTCGCACCTTCTTAGGTCTCCAGCGGGAGAACTGGAGGGTGGGCATGGGTACCGCCCACTATATAGTGTCATGCTAATGTCCCATCATGTGATGTCGGGTGGGCGGCCCCCCGCCAGACACTGCTAACTAAAGTTTTCCATGTGGTCCTAGTGCCTGGCTGCTCTAGTCCTAATGTTTATTGCCTACTGCAAGAGCCTCTCTCGAAGATCTACTGTTACAGTAAGTTCTTATGTAATTACTTTCATAAGCAGGTTTATGCTCATTTAAGTCTAGATTTGTTTTGGGATGGAAAAGGCCCATATGTTATTCATCACCATTGTGATATGCTTCTCCAGCTGAAATGGGTATCTTTGTAATTATGAAGAGACAGAGTACTGTCACATATGAATGTGTTTAAAGGATTAGCACCTAATTATCTTACAGTTAAAATGACACTGAATGTATCAATTTACCCTTTATGAGATATTAAAGGGAGAGGACTGAAAGTTCCACAAATCAAGAATAAATATGGAAGAATGCGTTTTGATTACATTACAGCAAATAGATGGAATTCGCTTTCCCCTATTTTGCGAAATAAGCCAACATACCAAACCTTTAAGTCTGCTTTATTGGAATTCTATCCTTACATATGTACATCTTACCAATTTTATATTGTAAGTGTACGTTTGTATGCTAACCTTGTATATAGAAACATAAAAACATGGAAGTTGACAGCAGAAAAGGATCCAAGGCCCATCCAGTCTGCCCATTTTACCAGTTTGCTCCTGCTGCCTCTACTAGGTCAGCAGTTCAGTTACGTCCCCCTCGTGCCTATCCCATGTCCTCTTGAATCTCTCCACTGTACGTGTTTCCACTGCCTCCTAAGGCAGGGTGTTTCATGCATCCACCACCCTCTCTGTAAAAATGAACTTTCTCAGGTTACCCCTTATGCGACCCCCTCCAATTTCATGTCATGCCCTCTAGTTATACTGTACTTTTTATACGGTAAGATGCTATCGCCTTCCACCATATGTGTTTATGACTTGATATGTGATCTGTTGTTCATGTACTGTACTTGGAGAACAGGACGGCCCTGAGAATAGGCTTTTGCCTAGTGCCTTATCCTGGTGGAATATAAAATAAACTTGAACTTGAATACATTATAAGAAGGGTGCAGTATTCCATCTGTCATTGAGTCAGTGGAGGGAACCAAGGGTGTAAATAAGTCTACCCTCTTTTTGCAGGAGCATAATCAACCTGTTCCCTCATCTACGATGGAGGTGTACACAATCAAACCCCATAAATCAAAATATTTTTAAATCTGAATCATGGACAGTGGTCCAGTGTGTGCCCACAGGTGTATCACACCTACCATGCAGGACAGAGTGCACATGCTCCTGAATCCTTTCTTCCATGGGGCATATGGTGTGATCAGTATACAGTTTGGTGCATGGACACCAGAGGGCATAAATGACGTAAGTGTTTCTTACAAGTAAGGTGACGTAGCATTAAACATGCGATTATTAGTGGGCCTAGTGAATTTCTTACCTTCTTGAGCAAACTGACAGACGTTACAAGAATAGCATTTACTAAGCCACTATAGGTACAAGGGACCCGATTACCCACATTAACCAAATGGCTGTTACCAACAAAATCTGAAATTCTACTATCCCTATGAAAGGTGACATGGGGGTGTTATTCAGTGACATCCCTCAGGTCTGGATCTGCCATGAGAATGGGCCAGACTCTTTTCAAAATACTAGCCACTTCGAGCACAGTACTGTTGTATTTTGTGATAAAAATTATCCAATTATGGGGTAAATCCCGTTTCTGGCCCTTGCTTTTGACTGCACTAGGGAGTGTATTTCGTAACCCCTGTCAAGTAAGCATCTCTGCAGTTCATTAGCTTCTTTGTCGTAGGTTTCTAGCTCAGAGCAGTTTTGTCGCAAGCTTAGAAACTGACCAACTGACCATGCAGGATGTTTATTTAAATGTTTTCTGTAAACTTGCACCTTGTGAAAATGTGCACTTGTGCTCATTTTGCTTTCAAGTATAAAAAAAAATGAAAAGAAAACAAATAATGTACCAAATGAGAATTATCAAGTTTAAGGACAGTATTGCCTGCAGTTGGTTTTCTATAGTTCTCTATGATAATATTTCCTGTTAATCTGTTCCCTATCAATTTCAGATTCAAAAATACAGTTAGGATAGGATGAACAGAGGAAGCAAACCTGAGATTGCAGGCATTATTGTTGATCATATCAACAAATGCCCCTGCTTCTTTTTATTTATTTCTTGAAATGTTTCACCAGGAGGGCACACTGAACAACAAGTTGCTTGTCTCACGGTGCGACCTGGGGGTGGGGTTACATAGGGTTATGAAGGATGATCAGTTACAATAGTATGTGGGTAGTACAAACAATACAACATTGTAAGATTGTGCAACAGTTGGAACACAAGATATTGTACAATAAATGGTAGTGGAACATTGGGTAAATTACAATACATGTCCAAAATCACACAAAAGAACATATAAACATACAAAACAGTAATAATGCGATAGAACCATTTATAGTGCATGTGTGTACCAGGATCAGTCTCGAGGTAGTACACAAGTGCTGTTGGAGTAAAAAGGATGGGGTTAGGTTGTGCACACTGGTGACCCAGAAGGGCAGGAGGAGAAGAGAGGGGGGAGACACAAGAACTGAATATGAGGCAAGGGTAGCTATTTCTGATTTCCCTTCAGGATGTTGAGAACTCCTGCCGGGGCCAGGATAGGCAGGCAGAAACTGGGGATAGGTATTAAGGTGGGTTAAAGCAGGAACAGCAGTGGGAAAAGTAATTGTGTAGGGCAGAGGTAAGAGAGTAGTTGGAGGAGGAGTGTCATATTTCAGGGGGGAGGGAATTCCAGATTTTAGGGAAACGATGGGCGAAACCAGTCTGACCGATGAGGGTAGAGTGGCGAGGGACTGTCAAGGTGCAGGCGTCATTTGATCTGAGAGAGTGGGTGGGGGGAGGTGGAGTGGAGAGAGAGGATGAGAGATGGGAGGGGAGCCCCCTGAACCAGAATTTGGAGGTTAGTTTGACACAGTGAGAGATGCAACTGTGAGATAGTGGAATTAAGGTTAGAGAGGGATAGAGTTCACAGTGGTGGGATCGGGAAGGGGAGTCAATAGCAAAGTGGCAGAAGGAGTTAAAGGAAGTGTACAACTTGGTCAGGGAAGATTTGTGAGCAGCGCCATAGTCTGCGTCACAGTAGTCAAAGATGGGGAGTATCATCTTCCATTATGCGATCTCATATACACAGGATGTCATCTATAAATTGGCCCCAGTACTTGATCCTACCAGCATAACAGGGTTCTACCTGGGATTGTAGATGGCAGCTTCCTCCCACCAACCCATGAAAGGTTGGCATAAGAGGATGCCATCAGTGATCCCATGGCAATCCCACAAACTTGAAGGTAATGATCAACATTGAAGGTGAAATGATTGCTGGTCAGGATCAAGTCCAGGACTGCCAAAACAAACTTAGATGGCAACTGGCATTGGTGTCAAACATGTAAAAGAGGTCAGCACTGAGGCTCAACTGACATTGAACTGACTGTGCATGGTGACGTTACATCAGTTGTAAGCCACAAGAAACCTGCATCCCATCTAAATGCACTTAAAGCCTCCAGCACCACATTGTATCCCTTAAGTAAGAAGGAAGTTGTATTACAAGAGTTTGCAAAAAGGTATCCATAACATTTGAGAGGTTTTCCACAAGGGAGCCGATCACAAAGATGATTGGTCTTCCTGGCAGATGCTGGAGGCTTTTATTTATCTTGGGTAATTGATAAAATGTAGGGGCCATAGGAGTGTCCTGCTTCAGGTATAGAAATCATGCTCACAGAGCTGATGGGAATGTAAACTGTAGTCCAGGAAATTATTAAGCCATCTGGTAAAGGAGATAGTGGGATCCTCATGTAGTAGGCAATAGTTTTTAATGTTAAGCTGAGCAAAGGTTTTCTCCAGACAGTAGGAGCACTCCTTCACCACTACTTTTTCAGCAGGTTTCACTGTGATCTGGTCCATCTTCTCTAGCTCTCTTAATGCTTGAAATTCTTCCAGAGTCAAATTGGAATATCTCTGATGTTTCAGAGCCTCAGTGTCTTTTCGACTTCTTGACTGACAAGCTTTTCGAATATTATTATTAGAGAAAATTTCTTATTTGGATAGATGATGGATTTTGGGATAATTTTCTCCTCACTGTGACATCCATCCTAGATGCAGTATCGGTTTCATTTTCCTTCAGACCAGAGTTGGTCCATGTCTACATCAGATGTGGGGCTCAAGTTCTGATAAGTATACCTGTCTTGTACATGTAGAGATACATCAACATCCCAGAACTGTAGTGAAGGGTCTGGTATAGCACTTGCTCCATTTCCTGCCTGGGATGTTTCTGGATTTGGTGAAATCAAACTTAATTGGGCACAACTCATATTATGACTCTGATGGGGTTGGTATTACCCTTGTTTTACACTGGTCAGAGACACCTGTTTAATCCTTTACAAATGTTTTTGAATGTAGTTTGCAAAACATTTTTTGATATCCACATTGGGTGTGGAAAATATCTAATAGGGGTTCAGGAAAAAAAGAAAGTCCTTTGCCTAGGACACTCAATTGGGCTGGTCAAGGGGTTCTCCTCCTTGAATAATGCTGATTTGCCTGCTTGATTTGGCTGGTTGTGCTCTCTTGTTCTTCCCACTCTTAACAGCCTAGCTGTGTCTTCCTCCAGTTGTGCCATCTGCATTCTTGGTTCTTTTGGGCTTGGCCCCAGTCTGTTCTGCGGTTTCTGTTGCTGATTCCTCTTCCATCTTTAGAAAGGTGACAGTCTTAGTGTTGTTTGTGTTATCTTTCATTGGAAGGTGGGTCCTTTTACTCTGCTTTCTTTTTCTTGATGTGTCCCTGCTAGTAAAATTGCCAAAACACTATCTTGAGCAGCCTCTGATCTGTGGCTGAGGATCTCAGTTATAGACTTGGTTGTTTTGATTGTTCTGTAACAGGGATCGACACATTTTAAAATTCACTGGTAGTCCAAGGACAAGTGGCTTTTCTGAAAGTAGTAGTCCTCGTGTTGAAGCTGGTAGTCCAGTTAAAAAGGGGTATATTTTTAAGAAAAATCAATAAAAGTAAAGAACAAAGTGTTTGTATGTGTTTTATTTTTTTTTGGGGGGGGGGGTTAAATACTAGTATGTTAACACTGAGAGTCTGAAAATGTTTAATTTCTGTTATAGATGAGACAGAACCAGTGTCAGGAGAGGAGAGACTAGGTCAAGAGGACAGAGAAAGAAGCAGTACAAGTCGGGGTGCACAACACACACACAGGCAAATCAAATCACATTACAACCATCCATCAGTCAGAATAGTGAGGCGGAGAAGAACTATCAGCAAAAGTGTCAGCCAGAGCACTTAGAGAAGGAGTGTCATCATCACTTGCAGCAGTAGCATGGCCATGAACAGGACGTGTACAGGACCAGAGAGGAGCCAATGGTTGACAGCAGAGTCCGGATCAAAGCTTTCTAAATCAGGACCTTCCACTGCTGTTTGCAGAAGTGACTGGAGTGTTGTCAGTCAGTCTTGTTCTTATTTTGCTTTTAATAAGATTTTGAATAGAAAACACTCTCTCACATTTTGCTGTGGACACACTCATAGCCATTAGCAATTCTGTGAGGTCAATGATGTGAACAAGTTGGACCGGTCTCTCTCTCAGCAATCTTGAATAGACTACCAGATATGTTTAATGCATACATATCGGACATCAGGGAGGGTGTAGGATGTGAAATGAGTCTCTTCGCTGATGACTCTAAGATGGGAGCAGTAGTTGAGGGGGAAGAGGGGAGGTTGGCCCTGCAAGGGGACCTGAACACCCTGGAAAGCTGGGCTCAGACATGGAAATTAAATTTCAATATCACCAAGTGCACGGTGTTGCATCTTGGGCATTTAAACTCTAAACACAGGTACACCCTGGGAGGGGAGGCGCTGGAGGCCTCAACAGGGGAAAAAGACCTAGGGGTCATGGTGGATGCATGTATGAATAACTCTGAGCAGTGCAGGAGAGCGGCTAGCAAGGCAAACAGGATGTTGGGATGCATCGTAAGGGGGGTCACCTCTAGGAGCAAGGAAGTGATTCTGCCGCTGTACAATGGTTAGACCACACCTTGAGTACTGTGTACAGTACTGGAGACCACACTTGAAGAGGGACATATAGCTTCTGGAGAGGGTACAGAGGAGGGCAACTAAGATGATACGAGGACTAGGGGATTTGACGTATGAGGACAGACTTGAGGAGCTCTGCCTGTTTTCATTGGAGGAGAGGAGAGGAGAGACAGGGGGGACATGATTGAGGTCTCCAAGTACCTCAAAGGAATAAATAGGGTAAACATGGAGGGGATCTTTAGACTAAAGCAGGAAGGTGTCACCAGACGGCATGGTTTGAAGTTGGAAGGTGGAAGGGTGAGGGGGGAAAAGAGGAGGAGGTTTTGCACTGAGAGGGTGATGGACCTTGGAATGCGCTGTCTGGCGAGCTGGTTCAGAGATCCACAGTGGAGGGCTTCAAGAGAGGGTGGGACAAACACAGAAAGCGGATGTACCAGATAATGGCCTGGCCCAGGGGGGTGGGAATGGATGATAGGGGTTTCTGGAACACAAAGGGGGGAGGGCCTCGGCACCTAACTAGGGATCTGAGGTTTCAGCAGACTCGATAGACTGTAAGGCCTAATCTGTTGGCAATTAGTATGTTAGTATATGGTTTATCACCTGCAATTTTTAGTAGTGCTTCTAATGCAGCATATTCCATTTTCATACAGTTTATTTGCTCTTCTGTGAAAAACTTTGTGAAAGTATTCTGACAAGTTAAATAAGTCAATTGTCCCAAATTCAGCTAGTTCTTCTCTGGGCATATCAAAAGTGTTAAAATCTAAACACCTGAACCATTTAAGTGGCTCCTCCGAGAAGTTCTGAAATCTCTTGTCAGTGTGTGCTATTGCTGCATCTGTTAAACCTCTGAAGTTGTGAACAAGTTGTAACCCCTAGGTGGCGCTATCCCAAGGGCTACTACCCCGGCTGCTTGGCTAGTAGCAGGTTAAGGGGCCTGGGTAATGAAACAGGTGCTTCCACCTGGAGGTCAGGGTTGTTAGTGGTCAAGCTAACTTGGGAACAGCCCTCCGGGACACTGTAACCCCCCCTCTTTCCCTTCTAGTGGCCGGAACAATATAGAGTAATTACTTTCACAATGACCCTTATTCACCAGGCCATTACCTACACTGTTTACACTTGTCACCAGGGCTGGTTCCTCTAGCTTGACCCTGGGGACCCCCTGTAAAACAAGGTTAAGCACAGCAAATAGCAACAGTACAATACTTTTGGCACAAACTGGAACCACAGTCTGGTTAAATGCAAACAAAATTAAATCTGATTTATTCAGTGGACTTGAACAAGGGAGGGATGTAATCGGGTTGATTTGATTAAAAGCTATATTAATCAGACAGTTATGCATGCAGTTCAGAGCCCCTACACAGTCACACAATCTGGGTACCCAGGTAGGAAAACGGTGGGCTAGCCAGGAACGTTGCAGCTGGTTGGGGCCCTGTGATGGAAGAAAGCAACATACACAACACACACTATTTGTAATTCGGAGCCGGAGGACTCAGTTCATGAAAGAAAAGGCAACAAGACAATTGGATGACAACACTTTTAGATTTAGCTGTTGTTGCAGGGAGCTACCCTGATGTTTATACATGATACCCAATACTGGACACAGGCAGGACAAAATCGAGACTGCAAGCTGTTGAGCTGGAGTGCCTGGAAAAGCAGGGCCCTCATGAATCACTGAGGCGTCATTCCTGTTCAAGCCATTGAGCAGGGGGCAGATCCCCAGGTTGGTCTCTCGTCGATGACTTTCTCTGCATAGCAGGTATTCTGGCAGGGCCAGTGTAGCAGGGCCCAGGCAAACGGAAATGGATACGGATTCAGTCCGTGGAGCTGGATACAGCCTCCAGCAAGCAAAACACAGTTCAGGCACACAGTGGGGAACAAAATCACGGCCCACTATAAGCAAACAGCACATTCACATGTTAGGAAATTCCACTGTGCCAGGCAAATGGCTCTCTGGTTGCAATTACAGAGTCTCTGCACAGTACGGGAGTTCAGAGGTAGCTGGAAGTCCTGACAATCCGATCGCATTCAGCAAATCTTTGGTCTCCTTCAGGTTAAAGCCTGGTCACAATTCGGCGGCTTAATTCATTCTCCAAATTCTGATTCAGTCCGAAAAAAAAAAAAAAGCACAAGTTCCCTCTCAGGAACAGCAGGCAGGCATGCATGCAGGCCAAACTCAGGCCTTTCCACAGTTCTCCCACGTGAATCCACTATGGATTGCTGCTCAAACTATCTCAAGCTGTTACTTCTTCACTTCATAACTCAGATCTAACTGAAACTGCAAGCAGTGTGGGACTTTCGCCGAGATCCAAAAGGTTCGGTTGGCTGTTCTGTCTGTCAGTCACAACAAGGGCTCACCCTCCAGGTTCTTTTAGGCGCCAAAAGCCCAAAACTACATTTCTACAAGTTTTGGCCCCACCAAGCCCATGTAGGCAGGCTCCATTTTAGGGTCCCAAATGTACTGATTGGCCTATTCTGACAGTCCAGGACCAAGATGATGGAAACAAACAGAACTGTCCATGCTGCAAAGAAGGCAGGTTAGAACAAACTGCAATATTATTACTACTCTAACAAATGAGCAGCAAACAAGTGACATCTTCTAACAGAGCTCCCTCTCAGATCAATTATGATTGCAATCCAGGCAGCTCTTAAAGAGACAGTACACAGAGGCTATACAGGCGTTCTCTGGCAATACATTTAAACTGCTAAAACGCAGGACACCAGCCTGGCAGTGAGCATTTAAGCAAGCTCAAGGAATACTTTTCAGGAACCCCCACTTGTAGGGGAGTTACACCATGGTAACATTTATTTCTGGTCAATTGCCTCTGAAGGTAAGCAGAACGGTCCTTTCCTCCCCACACTTTGAAACCATATAATCCATGCATTTCTCTTCATGATTGTATTGTTTCAGAAAGGATGTCATGAATTTTCCAGGCTTTACTTTTAACTAGAGAATGCATGTCTCTACGAGTTGTGGGACTTCCAATAAAAGCAGGTCATCTTTTTGAAATGCAAGCAACAGATGTTTCAGAATGGGCAAGAAATCTTGTACTACGAACAGAGATTTGACAAATTCTACAAGCTGGACATCTCTTAGAAGTGTCTTTGCTTTAGCACCATCATCACCGGCAGAGTTAGAGACATGTTCGAGATGCTGAACTACTGTGGGCAGATTGACTTGAGCAGCATGAATGGAGCGTATTTTACTTGCAAGCAAACTAACCTGCTTAATTACGAACATACGAATCTGCCAGCAGAAACAGGCCTCATGGTCTATCAAGTCTGCTTGAATGTGCAGCTAGCCCCCCACATTGCAGCTGCCCCACCCTTCCCTCCCTGACTGAAATGTGCAAGATCTGTGTCCATGACATGGGCTATTTCCTGCAGCTCTTTTAGTTTCTTAGGGCTGAAGTGGCAGAATTTAAAAATTCCTTTCAGAGTGTTTTCAACCTTATTAACAAAAGGATTTCTTTTCATGGCGTCGAAGGACTGCCAACTGCAGTTTATGCGCCACACAGTGCATAGGTATAACAATTGAAACATGTTCTCTTATTTTTGCTATGGTTCCGCCTGTATGGCACATCATAACACTGGCTCCATCAAAGTTTGCTGAGATGAGCACCAGCCCAAGCTTGCTTACATCATTGAGGCCGACGAAAGATTCATGGATTCGAGTGCTGTGCTTATTGCTGTAAACACACCTTGTGCATGAAACTGTTCTAGTGGCACAGCTTTAATCAAAATAGCCGTGACCTGTTTTGACATGCCTTCCACAAAGTGGAGAAATACATTTTCCCACTCAGTGAAACTTGTGTCAGTACTGCCAACAGCAAGAATCGTAACAAACTTTGTATTTTTAACTGTCTCAATCTGAGTTTTAGACATGACAGCTGATATTGATGTACAGAGGTTCCTGGCTCGCTTGTCATTGGCATAAGTGCTTCCTAGTTTAATGCCATTTTTGTCGTGTAATGCACATAGCCACTCCATATCGGAGAAAGGACACAAATTTTTAGCTATGACCATGTGCGGTGTTAAATAGGTGTCTCATTTTGTTTTTGGTAGACTCTTCCATTGAAGCAAATGTGTAATATAATGCAGTTTCAGTAACATCAACGCTAACTGCATAGTGGCCACTGTCCTGTCTGTGCTGATTGTCACAGATAATATGTGGACTGGATTTCCCATGGGCTGGTAGTGATTCTATTCTAACATTATTTGAACCACTGGCAAAGACATTTGGATTCCTTGAATATGCAGGAACTGCAAGTGAAGAGTATTTTTCACACATTTTGCAGAACATTAAGCGTATTTTATCATCATATGTTAGCCAGGCGAACAGACTCAGCTAGTGAGGCTAAAACAATCCAACTCTTTTCTCTTGGTCATATCTTTTATCTTTGCTTATTTTCTCTGGGACCGAGACCATAGTGGATGCATCTTCTAAAGGTCGCTTTTTGTTAAATAGCTGTAATGATGACTATGATGTTTTTTTATTTATTTTAGTTTTTGTTAACTGGGTAAGATGCACTAGCCATAGCAATGACTATTTTCAGGCACAACCCGGGAGCTTACAGAAAACAACATCACTAAACAATGACAGTATTATTATTAAACAATATTTGACAATAGGAATACTATACAGATAAGAGAAAAACAGTAAGGTTTGACACAATTAGATGTCTAAAACAACAGAATTAAGAAAGAAGCACAATATATAAGCTGTACAGTACAACATTCAAAGGATTAATTGGGTAGGATAATAGTGTTGATTGTACAGTTAAAATATTGATCTAAGATATGTATTTGATGCCACCAGGTAGGTGCTGCTGCTGCCACCGTCATTGTCAGCGTCCTGTGAAACTGCACAGTTAGATAATGACTCACAGGACTGATCACCTGTCAGGTCTAATACCACAGATTCAGAACCACCAGTCTTTTGAATATTTTCCTGACCAGGGCTTTGGGAAGGCACCTTACTATGTTCTGTTCCAGATGAAGTGGAAGATGGCCTTGAGGAGACGGAAGGGATTTTCCAAAGTGGAAAAGGGGTACTTTGCTTTGTTTGCTTATTTTTCTGCATAGTAAATACATTGTGTGCTTACTTACTATGAATTAAATATGAATGAATGAATATATGAAATAAAGTAACAACTCAGGTTTATTACTCTGCAACTTGTGTACTACAAATAAAGTAATATGAATTTCCAATCTATCGCTGACTACTTTTTTTTTTTTATTGCATGTTTTTTTTTAGCTGTCTTTTTTTTTCTTTCACAAGTCCGCCGCAGGAGTGAACAGAACATGGTGGGCAGGTCACCCCTTCACTCCTTTACACACGACATCTCTCTCTCCCAGTCCCAACACAGCCCAATCATACAGAGTTAGTCTCCTCTCATTTAATTTTCTTTAGAGTATTTTTTTAATAGCTTTCTTTTTTTATGTTTTTCACAAGACAGCTGGCCACAGGACACTGGGCAGGTCACCCTGACCCCTTTACTCCATTCCACACAACACCTGTCTCTCAACACAGCCCACACAGGCTGAGTTAGGCTCCCCTTATTTAATTTTCTTTAGAATACTTTTTTTAATAGCTTTCTTTTTTTTCCCCCCGTTTTTTTCACAAGCCGGCCAACGCCAGAACACTGAGCAGGTCATCCCAACCCCTTTCCTCCTTTCCACACAACACCTCTCTCCATCCCAACACAGCCCACACAGATTTAGGCTCCTCTCTTATTTTCTTTTCCTTTTTTTTTTTTTTTTTTTTTTTTTACTAGCTTTCTAATAGCACTCACTCACACTGGGCAGATAGCAGTTAGGACAGGACTGGTAGGTACTAGGTATACTAGCCTAGATAGATGGTTACAATTCAATAACCATATTTACTTGGATATGGTAAGGTAATACTGTCTATTTGCCCACACTGTCCCCAGCAGACACAAATGACAAATCAAATCTCCTTTCAGTTTATTATTTTTGATTTAGTTTTTCAGGCTTTTTTTTATCTGATCTTTCAGTCTTGAGGTTGTTTTTATAATGCTTATGGCTTTTCTTTGAGTCTTTCACAAAGCCCTCCTCCTGAGTCTGACCTCGTCTGTTAGGGAGCACAACTGCCTGACTTCTTCTTAATATTTAGTGCTTCAGTTCTGCCAGACTGCCACACACTCCCTTATTAATAATCAGTATTGTCAGACAGTAGTCCTTGCAGATTATACTCTGGACTCTTGTATGCCTTGTTTTTATGTATTTTTTTTTGTTTTTGTGGCGAGAGAACTTTCAGCAGTGGCAGCAACAACTGGCAGGGAGATTGTCGGCTCATGTGTCTTCCCCTCCTCCCCACTGCTTACCACACAGACAACGTCCCCAGTCCTTATGCCTTTATATATATATATTTTTTTTTTTGAGAAATGGCAGGGAGTTAAACAGAGAGGCACTGGGCAGCAGCGATTTCAGGCAGCAAAGTAAACCACCCCTGACCGTGACTCTGCTCACAATCCTCGGTGGCTCCCGCTCTATTCCCCTCTCAACACACAGTCACCACACTACGTTGCCACTCCCCTCACTAGCAAACTATGTTGTCGCCAATACAGAACTGCACCTGGCCTGCTTAATTTATTTTCAGTAAGGTTTATTTAAAAAAAAAAAAAAAGGCAGTGTTCTATCTCACACAGTCTCAAGTACAGATATTGAGACATCCCTCCTCCTCCCCTTGCACTTAAATCTACAGTGCTCCAGCAGCATGCATGTCCCTTCTCTTGCTAAGCTGTAGAGAAAGTGAGCGAGTGTCGCAATGGATGTACCTTACCATGGGTGCCTAATAGGTGATTCGCTGCCATGCATGCCAGTCCGATAACTGGCTCCTCCTGATTTTCACTGCGGCCGCTGCTCGCTCCTGCCCTTCAGCTGCTCACTTCCTTAATCAGGATCATGTGAGTGCCGCTCCGGTGGGTCAGATGACAACGGGAATTGCCGGACTCGGATGTCGCCGTGAGCACCCTGCTGGAAGAAGCTGGCACTGCAGGTACTTTTATCAAATTGGTTGTTTAAAGAGGTATTTGCCCTCGGACAAGCAGTGCATGTCAAAATACTTTTCCCTACCTGAAAACTTGTAGCCCGGGATGTCTGGCTATGGGATTTGTCGACTCTTGCTCTGTAAATCCCGTTGATACTTTGTTTTCTATGGATAGCTTGTTTTTCATTAACAGTAAGTTTTTTTTTGTAACCTTTCTGTAAGGTTATCAACTGGAGACTCGGAAGGGAAGTGTATCAGGAAAAAAAGAGGGAGGCAGGGAAAGCAGTAAGGAGGGCTAAGGCGCAAAGTGAAGAAAGAATAGCTTAGGTGGTATCAAAAGTGGACAAGACCTTTTTTTTAGGTATGTTAGCAAAAAAAGGAAGACTAAGAGAGGGACTGCAAGTTAAAGAGGGAGGAGGGGGATTGTACAATGAAGGACCAAGAAAATGCGGACATCTTGAACAGATACTCAATTATGAATAATGTATCTATTATTGTTTTACCAATGTTAGTACCTATTAACTTGTGACTTGCTGTCAAATTGAGTCTCTTGTTGTTCTTACCAATGTTAGTACCTTCCACAAGTTTAATCCAGCGCAGCTTCGCTGTTTGCTCTCTCCAGGTGTATATTTTTATGTATCTAACCTGTTTCACAAATCGTCATTTCCTGTCCTAACTCACACTTTTGTTGTCTCCCTTTGACAAGGTACTTTGTAACCAGTCTTGACTCAAAGGTTGTAAATCTGATCTCTACAATAAATAAATAAAATAAAAATACTTGTGCTCAGTGTTTACAATGGAAGGGGAAGGGCAGGACCACAAAAAAGCATCAGGAGCTTTGTTGGGCGGGAAGTTGTCACTAGTCTTTCTCTGAGTAAAGAGTTCAAAAAGCACTCACTAACCTGAAAGTAGATAAAACCATAGGACCAGATGGGTGGCATCCAAGAATGCTGAGGGAACTCGGGGAGGTACTGGTTGCACCTTTGACAGACCTGTTTAACAGATCTCTGGAGACCGGAGTGGTCCCAGAAGACTGAAGAAGGGCAGATGTATTCTCATTTCACAAAAGTGGTAGCAAGGAAGAGGCAGGCAGTTACAGGCCTGTTAGCCTGATATCGGTGTTGGGTAAGTTAATGGAGATGATACCTACCCCACCTTGAGTACTGTGTTCAGTTCTAGAGACTGCGTCTCAAGAAGGATGTAGACAGAGTGGAGGTGGTCCAGAGGAGGGCTACTAAAATGATGCAGGATCTGCATCATAAGCGCTACAGAGAGAGGCTAAAGAAGCTAAATATGGACACCCTGCTGGAAAGGATGGAGAGAGGGGATATGATAGAGACCTGTAAGTACCTAATGGGGGTTAATAAGGTACAGGAGGGGAGTATTTTTCAGAAAAAAGGTCCCCTAGAACAAGGGGACGTGGTATGAAGCTGGAGGGGAGGAAGGTTCAAAAGAGATGTGAGGAAATACTTATCACAGAAAGAGTGGTGGATTCATGGAACAGTCTTCCAGCAAAGGTAGTGGGGGTGAAAACCGGTTGGGTTCAAAAACACCTGGGATACGCACACAGGATTCGTAGGGGTAAGGGGGAGCGGAGAGACAGCACCGTAGAATTAAGTGTGTTTACAACAAAAATGAAGGTAAGAAAAAAAATAAATAAAATGTGCAGACTGAGTGGGCCAAGTAGCCCTTATCTGCCATCAGATTCTATATTTCTGTGTTTCTTGAGTATCTGTTTTACAGCAAGTGATCGCTTCTTCAGTAGCTTCTATGTTTTTAATACATCTGAGTTCTTTTCTTTGGGCTGATCGCACATTTTGATCAGGTTGAATAAAATGTGCAGTGCTTTTTCCTAGTGTTTTTGATATATATAAATATTTTATGTTATATTTTATATTATAGTTTCGACAGTAAAACTTGCTGAATAGCTACTTCTGCTCTGTCTTCATTGGGGGCCTAGCTAAGGGGGAGGGAAGACAAAAAAGTGGATCCAAGCCTGTTCAGCGTAGACCGGGTTAGAGAAGAACTGGGCAGGTTAAAGATTGACAAGCACTGGGACAAGACAGCTTGTACTCGGGGGTACTCCGGGAACTGAGGGGAGAGTTGGCTGCCTCACTGACGAGACTGTTTAACTTCTCCCTGGATACAGGGTGGGTGCCAAGGGACTGGAGGAGGGCAGATGTGGTGCCACCTCACAAGGGGGTGCAATAAGGAGGTGGCAGAGAATTATCGCCCGGTCAGTCTCACCTCGATGGTGGGTAAGGTGATGGAGGCACTAATAAAGGAAAGGATGGTGGACTACCTGGTAGATAGCAGCCTGCAGGACGATAGGCAGCATGGCTTCATAAATGGGAGGTCATGTCAGATAAACCTGATAGAGTTCTTCAATTGGGTGATGCAGGTGGTTTACCAGGGAGGAAAGGCAAACTTTATTTTTTAAGGCTCTCAGTCCCGGAGGCTCCAGGCGCCGTACAGTACAATAAGAACAGTTTTAAATATAACAAATAAAACAGGTTTACAAGTAATTTTAAAACAGCATATAAACCCATTAAAAGATAGCAGTTCCAGGTAAATACACAGAGGCCAGGCGAATCATATGGTCCCATCAGGGAAGGCCAGGTGGAACAGGTGAGCCTTTAGTCTCCACTTAAACTGTTTGCCCGTTGGGCCCTCCCAGACTGCAGATGGTAATGTGTTCCATAGGGTCGGCCTGGTGACACTGAATGCCCGATCACCCGAGATCTTGAGCCGAACCCTAGGAATGTTCAGGAGGCCCTTGGTCAAAGAGCGGAGGGAGCAGACAGAAATGGTTGGTGTCAGGAGCTTAGCCAGATAGCCAGGGCCTATTCCATATAGGGCCTTGTAGGTGAGCAAGCCCATCTTGAAGAAGACCCTCCATCTGATAGGCAACCAGTGCAGAGCTCGGAGGACCAGGGTTACATGACTGGACCTAGGCAGGCCCATCATAAACTGGACCATTGCATTCTGCACCAGCTGTAACCGGAGGAGGTTCCCTCTAGTGACCCCGAAGTAAAGAGTGAGGGGTGTTGGATGTAGTCTATTGGGGACTTAAGTAAGGCCTTCGACACCGTCCTTCACAGAAGGCTAGTAAATAAGCTGGAAAGCTTAGGGGTGGGATGGAAAATAACTAGGTGGGTGGAAAACCGGTTGATGTGCGGAAGCCAGAAAGTGGTGGTAAATGGGGTGCACTCCAGGGTGAGGGGGTGACAGGTGGGATGCCCCAGGGATCAGTACTGGGACCCCTCCTTTTTAATTCTACATCAGTGATATAGTGGAGGGTCTGGAGGGAAGGTGTGCCTATTTGCAGATGCTACAAAATTTGTAATAGGGTGGACACTCTGGGGTGAGGCAGAACCTGAAGATTCTGAGGGTGGTTGGAAACTTGGCAACTGAAATTCAGTGCCAAAAAGTATGTTGTGATGCACTTGAGGCGTAAAAATCTGTGAGCAGCTTACATTCCGGGGGCGGGGAAGGGGGTCAAAAAAATAGAGCAGGAGAGGGATCTGGGGATTATAATATCAAGCAACCTTAAGGTGGGTGGTCACTGCAGCAAAGCTGTGGGGAAAGCGAATGGAACGATGACATGCATTAGGAGGGGCAAATCTAGCAGAAGGAGGGAGGTACTGATGCCTTTTTACAAAGCCATGGTGAGGCCGTACCTGGAGTAGGTCAGCTCTCCCGGTGGTGAAATTTCTAAGTACTCTTCAACCAGCCAGCCCTGGCTGGTCTTAGGAAACTTAGAAATTTCACCACCAGGGGAGTCTTGTGAATTGCGATTCAGGGCATTCAGCAGCCTGCATCTGCCGCAAGCCCCTGGTGCCATGCCGCAGCCCAGTGTGTGGGGCAAGTGTCACACAAATCCTGTTAGGTGCAGGCTGCATGTGGTAGGTGCAGCCTGCCTTTGTGAGTTGCTCCCGGGTCATCGTTTGGTACAAGGGGCACTTTGCGCCAATCATTGGGACACAAGCCCCTTGCGCCGCCCTGGGAGCATTGAGAATCAGGCCCATTATGTTTAAAGCAAACATACAGATATGGTCTTAGGTCCTGCACATTACTAAAGTTTACTACCCCTAAAATACGTTCAAGAATCGGTGATTATGTATTATCTGGTTCTGTCTCTCAGACTTGGGAAGAGCGTAAGAAAAGATTCAAATTACATACTTTCATTCCCATCTCCCAATTTAAACTCCTTTTTGCTGGGTGCTTTCAAAAACAGTGTGACTGTTACGGTTGAACTTATGTTTTGTTTCTTTAACTACCATTGTTTATTCACTAATATGTATTAGTTTATGTAATGTGTCTGTCTATATCATTAATGTTATCCGTTTCTATTTTTTGTACCATGCAACATTTTATAACTTTTTTAGAACTTGGACGCAATTGTAAACGAGATTTTTCTCTCAGTTTGGTATCCAATAAAATTAATGATGATGTCATAGCAAAGAAGAAGAAGAATCAGCATTTATATAGCGCATTTCATACATCCAAAGCGCTTTACAAGCAATGCTAGACTGGTAGTGAAGTGACTGAATGTGTGGTGGCGGCCATATCGCACATCATCACCCACATACAGCCTGGATAATTGCATGAACCGGTTTTATGGGAAAGGGATTGCTGGCCTGGACACCGGGAATGTTCCCTACTCTTTGCGAAGAGTGCCCTGGGTTCTTTTACTTCCACCTGGACACCCACCAGGACAACACCAGGATGGGCAGAAGCGACCTCGGGTTAACGTCTCATCCGAAGGACGGCACACCCCAGCAGTACAGCACCCACAAATGCTGCACTCGGATGCCAGCGATTTTTAGGTGCAAGTCCAATCCCAGTGTGGGACGAGAACCCACAACCTTCTGGTCCAGAGGCGGATGTGCTACCAACTAAGCCACGCTGACACCTAAAGGAAATAGATGTGTGGGAAACTGGTTGAAGGAGAGACACCAGAGGGTGGTGGTAAACTGGATCTAATCGGAAGAGAAGGTGGTCACGAATAGAGTGTCACAAGGGATCTTTCCTGGGTCCTGTCCTTTTTGGTGTTTTCATCAGCGACATTGGAGAGGGCATCTGGGGCAAGTTGTGTCTCTTTGCAGATGACACAAAGCTCTGTGGTAGGGTAGATAGCGATGAGAGGATCAGGGAGATGCAGATCGATCTACAAAGGCTAGAGAGGTGATCTAAGGTTTGGCAGTTGTAAAAGTGCAAGGTTATGCGCCTAGGAAATAAAAACCCCAGGACAGAGTACTGGATGAGAGGGGTAAAGCAGAGCACTATGACAGAATAAAGTGACCTGGGAGCCATCATTAGTGGCTCCCTCAGTTAGTGAAGCCACTGTAACAAGGCCTTTAGTAAGGCTAATAGGATACTGCTGTGTATCGGAAGGGGGTATTGACAGCAGAAAAAAGAAGGTACTACTACCTCTATATAGGTCACTGGTGAGGCTGCACCTGGAATACTGCTCAGTTCTGAAGTCCTTACCTAAGGAAGGACAGGGACAGGCTATAGACGGCACAGTGCAGGGTGACCAAGATGATTCAGAGCCAGTAGGACAGATCTTACTAGGATTGTCTACGACACGGAACATGTACTCGCTGGAGACCAGGAGAGAAAGGGGAAATACGATAGAGACCTTCAAGCTCCTAAAGGAAATAAAAAGGTTAACTGCAAGGAACTATTTAGCAGGAGTAAAGGTTCGAGAACCTAAGGTCAGGAGTGGTAACCCTAATTTTCACTTCAAACTTGCAACTAAATCTGAGGTCCAGAAATTACTAAAAAAAAAATCAAATCCTCTGGCTGTGCTGGGTTTGACAAGCTGGAGCCCAGACTCCTCAGAATCGCAGCCCACATCATTGCCTGTCCAATCACTTGGCTCCTAAACAGATTGCTGCTTGAAGACAAAGTTCCCACTGTGTGGAAAGTTGCCTTGGTCACTCCTATCCCTAATGGTGGGGATATTGAACTTGTTGAGAATTACAGACCGATATCCATCCTCTGCACTCTAAGGAAAGTGTTAGAGAGGATTGTATACCAGCAGGTCCAGGAATATGTTGAACGGAACAATTTATTAACGGAACGACAACATGGTTTTAAAAAAAATCATGGTGCCAGCATGACCCTGATTAGCCTTACTGGGGATATTTTCACAGCTCTAGATGATGGCTTTCCAACTGGTGCAGTCTTTATAGACCTCACCAAGGCATTTGACTGGGTGAATCATCTGCAGCTTATCACTAAACTAACATCTCTTGGTCTTGATCATCTGTCTACTCAGTAGTTCACGGACTACCTTGACGGCAGATCACAGACTGTTTGATGGCATCGAGCTAAGTCTGACAAACGGCATGTCATGGATGGTGTCCCCCAGGATTAGATATTGGGACTTCTCCTGTTTTCCCTATAAAGTAAGGATTTGTCTCAATATTGTGGAGGGGCCAAGGTGACTTTATATGTAGATGATGCCATACTTTATAGGTCCTTCCGAGACACTGTCCAACTAAACAACCTTTTTGGTCAAGACCTTGGTCTCCTTGAGAATTGGTTTCTTACTAATAAATTAGTTCTAAATAGTAACAAGCATTTGTCAATGCCGAATGTTTGCTTGCTGGCATTAGCATTGGAAGTGCAGGAGTTAAACAGATGCAGAATAGGAATGGCAGTGAAGTACTGAACTGACACCAACCCCACCCCCACCCCCACCCTGCAGAGACGGACAGGTATTGGGGTGTGCCTTTGGTCGCCGCCCATAACGTTCATGCCATTTCACCTCACCTCACCCTGCAGACACCGAAAAGTGTTGAAGTGTGCCTTGGGGTATTTGGGCTTTACACTCACCCCATTCTATAAGGAAATACGCTGAAATGGGTGTAGTATAGGAGAATGGGGTGAACTTTGGGGCCAAAGAGTCCAAGGCACACCTCGATGCCTGTCACTGGCTGCAGGGTGGGGGTGGAATGGCATGAGCATTACTGTCGACAATTCCAAGTCACACCCCGGACGCCTGTCAGTCCCTACAAGGTAGGGCGTTATGGTCAGAAACCCTAATGCCCTGGGTGTTTCTTGATATTTTCACTCCCACGTTTTCAGCATGGGCTTTTTGTGACCCTACCGCATGAACAGAGTCACTACCAGTTCATTAGCCGAAAAGTGATTCTGCACAGCGGCTGCGCAATTTGGCGCCACAGGTGCGAAAACACATCTCGAACAAGATGTGAAAAATGATAGCTGTGCTGTTCATGAGGAGGTGTAAAAAAATGGTAATGTTGAAAATCTGGAATGAAAGTTTAAAAAAATTGGTGAAATCACGAGCGTGCGTAGAAACTGCGCAATGCACACCCCTAATGCAATTATTTTGGGTTTTACACCAGATTTTCAACATAGGCATTTTGGAACCCCCGCTCATGAACAGTGTCACTGTGATTTTCTTAATCTGTCCCAAACATTGATTTCACACAGCGACTGTGCCCATTGTGTGCCACAGGTACGAAAACATGTTTCGGGCAGCATGGGAAAAATGACAGCTTTACTGTTCATAAGGTGGTGTGCAAAAATGACAATGTTGAAAATCTGGAGTTAAAATATAAAAAATTGGTTACAAGTGTATGAGAACTCAAGAACGCACGCTGCTAACGTAGTCATTTTATGGATTGTTTTCACCAAATTTGCAACATGGGCTTTTGGGGACCTCTCCTCTTGAACACTGTCACTGTGATTTTCTTAATCTGTCCTGAACGTTGATTTTGCACAGCGACTGCGCCATTGTGCGCCAGCTGTGCATAAGCACATTTTGGGCAGGATGTGAAAAATGACAGCTGTACTGTTCATAAAAAGGTGTGGAAAAATGGCAATGTTGAAAATCTGGAGTGAAAATAATAAAAAGTCTCAAAGTTACAAGCGTGCGTGGGAACTGCATAACACACGCTCGTAACAGAGTCATTTTTTGGAATTTTTTCACAAAATTTGCAACATGGGCCTTTTGGGAGCCCTACTCATGAACAGTGAAACTGTCATTTTGTTAATTGATCCTGTAAGGTGATTCCACGCAGTGACCGCTAAATCACCTTTCGGGACCGAATAACGAAATGACAGTGACTGGGTTCATGAGGTGGGGTCCCAAGAACTCCATGTTGAACATTTGGAGCCAAAAGCTGCAAAAAAAGCTGAGATATCCACCCCTCACCCCCCATTTATGCCATTATACAGCTTGCCGGCATTTCTTTAGCTCGCATTTGGCTTTGAAGAGTGCAGGTGTGTTCCCGCTCCACCGAAGATGGCCGGCCGAGGTGAGTATGGGGTGTGGGGGGTGCAGGGAGGTGGGATGCTCACAGGGTGGGTGTGGGTTTGGGGAGGGGGGCACTGCAGACAACGAGGGACCGTTTTCTTGTTTCAGGTAGTAAAAAAATTAAAAAAAAACACCGGACCTCGCAGGACTCATTTTCTTTTACAGTTGAATTCTGACAAATGTTGGGCACTGCCGACTCCATACTCCGGGCTGGTTTTTCCTGAGAGATGCCGCTGATTTAGCGGGGCCGACCTCGGAGATACAAACTCCAAAATTGCTGCTCTACCTTTGCTCTTCTGTTGATCCATCCTCTGTAACTGAACTCAACGAGATCAGTAAAGCCAAAAGGAGCAACTTTTGCAACTGAAAAAAAATATTTTAACTGGCGACTTACCCAGAGGTCCTGCAGAACAATGTAATTAAGCTCCTGCTGTGTCAGCCATCTTCCCTTCCCTAGTTATGATTTCTAACGGGAGCTTATTCCATTGGTTGATGATTCCTTGAGTGTAAGATGCCTTCCTTTTACTTGTGTTAAATTTCTTGGGCCTCAATTGTAATGGGTGTCCTCTAGTTCCTTTTGGTAATTTTTGAACTCCAAATTGAACTCATTTAGAAGGTAATCATCCGGTATGATATCACATCATAATGGCAAATCCCCTCTTATTCTTCTGGTCTCTAATGACATCAGGTTATGTAATCGATCAGTACAGGTCAAGTTTTTTTATGTTGTGAACTAATATTGTTATCTGTCTTTGGATGTTTTCAATTTTTTCGGTAATCCCCATATTGCATTCCTGTTGTCAAGTATAGGTCGTATATAAGCCCTGTACAGGGGCTTAATAACTTGTTTGCTTCTGTCTCTAAAAGTTCTTTTTATTGTCCACAGTGACCCCTTTGCTTTTGCTATTTGTTTGTCGCAATGCGATCTATATGTTAGGCCACTGTTTGTTATTCCTAAATCTCTTTCCTCTTGTGTTTCTCTCAGTGTAGATCTCTCCAACATGAATGTGGTTTTATTGCTTTGTTTTCCTAGGTGCATGATGCAACACTTCCTCTCATTAAATCTCATTCCCCACTTTTTGGCCCATTCTAGTATATCAGTTAGGTCATGTTGTAATATGGCGTTTTCTTCTTCTGAGTTTACGATTTTTGCAATTTGTGTATCGTCTGCATATTTACTTATCCAACTAGTAATGTTTTTGCCTATGTGTGATATAAATATCTTGAACAGTATCATCCCCAGCATGGAACCCTGAGGCACCCCACTTGTCACCTCCCTGGGACTTAATAAATGTCCTTTTATGCACACCCTCTGGGTTTTTCCCCTCAGCCCTGTATGTATCCAGTTTATCATTTTATGGTCCACTTTTAAGTTTATTAACTTCTGAATTAGTGCCCCATGTGGAACCGTATCAAATGCCTTTGAGAAATCCAAATATGTGCAATCCACAGCCTGGACCACATCCAGCGCTGCCGATATTTTTTTCATAGAAACACCAGAGATTTGTTGTACATGATCTACCAGCCTGAAATCCATGTTGTTCCCTCTCCATTGAGTTCTGCCTCATCATGTGATCCGCAGTCCTATCCTTCAGAAAACTCTTGAGGATCTTTCCTGGGATTGATGTTAAACTGATAGGCCTATAATTTGCACAGTTTGTCCTGCTTCCCTTTTTATGTACTGGAATAACAGTTGCTGTTAGCCAATCTGCAGGAACTTCATTATTTTCTATTGCTGATTTGTACAAAGTGTTTAATGGTTTAGATATTTCTAATAGCTTTGCAATATGGGTGATATATTATCCGGGCCTGCCGAGTGTGTTTTTAAGATCATTTATTTTGTTGGTTATGTCAACTTCGGATATTTCTAATGGTGATGTGGTGTGTTTTTCAAAAACACCGTCAGAGGGTGCTGATTTTGAGAATACTGAGGCAAAGTATGTATTAAATATTTCCCCCATTTCTTTCAGGTCACCAGTAATTTTATTACATACGAATATACGAAGAAGCCAGCAGAAGAAGGCCATTTGGTCTATCAAGTCTGCTCGTATTGCAGGGTCCATAGTTTGAGCTAATGTCCCTGCACTCCCTCCCCACTCCTCCCATCCTCTCTATTCATGACCCTTACCCTCTCCCTATGCCTGTCCCAGAATCTCTTAAAGCTGCCCACTGCCTTCAACGAGATTACCTCTTCTGGCAGTGCATTCCGATTGTCCGCTACCCTCTCTGTGAAGATGTGCTTCCTGACCTCCTTTCTAAACCTCCCACCCTCCAGCTTAAAACTGTGCCCCCTCGTGTTATGGTTGCCACTCAGCTTAGAGACTGTCCTTACCAACCTTATTTATCCCTTTCAAGTACTTGAAGGTCCCAATCATGTCCCCCCCCCCCTTGTCTTCCAGGGAGTACATGTTCAGTGCCCTCAACCTCTCCTCATATGCCTTACCCTGCTGACAGACTATGATCTTTGCAGCCCTATCTTTGTATCTTTGTAGCCTTTGTAGTTTATATGTTATTGAGTTAAAGCTATTGTCAGACTTTCATAAAGAATTTACATATTCATAGAATCCTTTCATATTACCTTTGTTCTACTTATTTGCTAAATTGAATGCCATTTTTTTTTTAATTTTGGTTTTACATTTTCTTAGGATTTCTTTATATTTGTTCCAGTTTTCTTCTGTCCTTTTTGGGTTGTATGTGTTATAGACTGAGTGTTTCTTTCTAAGTAGCTTTTGTAGTCCTTTGTTTAGCCACCTAGATTTTCCCCGTTATTATATACTTGTTTCTTTTTTATAGGTCTATCACTAATATTAAATATGTGTTGTTTAATAATTGCCCACATTTTGGTGATAGTTTCATTCTGTAGTTCTGTATGCCAGTTAATATTTTTTAAAATCTTCTTTGATGCTCACATGGTCAGCAGTGTTATAATTCTAAATCTCTCTACAACCTTTTATTATGGTATTTTCCTGGTACAAAAAATAAATACTATTATGGTCACTATTTCCAAGAGGTGCTTGCACTTGGTTATATTTATTGTATTTTGAGATAGTAACACATCTAAAATGTTTTCTCCTCATGTGGGAGCCTTTACATGTTATACTAAACTGATATATCAAATAAATAAATAAATACTAGGCCTAATTGTTCAGCTGTAATAATAAACTCTTTGCTCACATGGTTTGTCCCAGTTGTTGTGGTTTCCCAGTCAATGTCTTTTAGGTTCAGATCTCCCAAAAAGGTTACCTTTCCAAACTTGCGCGCTTTTTCTGTTTCAGCTTCTATTTCTTCCTGTATCTCATTGTTTGCATTTGATAGTCTCTAGAAAAGACCAGTTACAATGTGTTTCCCATTTGAACTATTGATCCTTATCCATAAAGTTTAGGTTATGCTTTTTGTCTTCATTTTGTGTGCTATAGCTAGGGATTTAAACTTTTCTGATATATATGCTTCTACCCTTCTACCTTTTTTCCAACTCTTTCAAGTCTATATAGTCTATATCCATATATTTCCCAGGTATCTTCATTTGTCCACCATGTCTTGGTGATGAAAGCCATGTCAATGTTACCATTGGGTGCTAGTAGTACTTCTAATTCTTCTGTTTTTTTTATTCATACTTGCATTGCTTAACAAGCAATGAACTGTATTTCATGTTTTTTGTACGTTTGTTGTGATTGTATTTTTTTTTTTTTGTATTCTTTAGGGTTTTTTTCTGTATTGAATCTCTGTGAGTGAGCTTTGGGGTACCTCCCCCCCATAGTTTAGTTTAAACGTACCAGAGATAGGACATTATTTATCAGTTGAGCTAAGGTGTTTGTCCCTTAGATTTAGATGTAGCCCATCTTTTGCGTACAGTTCTGACTTTCTGATGAAAGCCTCCCAAGAGTCAATGAAGATTACCCCTGCTTTTGTGCACCTATTTTGTAGTCTATTGTTTATTCTGTGGATTGTATTATTCTTCTTTGTGTGCCCTTTTAGTACTGGTAGAATACCTGATACGACTGCACTCTGACCTTTACTTTTTATTAAGTCACATAACCCCATAATATCCTCTGCGATGTCCATCTCATGGTCATATCCAACATTATTTATTCCCATGTGCACTACTATTGTTTGTTTATTTTTTTCACTACTCATTATATTGGGGTGATATGGTTTGGATGTAATTTATCGAGCACCTGGCAAACAATTTACTTCTCTGTATGCTTTGTCCTCCCCATAGATTTGGCTATCTGTCCTTCGTAAAATAGAGTCGCTATGACCAGTTCCTCTCTTTTTTTTCTTCAGACATTTCAACTTCCTGATTTTTGTTTAAGGGTTCATATCTTTTAGATATCGGTATATTCACTCTTGCCTAATATTGATATATTTCCAAATGCTCTCCGACCCTTTTTCTTGGCTGTTTTGTAATATTGAACCAATTTGTTGTTTCTATGTCAGATTGCTCTGCCTCACTTATTTCAGAATCCGTTTCTGGCCCATCTGTTTCTTTCTGTCCAACATTTTCTTTCTTTCATTTTTCTTTAGGAGCAGTATTTACAGTATGCATGGTACTTTCTCCTGCTTGTTCTTTTAGAGTTTGTATTTCATTTAGTAAGTGTCCCATCTCCATGCATTAGGGGCAGATGTAGCTACTACTATTAGGGTCCAAGTTGTTTGTTGCATACATTTGGCAGTTACAACATTTTGAGATAGTGCCATCATTGCATAGAATGGCTAAAAGATCTTCTGAAGGGTTATAGGCCTCCATATAGTTTTCTCTATTTTCAGAGTTCTGCTTGAAAAACTGTTTGACTTCAGGAACTTGCTCAGTCTTTATGTCCATTTATTTGCTAGAGGATACTGACAGGTTTTCTGTCTCCACAAAGGTTCATGCAAAAGGAAACACCTTCTTGTTCTGAAGACTTTATGCACTTACTGATTTGTCTCGTCTCCCTCAAGTTAGTGGTCTGCTGTCGTCCCTGTGTCCACGCAAGACATGCACAAAACACTCATGTCGCACGTCTCCACACGTGGCGTCATGTGCATGCCCTGCTTGAGCTCTCCCCACTTGCTTATTTACTTTTTTAGTTATGGACCAGGAAGTCAAGTGACCACCTCGGCAGAGTTATGTTTAATAAAGTATATATTTTAGCTTTTTAGCTCAGTGCCCACTGTTTTTTATCAAATTTAGTTAAGTTCTAGGTTTTCCCCCACAAAAGGTTTTTTTTTTTTTTTTTAAGAGTTGTCTGTTTCTAGCAACACGGATGACAATCTCAGACTACTTCCTGTTTCCGTCACAGGATCCCCAACTTTTTTACCTGCTCCTCCTAACAGTCACAAAAATAAAATAAAACAAAGCTTGATGGTATATCACAACAAATGGTTTAGTATAGCGCTGCCTCACAGTCTCTCCACTGTCTCACAGCCTTAAGGAAAGGATAGTGCAACACTTGGAATCCATAGGGGCACAGGATCCAAGATAGCATGGGTTTACAAAAGGAAGGTCCTGTCAAACTAATCTCCTAGATTTCTTTGACTGGGTAACCAGAGTGGTGGACCAAGGGGGAGCAGATGATGTCGCCTACCTTGACTTCAGCAAAGCTTTCGACACTGTTCCACATAGAAGATTGATAAACAAGCTGATAGGCTTGGGTGGGTCAGAAGTTGGTCAACTGGGTGGAAACTGCTGGATTGGCAGAAAACAGAGAGTGGTGGTAAATGGTATGCAGTCCAAAGAGATGCAAGTCACAATGGGTACCTCAGGGATCAGTCTTAGGGCCAGTCCTCTTCAATATCTTCATCAGTGACATTGCAGATGGACTGGAGGGTAAGGTTTGTCTGGTTGCAGATGACACCAAGATCTGCAACAGAGTAGATGATCCAGATGGGGTGGGCAGAATGAGAAGAGATCTGGATAAACTAGAAAAATGGTCGGAAGAGTGGCAACTGGGATTTAATGCAAAGAAGTGCAAGATCATGCACATAGGGAAGGGAAACCCTGAAACCACCTATAGGCTGGGAGGGGAGTTGCTGGCAGTCACAAAGGAAGAGAGAGACTTGTGCATCATAATCACCGATGACCTAAAATCATCCAAGCAGACCTCTAAAGCAGTAGGTAAGGCTAGGGGGATGTTAGAGTGTATTAGTAGGGGTATCACAAGTCGTAAGAGGGAGGTTATAATCCCTCTTTGCAAGACACTGGTTAGGCCCCATCTGGAGTACTGCGTGCAGTACTGGAGGCCATACCTTCACAAGTACATTAACCAAATTAAGGCAGTCCAGAGAAGGGCAACCAAAATGGTGCAGGGACTGCATCAGAAGACATATGAGAACAGATTAACGGAGCTCAATATGTATACCCTAGAGCAAAGGAGGGAGAGAGGTGATATGATCGAAATATTCAAACACCTTAGGGGCATTAACAAGGTGAAAGAGTCTAACATGTTCCAATGTAAGAAAGATAGCAGGACAAGAGGACACAGCATGAGATTAGAGGGAGGCCGATTAAGGGGTAATGTGAGTAAGTTCTTTTTCACAGAAAGTGTGGTGGATGCATGGAACAGCCTACCTCAGGAAGTGGTGGCTATGAATACAGTGCAGTGCTTCAGACAGGCATGGGATAGTCATAAGGGAGCAATACTAATGAGTATGAATAGATAGACCACTGACAGAGCAAAGGCCGATGGCACATTTATAAGGTAGAAAAAGAAATGGGTAGACTGGATGGGCCTTGCGGTCCTTATCTGCCGTCAACTTCTATGTTTCTAAGTTCTATGGTTTGTCAGAAAGCCCCGCTCACTCGGTGGTTTCCCTTTGTAGTCACGGACCAGGAAGTCACGTGACTACCTTGGCAGAGTTACGTTTAATAAAAGTATATATTTTAGCTTTTTAGCTCAGTGCCCACTGTTTTTGATCAAATGTAGTTAAGGCCTAGGTTTTTCCCCATAAAAACGTTTTGTTTAAGAGTTGTAGACCATTTCTAGCACCACAGACTACAGTCTCAGACTACCTCCTGCTTCTGTCACAGGATCCCCGACTTTTTCACCCGCTGCTCCTAGCAGTCACAAAAATAAAATAAAACAAAGCTTAATGGTATATCCAACAAATGGTTTAGTATAGCGCTGCCTCACAGTCTCTCCACTGTCTCACAACAAATGAGTTATCTCTACTCCACTCTACATTGGCGCACTCTGTGCCCCACCCAAAACATCAACTGACTCCCTAGTCACCACCATCTCCTCTATTTCCTCACATGCGGCAAATTGAGAACTCTTGCTTCTAGGTGATTTTAACCTAGAGTGGTTCTCCCCCTCCAAAAAGCCTACTCTCTTCATGATCGGGTCCTTAATTTCACCCAGCTGATTCTCGAACCCACCCATATAAACTCCTGCTCCCAAAACCACTCCCTGCTTGATTGGGTGCTGTCCTCCCACCCCCGCCACATCACTGCAGCAGGCATCTTTCTAGATGCTCTCAGCGATCACTGCATCACTTATTGCATACGAAAGATGCACTTCCCCCATGCTGTCCCTAAATACATTTGGACTCATCCTCTCCATGCCCTGGACAAGGCAGCCCTCTTCCAGGATCTTGCCCTGACAGACTGGCTACCCGTATTCTTGGCCCATGATGTTGATTCTGCCCTATCCCTCTTCTCCAGCACACTTATCCACATCTGGAACCACTATGCCCCTTAAAGAAAGCTAGAGTAAAATGTCACCATTACCCCTGAATAACAGCAGAACTTCTGGCCAAATGCAGATCCAGGGACAAAGCCTGGACTCACTATAAAGTGTCCTTATCCCAGGCAGACCTACAAGCTTACAAAGCGCTCAGAAATAACTGCACCAAAGCCATCCGTCTCTCCAAGGCTAAATACTTCAGGTCCCACCTACAACAAGGTCAAACACACCTGCATCATTCTGGACAGTTATACACTCACTCCTTGATCCCCCTGCTCAACAGGCCTCCCCGGTCCTCACAATTGATGGCTCCCCTGTCTCTGACCCCTCCACAGTAGCAGAGATTTTCAGTAAATTCTTTGCCACCTGTGCGCTCCCCGATAACCCCTCTCCCATCCCATCGGACTCACTCACTCCCCCTACCGATTTCTACTTCTCATTGTTCTCCCCCAAAGAAATCTACACAGCTCTCACTGCCCTTAACCCAACCAAACCAGCCCTGACAGTCTCCACCCTAGGCTTCTCTGTATTTCTGCCCCTGCTATAGCTGCCCCACCAGACCACATCCTTAACCTCTCAACCCCTACCATCTCTAAAGCCTGGAAATTTGCAAAGGAGTTACCTCTTCACAAGGCTGGTGACCGTTCTACACCCGGGAACTGCCGGCCCATTTCACTCCTCCCATCTCTTGCCAAACTCGAGGAGTCACTCATCCATTCCAGGCTGTCTGGGTACCTTACCACTAACACCTCCTCTCACCCATGCGGTCTGGTTTTAGAAAACAGCACTCTACCATCTCCTCCTTGATGCGGGTCACAGACTCTTATTTTCTCAGCAATGGACCAGAGTCATATTATTGCTGCCATATTCATAGGCCTGGCAAAGGCATTTGATTCTGTCCACACACCCTCCTGCTACATAAACTAAAAACTGCTGGTCTGGCAGTTCCAACTGTTAACTGGTTCCGCGCCTATATACTTGATAGGCAGCAATCTGTTCAAATGGGCAACATACTTTCCTCCCCTCTTCCTATCATTACTGGGGTCCCTCAAGGCTGTATTCTTGGCTCCATCCTATTCTCCCTATGTATAAATGACCTGCCCTCCATCTGCAACTCCTCCCACATGCATATGTACACGGACAATACCGTCATTTTTGCCTCCGGTCCCTCTACCATCAGTGTGCACCCCCATCTACAACAAGACTTAGATAGAGTGCAGACTTGGCTTCAGACAAAGCAACTAAAGCGCAAAAAAAAAAAACGTTGCTGTGACGTTCGGCACTAGACAGAAACTGGCTACTCTCCAGTCTACCCAGCTTTCTCTACATTGGATGGCTCCCTTCTAGAGATGGTCCCAGCTTTTAAATACCTAGGAGTCTGGCTAGAAAACCACTTGCGTTTCACTACCCACATAGATGCCATCTGTACAAAGCTCCATCCTAAGCTTGCAGTCGTCTATCATCACAAAGACGATCTCCCTCTCACCACTCGTCGGGAGCGTGTAATAAAAATTAATCTACCTGTCTTTGATTATGCCGATGTGGTCTATGGCACTGCACCAGCCATGCCCCTCTCTAGACTGGACACACTCCTTAATTCTTTCTGCCATTTCGCTACTGCTACCCCTCCCCTCACACACCATTGTCTTCTCTATTCTGTTCTCTCCCTAGCACCACTATCTCACAGAAGGAGGTTCACTGCGCCTCCCTTGTTGCCAAGTTCTGGTTCGGGACTGTTTCCCACCCCCCACCCCACTTCTCCTCCCACCACTCAATCAAACACTTCAGCGTACTCCCTTCACCACAGAGACCCACATGCTTTTACTATCCCTCACCTCCAGTCTGCTTTCTTCTATCGTCTTCCTTTACTCTGGAACAAACTTTCCTTTGATCTTCACCTATCCTCCCCTTTCTCTTCTTTCAAAAGACTCATCAGACTTCTCCACTCCCCACAGTGTTCACATTGCTCTCAAATGCCTCCCCCATGTATGTCAGAGCCTCGCAGTTTACCTCTCCCGACTCCCCCATGCCCTGGTGCTGGTTAGAGTACTCTACTCCTGCTATAACAAGTCTGAGCTTCCAACTTATTTGGTACTGATCTGTTCTACTCCTGAATTTTTTAGAAATTGTGTCTGTATTGTGGTTATTTTTCCTGTATTATGAATATTTTACCTTAACTGAACTTGTATACTCTGTACTCTTCATTATTTTGTACTGCTGTTTTATCATACGTTTCCCTTGCCCTGGGTCGCACCTGAAAACAAGCCTCAGCTCAGCGTGCCTTTCTCGGTTACCAAATTTTCAGTAAATAAAAATAGCAAGAGCAATTGTTATGTTATATAAATTTTTTATTTTTTTTTTGGTTCATCACCCCTTCTCCGGCTGGCTCCTCATCAGTCCTGCGACTCCCCCAGCCCCATCACCCACCATCCCCAGGACTTAACATTGCTTTGTTCTTCCCTGGATTGCTCCATGGGACAGGGCTGTTGCAAGGATTGCCATTCCTCCTGTGACATTAATTTTCAGGCCTGGCAATGGAGCCACGGTCGGCAGAGCGGGGCCTATACAGAGCAGTGAATGGCATACTGCGGCAGCCAGCAATTTCCTGTTCTCTCACATCTAGACTTTGGTTAAAGCTCTTTTCGCTCAGTGTGCAAACACAAGTGTGCAACTTCGGAGTGTGGCAACGTCCCCCTCCCTCTTCCAGCAGCATCACGTGGATCCACCAAAAAGGAGGCAGTAATTTCATTGGGGACCGGTAGCCCTCCCTCCCACTGAAGAGGACACTGTCCCTGGATGCGCCACCGTCTTTCCCTGGCCGGCCCTCTGGTGGCCCAGGCTCACTCCCAAACCCGGGTCACCAGGATCGCAAATGGTACCACTACAGCTGTGCCGGTTTGATGGCTTATGTTACGTTAAATTTTAATTTAAACTTACTTATGTTGTCTGTACAAATTCTTATGCAACTAACTATACAAGTAATTGAAAGGAGATTCAAAACTTTTAACTGTATTGAATTTCTACACTTAAATCTCATTGTGTACGTGTGTGTGAATTTCTATACCTAAATTTCATTGTGTGTGTATGTGTGTATAAAAAGACTGACTGCACCATGCTTCACATCACACAAAGTGCTGTTAAGCATTGTTTGCAGATTAGTACCGTAATTTTGAGATTTGTTTTCATAAAGTGGAGATTTGGTCAACTGGATTTACTGATAGAACTGTAGAATGTCTGGCTGCTCAGGTTTTTGTGCATGAAAGGCATTTTTGTATCTGCAAGTTTTTCAGCATACATTTTATGAAAATTCTGATAGATATTTTTTTTTTCTCAGCTGGTAGCTATTTATGAAGTTCTGAAAGATGAAGAGAGGAGAACACGGTAAGTTGCTGCTTTTTATTTCAGTAAATAGTTTAGATGCTGTAATAGCTGTTTGCATTAGGTAATGGCCTAACCACAGGAGGTAGCCGAGGCTTTAAATAAATGACTGTGAAGAACATTATCATCGTCAGCTGATGCTGTAAAAGTACGCAGTGTGTACAAATGGCACAACATTTACTCCTCTTTGTTTGGCATTTGGTTGAATGGACAAATTGTATTCTCTGAACCCATTTCATATCTGAAATAAAACGTTGCATCCTGCACATTTTGAATTTTACCATAGAGAACTGTAAGCTGTATATAAAGTAAGAATTTCTTAGCTCTGGTTTATTAAAGCACCGTTACAAAGAGCTTCTGAAGAATGTTGGTACAACAGTATTCAGTTCACTATTTCTCATTAATATTTCATGAGTTCTTATTTAATGCTGTAAAAACCACAGTTTAAAACATTTGTGTAAATGTTCCACATTTGTTTATGCTGTGTTTTGCATATTGTATGCAGCTCTTCATTTTATAAAATGAATACTTGTGTGAATGCCTTTCCTGTTGGCCTGCTTAATACGCTGTCCATCTGTGGATTTCAGCAAGGCCTTTAACTCGGTGCCCCACAAAAGGTTGATAAGGAAGTTTGTGGATCTCTGGGTTAGATAGATAGATATTTTATTTATACAAGTGCCCATTTCCAGAGACTCTAGGCGCTGTACAAACCAACAACAATATAACTAAAATCCTACACAGAATATATACACACACACACACACACACACACGCGCGCACACAGACACACATATATATATAACAATACAGCTGGGAGCATAGTATTACTCTGTCTATCCCATAAAAACACAGAATTAATTATTAAACTCTTGCTGGAATAAATACGTCTTCAGGCCCTTCTTAAAGGCTTCTACTGAGGGAGCCTCCTTTAAATAAACAAGTAAGGAGTTCCACAGGGTAGGCACAGCCACCGAGAACACTGCATCCCTGGAGAGCCGCAGCCTAGCCCTGGGAACTCCAAGAAGGCCTGCCCGGCAGAAAGGAGTTCCCGGGGTGGACGGTAGGTGACAAGGGTATCTTGCAGATAGACAGGTCCCCTCTCATGCAGGGTCTTGTAGGCCATGAGCCCTATCTTGAAGACAATCCTCCACCTGACCAGCAGCCAGTGCAGTTCATGGAGGACCGGGGATCAGATGGGTGGAAAACTGGCTGAGGGACAGAACCCAGAGGGTGGCTGTGGGGGGAGAGTTATCTGGCACCAGAGACATCACCAGTGGGGTCCCACATAGCTCAGTGCTGGGGCTGGTGTTGTTCAGTGTCTTCGTCAGTGACATTGGAGATGACGTTAAGGGCAAAATGTACCTATCCGCGGATGCCTCCAAGCTCTGTGGGAGTGTGGACACAGCTGAAGGGATACAGGACCTACAAGATGATCTGAAAAAGCTGGGGAGGTGGTCTGGGAACTGGCAGTTTGGCTTCACTGCCATGAAATGCAAAGTTATGCACATTGGAGCCAAAATTTCCCAGGACGGAGTACTACCTGGGTGGCATCCAGGTGTCTGCATCAGAAGAGGAGAAGGCCCTGGGAGTGATGATTACTAGTGACCTGAAGCACTCCACGCAATGCAAGAAAGCAGCAGCAAATGCAAACAAGATGCTGGGCTGCACAGATAGGGGGATCAGTATTAGGCGAGAGCAGATTGTACTGTTCTTGTACAGGTCACTGGTGAGGCTACATCTAGAATATGGAGTTCGGTACTGGTGCCCACACCTCAAAAGGGGCATTAACTTGCAGGAGAAAGTCCAGAGCAGGGCTACAAAGATGATAGCAGGTCAGCAGGGTAAGGTATCCGAGGAGAGATTGAGGGCACTGAATATGTACTCCCTGCAGGACAGTAGTGAGTGAGAGAGAGAGGGGACATGACTCTGACCTTCAAGTACTTGAAAGGGATACATAAGGTGGATAAGGAGGGTCTCTTTAAGCTGAGTGGCAGCCATAATATGAGGGGGCACAGTTTTAAGCTGGTGGGGTTGGCGATTTAAGAGGGAGGTCAGGAAGCACTTCTTCCTGGAGAGGATGGTGGACACTTGGAATGTGCTGCTAGAAGAGGTGGGCTTGTTGAAGACAGTGGGCAGCTTCAAGAGAGGCTGGGATAGGCATATGGGAAGGTAAGGATCATGGGTAGGGAGAATGGGAGGAGTGGGAAGGGGGGCATGGACAGTAGTTCAAGCTGTGGACCATGCATTACAAGCAGACTAGATAGACCAAATGGCTTTCTTCTGCTTGCTTCTTCATATGTTCTTACAGATGAACTTTCACTCTGAGGTTTACTTAGGGCCTTGTTCATAGTGGGAGTCAGGATTTATGTGACAGGCATGTAGACACCACTCCATGCTCATTTCACACTTGTGGGCCCCGAACACCCCTGTACAGTAGTGTGGACCACCCCAAGGGTGGGGGACACACTAAAGGGCCAGAGATGAGTCAGTCACCGGCTTCCAATCAGAAGTTTCCCCTCTACTATTACTCCCATCCCCACCATTCACCCCCAACCCCCAGCTATCGTGTTGTTCTTTAAATGTGGTGGTCTGTTGCTAGGTCCCTGGCTCAGCCCTAGCATCCCCCTCCCATCCTGGCTGCCTGAATAACTCTACAAAAGGGCTAGGATTGCGTTATGAAGGGTCCCTAAGTCTTTTGGTGGGAGTAGGAGGTAGGTGGGAGGTTTGATGCATGTTTCTTGTGAGTAGTTTGCACAACACTGTAGAGTAGAACCCATTTTAACAAATGCCTATGGAGCAATTTGCTTGTATTTTCATTAATAGTAGACATTTATAAAGAGCAGCTGAGTTCCATTACAGCTGGTTTAGATAAGATAAAGCCTTGTTGCACTGACTTGTTTAAGTAATACAGTAGAAATAGACTTAAGAGCACTGTGCTTCTGGGCCCTGGGTACCAGTAAACCCTTCTCAAAGCTTGGGGATCAGTATTTCAGAAGAGCAGACTTTGGCAAGATGATTGAACTAGTCGAGGATAAGCTGGGGGGAAAGGACAGCATTAGAAGGGTGGAGAAGAAGTGGGAAGTAATTAAAGGGGCCATTCTAGAGATAACTAAAGCATGCCTGAGACTATTTACCAAAAGAAACTGGCACAAGAGACCAATCTGGTTTTCGAAAAAGGTCAAGGAAGCTGTGAGGGCTAAAAATGGAGCTTTCACTAGATGCAAGAAGAAACGTGGAGAAGAGGAATGGAGTGAATACCAGTTAAAGATGAGGGAGGTTAAGGGCTAGTATTAAGGAGGGTTGAGGCACTGAATGTCTTACCTGCTAGCATGCTGGTGACCAGGTTCGGAAAAAGGCTCGGATCACTGGGGTTTGGCTGGGTAAGGGAGGATTGAGAGTCCTAAAGACTGCTTTCCTTCCACGTGGAGGGGACAACTTGTATCCTGCTACATCACTATGACTTGGAGGCCAGGTGGCAGTGACAGCGGGTGCAGACTGATGTGGGGGGACGTCAGCAGGCCCACTGTGTCATTGTACGCTGATGTCCTGGGAAAAATAATCTGGATGAAAAAGCCCTGGCCACTCAGCTTCCCCCGTGGGTCTTGCATGAAAACATAGAAAGTGACGGCAGAAGACCATACGGTCCATCTTGTCTGCCCATAGTCCTACCCCCTCCCTTAATTGCTAGTCACTGTGCATGACCCCAGGTGGCAGGCCACCCTTAATGGTGGATAACCAGTAAGACCACATTTGACCATCATATTAGAGAAACAGTTAAGAAATGCAGCAGGATTGTCAGATGCATTATGAGAAATGTAAGGAGTAGGAATAGTGATGTGATTGTCCCGCTGTATACACCATTGGTCAGACCTCACTTGGAATACTGCGTACCCTTCATTGCAGTACAAAACATTGGGAATATGAAACTGATGGAATGGGTACAAAGAAAAGTAACCAAAAATATCAAAACTGTTAGTAATAAACCTTATGGGGAAAGATTAGAAACTTTAAATCTCTATTCTATATAGTACAGAAAACTAAGAGGGGACCTGTGCTATGCATACAAGGCTCATGACAGTGAACGAACTTGGATGACATCTGGACTAAACAAAAATGAGTCCAGAAGAAAGATTAGGTCTCACGACAGACAATTAAGAGGTGAAACTGTAAGAACAAATAAAAGAGGGGATTGGTACAGTCAGAGGGTTGTGAGTGCCTGGAATGCACTGACAGCAGCAGTTGTATATAGCAGTACCCTAGAACAATTTAAAATGGAGCTTGATAAATACATGGGGATAGAGAAAATAACACTCTTTCACTGATATGTGGCAAGTCATCAAGGCTAACGCTAAAAGACTTGAACAACAACTATGAAACCACCAGATCAGGGTGGGAGAGATCAGTTTGTAAGCTGGTGGTCAGCTTGGCCATTGGCTTTTAAACTTTGGTAGCCAAATCAATACTTTTTAGTTGCCATAATTTTTAAGGGCTCAAAAGCTACTTATTGGATAGCAGGGTTTCCTCTAAAGCATTTATTTGTGGGGGTGCCATCATCCTTCATTCTGAGCTACTGTCCTTTTGCAACACCCCCACGCTTCCCCATCCTTAAAGCAAAGCCCAGGTTACCAACATTGTGACAATTACAGAATCTGAAGGAACTCTGAAAGAAAAGCAAGAAAGGTGACTTAGAGCTACAAGGAAATTTGTGGAAAAGAAAAGAAAAGTACATCAAGAATGAAATGGTGAGAAAAATCAATTATTCGAGATGGGGGCCATATGAATCAGTCCTGTCGTGCCCGTTTTGCTCAACAAATGCCCCAGTCCTTCCCAATTTTTTTTTTGGGTGGTGGGGGACCCTGGTGTAGGTAGTCAATTGGTTCAAAATCTGGTAGCCAAACCAATTTTTTTCAGTAGCAGTTGGCCACCTAGCTACTTGATTTGTCTCCCCCCCACACCAGATGGGTCAGTGATGAGGCTGAGGGGGAGCCCATGGACTGAGGGATGAAGGCACAGAAGATATTGATGGGGGGAGGGAAGATAAGGGAGGCCAAAAAGGCAATCATGAGCACAAAAGCAGACAAAGAACTGCATATTGCGAAGAGGGTCGGTGGGAATAGTCTCCCTTTCATCTTCCTTTATTTCTTCTAAAGAAGCATTAGGCTGATGAAGGGGAGGGCTGAGAACTAGAGGAGGATGAGCAGAAGGCAGATCTTCTTAATGACTACTTTGCTTCATGCTCACAATGGAGGATGGTGGGTGCAGCATAAAGGCAGCTACAAAAGGGATCCCAGAAATGGGCCAGGTGGTAGTTGCAGGTGGAAGGATCAGCAAAGGCATGCAGCCGTGAAAAAAAGATGAGGCTTCAAGGCTGTATGGGATACACCCTAGAGTGCTTAAAGAACTGGCATTGGAGCTAGCTGCATTCCTGGCAGGTTTATTTAGTAGCTTGTTACAATAGACTGGTTCTGAAAGATTGGAGGGTAGCAAATGTAGTTCCGCTTCACAAGGGAGGAGACAAGAAGCAACCAGGAAACCACAGACCCATTAGTCTTACTTTCATAGCAGGTAAACTGATGAAGACACTAGTCAAAGAGAACATAGTGGCTGGCCTGGTAGTATGGAGGACTGAGGCCCTACATGCCTTACCTCATGCCACACTGTCACACCTGGGTTTGGGAATGGACCAGGTCATGTGGGGGCCAGCTGGGGGAAAGAGGATTGAGTGTCTATCAATGGCTCTCTTCCTTTGAGGTGGGGGGATAGCATGTACCACTACTTGGCTGTCATCTGCTGATTTTAAATGTTTACTGTAGGTAGAGAACGGACGGAATATATCTGCTCAAATGTGCATATATTAAAGTGCTGGATGAGGAGAATAAAACCCTCAAAAAAACAGATTACATAAACCAGAAAAAGGAACTAGATGTATTTGTTAGAAATACACAGCAAATGCTAAATATGTATGTTCATACAGGTTCAGCGGGGAGGAGAACAGAACAGGTTTGCTTCAGTGAAAATATACTGAGTCATGCAATTATGGGAGGCATATTCACAGTGCACGGTTTAACTGAGGAACAGGTAATGAGAAGTGAAAGCACTATGTTGACAGAAAACATAACACTGAGCACATTTGGAAGGGGACACGAGAAATGACAAGAATACATGTAATGTAGTAGTAATAGGGGACTCTCTTTTGTGTTTTTGTGTTAGGCATATCTGCAGGGGTAGAAAAGAATCAACCACAGTAAGCTGCTTACCAGGGACAAGGATGAACAATATAAAAGATAATATAAAGGGTTTACTAAAAGATAGTTTTCCAAAGCCAATACTGGCCCTGCATGTTGGTACTAATGATGAGACTGGACTGGATGAGGACATTAAAAAAGATTTTGAAAATATTGGTAAAGTGCTGAAAAAAGGGTTGCTCAGTCATTATATTGGAAATTTTGCCAGTCCTGCATGCAGGAAGGGGTAGAACATATGCAGTTAGGCAAATACATGCTTGACTAAGGAATGGGTAGAAAAAAGAGAGATTTAAGTTCCAGAGAAATTTGGGCAGTTTTAAGAGGGACCCTTCACTGTACAGTAAAGATGGTCTACTGGTGACAAAATATGGGGTGAAGGTCTTGGAAGAAAGAATCAACTAATAGATCGGGAAGTGTTTAAACTGAGAAGGATGGAGAAGGAGGGAGGGGTTTCAAGTAGTACAGAGAAAACCGCAAACCCAAGCTGTGAACCTACAGTAAAGGGACATACAAAGGCAGGGTAAAAAGACATTATAGCAATAATGCAAATTAACGGACAGGCATTTTAATAAGTGCTAGGAATTTAAAGAATAAAATGGTTGACTTGGAAGTGCTCTACAATAAAGAGCATATTTATATCTGTGCAGTAACAGAGACCTAGTGGAGTCAAGATGATGAGTGAGTCAAACATATCCAGAGATGTGATCTATTCCGGAGAGACAAGCAAAACAAAAGAGAATAGCAATATTTGTGAGGAGTAATATAAGGGCTATTGAAATAACTAAACCGCATGTGGGAACAGGAATCAAATTTGGTTAAAAGTAACATCTAATGAAGTGCAAAAACTGACACGTGAGATTTGTGTAGACCACCATCACAAAATAAAGAGCTAAATGAAATGATGTTTGAACAAATTCAGTCCATAGATTCAGACAAGAGGATTATCCTGATGGGAGATTTTAATATGTCGGGAATTAACTGGGTGATCAAAGCAGGTAGCACTAGTGTTGGAAAGGAGTCTATAGAAACAATATCAAATATAAATATGGAACAAATAGTTACAGAGAGAACAAGAGGGCGTCATTTTAGATCTTGTTTTTAAGTGATACAGCTAAAGAAATCAGTGATTGTATGATAAGGGAACTACAATGTGGAAGCGACCCTTGCATGTTGCAGCTTAAAAAATCAGGCACCAGAATGGGCCTGAGCATAGTACCACCATCGGTAAATGTTTCAGGAAAGAAAACTTTAGCCAATTTAGAAGGTATATGGAATCATAGAACTGGAGAGGGGAGTTCACAAATAAAACTTTGGAGCAGCTGTAGACTGTCTAATGGGCATATTACAAGAACTTGAGATGAAGTATATTCTGATTAGGGAAAAAATATAATAATAAAGGTAAGATTCCATCTTGGCTAACCAAAGGTCTCCATGAGAAACTCAAAAGAACGAAAAGGGCTAGCAAAAGAAGGCGATCAGGAGGAATTCTGGTTCCACTGTAAGAAACTAGTAAGATTGTAAGAGGCATATCAGAGCAGCAAGAGGTAACTTAGAGAGAAGTATAGTAGAAGGTTCAAAAAAGGACTGCAAGACCTTTTCTAGGTATGTAAATGCCCAGAAAGGAGTGTGCAAAACAGTGAGACCATTGAAAGAGTCTAATGCAATAATCTCAAAGAAGGAGGAAATGGGGGATTGTTAATATAGTTTATTACATTTTCAAATACGCAAAGTGCATTTGAAAATTGATTGGTTCTGAGGTTAGGATACACTAAAATAATAAAGCTATCAGTATTCAGTGTACTCATCATCCTTAATTATCTCCCAGGAGGGCAGTTACTTCACATTCAGTGTGCTATGACACAAAATTGCTCAAACATGCTACTTAATATGTCAAATGCAACAGTGATCATGGACTGATCTAACGTTATGTCCTGCTAACTTTCTTGGCTGCCTCAGCACAAAAGTACTTCATACTGGGTGGTGTTGATAGTCTACACTCCTTGAAATTACTAAATTGTTTAACTATGCAGTTTAGTCCCAACCTGCAAGAAAAGACACTGGGAGTACAATGATCTTCTTCAAAACCCACTAAATGTCTTAGCCTGGCCTGTCCTTTGAACTGTGTCATGCTACTCTAATCCTTGGTAGCACTAAAAAATTCCACCTCTTCTGTGTTTATTTGCCTCCTGCCACTAAGCACTCCCTACCCAAATTAACACAGTTAGTCCTCTCGTTTGAGACAGTGAATTTATCCTCCTTGAGGATTTTAATATTGATTGGTTAAAATGCAACAGATGCTCAGTCGAGTTATCCTTAAATAAGCTGCTGCTCATGCAGTTACTCTCCCATCCCACTGGGCTTTCCAAAAATGCACAGTGCATCACCCCTATCGTTTGGGTGCTAGTCCCCAAAACTGACAGAATAACCTGTTTGGGCGTACTCCCTGACTCCATCAGCGACCACTTCCCAGTCTACTGTGTGTGGTGGGCTGCAAGTCTTAGGGTACCCTCTCATCTGATTCAGTTTCGGGATTTCTCCCACCTAGACCCTTCTCAGTTCAAAAGTGAGGTAGCTAGCATCAACTGGTCCTACCTATGGGCAACATCAGATATCAGTCATGCTGTCTCTCATTTCAGCACTACATTTGCAAGTCTCCAGGACAAATACATTCACCTAACCCCCAGGAGGGTTCACGATAGAACAACTAAATGGTTGGACCATCCTGTATTATCCCTGCTCAAAATGAGAGACAAATGTTGGTCTACCTTTAGGGCTACCAGTTCAGTTTCTGACTGGACAGCCTGTTGAAATCTCAGAAATAAATGTAAACAGGCCATTCAGTGGAACAAAAGCCATTTTTGTAAAACTCAATTTGATTCCTCCTTTGGCAACCCCAGTCGTTTCTGGAGTTGTATTAAAAAAAAAAAAAAAAAGCTTAGGTTAGGCTGGAACCCTCTGACATTGAGATGGGGAGGTAAACTGCAGTAACCCCTCCACTATTTCAGATGCCTTCAGTAATTATTTTACTGATCTCACAGCTTATACCGGAGCTTTTTCCCTCTCCTCGCCTTGTCAGACTTCGCCTCCAGTTCAGAACCTGTGTAACATCCTCCTTTTCACTTTTAATATGTTAGGGTCACGGAGGCAGATCCCTGAATCTAAGCCAGCAGGCTCTGACAGAACTGAGTCTAGACTTCTCAAAATTTCACCTTACCAACTGTTTTCCCCATTAACTAGAATCTTCAACCTGTCCCTCCCTTCCTGTACTGTCCCAACTATCTGGAAAATGTCGTACATAGTGCCAGTGTTCAAAAAAGGCAATAACAAAATTGTTAGCAACTACAGATCTATTTGCCATTTTACCCATTCTTAGTAAGGTCTTGGAGAAAATTGTCACCACCCAATTTACTGATTATCTCTCTCCTCGCAGTCTCCTCTCCCCGGCCCAACATGATTTCCATTGGAACCACAGCACCACCACCACAGCATTGCTTACCCTCACCAACAGCATCTCTAATTCATTTGACAAGGGGAGCTTACTGGTGCTGTATTCATCAGTCTTACTAAGGCCTTTGATATGGTTGATCATTCCTTACTTTGTAATAAATTAAGTGCCCTGGGACTCTCCGATGGTGCTCTCCCCTGATTCAGAAGTTAGATGTCCAATGGGCAGCAGTGAGTTGAGTTCGGACCCTCCCTATCTGATCCTTCCCCTGTCACCATTGGTGTCCCTCAAGGCTCTGTTCTTGAACCCCTCTTATTCTCCCTCCATATCAACTCTGTTCATGGTTGTATCACAAACAGTGACCCTCTTTTGTATGCTGATGACCTTGTCTTTTTCACTAGTGTTTGGAACATGGCTGATATAAACTCTTACCTGTCTGCTGACCTACACACTGTTCAAACATGATTCCTTGAAAACAAGCTTTTAATGAATCCTACCAAATCACAGGCAGTGTTATTTGGTACTACACATTAACTAAAGAATACCACTACTCTCCTGTCAGTGGCCTGTGACAACAGTATCCCTCTGGCCACTGTCTCATCCTTTAATTACCTGGGTGTTATGCTCGATCACTCCCTTGATTTTTCTATCCACGTGGCATCCACATGTATGGCAGTCATTGTTGGACTCGGAGTAGCCTATAGAGCTAGCTGCAATCTCTCCCCATGTCAGATTTACTGTTGCACAAGGTATTTTGCTCCCTAAACTTTCCTGTGGTCTGTCTGTTTTCTCTAAAGCATTTAACTCTATCTTACACAAATGTGACATGGCTTATAACAATATCTGCTATTTTGCCCTTACTTGTAACTGACTTGCCCATGACTGTACTGTGTATTCTAAGCTTGGTTGACTCCCTCGAACTGCTCAGTGTGATCTCTCCCTGGGCTTTATCACTCATAGTGTATAGTGAACTAGGTGCCATCATCTATTGCCTTCCTTCTGGTACCTCAAAAATGCCTACCCTCTCAGATCTTCAGACATCGATCTCCTACTCACATCTAGGACTAGGACCAAACATGGAGAGGCAGCTTTCTGTCTGTGCCCTAAAACTTTGGAACACAGTACCCTCTGACATTAGACATGGTTCCATTCCCCGTGCTTTCCTGAACTAGTATCACTTCCATTTACAACAGTTGGCTTTATGCTTCTGTTCCTAGCCCCTGAATTTCTGTAAACCCTCGCCTATGTTCGAGAGTTCCTTGCACTTGTCATGTTAAAATTGTGTTATGGTGATTGTATTCTTGCTTTATGACACTAGAATTTCCTTTCATGATGATTTACTGTTATGTCTCCTCAATTGGTTGTTCATGCACTGTATTGTCTAAGTTATTGTCACGCTGTGTATTGCTTATATTGATTGTCATGTACTGTTAACACACAAGAGCACATCAGATAACAGACTGGAAACAGCAAGTATAACAGTCAGCTCACTATAGGCATGTTAACTTTAAAAAGAAAAATGGAAAAATCATATTCAGTGGAGTAGCATGTTGGATATTTAAGATGCACAAGACAGCAATTGAGGTGTGCTCCACGGCACAGGGCGGATGTCGATAGTTGCCAAAGGAAGGTCGTGAGCATGAATAAAAATACCCAGAACCTTCCTCTCTCACAAAAGTGAAGAAAGAAAAAAAGAAAGGGAGGGCCGGAACAGGTTCTTACGGAATCCAGTGCTCATCTACTAATGCATAGTAAAATATCCATTGCCTCCATCGTAGTTCAAAGTTTTCCAAACAGTTTTGTTGTGAAGCCATACATTTTTCAAAAGCATAGATTTCCAACATAGTAGAATGGCACTACCTCAGCAGTGGTGGAGCAGGTTTCATCTGTAGGCAGGTAATCGCCTTTTTAGCTGCTAGAATGTAAGTCCAAATAAGTGACCAATGAGGCAGGCGGCAGTTATGAGGGGGTTCTGACATTAAGATCAATTCAGGGGTCACATTAAAGGAGTTGCCAGTCAGTGTGTCAATCTGAGTTACAACCTCTGTCCAGTATGTTTGCAGTATCAGACAGAAATAAAAGATGTGAGATTGATCAGCCAGATTAAACCTGCAGCCCCTCCAACGGTCCCCAAAATGCTGTAGTAAAAACTGTCTAAAAGTAGCAGGGATACGAAAGTATTGGGAGCGACACTTCCAAGCAAATTCATGCCAGAAAGGTGAGGAGATGATTTTGAATGCTGGGATAGCATATTTTTCCTATTGGGAATCAGTTATAGAGAGTTGGAGTTCCTGATTCCATTGTCCAGGATCGAACAGGTCGAACCTGTGTTTAATTCTTGCAATCCTTTACAGGTGTTACCAATCACATGTCCCCAGGAGTGGTCTTTATGGAAGTCCGTGATCATGGCTAAAAGTAAAGGAAATTTCGTGGGGAGTGTAGTATATTCTTTAGGTTTATGCAGTAAGTAGGTGCGTATTTGCAAGTATCTGAAATGTTCTCTACCTGTAAGGCCATAGTTTTTTTTTTTTTGAAGGGTCTCAAAAGGGACTACCCCATGCTCATCAAGAAATTGGTAAATGTAAGTGAGGCCATTATAGCGCCATCTACAAAAGGTGAGGTCCATAGCTTAAGGAAGGAAGTCATCGTCAGTCACCAAACCCTACAAAAATAAAACATTTGTGAAAAACTGGAGTGTTTGATCTTATACCAGACCTTGAGAGTCTGGGCTATGAAATAGGTAAAGTGAGTAAGGGAGGGTTTAATGGCTTGGCTGAGAAAAGTACTGATCCCAGGTCAAATAAAATGTTAATGGTCTATTGATGTTTTTTCTAGGCGGGGTGGCTTGGGGAAGAATCCAGGTAAAGATGATATTCAATTGTACAGTCCTTGCATAATTGAGAATATTCTGGAGATTCATGCCTCCTTTCACCAAGGAAAGGTGTAGGATAGAGTATCAAATCTGAAGGCATTTGCGCTCCCTTCCCCAATAAAGCGAGAAATCCACTTGTTCCAGGATGAAAAATAATGAGATTCGTGAAGTATAGGAAGGGTTTGAAATAAATATAGTAAGTGGGGAACAATATTCATGCGAATTGTGTCTATTTTAGAAGAAAAGGAAAGGACTAATCTGCCCCAAGCATCTAGGTTTTCCTTTATCTCTTCCGTAAGTGGTTCAAAATTTAACAGACTAAGGTTGCGGAGATCTTGTGGGATAATAATCCCTAGGTATTTGAACTTTGTATTAGGCCAGGGAAAGGCAGCTCTCAGTGGAGGGGAGGGAGAATAATTATAAAGTAAAAGTTTAGTTTTTTGTAAGTTAAGCTTAAACCCAGAAAGGTTCCCAAAGGTTTGTATGAGGGACCACGTGTCTGGTATGGAATGTTCATGGTCCAGTAATGCCAAGAGAATATCATCGGCATATAATGCAGTTTTATAGGTAGTGTCCCCTAGTGGAATACCTTCTACGTGTGAGTTCAGGCATATAGCTAGCGCAAGAGGTTCCAAAAACAATGCAGATATTAAGGTGGACAATGGGCAGCCTTGTCGCTTACCCCATTGTAAAACTGTAGGAGAGGAATAGCACCCATTAATGCGAATGTATGCTAATGGATGGGAATATAGTTGTTGGAGCCATGTGACAAATGAAACTGGGAAATCAAAAGCAGTCAGGGTGCCCCCTTAGAAAAACCCTGGGATAACCTGTTGAATGCCTTCTCAGCATCTAAACTGAGTAAGGCCATTGGAACTTCACAGGAGAGGACGTGTTCAACAAGGAGAAGTGCATGCCGAATATTTTCTAGGGTATGTCTTTTATGAATATAGCCACTTTGATTAGGGTGAATAATGGTAGGGAGGAGTTTATTTAGTCTGCGGACCCAGATGGCCATATATAATTTATAATCTGTATTTAACACAGATATGGGTCTATATGAAGCTGGGTTAGAAGGATCTTTACCTGGTTTCAGAATTGCCATAATAGTGGCCTAAAGTTGGGGGGGGGATCTCTGCTGATGCCACCTCACGAAAAACCCAGAACAGATGGGGAAGTAGTGATTCAGAAAAGGTGTTGTACCACTCATTGCTATATCTGTCGGGGCCGGGGCGCTTTCTTGTTTTTGCGGATTTTAAATGTTCCAGGATTTCCTCACTAGTAATTGGGGCCATAAGAATTTCCTGTTGAGTTAACATCAGTTTAAGAATAGGGAGAGTATGGAGGAAACTGCTAATTGCCTCAGGGTCTACCATAGAGGGGCCCCGCTATAATTGTATATAATAAGTGTGTAAAATTTGTTGAATTCTAGCTTTCTTGCGTCTCAAGCGCCCAGCAGCCAGGTCTCAGATCTGTAAAATGTATACAGCACGGTGTTGCGCATGAAGTTTGCATGCCAACATGCGAGTGCCTTTAGCTGCCACTCATGATGTAGCTGTCGAAGGTAGGCCAGTGATTGCTGGACCTTGTAGTCCATGAGCGACTGAAGCAAGCTCTTCACCAGCTTGATCTGATTGAGTAGTGCGGTATCTCCTTTTCTGCAGCGGGCCTGTAGGGAACTGAGTTTGTCCGTCAGAGCATAGTATTTCCGTTCCATACAACGTTTTTTGTGGGAAGCACATGAAATGGTTTCACCACGCAACATGGCCTTTAAAGTGTCCCATAATAATGAGGCTGGGATAGGGGGAGTATCATTTTCATTAATAATTTGTTGTATATGAGCATTCATTAATTCAAGGAATTGTTGTGTAACAGTGATTGATTTAGACACCAAAAGGAGCGAGGATGTTCCTTGCCCAGATAAAGTTTAAGTAGAAGGGAATGGTGATCAGAAATCATACGGGGTCCGTAGAACAGGTCTTGAATCAAAGAAAAATATTTGCACAGATAGTAAAGAAATAATCAATTCTCGAATAACTATTATGTTGAGGGGGAAAAAATAAATATACACATGCTGAAGGGGGTAGCAGTGTAACCAAATATTAATAATACCCAAGTGGGCTGTATTGGTGCGGAGCTACTTTTGCGCCATAGAAGTTCTTTGTCGACTAGGATTAGATGTGTCTAAGTCCACAGACATTACTTAATTTATGTCCCCATCCAGGAAATGTCACAGTACTGGGGTTGTGGCATTAGGTGGGAAGTAAACTTTAGATAAGGTCACTTCCTCTTGATACAGGGCCCTCTGAATAATGATATATTGTCCCTGGGGCTCAGCATAAGTTTTCCGAATGATCAAAAGAGTAGTAGAAGGTACCAAGATAGCGATGCCCCGTTTCTTCCCTGTAGGATGTGAGGAAGCATGCACTTTGGTATCCCCCCCATGGAGCTTTGAATATTCTGTAGCAGATAAGTGTGTTTCATGCAGAAAATATAAATTGGCAGGATGCTTTTCAAGATATTAAACTGTTCTGGTCCTCTTTATGGGATTATTCAGTCCATTAATGTTTTGTGAGAGAATTTTATCTGGGGTCATATCCATGATGAAAAAACAGAAAAATCTTATTAATTGTAATGCCCTGTGCCAGAGAAGCTACCCCCCCCCATGTCAAACAATAAAGCAGAAGTTTAGTGGACCCGACACTGAGGCCCCCTTCCCACCGTTTATCCCGAAGGACTTAACGCAACAAGATAGTGACAGGAGGACACCCCAGTAGTAGGCCATTGTGTTTGTTGATCGTGATGTGATCACCACCGAAGGCAGCAGACAACCAGAAACAATAAAAGGTATACAACAAATAGAGCTGTCTCTGTGTGGTATTCTGACAGTAACACCAAATAATAAATACTGCACATATGTGCTGTGATACATAAAAATAAAGTACTATAGCTGTTAAGCAGCATTCAAAAGACATATCAAAAATGTTAACCCTAAAACCCCCAGGAACTACAAATAAGGGGGGAAACACTGAGTTGCCAAAAGAGCAGAACTATATGCAACAAGACTCTCCAACTTGGGGTGGTAAACTTCTTCCACCCTCTAACCCCAGTATTTGGGTTCCAAGCCTGCAGACCCACTAGAGTGTTTGATTTACCACCTGGACGCTGACCACTAGTTTGTACCTCTTAGTACTGATTGTCCCTTCCTGGGCTCACAGGGATCACCGTAAGGTATTTCCACCATGCATTGTCACATATCCTGACTGGTCAAGTGATGCGTGGATCTACGATGTGACCGCTCCACGTGTGATCGACCATGTATGCGAGACCAGGCATGTACTCTTGTATTTGTTATGAAACCTGTGTGTTAGATTTTATGTGTAATGTTTCATTGCTGTTGTTTTCATGTTACTCAGTGTATATTGCTCCTTCTGTAATGTAACCTGTGCCTATTGCTTCAACCTTGTATTGTCTGCCACTGTATGGCCCCGCCCGGGTCACAACTGAAAATGGTCCTTTGGATCAGCTTGCCTACCTGGTCACCAAAAACATATATAAATAGATAATGAATTAGACAGTAACTTTAAACAAGTGTTCAGGGGTATACACTACCTCGGTCTAAACTATTGAAGTGCTGGTCCCTGGCAAACAAACAAAAAGAGGGGAGGAGAAAATTAGTAGGAGTCCTCAATAAAACTAGGAAGAGGAACTATTGGGATTTTGTTATCATGTGGGGAGTTAGGAACCCCCTGTTCTATTGAGGATATTAGTAAATTAGTTTCGGCTTAAAGTACAGCGGGTATTGTGCTCAGTTTTAGTATATAGCATGTCGATCAAGCAGAAGGGAAATAGGATCTTAGGGCTAACAAAGATTGTGGTAAGCTGTACTGTCTAAATACTGGTAAAGGGATAACAGGGCTTAAGGGGGGAAATATCGATGGTAACAACTGTGAGACAGCAGATCTGGGGTCAGCATTTCTATTCTAACAAATTAGGCATTAAAAGCGTAAAACTGGTTACCCAGTGCTGGGGAGGGGGGTGAGGAGTAGGAACGGAGGGAAACCCAGGGACCATAACTGCGACAGGCAAACTCAAGAATAAGTAAGCCAAAGGCATGTGTCCGATAAAATTGAAATTTCCATCACTCACTGACTCCATATCCCTGCAGCTGGCTCATCAGTGTGACCTATATTGTTTATTGGTTTGTACTCTCTCAGGTCATGCCTGAAAATAAGCAAATGTTTGTCTAGCGCACCCTACCTGGTTAACAAAAACTAAATAAATAAATGGCACTTGCTGCATAACTGAGTACTCTGGCAAATAAATGGCAGTATAATAGGTGATAACAGTATAGCTAGTTGAATGCAGAAAACACTAACCAAAATGGAACTACATGTCATTTCAGTTCATATCAGCTAAGTGCTGATGTATTTTGAAGGCACAGTACATAATACAGTCTGTAAACAACCCAACATATGCATGTACATTTTTACCTTTGCTGTTACTTGGGTCTGTGCTGAAGTTGGGAATGCGCACATTTGGTGCGTTTTAAGCCTACATATGGAGTAGGCCATCTTGCTGCCTTCGGTTCCTCTCTAGCAGCAAAATCACAGTGTTGTGCAGTGTAAGATACACTTTGAAAAACCTTTATTCCAAAAATGCTTCCAAACCCTCGACATCTGATTGTACCCTCACCAAGTGCCCCTTTATAACATGGCAGTAAATTGCGTACATAGATTTAAATGTAAAGTTGTGCAGAAGTTGTCTTGTCGATAATATTTTTGGCTAAATCATGGTACTTGCCCATATGGAAAGTAAAAACTGTGTCCCGGAGTATACAGTCACTTTCCCTCTGAGGCTTGCTTATTTCCTCTACTCACGGAATCAGCTTTGATTGCTTCGAATTGTTTGCCTGCCTCCAGCGGATCCATGTAGAGATAGGGTCTCTCTGCTTAAGAAATTCGAAGCCACGTTAGAAACTGTGAAGAGTGTGCCACTCCGAGTGTTCTGAAACCTGCTCTGATGGCTTCAAATCCCTTCCATCTCTGTCTTGTTGTGAAACTGAAATCAGGGAAGTTTTATGTTGGTGTGCCATCCTGGAGTTTTAATAGTCCTTGTTTCTTTGCTACCGAATGGATCAGGTCCTTAATACGCTCCTGCTGTGATGTATAATATCATTCGAGGTTGATCTGGATTTTGTGGTCTCAGACGAGGAGTCACTCTGTGTGGTTTTTAAATTTGATTTTCCGTGTGCAAGTCCAGTTGTTCATGGAGCATGGTGCTTATATACTTAATTATTTCTTTGTTCTCCTGCCCCTCGGGGACCCCTAGAAGGTGAATGTTGGTTAGCCTTGCTCCATTTTCCAGTTGCTCCAGCTAGAGTCTCAGGATCTTATTTTCTTTCTTTCTTTTGTTTTTTTTTGTGTTGGCTTCCCGATCTCCCTTCAGGGACTCGGCTCCCACCCTCGTCTCCTCCCCATGCCCAGGCTTACCCCCCCCCTCGGTGAGGCCATCAGGGCGCCTTCCCAAGGCTTCTAATGGTAACTTTCCTGGCTTGCCCCCCAGGGTGGGGCCACAGAAGTAGGACTTCTCCCGTCTGACATGGTCGGCAGTGGAGATGGCAGAGCAGAGCTTAATGGCCGGCATTTTGTGTGTATGCCATATCAGGGGTGGGGACGTTCAGTGATGGCCAGCGTCCGCCTCACCCCCACTGATGCGGTGCCGGCACTGTGGTTCCCCCATCCTCTGCTAGGGGTCGGTAGTTTGCCGGGCACACAACCCCCTCCACCCCCTGGAGAAGGAAAGCAGTTCATAGGATGGTCAATCATTCTCCCCTGGCTGGCCCTCCGACGTCCTGAGTCCATTCCCAAATCCAGGTTGTCGGCGTCGTAGACAGACGCCCTGCCTCTGTGCCTGCGGGCTGGCAGAATCTTATTTTCATCCACAGTACCTGTCACCACCGTAGTTGTTTATGTTGCCAACTACGCTGCCCCTTTTGCCCCAGCTTTGACTGGCAGCTCCATTGCAGTAAATTTATTTGAGAGGTCATCCACCTTCTTATCTAGTTCTCTTATTGCTTTTTAGCAGGGCCAGGTTGGTAGGCTCCCCCACTCCTTGCACATCATGGCCGCCTGTCTTGGAGGCATTCTGTTGCTTGCAGGGTTTTGATTTTCTGCTGTCCTGCAGTCTGGCCTGTCGCGTTTTTTCCATGCTGTTTTTGGTTAAAAAAAAAAGATTATATCCAGCTTAGAATTTGTTATGGACACCGATTCTGTGTTTAGTTTCTAAGGATAGATGTGCAAAAAAAGGCAGTTTTTGTAATATAGTCTTTGTAGTAGCATTCCTCTAGAGTGTGGCTTATTCGGTCAGCTGCTACCCACATCTCCCATGGGAGATGCTTTTAACCAATATTCCTGTGTAGTCTTCCACAAAGTCATAAATACTAGAGATAACATGGAGATGGAGAACAGTGATGAAGTCTTAGTATATATAAAACTAGTCAACGATAAACTACTTGAATTAAACCCCAACAAGTCTCAAGAGGCCAGACAGTATACACCCGAGGATTTTTAAAGAGTTGACAAATAGTTGTACCTTAAGGTCGATTTTCCATTGATGTACCAACAGTGCTAGGGTGGTGACAAGTGAGGCCGAATGGCAGGCCCCAGAAGCAAGGCTGAATGAAGGTGGCAGCCAGAACAAGGGTAAAATGTAGATAAAAATAAAGAGGCTATCTAGCTTGTTGACTGTCATCCTGGATTTCTTTGTGGAAGTGGTGATTTGAAAAGGATTTAAGTTTTAGCTCTTTCAGTCTTTGCTGTAGTGGATTTTGATTGAGGATGTCTCCTCCATTGGTCCACACCTTTGAAACTGTAAGCCGTTGTCATCCGGACCACTCAGGAACTTTTGCTAGTTAGGGACTGCCCATGATGACATACGCCAACTCCGCCCATATGACATGGGTGGCCCCACTATTCCTCAGTTCTTTCTTCTGCCATCAGTTGCTCGTTAGATCATGCTGAAAATCAATGCTGTTGTTTACTTGATTTTCTTTTCACTTGCTTCTGTAGTTTTGTTTTCCATTGTTTTATATTGTCGTTGAAGGAACCGTTATTTAGGTTCTGTTGCTGCAGCCTGAAGACCTTTAAAGACAACAATCATTACATCTGTCTGCTGTTTGGGCCTAGCCCACAGTTTTATGGCTTGAGGCATCTGCCAGGGATTCAACTAGGCTATGAGGAAACTCTGTTGAAAAGTTCTGGGAACTTTCCTTGCTATGGTGGATGCCACCCAGAAAATGTCAACCTCTACTCTGGCTTCTCCTTTCAGGTCAATGGACTTAGATGCCACCAAGTTTTTATGGTGGTTAATGTTGTTACGGCAATGTCAAAATTCTGGGGCAAGATGTCAACATCATCACTGTGACTGCACTATTCCAAGCAGAAGAATAAGTTGCCGGGTTTCCTGTCTGCTGCAGGTACCGAATTACTCCATGTTTTTGGACAAAAAATCCCAGTTGAAGACCGCTGCTGCAACCTCAACTACAGTAGCCTCCCTGAGCATCAAGCTTTTATTGAATAGATCATTTTGTTTTTTTACTGTTTTTAGGATTTATATTTACGTTTTTATTGCTGATTGTTTTTATTATGTATGTGTGCTTTGATTACTGAAAAGCGCAATATAAATAAATGTGATTGATTGATCGATCAAAGTGATGTCAAAGTCGGGGTCGGGCTGAGGCTCTTCTGCTAACAGCGATGTGTAGTCTCCGTCGAGGACACTGTTCCCTCAGTGATAGTCACTCCAACCCCTATTCTGGTATTGTCAACTATGAAGTGGTGCTTGCTACAGTTATCTGAATTATTTCCACGCCAGCTGTCTACTTTACTGGCGAAGATCACATCATCATCAACGGTACCTAGTGAGTTGACGCCTGCAATTACTTCAGCAATTACCATCATTCCTTCCTTTCAACTGTCACTGATGTCTTCTTTATCTGTGGAGGTGCCCCTGCCTCATCCAGATGATGAGGAGGGATATAATCCTAACCCCCTGAATATGGGGAGCATTTTGAAGATGAGGAAGAAGATATGGAAGACCCACAGGGCATTGGTTCTAGCTCCACTGTAGTTCATACTGTAAGGTCTCTTCTTGATGATGCCTCTTTTCAAGCCTATTTTAAGACAGATGCAGGAGTTTATGGCATTTGCAACTAAGGAGGAAGACTCCACTAAGTGCATTCTCTATAAATTTTATTTTTTGAGGTGTCTAAAACTCCCTCTATTGTAATTCCTCCTGTGATTCCTTCATTGGAAGATGCGGCTCTGGCATAGGCCCAGCATTTTAACTGCTCAACCTAGGAAGGCTGATAAACAATATCCTGCCCCTGTATGCAGATCTTATGATGGCACACACACTGAAACAGACTGAGTTGTGATTATGGCTGCTCTCGGCAGAGTCAAAGATCCCTGTCATATGAGCTCCTTTCCCCCTTTAAGAGAGTCCAGAAGATTGAATGTCATGGGTAAAAGGACATATGATTCTGCATCATTAGGCCTTAGGCTTGCAAACTACCAGCTTACATGCTCAGATATCAAAATAACCTTTGGAAGTCTAAGATATCTGCCCTTGATAAAGTGCATGAAGGATCAGTGAAATATGATCTGTTTGGGACTGCTACAGCAGGCCTTGATACTGCGTAGCTTTTGGTCAGCTTGGCTTATGCTTCTGACGCTTCATCCTGTGCTGCGGCTTAGGGTATTTGCCTTCTTTGTTATTCTTGGCTCAGTGTAACTGGTTTTGCCACTGATGTCCAGCAGTCTGTTTTCAGTTTGGCATTTAGGAGACAAAAACTTTTTGATCATGATGTGGAAATGAGCCTCCATGAACTTCAACCTTCCCAGATGACCCTGCAGTCACTGGAGGATCTTAATCCTCCGCGATGTTGTGGTCATGGAAGGGCCACCCTTTAGAGGTCAGCTGCAAGCAAAGCCCCAAAGGTACAGATGTTGGCGGTGTCCTGATGACCCAGATGCCTTCTGATGCCTATCTGCCTCGCCTCCTTCCATGTCTACGGGATACAGTTGGGGCAGTGATCCCTCTCCCCTGACTCCTCACTCACTGGCCCCATAGGTCTCTCTCCAATGTGGGACCACTGGCACGGCATTCTCCCGCTTCTGCCCGAGATCTTCCGGTCCAGCCTCCATCCCGTGTGCTGTCGTGGCTCACCCTGACCTACCAACCACCCCCGCTTGAGTCCCCGAGGTGGACCGCCAATTCTCTGGCACTGTATCACTAATCTGGATGGCGGCCAAGGAGGGTGAGCCAGAGGCTGGCCGGAAGGATCTGGCGGAGGCAGTGCTGCCTCAGGGTCCCACCTTCACCTGCCCGGTGCCAGGACTTTTCTACTTTGTTTTCCCAGGGGCTCAGACGTGCATTGATGTCCAGTGCGCGATGGGCGCGCTTCCACACACGCATGTGCAGGACATCTACCAACACCCCCCTGCCCCTTGTACATGCCCCACTAGCTGTGATGCCCCAGTCTCCATTGGGAGCTGCCAGAACTATGGGGTGCACCACCTTACCTGCCTCCCCAGGAGAGGAGAGCAGTCCTCCAGACACTCGATCCTCTCCTCCCTGTCCGACCCCTGGTGACCCAAGTCTGCTCCCGAACCAGGGTCACTGGCGTGGAGCGAGGTGTGGCGTCCAGCACCTCAGCCCTCTGTGCCACCGGGCTGGCACAGGATCTCACTCTTTCTGTCAGAATGGAGGGAGATCACTACAGACTAGTGGGTTCTGGAGGTTGTAGTCTAGGCTTATGCTTTGGAGTTTCTGTCAGTCCCTTCAGTGCATCCTCCTCCAGCCTGTAGTTACCCTTCAGGCCACATGTCTCTTCTGCTGACAGAAGTACTATCTCTGATTCAGAAATTCAAAAATGGGATGTGAAACCCATTTTTACCATCATGGAAACAATTTATCAACCACCCTGATTGAATACAGCTGTATGACAAACATCTTTTAGAAAAGCTCCTCCCATTCCTGTGGTACCATACTCTGGCTCCATCCCATCTATGTCAAACCTTTTCTTCACTGGAAGGGACAGGTCTTTTACTTCGCAGCTCTGCATGTGTTAGAGATTTCTAGTTTTCAAATGCTAAATTCCTTGGCAAACTTTAACTTTTATAAAAGTTTTTGGCTTATTGAGCATGTCTCATTTTGCGGTTCACACTCCATCGATGACTTTCAGGATGGAAAGACCGAAACCTTGTTTTAAGCACTGTATATATTGTGGCCAGAAAATGTTTGCCATGGATCCATACGACAGGTGCCTATATTGCCTGGGAGAACATCACAAAGTGAAACACTGTCCTTCATGCCAGGCCATGGATCTGATGCTGTTAGAGGAAAAGAAGGCTCGCTTTTTCCCTTGGTTGGCCCACATCAAACGTCTGTTGGCAGCTGCTGGATTAGCAGCCCAGCTTTCAGCCATGAAAGAACAGGCAGTGGAGACCAGGGCAGGCTTGGCCTCGGCATGTCCCTGGCTAGGCCCACCATTGAAGGACCTTTCATGGTTGAATTCCATGAAATGCACTTGGCCTTCCAGATTATGGTGAGAGCCTGCCGTATGAGCACAAGCACAAGAAGTGCTATCACCATCTATCGTGGGACGAGAAGCAATCTGGCACTTAAGGTTCTCATGACTCCCCCAGCCAGTTGACCCTGATCAAACATCCACAGGTCGAGGGGCTTGCATTGGATTTTAGAGTTTTTATAAGTTCTGAACTTTTGTTTGCTGGTCCCCCTGTCCTCATGGGGCTAAGTACAGTCACAGAGGTCCCGCTGTCCTGCTGAGGCTAACATCTGATCTGAGCTTTTAAAAGCTCAAACGTGCACTGCAGGCAGGTGAGTCTCACACTGCTGCAGCCTCTGTCTGAAATCAGCTGCAGGAAGTTCTGGGATTTATGGTTATAGCAAATGTCAGCTAGGGAGTCAGCACCTGATACAGCCTGCTATACTGCAGTAAACAGTTAGTAAAAAAAGTATTTTTTTTTGCATACGAAGTGCAACTTAGGACCAGCTCCACAGTTTGATGTGGGGCTCTTAGTGCTGACTTTTCCCCTTTAAAAGAGCCAACAGACAGCGTACAGAATCAGCAAGGGTAGAACATGCCATAAAGTGTGTACCCTGCTGGAGAATGCTCATTCTGCAACTGTTTACATTAAAATGTGGTGCCTTCAGCAAAGTAGCTTACGATGATCTTCGTGATCTAGATGGAGAATATGCAGAGATCAACTCAGACATATAATCAGTGGACAAAGCAAGAAAGCTTTTATATGTCAAAAAGAGGACCTTAAAATCACATCTAAATAGAATGGGTAGCCAGTGTTGATTCTGAAGGATTGGGAAACTTGGCTTGCGAGGAGGAATGCCAGTCACAAGTCTGGCTGCTGCATTAAGGGAGTTCTACTGGGAGAGTTGAAGCCCTGACCGCTGCAAAGATTGGGGCTTCACCTCTCTGATCCCATCTGTGAGCACCATAACAAATTAATAGATTATTTACCTCATCCCTTGTAAAAAATCAGCCCAAGCTCCGGTGGCGCCGACATTTTGATAATGGCGTTCCGGAACCCCCTGGGATCTTTCTGATAGTACCGTAAGATGATGACATGCCACTTCTTGATGTCCTATGGGGGAATGTCTCAGACAGCTAGTGTTGGAACCCACTCGGGAGGGAGCAATCCTAGACCAGGTACTCTCAAATGGGGACAGAGCGAGGATCTCAGATTTAGAAGTGGGTAGCCACCACACAATGTGGTTCACGATAAACACAGCCATAGAGTCAGGCCATACAAATGTGAGGGTACTGGACTTTAGGAGGGCTGACTTTAGCAAAATGGGAGAGTGCCTCAGAAAAGCAAACGGGCAAGAAGGAGGGGTGGAGGAACAATGGGGAAACATCAAAACTTCCATCACAGAGGCAGCAAGCCTTTGTGTGAAGCAAATAAACAAATCAAAATGAAGAAAAAAAACACTGTGGTTCTCAAAAGAGGTGGTGGGGAAGATTAGATAGAAAAAGACAGCATTCAGGAAGTGTAAGGAAACACAGAGGGAGCAGGACAGAGAATTGTACCAGTTAAAGCAGAAGGAAGTGGGGAAGGCAGTCAGAATAGCAAAGGCCCAAACCGAGGAAAAGATAGCCAACTCTGTTAAGAAGGGGGGGATAAAACCTTTTGTAGGTACATTAGGGAGCGAAGAAAGACCACGGGAGGGATAGTGAGGCTTAATAAATGGGAGGGTGGTGGGCAGAGGGTAACAATGAAAAAGCAGGGATACTGAAATCTAATAGACATAAAGCAGCATGGGTTTAAAAAGAACAGGGGGTGCACTGCAAATCACTTATTCTATGAACAGATGAATAAGTTAATTCATTGTAAAATCCCTGTAGATGTTATTTACCTGGATTTTCAAAAGGCCTTCGATAAAATGCCACATCATAACTTGATTAATAAATTATATACATTAGGTTTGGATGCAAGGATTGTGACATGGATTGAAGACTAGCTGAGTGATAGGCAGCAGGTGGTCAGAGTTATGGGTACATATTCAGAATTTCAAACAACATGAAGTCTTGCTGTATTCTGACAATTGCAGTGATTCCCAACCTTTGAACTGCCCTGGAGAACTAAGGGTTAACTTTCCATGCAGGGCATGGAACGCTGAGCTCGAGCTCGGTTGAAGTCTCTGTCTGGAGTGTTTTGAACCTAAACCGTCAGATTCTTTACTCCGCCTCACTGAACAGTCACTGGAGATTTCTCCTTCAGCTCGGTTCGAAGTCAGTTAAAGTTTTCAGTTTTCCGTCGGTTTACACCGGAGGAAAAAAAAAAAAATTATCCACATAGTCGGTTCAGTCTCTGTCTGTGGTGCTGTGAGTACTAGATAGGAATTGTTATACTTTTCTGTGTGGAACTTGTAAAAGTGCAGTCAGTTCGGCTGAACCGACCATTTGATTGTGATTTTTGCTATATTTAGTGTGTGGTTACTGGTTCTTATCGATTCTGAAAAAAAAAAAAAAAACGTGTTTTAACCATTTTTTCCATACCCGTGACACGGTTAGGAACCGATAAGGGAGTCTTGCCTGGCGGTTGCCGAAAAAAGTATACGTTTGGTTAGGTTGGCCATGTCTGAGAAACCCAAGAAAAAAAACGGGCCCACTGGGTTTCAACACTGCAGTGAGTGTGGGGAGGTCTTTGCCAAGGCCGATCCCCACACCACCTGTGTTTACTGTCTGGGGTTTGACCACCTCGATTCAGACTGCCAAATATGTAAAACATTTTTCCCAAATCTACCCTCGAGAAGAGATTAGGTAGACTGAGGGAAAAGGAGGCCAAGAAGTCAGCTGACCCGGATGGCCAGCCTGGTTCGGTTTCGATCAAACCAGAAGGAGTGCCCTCTGACCAGGGCGATACTTCGGGCAAAAGGAGAGCCGATTCCGAGGGATTGGTTCTGACAAAAAGAAAGCGCAACGATAAATCGACCAGTTGGGATCCAGAGGTTCATTTTCCAACTGCCGAAGAGATAGCCAGGGCGATTCAAATTGTGGAATCGTTCTGTCCGGTTCTGACCAATCCAGCTCCTTCTGGCAAGGGTTCGGTTCGGTTGGTTCCCCCGGTTCAAGAGTATACCCTTGAAGAATTTTATGAACCGGAGTTTGAAGAGGAAGGGGAATTTGAGGATTATGATGTAAGTGAAGGTCTGGATGTGCCTGTGGAACCGGACATCTCCCCAGACAGACCATCAGGTGTTTCCCCTCCTAGGCTTTCTGAGTCCCCGTCCCATTTTATGTTTTACAGGAAAGTGGCTGAAACCCTCCAGCTTCCTATGGAGGAGGCTGTGGAAGATCAAGTAGAGCCTGATTGTGTAGAGATGATGGATACCCCAGAGTCCAGGAGACTGTCTATTCCCCTCCATAAATCTTTTGGGAAACAGACACAAAAAATCTTAGTCTCCTAACACTATACCTCCTGTGGATAAAAGGATGGACAAGAGGTATACACTCTCAGGCTCAGACACGGAGTTCTTATATCAGCAGTGCAGCCATGTTGGGGTAGTGCAGGCTGCTTGCTGCCTGTGACAAGGCAAATATTCCCTTGGCTTCACACCCCCCTGACAAGGACTCCAGGAAGACTGATGCCAAGGCAAAGAAGGAGTACATGGCATCTTCTTTGGGACTCAGGCAGGCGAATTACATGGCCTATACAGCCAGGTACCAGAAGTCCAGGTGGGACACTGTACTGGCACTGGCTAAACAGGCCTCCCCCCAGCTAGCCAAGGAGCTGGAGGCGGTGGCTGCAGATGGGATTGAGGCATCTAAAGTGCAATTTCATGTTGCTGTGGACTCTAATGATGTCTCATCAAGAGTCATGGCTACATCTGTGGCTCTTCGAGGATGGCTTGGCTCAGATGTAATAGCCTCTGCGAGGACACCCAGGCTAAGGCTATGGATTTTCCTTAGTGGGTAATTCTCTGTTTGGGGAGCAGACAGAGAATTACATGAAGAAAATGGATTTAGCATAGACCACTTACAGGAGTGCTCAGGCCAAGGAAAGGCAGGCAATCCCCTCAAAGGCAGCAGTCTAGGGGCAGGGGCAGGCCTTTCAAAGGCCTTTACCAAGCACAGGCCTCTTCTTTCATTTTCGCAGAGAAGGGTTCTTAGAGGGAGAGGCAGAAGGGAATGAGCAGGCCTGCATCCACCCCTCAGCCTAAAGCCCCTGCCAAGCAGACACCCTGATGGGTCTGCCCGGGTTGACTCTCCTATTCCAGTAGGGGCAGGCTGGCTTGCTTTGTCCAGGACTGGATGTCTGTTACATCAGACAAGTGGGTCCTGGAAGTAGTAAGCCAGGGACTGGTTCTCAGCTTCAAAAAATTTCCAAAGATGAGAGCCAGATCTTTCCACCTGCAAATCTTTCAGAAACCCTTGCCCTAGAGGCAGAGGTTTCTTCTCTCCTAGCTTTAAGACCTATAGAGAGAGTACCTACCCTACACTGGGGCAAAGGACTGTACTCCAGGTACTTCCTGACCTCCAAAAAGACAGGGGAGTGGCGACCCATCCTAGACCTCAGATATCTGAACAAACATCTTTTAAAAACAAAGTTCAAGATGATAACTCTGGGAATAATCCTTCCCTCTCTAAGGCCAGGGGACTGGCTAGCCTCCCTGGACCTCAAAGATGCCTATTTTCACATTCCCATCAGGTGCTCTCACAGAAAGTACCTCAGGTTCGAGTTTCCCTCAGGTCACTTTCAGTTCAGAGCAATGCCCTTTGGCCTAACCTTAGCTCCAAGGGTTTTCACAAAGTGCCTAGCAGTAGTAGTTGCCTTTCTAAGAAGGCAAAAGATTTCCATATTTCCTTATCTGGACGATTGACTATTAGTGGGTCAGTCTCCAGACCAAGTCAAGTCTCACCTGCAAGTGACCCAGCAAGTGCCCACTTCCCTAGGATTTCTTCTCAACCTTCCCAAGTCAGTTCTCGAACCAGTCCAGCTCCTTAACTTTATAGGGGCAGAACTGGACACGCTCAGAGCAAGAGCTTTTCTTCCTTTAGAAAGGGCAGGGGCTCTTATGGAACTAGCTTCTTCCTTCAGTCTTCAGGTATCTCGACCAGCAAGGCATTTCCTCCAGCTCTTAGGCCACATGGCAGCTTCAACAGCAGTGGTCCAAGGGGCAAGATTCCAGATGAGGGATATTCAGTTCCACCTGAAAGCTTACTGGTCTCAGAGAAAGGAATCCCTTACCAAACTGATTCCAGTGACTCCGACCTTGATCCAGGCCCTCCAGTGGTGGCAGGATCAGGACAATTTAAGGCAAGGTGTTCCTTTTGTTGCTCAGCCTTGTTCAGTGGTCCTTACCACGGGTGCTTCTCTTCTGGGCCGGGGAGCCCACCTGGGGTCCCTCACTGCCCAGGCCTGTGGTCTCCCCAAGAATCCCTTCTACATATCAATCTTCTAGAGCTCAGGGCAGTTTTTCTAACTCTAGAAGCGTTCTTACAGTTGGTTCTGAACAAGGTGGTTCAAGCAAGAACAGACAACACTACCACCATGTGGCATCAACAAGCAGGAGGCACTCAGTCCACGGCCTTGCGCACAGAAGCCATGAAGTTGTGGTCCCTGGCGTCTTCCCTGCAAGCCTCTCTTGTAGCAGTTCATCTTCCAGGCAAGGACAATGTGCTAGCAGATGCACTGAGCAGGATTTCTCAGGGCCATCACGAATGGTCTCTGGACCCTCAGGTGTTGAAAGTTATTTTTTCAAGGTGGGGCACTCCAGAGATAGATCTCTTTGCAGCTCCAGACAATCACCAACTCCCTCTCTTTTGTTGCAGTCCTCCAGTCTTGGGCTCAGTCCCCCTGGATGTCCGGATTCTGAATTGGGAAGGGAAGTTTCTGTATGCCTTTCCCCCCTTCCCACTCCTGTTCAAAGTTTTAGTCAAAATAAGGTCTCAACCTTGCAAGGTGATTCTGGTTGCTCCAGATTGGGCCAGACAGCCCTGGTACCCTCTGTTGCTGTCCCTGGCAGTCCATCTCCCCCTGTCTCTTCCCAGGAATTACAACCTGTTAACATCTTCTCAGGGGAGGATTTGGTACCCCAATCTTCAGTCCCTCAATCTCAAGGCATGGCTCTTGAAGAGTTAGAGTTTGCAGATCTGCATCTTTCCCAAGGGGTTCTGAACATCCTCAAGGCTTCTCGAAGGCCCTCCACCAGAAAGACTTACAACTCCAAATGGACAAGATTCAGCATTTGGTGTTCTAAGAAGAATATTTCTCCAGACACTGCTGAATTGCCTACGGTTCTGGATTATATGGTCCATCTTAATGGCCTAGGCCTCAGACCAGCTACTCTCAAGGTACATTTGTCAGCTGTTTCTGCATTTTTGTCTGTGGGAAAGCCTTCCTCACTATCTTCCCATCCTGTGTTCTGTAAATTTTTTAAAGGATTGTTTCACACCAATCGGCCCTTTAGAGACCCTGCCCCTGCCTGGGATTTGAATGTTTGCATTGCTCAACTTATGCAACCCCCCTTGGAGCCTATGTCTTCAGCAGAGCTTAAGTACTTGACTTGGAAAACTGTGTTCTTGGTAGCCATTACCTCTGCCAGGCATATCAGTGAATTGCAAGCCCTGTCAGTGGAACCTGATTTTATCTCCTTTCATAGGGATAAAGTGGTCCTTAGAACAAAGAGAAGGTTCTTGCCCAAAGTGGTTTCAGACTTCCATTTAAACCAGTCTATGCCTCTCCCTGTTTTCTTCACTGAGCATTCTTCCTCAGGAGAAAGGAGGCTACACAGTTTAGATGTCAAAAGAGCCCTTAGTTACTACATAGAGTGTACCACGGGTCACAGGTTTGACTCCCTCCAGTTGTTCCTCACTTATGGAGAAGTGGGAAAGGGCAAACCTACCACCAAAAGATCTATTGCCAGGTGGATTGTGTCTTGTATACAATTCTGCTATGAAAAACTGGGAAAAACTCCACCTTCAGGCCTGAGGGCTCATTCCACAAGAGGTACAGTTGCTTCCCTGCCTGTGGCCAGGGATATTCGTCTCCTAGAAATTTGTCAAACAGCCACCTGGGAAACAGTCCATACCTTTACCAAGCATTACTCTCTGGATATCCAGGCTAGGAGTGATGCTCGGTTTGGCACAGCAATACTTTAGAGCCTATTCCCAAAGTAGGTTCTGTCCCTCCTCCTCCTTGGAGGTACTGCTTGGTAGTCTGCAGTTGTCAGAATACAGCAAGACTTCATGTTGTTTGAAGAAAAAAATTACTCACCTTAGTAATTAAATTTCTTCTAATGGAGTCTTGCTGTATTCTGACCTCCCTCCCTGCCTCCCCTCTTAGAACCTGTTTTTGGGAAGTGGGTGGGCAGGTGCAGTGTTGCACCCCAGGGGTGTATTTGCTGGCACCCTCCTCCTTTTGTTTGGGTGTTTATTTATTATTGTTATTTTTTAAGTACATTGGGTTTAGTTTTTGGGTTTCCTGACTTGAGTCTTCCTTGGGAATCCGAAACTTTTCAGCCAGTTGGTTAGTAGAATTTTTACAATTTCCACATAGAATTTTTAGTTTAGTTGGGCTCGTACGAATCTGACAGTTTAGGTTCAAAACACTCCAGACAGAGACTTCAACTGAGCTCGAGCTCAGCGCTCCATGCCCTGCATGGAAAGTTAACCCTTAGTTCTCTGGGGCAGTTCAAAGGTTGGGAATCACTGCAATTGTCAGAATACAGCAAGACTCCATTAGAAGAAATATAATTACTACGGTGAGTAATTTTTTCCTAGGGGGTTCACAGGTGGGGTGCCGCAGGGCTCAGTGCTTGGACCGGTTCTATTTTCATTGTATGTTAGTGATATGCATAAGAATATTAAGAGCAGCTTAATAAAATATGCGGATGATATTGAGTTGGGGGGGTCCAGTTGGAACATATAATCAGTATGTGGATCTGGTAACAGATCTTCAGGAAATTGAGGGATGGGCAAATAAAAATGGTATGCTATTTAGCACGCAAAAATGTTCATGTATGCATTTATTTATTTAGCTTTTGTTGACCAGGTAGGTACACTAGACAAGGTATACGCCTATTTTCAGGTATGACCCGGGAGAGTACAATGAAGATACAGGTTCAAACAGAGTTCATAACAATGAGTAGAGCTATGTACAGAGACACAAAAGAACAGGCTAACATAGATAGTCTACAGTAAGCAGTATAGGTAAAATATATATATATATACATACAAAATAAATAGTCTAGGTCATTCAATGGCAAGAGCAGTAATCATTACCCTATACACTAAATGGAGGAGAGTTAACAGTGGAGTGGGATACAGATTGTGACATTACAGTGGATAACAAGCTAGGATTCAAACAACATCGAACTAAGCTCATTGCTAAATCAAATTACATGATCAAGAACATTAAAAGAAGTTTTGTCAACAGATCAGTGGGCTGTTTAATCCCACTCCATAAAACCTATGTCAGACCCCACTTAGATTGTGGGTCTCAATTATGGAACCCCTATAAACGGGGTGAAATAGGGAGAGTGTAAAAGATTCAGGGGAGACTTACAAAAATGGTGGGTTCGTTGAGAACCAGTAATTACAAAGAGAGACTAAAACAAACTGGTCTGTTTATCTTGGAAATGAGGAGAACTAGAGGGGACTTAATGATGCTGTTTAAAATAATAAATGACCAAGATTTAGTAAAGGAAATGGGAATAGAGTTGCAGGAGAAGCCAGATGGCTTGGGGGGGCATAAAAGACAGATTAGACTAGATACGGTTAAAAGGAACAGTGAGTATTATTCATTTCTTAATAGGTCTTGTAGGATCTGGAACACACTACCTAGTGCAATTGTGAATAGTCCTTTAAATGAAATATTTAAAAAAAACTTATTGATAACTGGTTGTTATCACAGGGGAAGTTATGGTTCTACTAATGTGGGAAACGATATCATGGTCTGCATATCCTTCTTTTGATCTATTCCCAGTATGAATAATTCTGCTCGGTATTCACAAAAGAAGAGGAGGGGGAGGCACCTAATCCAGTCAGTAGAAGCACTGTGGATAGGGGAGTCAATACCAGTCCATTCTCAGAAGAAAGGGTTCTGAAAGAACTGAAACTGAAGGTGGACAAAGCAGTGGGACCTGACAGGATTCACCCCAGAATTCTAAAAGAACTAAGGGGAGAACTAGTGACACCACTGACTACCCTTTTTAACAAATCATCGGAGGATGGTGTGGTACCTGAGGACTGGAGGAGGGCAGATGTGATTCCCCTTCACAAAAGTGGGAGCAAAGCAGAGGCAGGAAAGTACAGACCTGTTAGCTTGACCTCAGTGGTAGGGAAAATGATGGAATCACTTCTGAAAGAAAGAATTGTTGAGTACCTAGAGGCTAGCGGGGCACAGGACCCAAGGCAGCATGGATTCACAGCAGGAAGGTCATACAGACAAATCTAATAGATTTCTTTGACTGGGTGACCAAAGTAGTAGACCAGGGAGGGGCTGTGGACATGGCCTACCTAGACTTTAGCAAAGCATTTGACACAGTCCCACCCAAAAGATTAATAAACAGGTTAGCCAGCTTGGGAGTGGGTCCCAGTGTAGTAGTCTAGGTAAAAAAATTGGCTGGACAACAGGACACAGAGGGTAATAGTAAACGGAGTCCACTCCGATGAAAGGGGGATTACTAGTGGGGTACTGCAGGGTTCAGTACTGGGGCTGGTCCTTTTAATGTCTTTAAGTGACATTGCAGAGGGACTGGAAGAAAAAGTATGCCTCTTTACAGACGACAAAAAGATCTGCAACAGGGTTGATATACCGGGGGTTGGAAAGGATGAGAAGGGACTTGGCAAGGTTGGAAGAATGGTCAAAAGTATGGCAGCTTAAATTCAGTACAAAGAACTGCAAAGTAATGCACCTAGAAAATAAAACCCAGTGGAAGAGTACACAGTTGGGGGAGGGGGGTGTAGGTACTAACAACAGCAAAAAATGGAAAGGGACCTGGGGTAGTCATATCAGATGACCTAAAGGTAAGCAAGCAATGTGAGAAGGCAGTAAGGAGGGCTGGGGGAATACTGGGATGTATAGGGAGAGGCATCACCAGTAGAAAACAGGAAGTTGTTATCTGTCTGTACAGACACTTGGTGAGACCCCATCTGGAGTACTGTGTGCAGTTCTGGAGACCCCATCTCCGCAAGGACATGGACAGGATGGAGGCAGTCCAGAGGAGGGCAACCAAAATGGTGCAGGGACTGCACCAGAAGCTATACGAAGTGAGACTAAAGGAGCTTAATATGTATAGCCTCGAGGAAAGGAGGGAGAGGGGGGACATGATTGAAACTTTAAAGTACCTCAAGGGAATCAACAAAGTCCAAGAGGGTAGCATCTTTCAGAAAAGAGATGTGCAAGAACAATGGGGCACAATTTAAAGATGGGGGAGCTGAGGGGCAATGTGAAGAAGTATTTTTCACGGAGAGGGTGGTGGACACGTGGAATGGCCTTCCTGAGGAGGTCGTGGGGTCAAAAACAGTGGGGGAATTCAAGAATGCATGGGACAGACATAAGACAATTCTGGTGGGAGTTAGGAAGAAGTAGGCTGTTGGTTAACTAGGATCTGTAGCTTATCCAGTAGGTAGGAAAATGGGCAGACTGGGTGGGCCAAGTGGTCCTTATCTGCTGTCAAAGTTGGTTTCTATATTTCTGTGCCCCTGCCATTGTATGCACTTGTATGCGTGAATAACCACCTATATGTACTTTACGTTGCTAATCGCTTTTTATTTACTTGACTAGAATCCCCATGGGTATGGCAGGTATACCTATGGATTTAGGCAAATAAAGTAAAAATGGTTCTTGGCATCGGACATATATAGATAGTTTTATTTCCATACATAAGTGTATTATAATGACAGGGGCAGTGGCGCATTATCATCTCGTGGTACTACCAGTGAGATCGGAGGGGGTTCCAGAGCGCCATTTTCAAAGTGCCGGTGTCACCGGAGCTTGGGCTGATTATTTTTATTTTATTTTTATTCTTTCTTTTATGCTCCCCTGCTGCCCGGCACCCTCCATCTGGTCAGGACCATAGGCTTCCACCCCACACAACAGCTGCGACCCTCCAATACCCTCTTATTACCTCCCCCAGGACTGGGTTGTGGCATCGCCCCTAGCACTGCAGACAGCGGGATTGGTCGGAGGGTCGGCCTTGGGGGCTAATTGAAGCCACGGCGGGCTTCATCTAGGGTGGCTGGCAGCTTCTCCTTTTTCCTGGTTTTCTGGGAGTGGGGACATGCATTGACGTCCTGCGTCTGCCCCACCCCCTGGACATACAAGATGCCGGTTGGTGCACAACCCCTGGCCTCTGCCAGGGGTCCACTGAACGTGCTGGACTCTCTCCCCACCCTCCCCCCGGAGAAGGAGGGCAGTCCTCTGGATGCTCCAGCCTTTTCCCCCCCCTGCCGGCCCTCCAGTGACCCAGGTCCGCTCCCGAACACGGGTCGCCGGCGTCGCAAGCGGAAATCCAACTGCTGCGCCGACAGGCCGGCAGCTTGGGCTGTTTTTAACAAGGCATGAGGTAAATAATCTATTAATTTGTTATGGTGCCCGCAGGGGAGATCGGAGAGGTGAATCCCCGATCTATGCAGCCATCTGAGCTTCAACTCTCCACATAGTTCTCCTTTGATGTCATATTGCAGTTTACACAAGGAATTTATTAATTAATCCAGACAACAAAGCATTATAGTAGTAAATTCTTTACATTATGAAAGCAATGATTAATGTAACCCCCTGATCCCTGCCTTTTTGCAAAACGACAGGTGGCATGCTGTTGAAGCTGACTGCAGTACCTGGTGGGGTCTGGGTTCGGAGAGGACTTGGTTACTTGGCACAGGGGGCCTAGGTTTGGCTATTCTGCACAGGGGCACCCAAGTAAATCTGAACACAGGAAGCAATAACTGTAATGTCCAGAACCAGGAATAGGATTCTACAGTGTGGCTTTTATTCACATCCAAACTGAACAAACAAAGCATAGACGGACCCCCACGGGGCTACATTCCTGGTAATGCAGATTAGAGACAGCAGAACACTTCTTCACATTTCAGCCCTCAGGCTCTGAACCCACCAGGCACACAGCCCGGACTTGCACGCAGCTTTGGGTACACGGCCCGACTTGTACACTACTTGGTTTTTCCCCATGGGCCTGCCCCCACCGCCACTTGATCCGCGTGTCCATTATGGAATGAACCAGTTTTCCAATTGGTGGCTCCTAAACCACCTTAGAGCCTCGACCTCTAGAGGGAATTTTTCCTTCCAATCCCATCGCCTGGGTACTTCCTCATCACTGGCCAAGTGCATGAGGCAAAGTAGAAATCCACAGAGCAACCAGAGGTGGACCTGGTCACTAAAGATGGGGGTCTCCCACCTCCAGCTCCCACAATCCATACCCGCCATTTCTCTGGAAACTAAACAACTCTTTTCTGAAAGCTTGGCAATGTAGATTACTGGGTAGACGATGTCACATCTCCTCTACATGTCTTGACTTCCCTATGTGCTGGACTTGAACATACTTTTACTTTTGGCTAGCTTTATTACTCTAGGCCTCCCACTACTTCAGTAGTCCAATCCCCACAATCACACAAGTCCCAGGGTGAAAACATGGGCCCTTTAGAAAGAGCAGAAACTCACCCTCCGGTTGCAGGTGCCCCACAGGCGAATCACGAAATCTTCTTGTTTCCCATATTCTTGGACAAAATAAGGCAGCTTCTCCACTAGCAGTAGCCAGGGGGGTTGCCCCTGGAATATACAGGCTAAACTTTCCTGCCTCATCCCCTCAGGGATGGGGCACTGAGACCCGATTCAGCGGTCTCCACCACTTTACAATTGCTCACTGTGTCTCTCTTTAGGTGGAAACACACACCTTTTCCCTACTTGTAGCTCTATGTCAGGGCTGAGGCTCCAAGAGCCTAACACAGAGCTGCTGTGCTCCTCTCACAGCAAGCTCCAAACTCCAACTGACCTACAGACTACTGTTCAAACCTCCCAACATTGTACTTCAACTCCCTGCTGCAGATGCCATTGTGGCTCATGCAGCTGCGACAGTTCTATGGTGATGTCATCCCTCAGTCTCAGCTGAGACTGAGAACAGAGTGAGACAGTGTGAAATCCATTTAACTGGAGTTTAACAAGCTGCCTTCCCTGCCTACCACTAGGTCTTACTGGGATTCTAGTAACCCCGGGTAACAAGGGGGTTACACTCGCCCTTGACCAGGAAAATGACTGTCCGCAGTCATTGTTTATCCGGCTTTAGGCTATCCCACCCTATGTGCTACCTGCGGAGGGGGGTGATCAGGCCCCCTCCTACCATGTGCGAGCACAGGCAGGCAACACTAAGGACCTAGAGACCTTTAGCTGACATATCAGCCTGTACACTACCCACTTAACTATGAACGCCTAGTGGCTCTGGTAGAACTTTCCAGAGCATAGCCCTAATAGATCAGCACTGCAGTCCCTAGAGCCCTTCAGGACCACAGTCTGTCTATCCCCCCTAGCCCTCTAGGGAAAATCTGTCTGCCTCCAACTTAACACCCAAAAACAAAATCAAGCCGGGGACCTCCCCGACCTTGGGCAACCTGCAACCACACACCAAGAAACTAATACCACATTATTACATCATTTTACTGCCTCCTCCCTACCCCCACAACCACACCTGTGGAAGGAAAGGGTTAATACAGTAACAACAACAATAACAACACCACAGTACTTTAAATCACTGCACACTAAAGTACTAGTGAGGAACTCTGATGAGCCCCTCCTCCTCCTCTTCTTGTCTTCTCCTCTATCTTCTCCATGAACACCTGCAAGAAAAAGAAAGACAACACTCACTCCTAATATGCATACACAGTCTACCTAAACCCCTACCATCAAAACACTGGAGAATCCCAAAAAGATTTTTTTTTTTTTTAGAAAAAGGTAGAAAAACAGTATATACATTAGAAAACAGTAGAAAACAACGACATTATTTACAATACACATTTGGGGGGATGGAGTGCCCTAAAAGTCCCAACTAGTGACCACGGTGCCCAAAGGCTAGTCCATTAAAGAGTCTCTCCTGGGCCGGAGCCCAGTGAAGCACAATTCTAGCAGGCCAAAGTCCCGAAGGGGGGAGTCTTTGAGGACAGATCACACATTCTGGAGTCTTACTAGTGTAGGGTGGGTACTGCAATGTCATAAAGATAGAAAAGTTCGGACTTACCAGCCCCTTGTAGAACGAAAATTCTGAACAGACCTGCACCTCAGACAAATACTCTCCCTGGCAGCATTTCTTCCGATACAGCTGGGAGGACATCTTCCGGGAACTACAGGAGGGCACATCTGGGAACTGCTGGGCTGATGTCATCTCTGGAGATAGAACCTTAGAACAGGAACAAAAAGGAAAACAGCTGGTCTGACATCATCCGATTACCAGGCGATGAAGCAGGATACAGCTGGGCTGGTGTCCTCTCTGGATCTGAAGTCATCTGGTGGGCCAATCGATGGATTCTGGAAAGGCCAGTACACTGTAGCACTGATGAATGTGGGGCACCTGAGTCCTGGATGTCCATACTGGTGGATCAACAAAGGCACTTCACAGGCTGGTGTGGCAGTATTGACTACCACTGCTTTCCATTTAGTAGGCACGGGCACATTTGCTGGGAGGTCCTTGCATTGAGGCCAATAGTACCGGGGGTCAGGAGCTTGAATTATTACCCCGTCTGGGTGCACATAATTCACACAGTGGGAGATTTCACGTCCCTCTCTGTCCACTATTTGCACTCTGTCCATAAACAGTGTCCTGTCTGTCTTCCACTGGGTATATTTCTCATGAAACAGTCTGTTCTTTACATGCTTGTTTGTCCCAGGATGCACACCTTTCATTGCTTCGGCCCAGATCCAGGATTTACTGCTGTTCTCAATCTCCTCCCAGACTTTCCGAGGAAAGGTAGGAAAGGTCATTCCATAGATCTCATTCGCCTTCCTACGAACCAGTCTCTCCTCTTTACTAGCTTTGGTCAACCTGAGACCGCTGGCCTGGCTTGGGGGTGGCCAGTCCTGGTTCTGCCAGCTACGCATCCTTAGCGAGATTAAAAACGGATCCCTGACTTCTTCTTGCATAGCCAGGGCAGTGGCATCACCACTCTCTGCCATGCATTCTTCCGAGGCAAGAGCTTGAGGCTGTGTACCCGTTCCTTTTTCACAAGGCCACATAGGTTCCCCCTCATCTTCTTCCTCACTAAGGATCTGAGCCCAGGAGTGAGCAGTCGTCCTCACTCCTGAGACTATCCACTCATCACTAGGCGCGGAGGTCGACACCTTCATTCAGAGGCCTCCGGCATCTCATCTTCTCCTACGAGACTTGGGCTAGGTGCCTCCAGGGGTCTACTGATGCTTTATCTGAACTTTCCTTCTGGGATCCAGCATCCAAAACTTCAACTTCTGGTTCCGTCTCTAACTCTGCACCCTCAAGCTTTGTGCCACACTCCCCGGGCCTTCTTCCACATGCTCTGCCTGGTGCTGTGTGCTGCCAACTGCAGATTCCTGAACCTTTGTCCATGTGGGAGCCAAACGAATCTGAGGCACTTTATACAAGCCATATTTTTCTAGGCATCCAGCACAGTGAGGTATCATGAAGACGTCCCTTCCAGCATTCAAGCATATTTGACACATGTGCACTGGATATCCAGGAATCGCCACATGAAGAGGCAGTTGTCCTCCATAGCACCACTTTTCAATGTCCCTCAGTCTATTTACTGCTGCTGTTACTGCAACCCGGGCTTGATCCGGGTAACGAGGTGGTCCTGAGGCCATAACTGCAGAAAAAAAACAAACAAGAGCTCACTGTAACTGAAAGTTCCACTTTACTGAACACCTTCTTTACTTTTAAAATGGCTCCTCTGTTGCTGTGTTTACATTACTACCTCACCCTGTAATGGCAGCGGCAGCACTCCTGTGCATCAACATTCAGAAATTGGGTCAAGCCACTGTGCATCTGATTTACACACACTGCTGATAACTTTTGCTCAAACTGCACAAACTTGCACTGTTCTTGTTCTAAACACATTTACATGATTTTCCAAGGACTTTTCACATGCTGGAAACATTTCTTTAACTCAAAGTCCCTTAAAGCTTCAGGTTTTTAAGCACAGGATTGCCTATAAACTAGTGCTGCACATTTGGCTACAACTCACAGTCTCTCTTTGTCTTTAAACTTTAAACTGATGCTGAACTCATTACTATGCACACAGTCAATGGCTTAACAGACTTGCACTTGCTGGTAGGACTTGCCACAGTCATTACTTGCAAAGCGACTACACTGCTGCACATATTTAGATGGCTTTTAGCAGAAAATCACTGTTTGAGCAATTTCACTGTTGGTACTTACTGTTATCAGTAGCTGTTAGCTGCGATGGGAAAACGGCCTGCAGCCAGTCTTGGAGGCCTCAGAACAGAAACGGGTGTGCAGTCCTGCCGATCGTCTCCTCGACCACCACACTTGCAATTTAGATAATCGAATTGCGGGTTGAGCCCGATTTTAAACAAAACAGTTTATTTTTAGAAGGTTTACAGCACTTTTTAAACTCCACGACGCTCCTCCACAAGCCAGTACACGCACTCCACTCACACTCCCTCTCGAATGCTGGGGCAGTCACTGTAGAGCTGGCTGAGGGGCGGGACTGAGTGCAGCATCACCAATCACACGACGCCATGCAAATGAGCCTCTTCTTCCTCACGAGTGCTCTTCTCCTCACGGCGATCGTCGAGCAGGCAAATTTAAACTGCAGAAAGTATTTTTTTTTTCTCAACTGACTCCACAGCGGGAGCCCATTTCAGCCATTTAACATAGCCATTCACACCTGCAAGTCTCTCAGTTCATTCAAAAAGCATTTCCGACGTCCAGGGCACAATTTTCCTGTTGCTACCCCTAGTCTTCCACACTTTTCTTATCACACAGTTCTTTTAAAAAGCAGGCAAAAACGCTGTAAACAATTGATGCAGGACAAGGGCACACTCTTTTAGCTTTACTGCTCCTTGGTAAACAGTTGGCATTTTAAACAGCAGCATAAGATCCACAGCACACAGCGACACACTAGTTAAATTGCTTCAGCTTTTGGGCTACCCACTGCCAGATAGCCAAAATGCTAGCCACCTTGTGAGCACCTTCCTCCTGGAATAAAATCCAAAGCGGTGCCTCCATTTTTGTAACCCCCGACCCCTGCCTTTTTGCAAAACAACAGGTGGCATGCTGTTGAAGCTGACAGCAGTACCTGATGGGGACTGGGTTCTGGGAGTACTAGGTTACTTGGCACAGGGGGCCTAGGTTTGGCTACTCTGCACAGGAGCACCCAAGTAAATCCAAACACAGGACGCAAAAACTGTAATGTCCAGAACCAGGAATGGGATTCTACAGTGTGGCTTTTATTCACATCCAAACTGAACAAACAAAGCATAGATGGACCCCTACGGGGCTACATTCCTGGTAATGCAGGTTAGAGACAGCAGAACACTTCTTCACATTTCAGCCCTCAGGCTCTGAATCCACTAGGCACACAGCCTGGACTTGCACGCAGCTTTGGGTACACAGCCCGACTTGTACATTACTTGGGTTTTCCCCACGGGCCCGGCTCCCCCGCCGGCCACTTGATCCACAGTCCATTATGGAAATTAACCAGTTTTCCAATTGGTGGCTTCCCAAACCACCTTAGAGCCTTCGACTCCTAGAGGGAATTTTCCTTCCAATCCCACATCTGGGTACTTCCCTCATCACTGGCCAAGTGCATGAGGCAAAGTAGAAATCCACAGAGCAAATCCGTAGAGGTGGACCTGGTCACTAAAGATGGGGGGTCTCCCACCTCCAGCTCCCACAATCCATACCCGGCCATTTCTCTGGAAACTAAACAACTCTTTTCTGAAAGCTTGGCAATGTAGATTACTGGGTAGATGTATGTCACATCTCCTCTACATGTCTTGACTTCCCCTATGTGCTGGACTTGAACATACTTTTACTTTTGGCTAAGCCTATTACTCTAGGCCTCCCACTACTTCAGTAGTCCAATCCCCACTATCACACAAGCCCCAGGGTGAAAACATGGGCCCTTTAGAAAGAGCAGAAACTCACCCTCCGGTTGCAGGTGCCCCACAGGCGAATCACGAAATCTTCTTGTTTCCCATATTCTTGGACAAAATAAGGCAGCTTCTCCACTAGCAGTAGCCAGGGGGGTTGCCCCTGGAATATGCAGGCTAAACTTTCCTGCCCCATCCCCTCAGGGGGACTGAGACCCGATTCAGTGGTCTCCACCACTTTACAATTGCTCACTGTGTCTCTCTTTAGGTGGAAACACACACCTTTTCCCTACTTGTAGCTCTATGTCAGGGCTGAGGCTCCAAGAGCCTAACACAGAGCTGCTGTGCTCCTCTCACAGCAAGCTCCAAACTCCAACTGACCTACAGACTACTGTTCAAACCTCCCAACATTGTACTCCAACTCCCTGCTGCAGATTCCATTGTGGTTCATGCAGCTGCGACAGTTCTATGGTGATGTCATCCCTCAGTCTTAGCTGAGACTGAGAAAAGAGTGAGACAGTGTGAAATCCATTTAACTGGAGTTTCACAAGCTGCCTTCCCTGCCTACCACTAGGTCTTACTGGGATTCTAGTAACCCCGGGTAACAAGGGGTTACATTAGTATTTTAAGTAATCTGACATCAACAACTTTCTTAAGTTTGGTTGTTGTTCTTAAATGAAATAAGTATATTTGGTAAACTGAATTCATGTGATCCTCAAACAACAAATGAGGATCAAAGAGAGCACCGTGATTTTTTTAACATTTGAAACAGTATTTGGATGGCAGCTTAAGTCAGGAGAGAAAGAGTCCATCAGGAATATGCAGGACAGAACAGGCCTGCTTTCAGACGGGGGGGATAGATAAGTAACTATTTACTCACTGCACTGCTGGATGATTATTTCTTTGAGTCCTGTGCTAGGAATTTTGTGAGTGCTTTTTTGAGGAACGTGGGGGAGGTGGGAGGATGCCGACAGTGGGAGATTTAGGGAGGGACTGTAAGGGGAGCCAGATGAAGCGACCATGTGACCTAGCAATGCCAATTGCGCGTCTTGTCTGGGGCCTTTTAAGGCACCATAGTTGTAGTTCGGGCAGTCAGGGAGCCTATGCAGGATGGAATGGGCCTGCTTTCAGACAGGGGAAAGATAAGTAACTATTTTATTCACTGTACTGCAGGATGAATATTTCTTTGGGTCCTGTGCTGGGAATGTTGTGAGTGCTGGTTTGGGGAACATGGGGAGGAGGGAGGATGCCAACAGTGGGAGGTTGAGGGAGGGAGGGAGTGTAAGGGGAGCTGGATGAAGCGACCACCTGGCCCAGCAAGGCCAGTCTGGTTGCTGGTGTCTGGTGCCTTATAAGACGTCATAGTTGTAGTTGTTGTTCGAGAGGTATCTCAGTCATCCAGTTACACCATAGGAACCTTCACCATTGGAGAAGGGGAATCCACACAGAAGATTTTTAGCAGTATAACTGGGGCCGCCCACGCTGTCAGCTGACATCAGCAACCCCATATAGGCATAGGCGGCCCAGCTCCCTCGTCAGTTCTTTCCTGCCATCGAGTTGCATGCACAGTTTCTACGGAAGCTTCGTCGCAGTGTTCACGCGATTTCAGCCTATGGCGTTTTTTACCTCTAACCTTTACCAGAATTTCTTTCAGAGATTTCTTATTTTTATGTCGAGAGTTAATCCTTCATCTTCTCTTTTCCGTCTCTGCTGCTGCTGAAAGAAGATTATCTCTACAGACAAACACTCAGTTTGTGTCTGCTGTCTTGGGCCTGATCACGATGTCCCCAACTGTGAGCTCTGCCAGAAGTTTAACCAAACTACCTGCAGGCGATGCAAAAAGACTCTCAAGAAATTCCTGATGGAATAACAGATAGCCAGCACCGGGCAGGGGTCCTCCGGGGCCCTGGCCACTCAGTCGCCGACTGAATATGCTAGCCCCAGGCTCCAAGGCTTAAGACAAGTCCTTGTGGAAACATCACAAGAATGACTGGGATCATGACTCTCCGCAGCAATCCTGTTCCTGGTTGACTTCTTCGGGGGTTTCTTCGTCTGGGCTCTTCGTCATCGGCAGCTGCCCAGACGAAGAGACCAGCTGTCCAGGTCTCTGTTCCCTCTAGACCCATACCGACAGCTCCTCCATCTGACTCTAAGGGCACTCTGCCGTTGATGTCTGAGTCGGCCCCTCCTCTGTCGACGGTGGTCATGTCGACAATGACTCCATCAAGGCCTGCCCCCTTTTTCTCCCAGGGCTTCAGGCTCACAGGACGGTGGATGTTCGGCTCCAGTGCTGTCGAAACCCCCTCCATCGACAACTACTATAGATATGAGCTAAGTTCTTGTTAACTTCACTACTGTACTCATTCAGCAGCTGTGTTCTTTCAGTATACCCTTGTCACCGGCAGGCAGCTTCGTCGTCAGCCCCAGGCAGCTCCCTGTAGGCTGCCGCCGACGCCTCTGATGCCAGACCCAGATAAGGAGGTAGATGTCGAGGAAGAGTATCATCCTGATCTCATCCTCCCTGATGACATAGAGGATGAAAGGAAGGAGGAAGAGATCCTCATCTCAGTCAAGTCCAGTGCCTCATCTGTCAGTGAGGAGTCTCTCAAGCACACTTCCAGATCCCTTCCTGAGGATGCTACCTTTTTCAATGTTATGAAGCAGGTGTCTGCCATTATGGGCTTTCAGACCGAGGAGGAGGATGTCACCAGGTAAGACCTGGTGGACTTCTTGGAGGTTCCTGACTCTCCACCCAAGATCATTCCTCCTATGCTGTCAGCCCTGAAGAATACTGCTACAGCAGCCTGGCACAGATCAGACATGGTGCCAGCTATGCCACAAAGGGCAGACAAACTCTATAATACCCCTCAGGGTTTTCCTTATTTTGCTGCCCAGGCCGAAACTGACTCGGTGGTCATTAAAGCGGCCCATGACAGATCTAAGGTGCCCAAGTATCTTAGTTCCCTTCCCCCAGACAAAGAATCCCACAGGATTGACCTCTGGGGTAAAAGGGTTTATGCCTCCTCCAGTTTGGGTCTGAGGATTGTAAACTATCTGTCACACATGGTTAAGTTCCAGAATGCCAACTGGAGAAAGGGCAAGGCTGCTGCTCAAGCCCTTCCACATGGCTCCCAAAAGCAAGAATTGCTCCAGTGCTTGCAAACTGTGGAGGATGTCAGTAAACACCTCCTCAGGGACCTATATATATATATGTATGGCAGATACAGTTGCCAGGGCGGCTGCCACTGGGATATGTCTTAGAAAGCACTCCTAGCTTGGGGTCTCAGGATTTGCAGCCACTGTGCAAAACAAGGTGCTTAACACCCCTTTCAGTGGCAACAGGATTTTCGACCCTGATGTCCAGGACCTCATAAATGATCTGCAGGCCAGGCCTCTGGCACAGCCATTAAGTCTGTCTACTCTCGCTACCACACTCAGCTCTACTTTTCATAGACAGGCCAATAGGCCAGGCTCGGCCCCCTGTACACAGGGTAAGCGCAAAGCCCAGACTTCTTTGCCCACCCCCTCCAATGTGGGACCGCAGTTAAGCGTCCCAGGCATGACAGATCAGCCTCTACAACTGGTCCCACCTCAGCTTGACTGCTTGCCAGACCCCCCTCTTACGGTCCAGACCCAGGAGATGGTGGTCGGAGGTCAGTTGTCCTTCCATCTAAACCAATGGAGAGCCATAACTTCAGATGCATGGATCCTGCAGGTCACAGGGACAAGTCATACCCTGGAACTGCTCCAGCAGCTTCCAGATACCCCCTCCCCCACCTTCCAGCTATCCCCTGGCTCATCCTGTAAAGCGCTTTGGGATACTGTGTATGAAAAGCGCTATATAAATGCTGATTCTTCTCCTTCTCCTTCTTTTTCTTCTTCTTCTTCTCATCTGTCTGTTCTCCAGGAGGAAGTACAGTCTGTTCTGCGCAAGCAGGCAATAGAACTGATGCAAAGGCAGCAGGGAAATCGGGGGGGGTTTATTCCAGGTTCTTCCTGGTCCCCCCAAAAAAACAGAGATCTGAGATCCATTTTAGATCTAGAAGACCTCAGTCTCTTTGTCCAGTACAAAAAGTTCAGATGGTAACTTTGCTAGGCCTGATGCCCCTCCTCAATACAGGGGACTGGCTTTGCTCACTGGACATGCAGGATGCTTACCTGCACATCTCTGTCTTTCCTCTGCACAGGAGGTTTCTTCGTTTTGCCTTTCAAGGCGAGCACTACCAGTTCAAAGTGCTGCCCTTTGGCTTATCCTCTGCGCTGCTTGTCTTTACCAAATGCTTGGCAGCGGTTGCAGCAGCTCTCAGAAGAACGGACTGTATGTCTTCCCTTACCTGGATGATTGGCTTGTCAAGGCCCCTTCCAGGGAACAGCTCTTTTGGACTCTGGAGCGCACTCTCCAGTTCTTCTACTCTCTGGGCATTACGGTCAACCTGCCCAAGTCTGTTCTAGTACCGTCCCAAAGACTGCATCAGGGCGGTCTGGGACTCTGAGCAGGGGAAACAGGACAGAATGTCTTATGGCCGAAGCTCAGGAGGTCGCTTGGAGTCAGTACAGTCCTGCCAGGCTGTACCTCTGGATACTGGGTCTAATGGCTGCAGCCATTCCTACCATTACACTGGGCAGACTTCACATGCGCACCCTTCAGTGGACCCTCAGAGTGCAATGGGACCAGTACACGAATGAATTAGACCAGCAAGTCTTTGTCTCCTCTCCAGTTTGCAAGATGCTACAGTGGTGGATGAATCTTCTTCAGCGGGTTACCTTTCAAATTTCTTCCCCACATCAGATGCTAACCATGGATGCTTCGGGTCTGGGCTGAGGAGCTCAATTGGGCCCTTTCCAAACCCAGGGCTCCTGATCCCAGTGGGAAAACCACCATACATATCAATGTCCTGGAGATTAGTGTGGCGCTGTATGCCTTGCAGGCATTTCAAGAACATCTGGCTCCAGACCAGCTGCTAGTGCAGTCAGACAATTTAAGTGTTGTCTACCTCATCAAGAAGCAGGGCGGGACTCACACGTAGCCCTTTTGTAGGGAGACCATGAGAGCGTGGTATTGGGCACTGGAGCACAACCTGACACTCTCTGTGATCCACATGCCAGGCATCCTAAACACCCTGATGGACAGTCTCAACAGGACCATGTCCACCATGCACGGATGAGAGCTTCTGTCACCCATAGCAGATCTGTTCGACAGATGAGGTCATCCAGAGCTGGACCTTTTTGCATCTCCACTCAACGCAAAACTGCCCAATTTCTGCTTGCTAGATCCATGGCCTGGTGTTTTTTGGCGAGACGCATTGTTCCTTTCTTGGAGCGGGAGGTGTCTGTATGTATTCCCTTCATTTTCTCTGATTCTGAGGGTGTTGATCAAGCTGCAAATAGAAGGGGCCAGCATGATTCTGGTGGCTTCATTCTGGCCTCACCAGATATGGTTGCCTCTGCTTCAGCAGCTGGCAGAGGAACCCCTGATCCCTCTGCCTCTTTTCAAGAACCTGCTGACCCAGGATCAGGGGCCCTGGTCCATCCCAACCTCAGGTCCCCCCATCTGCATGCCTGTCTCCTGAGAACATAGCCATTGTCAGGTTTGGGGTCTCTAACAGGATGGTGGATGTCCTGGTGGCTGCACGAAAGCCTGCCACTCGTGCCATGAAGTGGAAACTGTTTGCCATTTGGGCTGCCAAACACTCCCTGGAGCCTTTCACCTGTCAGGTGAATCATATCCTGGACTGCCTGATTTCTTTTTCCGACTCAGGCCTCCAGTATTCCTCACTCAATGTCCACCTTTCAGCTATTTCTGCCTTTCATGTGCCTGTTGGTGACTGCACAATTGCTCAGCTGGATGTTTCCTGTACTTTTCTTCGAGGCATCCTGCATCTGAAACCCCCAGTGCGTTCCCCTGTCCCAGCTTGGGACTTAAATTTTGTTTCAGAAAAGTGGACCCTGTCTCCTTTTAAGCCAATCATGTCTTGCAATTTGTGCCTTATCTCTTGGAAAGTGCTCTTTTTAGTTGCAATTACTTCTGCTCAAAGAATTTCACAGCTTCAGGCCCTTTGTTGCGAGGAGCCTTATTTGATTTTTCACAAAGACAGGTTATCTTTGTGCACAGATCCTAAGATCTCACTTCAAGGGGGCTCTTGCAGCAGGTTACACCATAAGGACTGAAGCCAGCAGGCCAGGACACCATGGAAAACTTCTAGCTAGCAATCTATAGCGGGGGACCGCCCCCTGACATCAGCCTGCCCCCGATGTCTGCCTATGGTATAAAAGGGACGGTCCCCCAGCACCACATCAGTTCTTTTCCCGCTGTCGACCCGTGCAAATCAGACCTTCACGGATGCCTCCTGCTCAAGTCGACCGCCATGTTCACCACGTCAACCATGCTCTATTATTTTACTGCTTTTACTTCTGTTTCAGTACAATCCATGCATGCCTTCTTCTCCTTCCTCATCTGTTGAACAGCGTCGAATGAAGTGCGCTTATGGCAAGCAGCTGCCCCACAAGGATGGCCATTTGGTGTGCTTACTGTACCTATGCCCGAATCGCAACATTGAGGCCTGTCAGCACTACCAAGATTTCAACCAGTGTACCCAGCTTCATCACCAGAAGACCTTGGAATCCTTCCTACTGCAGCAAAAGCTTTTAACGATGGAGATGGAGCTTCACCAGACTACCTCCTCTTCCCCAGCCTCTGGAGCCTCCACTTCTTCGGCCAGGGATTCAAAGAAGTCTTTGGGACAGCACAGACACCCGGAGAAGCACAGGGAGAAACTCCAGCCCGCTTCCCGCTCCAAGTCCCTGCACAAGTCAGGCACCGATCATGGGCCTTCCTTCTGCGGGAGGTCGGCCCCCTCCACTCCATCAGCCCTCTCTCCATCCGGGCTGCCAGTAGTCAAACCACCAACTCTCTTTACAGTCTCAGGTGGTGGTTCTTTGGGGCTCTGGTCTTCGACCTCGGTCTCTCAGCCCCTGAAGCTTAGGCCCATTCAGAACATGGGTTCTCAGCCAGGTGGCTCGACCATGTCTTCTTCAGTAGGTGGATCTTTTCCTGTTGCCCTCCCAGTCAAGGTGTCTGCAAAGTGAGTTCCAAAGTTGGGAACCGACGTCAATTCACAACGTCCGGGACATGTGGTCACCTCTCCCGCGAGAGTGACGCCTCTGCCCCGCTTGGGAGTTAGCTCTCCTACACAAGCTTCTCCCTCCAGGCTGGCACTGGCTGCTTCTCCAGACCGGCGGCAGCCTACCTCTGTTCTCTCAAGGCCGGCCTCACAGGTGCCGACCCCCACAATGACGCAGCCGTCATTCCCAAACTCCCCACAGTCGCCAGATAGACCTGCTGTCACACAGGGGATGCCAGGGGGACTGATGCCCGATCTTTCGACCCCAGTCAAACCGACACCAGGGAGTTCTTTACCTCGGGATCAGACGCTGGTTAACCCGATGCCAGTGGAGCCGACACCAGGATTATCTCAACCTGGCAAACTGACACCGGGGCCTTCCATATCCACCCTACAGACGCTGATTCCCCCAACCTTGTCCTAATTCCCACCCGCACAACTTAACACACTTTTTGCGGCCTGATGGGCACACTTCCTGGATAAGAGGCCCTGAAGGAGCCCCCAGCTCTAACCTCGAGGGACCCTTCTCCCAATCCTCCTAAGGACCAGGCTTCTCCTAGGAAGGATCAGATGCCAGCTCCTAGGGAGCCTGCTTCACAGCCGGCAAGGCCTGACATCAGTCGTTATAGGCCTCATAAACATAAGCCTCAGTCTTCCCTCACCAGATTCAGGTGAATCGGGAATATTCTTCCTCTTCCTTGTGCGATGACTCTGGGTATTCAGATATCCCATCAGAGCTGGAGGAGCCCAAGGATACCCTGCGGTCTCCCCCAGATGACCCAGCTTTCATGGATGTGATGTGGCACATCCAGACCCTCATGGACTGGGACTGAGGAAGTGGACCTCGAGTAATGTTGGCTGGCCACTTTCCTTTGCAAGGAGGTGTCCTTGCCTCTAGTGGTTCCCCCTCTCATAGACTTCTGCTTGGAAGCATCCATCCTTAACATTAGCAACGTCCAAAAAGGCAGATTGCTTGTATAATACCCTAAGGGATGAACCCTTCTGTGGGGGGCATCCGGAGGCTAATTCAGTTGTTATCAAGGTGGCCCATGACTGTTGATAAGGACTCTAGGCAGTTAGACTATTTTGGCAAAAGGGTCTACTCCTCAGATACATGTGCCATCCGTTCCCTAAACTTCCTTGCCCACATGGTTCAATATCAGAATGCCCTGTGGAAGAAGGTTTTCGGGGTGGCACAATCTCGGCTGGATTTCCCCGGGAAAGTTGAGCTGTTGCACCTTCTCAAGTTGGACTCTGATGTGGGGGCCGACGTCCTCCGACCCTCCGGTAATGCTGCGGACTCTGCAGGTAGAACCACGGCTATGGAAATTTGCCTATGCCACCACTCCTGGCTTAGGGTTTCCGGGTTTGCCCCGGACGTCCAGTCTTAAGATCCTGGAGCCCTGTTTAGAGGCCATTCTTGTTTGGTGAGGATTCTCAAAATATAATCACTCACCTCCAAGAGTTGGGTAAGACTATCTGATCAGTTCATGCCCTATATTGGTCTCCTCCCAAGTCTTCCCAGTGGCAGCCTTTTCATTGCAACTCCAAGCAGCAACCTAGAGGTCAACAGCCCAGGGATACCTTTAAAAGAAAGGCTACTTCCCAGGGCACAGGAGGTTCAGCGCCCAGAGCTCCTAGAACCTCACAGGCCGCGTTGCCTGTCCCTGGCTCCTCTGCCTGACTCCTTACCTGACTCCTCTCCTCTAGCAGAATCACTGGGGGTGGCTGTGGGAGGGTCTCTTTTCTCTTTAAAGAGATGGTTGGGGCAGAATAACCTTGGACCAGTGGGTTCTAGTGGAACAAGGACATACCCTAGAATTGTTGGCGATTCCTCCGGACAATCCGCCAGCTCCCTCCCATTACGCCCAGGCCCATCTTGACTTGATCCAAGACGAGATACAAGTGCTTCTGTGAAAACAGGCCATCGAAACCATTCGGTCAGCACAACACGAGAAGGAATTCTACTCACATTTGTTCATGGTTCCAGAGAAAACAGGACATCTGTGACCCATTCTGGACCTCTGCCATCTGAACAAATTTATAGAGTACAAAAGGTTCAGCAAATTGCATTCTGTTCTGTTACAACAAGTATGGCAAAGAATTGCTTGGTGCTGTCAAAGCTGATTCCACCAGAGGCATAGCTACCTCGGTGTCTTGTTTCAAAAGGGTCTCAGTCGCTGACATCTGCGCAGCTGCCACCTACAGTACAGTCTACACTTTCCCCAAGCATTACAGTCTGGACATTGCTTCAAGAGCCTGTGCAGGATTTGGCAGGGCTGTATTACAAGGACTCCTGTCTTAAGTTTATGGAGATCCAGCCTCCCAGACTGTATGTTTTTACTTGTCACTGCTTGGGACTCGTTTCTGTGGTACCTGATGATTGAGATACTCCCGAAGAAGATAGAACAGTTGCATAAGAACTTTCCGTAACAGTAGATCTTCTAGGGGATCGCAGTCATCAGGTATATTTTCCTACCCACCATCCCCCTTTCCGGGGCTCCTGTCTAAGACCTGGCTATCTGTTACATCCTATCTTTTATTGAAAACTGGGTCCCTCTGTCTCTCCTTGGTTCCCTAGGGCTTGAGCCTTGCCTCCGCTTTATTTCTGGGGAGAAAGAACTGAGGAGGGAGTGTGGCCACCTACGCCTTTATAGGGTTGCTGACGTTGGCTGATGTCGACAGTGTGGGCAGCCCCAGTTGTACTGCTGAAAGTCTTCCATGTGGATTCCCCTTCTTTGACAGCGAAGGTTCCTATGGTGTAAACTGATGCCTGAGATCCCCTCGAAGATCTACTATTACAGTAAGTTCTTGCATAACTGTTCTTTCGGGTAGTCGGGGAGCCTACGGAGGATGGAACGGGCCTGCTTTCATTTCAGATGGGGAGAGATAAGCAACTATTTGCTCACTGTACTGCTGGATGATTATTTCTTTGAGTTCTGTGCTAGGAATGTTATGAGTGCTGGTTTGGGGAACGTGGGGAGGAGGGAGGTCGCTGATAGTGGGAGGTTGAGGTAGGGACTGTAAGGGGAGCCGGATGAAGCACCCATGTGACCCAGCAAGTCCAGTTGGTGGCTTGTGTCCATATTTATTACCCAGGGGGCCAGGTGACCCCTTGCGTGAGCGACACGAAGCAGGAGTTTGGCTTCAGAAGCAGGAATGTAGCGTCTGACTAGGTGGCGTCTACAGGGCATCTGCAGGGAGGACCGCAGGTCATGCTGGGCAGGGCCAGATTAAGACCCAGTGCTAATTATCAAACAAAAAAAAAACATCAGAAGCAAACTGGGAACAGGGAGGATGTGGAGACCAGTAACAGGAGCAGGCACACACCATGGTGGGGGGAGGTGCGTATGTGTGTAGTGGAGGGGTCAGGATGACTGGAGTGGTAGATTGGGGGAGGCTGATGGGCTGTAATGGGTATGGAGCAGCCATTTTCCTGGGGACCTTGTGTCGGGAGGGGGGTGTCTGATCTGTAGACACTTCAATCAGCTTAGGCAGGAAATAGGAAGGTTACAGTGGGAGCTGGGAAGAGGAAGCAGGACTGATTGGGGTGGGCAGTGGGAGGCTAAGGAGACAAGGAGGACTCCTCCACAAGCTTCTTCAGGCAGGCACATGTCAAAGTGTGGAGGGGAAACTAAGGGGCCAGGAGCATCAACCCCTCATGGACCAGGGAGCATGAGAATGGGAAATTGGCTGGTGGTAGGGAACAGGAGAAGAGGGAGGAGGGATAGGGAACAGGACCAGGGATGGCAGAGGCAGGATGGGGCAAAAGAGGGGGGCCCGGTCAGGGGGATGGAGACTAAAAATAAGTTCTCAGTGCTGACTAGGGAGAGGGAGCAGGAAGTTGGGGGTGGCAGCACAGAACAAGTGAAGGGGAAGGGGGAACATGAAGGGGGGAGAGGGCAGTGAGCAAGGGAAGGGGAAGGACAGTAAGGGAGAAATTGAAGAAGGAAGGGAAGTGGGGTAGGGGTTGTCAGGGCACCACTAGCTGGGGGAGCGGAGGGGCAAGTAGGGCAGGAGCGGAGTAGAGGACAGACTTAAGGAAGGGGAAGGGAGGAGGGGTAAACCCAGTGGCGGGGAAGGGAATGGACTGGGAAGGAAGAATAGAGGCACTAGAGGGATAAGAACAGAAGTGGAGATACGGTCAGGGAGTTTAGCAGGCAGGGGAATGGGGAAATGAGGGGGCAAGGGAGTGGGGTAGGGGCACTCCAGAACAGAGGCCAGAGGTGGGACAAAACATGGGGACAGGGCAGGCGTAAGGGGAAAGGGTAGTCATACTGGGGGATTCAGTTCTGAGAGGGGTTCAATGGGGGGGCAAGGGAGCAAGGAAAAGTCGTGCCTGGGTGGCGTGTATGCCAGGTATGACAGAGGGTAGGGTAGGTCCGTTCATTCAGAAATGTGTGAAGAAGGGAGTGGATAAACCTTATATCATGGTGCACTGAGGTACAAAGGACCTTGAGGGGAGTAGGGATTCAGGAAGTGCAAGAGAGGTTCAAGGAGGCTGCAAAAATCTGCACTAAGTTGGGTAAATCTGTGGCATTCTCTCATCTCTTCCTAGGGCAAGCTTGGCTAGGAAGCAGAGAATAGAGGAGTTTAACAATTGGCTGGGTGTGTGTGTGAAAAAATGGGATATGGAGTAGTAGGAGGGTGGGGCAGGATGTGGGATAAGAAAGGACTCTATGTACCAGATAGGTTGTACCTGAGCAAGAAGGGTACGAGGATTTTGAAACCGAGGTTGGAGGATTACATTACAACAAAGATGACTTTACACTGAGGAATGGGGGGGGGGGCAGAGGGAGACTGCAAAGTGGAGTCAACAAACAGGAGACTGGAAGGCCTGGCCCCCCCCTCCCCATTGGACAGGTTGGGGGGGTGGAATCTACCAGGAAGTGGGGCAGGGGACAAGGTAGAAAGTAGTATTCTCGAATGCAAGGAGCCTGGCAAACAAGGTAGCAGAATACCAGGCGATGATGGCAGAAGGGGAGGTAGATATTGCGGCCATCACAGAAACCTGGTCCATTCAATACCATGACCGGGACCTTGTGTTACCTGGATACAGGGTGTACCGCAAAGAAAGGAAGGGGGTAGCTATTTATGTGAGGGATGGGATACTATGTACTGGGGAGGAGGGGGAAGAGGGGAAGCCAGAAGCCATTTGGGTACAGCTCTAGAACTCCAAGAGTAGGAAAGTTAGAAGGGGGGTGGTATACAGGCCACCCTCACAGAATGAAGAGAATGACAGGGAGTTGGGGGAGCAAATCAGGAAGGTCAGTGGCAGAGGGAGTACAGTAATAGTGGGCGACTTCAGTCTAATTGGGATTGACTGGCGAACCAAGACTACCACGAATGCCAGGGAACCAGTACTGCTGGAGGCTATCCAAGACAGCTACCTAGTGCAGTGGGTGACAGAACCCACCAGGGAGGGTAGCACATTGGATATTGTCTTAGCAGATGGGGACCAAGTCCAGAAAGTGATAGTACAGGACCCCCTTGCGGGACGCGATCACTGCACAGTGTGTTTCTTCCTCCACACAGGTAGGGAGTCAGTCAGGACCAGGATGAGAGTGGTGGATTTCAGGAAGGCGGATTTAGCCAGGATAGGCAACATCCTAGGGGGGCATCTTGCTGAAATTTGCCCAGAGATGGATACTGAGCAGAAATGGCCCATCATAAAAAGGGGTGTGACAGAGGTCACGAACACATGTGCCAAGACACAGAGTAAGCAGTCCAGGGCTAAAAAAAACTAGCTGGCTCAGCAGTGAAGTGGCAGGAAAAGTGAGAGAGAAGAGAGTGGCCTTCAACAGGTATAAAAAATCAGGGCAGGGGGAGGACAAGGAAGAGTACTCGAGGAAATCCAGGGAAATGATTAGAACAGTCAGGGCATCTAAAGCGGCAATGGGGTTAAGATTGGCACAGGGGATCAGAGAGGGGGAAAAGGATTTTTTCAAGTACGTAAGAGAACAGAGGAGCTGTAGGAACGAGATTGTCAGAATCAAGAGGGAGGGCTGGGCAGAAAAAGCACTCAACGAGTGCTTCTGCTCGGTGTTCACTAAAGAAAAAGATGGGCCAGTACCACAAGGGAAAGGATGGACAGGCGGGGGGGCAGAGGTAACGGATGGGATCATCAGGGAGGACAAGGTCCTAAAAGGCCTTAAAGCCTTTTAGGTGGACAAGGCACCGATACCTGATGGATTACATCCAAGAGTCCTGAAGGAAATGGCAGAGGTATTGGCAGGCCCACTGGCAGACCGGTTTAGCACCTCTTTGGAGACGGTGAGCATGCCCATGGACTGGAGGATGGCTCACGTGGTACCCCTCCGGGGATGAACTGGACTATTATAGACTGGTAAGCTTGATTTATGTAGTGGGGAAGCTAATGGAGACCATTCTAAAGGAGAGGTTGATAACCTTCCTGGATTGTAATGGACTCCGGGATGAAAGACAGCACGGGTTTGTCTCTGGAAGATCATATCAGACTACCTAATTGACTTCTTTGACTGGGTCACAAGAGCGGTTGACGGCGGCCATGCAGTGGCTGTCCTGTATCTGGACTTCAGCCAGGCCTTCGACTCAGTGCCACACGGAAGGTTATTGGGCAAGCTGAGGAACCTGGGAGCAGGGGAGAAACTAGTGGGATGGGTTAGGAACTGGCTGCAGAACAGACAGGAAAGGGTAGTTGTAAAGGGGGGAGACCTCCAAGCCAAGACCCGAGACTAGTGGAGTACCACAGGGTTTAGTGCTAGGCCCCATTTCATTCAACATCTTTATCGGGGACATTGTAGAAGGGATCAAGAGTAAGATCAGCTTGTTCTCCGATGACAGAAAGATATGTGCAATGGTAGACATTGGGGAAGGGAGACAAGATCTCAAGGAGGATGTAGCAAAACTCGAGCACTGGTCAGATGTGTGGCAGTTAGGGTTCAATGCTAAGAAGTGCCAGGTCATGCACCTCAGAGCCAGAAACCCCAAGACTGGCTATTGGAAGGGGGAAGGGGGCAGGTATCCATTTCGAAGGGAAAAAAGGACCATGGGGTACTAGTCACAAGGGAAATGAGGGTATCAGCACAGTGCCGGAGGGCATCAGCAAGGGCCAATTGCATGTTGGGTGCATTGCCAAGGGTATCACCTCAAGAAGAGAGGAGGTTATCCTGCCCTTGTACAGATCTCTGGTGAGGCCACACTTGGAATACTGTGACAAAGATGATCTTAGGTCTGGGAGATAAACCCTATGAGGACAGATTGAGGGAGCTCAGCATGTATTCCCTGGAGGACCGAAGGGAGAGGGAGGGACATGGTAGAGGCCTTTAAATACTTAAAAGGCATAAAAAGGGTCAAACCGGGAGGATTGTTCAACCTAAATTGAGGTAGGGTCATGAGGGGGCACAGTCTGAAGTTGGAGGGGGGTAGATTCAGGAGGGAGATGAGGAAGTATTACTTCACAGAGAGGGTGGTGGCTGGGTGGAATGCACTGCTGGAGGAGTTGATCGTACTGAAGACAGTGGGCAGTTTCAAAAGGGGATGGGATAGAGTCAAGGGGAGGGTAAGTACAGATAAGGACAAAGGGGGGGATAGCCCAGGGGAAGGGGATGATGAAAAGGGAATGGGAGGTGAGGGCAGCTGCAGGAGTAGTAAACTTCGAGCTACACACTCGGGCAGACTTGATAGACCTGTGGGCCTTTTCTGCCGGCGCGTTCATATGTTCCTATGTAAATTAAATTCAAGAAAATTTACCGATTAAGTTAATCATGGCTGCAGTTCTTCTAGACAGGAAGCCAACTTTGTAAACATATCAAGAGATCATGACTCTACTGCAAAGTGAAGTTGAGTAAGCTGGGGCGCTGCTTGAGAGGGACAGCTGTGTTGCTGGCTTCTTCTACCAGTGTGGGACAGGGATAGGGACAGGGTGAGGAAGGAAAAGACAGATGCCTTTAATGGATGGTTGAAGGGCTGGTGTAATGAGTAGGGATTTAGATTAGTTTGGTATTGGGGTCACTTCTGTGATAAAAGGCTATTTAAAGGAGATGGCCTTTATCTCAGAAAGGAGGGAACAAGTACCCTCAGGCAGAAGTTTTATGTCTACATAACTGGGCATTTAAAAAGGCTAGGGGAAAACTGGAGCTAGGGGAACCCTTGGAAGGGGGGTGGAAGTGGGGGGCCCTGCTAGTACACCCACAGAACGGAGACAGGCGGCATGGGGGAAATAGGGACTGCGCAGGTGGGAAGAGGGCTGGATCAGTGGGGATGGGGAGCAGAAGGGCAGGGGGCTGTGAGGATAGCAGCAGAGGGCAGGGTGTTCAAGAGTGTTAGGAAGAGGGGTGCAGACAAAGGATAAGGTATAGGAACTGAAAGGGAGATAAAGAAGGTTGGGTGCAAGGATGTATGACTGAACATAAGGAGCTTAGGAAACGAGATCTGTGAGCTCCAAGTGATTGTAGCGGGAGCCAGGCTAGACATAGTGGCCATAATGGAAACACAAGCATCAGGAAATGATGATTTTAATGTGGTTATTCCAGGTTATATCCTGTTCAGGAGGGATAATGGCAGGGACAAATGGGGATGTGTAGTTCTTTACATCAGAGGCTAGAGGCCACGAGGGGGTAGCTGATTATAGTATAGCTGAAAACAGTTGGGAGAGAAAAAAAGGATGGGAGTGGTACAGACTATAAGGGAGGAAGGGGGGGGCTGGAGAACTGGGGGTGGAAATTAGGAGGGGCAGCAAAAGGGGAAGGGGTGGTTGTGGGAGACCTCAATATGCCCAGTGTTGATTGGGATACCCATACCCAAATAGCAAAAAGCACCATAAGTTGGGCACTGCTGGACATAGTGCAGAACTTATTCGTGGTCAGGGTATCCACAGGCTAGCTTTCCATCCTTGATTTGATGCTTTCCAACTCAGTGGAAGTGGTGGAAGGAGTAATGGTGAGAGAGACCCCGGAGTATAGTGACCACAATGCTGCAAGGTTTGAACTGATCATGGGAAGTTTCAGACCTTCATCGAAGGCTATGGTACTGGACCTTAGAAGTGCAGACTGGCAAAATGAGGGAAAGGATCAGGGAAAAAACTACTGTGTGTGAAAGGGTGACAGAGGAGTAGAAGAAATATGATGTGACTGACTCATGTACTGTCTGAGGAAAGTCACCAAGAGGAGGAAGTTCAAGAGCTTAGTATAGTTTTACAGGGAGGTGGGGAAGGCAGTGAAGGTTAAAAAAAAAAAATGACCTTAAAGAGATTCAAAGAAACAAAAGGGGAGGAGGAATGGGAGAGTATCTGTGTAAGTTAAAAGAGGCATATAGGATGGTCAGAAGGGCACAAGCAGACACAAAACTGCTGTTAGTCAAGAGTGTTAAGGGGGAGGGAAATTTTAGGTATAGCAGGGAAAAAGAAAGACTAAAGGGGGAATTTTTTAAGTTATAAGAGGGAGCGAGGCTAGTGGAGGATGACGGATAGAAAGCGAATGTCTTGAACAATTACTTCTGTGCAGTGTTCATAGTAGAGGATGTAGGGCCACTACTGGAAAGTAGTATAAAGGCTTTTGCAAAGGGGGTTCAAGAAATGGGGTATGTAGTTGTCATGGTCAACAGAGTGAAAAAAGGGCTGGCAACCCTTAAGGTAGATAAGGCACTGGTACTGGATAGCCTATGCTCAAGGGTGCTCAGACAGTTAGGATCAAAACTCACTGAGTCCCAGGCTGAGCTATTTAGGTGCTTATTAGACACAGGTGGGGCACTGGGGATTGGAGGTCGGCAAATGTGGTTCTGCAGCATGTGGACGGGGTGGGGGGGGTGCCACAGCGAGGACCTGGTAAGCTGCAGACTGGTCAGTCTTAGCTCCATTATAGTTAAGTTGATGAGACCCTAGTGAAGGAAAATGTATTAGCCTTAGAGGCTAAATGGATTGTATAACAACAAGCAACACGAATTTGTGGCAAAAAAATAAAAATCATGCCAGAACAATGTTAGTATTTTTATATTTATTTTTATGCCCCCTTCCAGTCTCTGCTTCAGACGCCTCCCTCTAGATCCCCTAGGTACTCTCAGCTCCCCTTACTTGACTTCAGTCACCCATCATCCTCCATGCTGCTGTGGTTTCTCCCCCCTCCCCCCCAGGTGGGGCTGTTATGGAGGGGGAATAACTCCAAACAACACTGCACTTTCTTAGAGACATAGAAAGTTGATGGCAGATGGAGACACAAAGTCCATTTAGTCTTCCCAGAGATTTCTAGGACCATTACTGATCCATGGACCCAACTCCCCACACACACACCATTGCAAACCTTCCCCTTGACTTTCAATCCAATGTTCCATTTGCCCTACCCCAGTTTGAACACTGTCACTGACTTTGCCCCCACCAAATCAGCAGACAGCCTATTCCAGTTCCACCACTCTTTCAGTGACGTAGTGTTTCCTGAGATGTTTTTTAAAGCCCTCACCCCCCCCCCGCCCCCACAGCTTCTATTTGTGCCCCGTAGTGTTGGAGCAGGGAGTCGTTTAACAGTTCAGGTATGGAACCCTGTTTATTCCTTTCAGGAACAAGAAGGTTTCCATTATGCCCCCCAAGTCTCCAGTGAAAATATGTTCAGCTCATCTAACTTAGATTCCAAGCGTCCCTCATATGGAAGCTCATGTAAGCCCTGGATCATCTTTGTCGCTCTCCTCTGTACCATGTCCAGTCTGTTTATGTCTTTCTTTAGGTGGGGGTTCCAAAACTGGACACAGTACTTCAGGTGTGGCCTCACCAGGGATCTGTACAGTGGTAGAATTATTTCCCTGCTCCTGCTGTCAAACCCCCTCCCGAGGCATCCTAACATTCTGCTAGCTTTACTGTACACTGTGGTGCACTGCCTGAACTGCTTAAAAGTGTCGGACTATGACTCCCAGGTCTCTCTTTTCCTGAGAAACACTGAGTGTGATCCAGTTTAGCCAGTAAGCAGTTCTAGGGTTCTTTTTTTCCAGGTGCATAACCTTACACATTTTGGTGTTGAAATTTAGCTCCCAGATGCTAGCCCATTGTTCCAGCCTCTCAAGATTTTTTTGCAGGCTTATAACTGCATTCACACTATCCACCCTCCCACCTAGTTTTGTGTCATCTGCAAATAGAGCTAACTTACCCTGAAATGCCAACCCCAATGTCACTGATAAACACGTTAAACAATACAGGACCCAGGACAGAGCCCTGTGGTACACCACTAGTGACATCCCTGTCATCTGATTTCTCCCCGTTGATGACTTCTCTCTGCTTCCTGCCTTTCAGCCAGTAATCTACTCATCTAACAATGCACCTTGTGGCACTCAGATCCTCTAGCTTCCTCAGCAGGCGATTATGTGGTACCGAATCAAAGGCCTTGCTGAAATCAAAATAAAAGAGATCTACCAGATGTCCACTATCCACTTCCCTAATTACCCAGTCGAAGAATGAAATCAGATTCATCTGACATGATCTTCCTGCTACGAACCCATGCTGCCTGACATCCTAAAGGCCATTTTTGTCTGGGTATTCCACCAGATCCTGCTTAATCAAGGCTTCCGTTAATTTTCCTACCACCGACGTGAGACTGACAGGTCTGTAGTTACCTGCCTCCTCCCTGCTACCACCCTTGTGAAGTGGCACCACATTTGCTCTTTTCCAGTCTTCTGACATGACACCCGTCTGAAGCAATCTGTTGAACAGATGAGCCAATGGGTCTGTCAGCACCCCTGCTAGCTTGTTCAGTGCCCTTGGATGGATCCCATCTGGTCCTGGTGATTTGTCCCGTTTAATGCGTTCTAGTGCCTCCTTGACCCTAGTGGTGGAGATAGCTGCCATTTCCATATGTAAGATCCCATGTCTACTGTCCTAATACTGCTATCAGGCAATGGTCCTGAGTGTTCCTTGGTGAACACTGAACAAAAGAATTTGTTCAAGACCGTGGCCTTTTGCCTGCTGTCCTCCACAATCTTGTCCCCATTCTTTAGCTTGACTACCCCCCACCATTCTTTCTTTTTTCCTGAATATACTGAAAGAACTGTTTGTTTCCCCTCTTGATCCCACACCGCTATTCGCTCTTCTGCCGCCTCTTTCACAACCTTCTTAGTTTCTGTATTCAGCTGGACGTATTTTTCCCAGTTGTTGTCACCTGCCTGCCTTTTAAAGTTGCACAAAAAACGGCCTTTTGGCATTTACCACTGAACACACTTGGTTCATAAACCATACTGGTTTTTTATACCTATTCCTTTTTGTTACTATCCTTATGCACGACCTTGTAGCCTCTGAGATGGCTTGTTTAATCTGCCCTCAAATAAGTTCCACTTCTGGCTGATCATGGATCCCCACTAGCCTTTTCCTAAATAACTTTCCAGTTTTTCCAAGTTCATCTTTCTAGAGTTTCAGGACTTCTGCTCCAGATTGGGATTTTATATCCTCGTTATACAAGTTGAACCAGACTGAGTTATGGTCACTGCTTGCTAGAGGTTCACTAACTCTAACAGGGCTAACTAGTTCCAAGTTTGTGAGGATAACATCCAGAATGGTACCCTGCCTAGTTGGCTCGCTTACCATTTGTATGTGGAGGCAATCTTTAGGAGAAGAGTACTGAGTGGGTAGGTCTAGGCTGATGGCACCAGGGTACTTCCACCTGAAACAGGGCCATTTTCCTGATTCTTCTTTCCCCTCTGGATGCTGACATGCAAGAAAGACCTAGACGTGCCGGTATGCGTAGCGTACTGCTACATCGGCCTCCGGTCTGCGTCTGACTCTCCCATGGGGCCCTTAGTTGCACTGCCACCTGTGATCACCCAGGTAGCAGTGTTGTAGAGAGGGCAGCGATACATTCCTCCCCTGAGGAGAGTGTCCCCTGGGACACTCATTACTCCTTCCTCTGGCCAGCCCTCGATACTGTTAGTATTTCTGATTGGCTCACAAAGACAGTGGATAGGGGGCATGCAGTGGATGTACTGTACTTAGATTCTGCAAGGTTTTCGATTCAGTGCCACACAGGAGGTTGCTGAGAAGTTGGAAGCTCTGGGAGTGGGGAAAGAGTAAGATGGATAGGGAACTGGTTGGGAGGAGCACACAGAGGGTGGTCATAAATGGGTGCCACAGGGGTCGGTCCTGGGATTGGTCCTGTTCAGTATGTCCGTTAGTGACATGGGTGAGGCTATCCAGGGCCAGATGTGTCTCTTCGGGGAGGATGCAAAACTGTGTGGCAGAGTGGACAGAGAGGAGGGGGGCAGAGTTAAAGAGTGACTTGGAGAGTCTAGAAATGGTCCAAAATTTGGCAACCGAGAGTCCGTGCCAGAAAGTGCAAAGTGTTGCACTTTGGGGAGAAAGAACTCCTGTGCAGAGTACTGGATGGTGGTAGATTAGGTTGGCTACAGTGACTTAGGAAAGGGGCCTAGGGTAATCATTAGCAGCTCCCTCAAACAGTCTGGTTAGTGCAAACAAAGCATACAGCAAAGTAACAAGGATGCTGTGATGTAAAGGGAGAGGGTTTGATAGTAGGGGGAGAAAGAAGGTGATGTTATCCCTGTACAGGTTACTGTTGAGACCACACCTGGAGTACTGTGTCCAATTCTGGAATCCGCACCTCAGAACGGGCAGGGTACTGGCTGGAGGCTGTGTAGCGATGGTCACCAAGATGATTCATAGCGAACAGGGCAGATCCTTTGATGAATGACTGGAGGCCCTTAATGTGTCCATGTTGGACGCTGGGTGGGAGAGGGGTGACATAATAAAAGATGTGCAAGTTCCTGAGATGAAGTAACAGAGTGAACAGTGAGGACCTATTTACCAGGAACAAAAGTACATTAACAATAGGGCATGAATGAAGGCTTATTGGTGGTAACATCACAAGAGATATGAGGAATTTCTACTTCACAGAGAGGGCGGTGGAACCGTGGAGCAATCACCCGTGGAGGTGGTAGGGGCAAAGAGAGAAAGAATATAAACTGGTTCAGAAGTGGCTGGGACAGGTGATGGGGCTGGTAATACCAAAAGGAGGATTTATGCAGGTTAGTGGCGATAGGTAGAGGGGAGTGGTTTGGGGCTAGGCATTAGGGTTAAATGCCCATCTAAGGCGGTAGGTCATGGGTTAGGTAGGAATTTTTCTGGACAGACTGGATGTACCCTTGGTCTTTGTCTGCCAGCAACATCTGTTTCTATGAGTTCTATGAGCTTGAATTGTAGAATGCTGGCAACAGAGTGGCTGTGTCTATGTGGTGCTCCCATAGCTAAGTGAAAATTTTCTATATTTTTTCTAGTTTTTAAATATTTTTGTGCTCAGTTTGTGGACTGAGAAGGAGGGTATTGTTGCCTACAGGAAGGTGTGGGTAGTGTGTGTTTTATGTTAGTTATGAACAGTTTAATCAACATGTTTGTTCTGTGGTGAATCATATCTTGTGTAGGTTTCATTTTGTTTATATACAATAGATAGGCAGTTTGAGATTTTTGTGGGGTTGTCCTTGTTGCTGGGTGGTGGCATGTTGTTTAGGTGGTACTGTGACTTTGTCACTGTTTCATGGGATTTCTGGGCTGATGATTTAAAAGGCATTTGTTAAAATTATAAAAAGGTTCTGAGAAATAGAGCTTTCTGACTGGTTGTAAACATTCTTTCAGCCCTATGTTAATCTTTGATTGACATACATATACAGCCTAATCATGTGCTGAACAAGGTTTAACACTATTTAAAAAACATTTTTATTATAATAGCAATAAGGCACTCCCAGGGATTATGTTAATGGTCAGTTAATCACCCTCTAGGTGGCACTGGCTGCGCTCTCGCGCCACATTATGCCCCTAGAGGGTGATTAACAGACCATTAACATAACCCCTGGTTATGCCTTATTGCTTAAATATTCTTTTAGCTAGAATTGGGTGGTTGCTAAGAAACCGCTTCCTTGGCATAGTGTTCTAGTTTTCATAGAACACTGGAAGTAGCATCCTACTGAGTTCTAGAGTATTGAAATTGTTGTTACATTTTGATGGTAAAGTAAGATAGAAATTTATATATTTTTGAATTTTATAGTTATTTTTTAGTTATGTATAACTGGTGGCTAGGAGAAGCTGGGCTGGGAGGAAGTGGGGTAATAAGTACATGTATGGGAAGCAGGAGAGTAGTAAACTGCAATAGCTGTGGGACAGCAGTCTTCCGGGGGGTGTTGAGTAGTAAAGAGGGATATCCTGTGTGTAAGAGCCTGGAGCAGCTAAGGGCTGAAATAAGGCTGCTTAGATTGGAGTTGGGGAGGATGGTGTGGGAAGTCAGAGGTGTAGAACAGTGGAGGGAGAGGCAGAGGGGTGATGCCCAGGGGAGTGAGGGCATCAGGCAGGGGATGGAAGTGGGGAGGAGCACCCAGTATAAAGGCGTATCTTTTTCTCAGAGGACTAGGGATCCCAGGGTGGAGGAATGGCATGTGGTAAGGGGAAGGGTTGGGAGAATGAGAGTAGCATCAGGGGTGGAAAATTCTAAAGGGTGCCTTTATTCAATAGATTTGTAACACCGTTTGGAAGGAGGGAGGGGCCAGTAGGAGGTGAGGTAGGAGGTCAGGTTGTTGAGCCAGGGCTGAGAGCAGGAGTATGGGGGAGGGAACTAATCAGGGTGGGCAGGGAAGAGGAGGCAGGCAAAATGGAATGTAGGATGGGGGGGAGGGAGAGAAAAGGAAAGGAACAGGGGAGGGAAAACTGAAAACAGATACACATAGTCAGAAGGGGAGGGGCAGAGTGGGAGATGGAAAAACAGTTACGGGTATAAATTGTGGATGTGGAGATAAGTTCACCAGGGTGCAGAAGGAGCCGTTGGATGGGGAAGCAGCTAGTACCGAAGGTAAGAAAGGAAAGACGGGGAGCACGGGTGCAGGAGATTGAAGGATGGCAATCATAGGGGACGCCATACTTAGGGGTATTCACTGGGGAAGGAAGGGGGATAGAGGGAAGAGAAGGAAAGTCAGATTCTAGGTGGAAGATGGTGTCTCTGAATGCGCGGAGTCTTGGAAACAAGTTTGATGACCTGCAGGCACTGTTAGCAGACAGGAGGGTGGACATAGCTGCAGTAACCGAGACTTGGGCAACATCTCACCATGACTGGGACCTTGCAGTCCCTGGATATAAGCAATACAGGAAGGTCAGGGTAGTCGGGAAGGGGGAGGGGTGGCAGTTTATATTAGGGAGGGAATAACTTGCACGAGGGAGGAGTCAGAGGAAGGGGAGCTGGAGGCATTATGGGTTCAGTTAAGGTCCAATAGAGGGAGAAAGGTGAGTTTGGGGGTGGTTTACAGACTACCCAGTCAGGATGAGGAGAGGGACAAGGAACTGAGCTCACAAGTATTGGAAGCTGCAGGGAAAGGAGAGGTGACAATTGTGGGGGACTTCAACCTGCCCAAGATGGACTGGAGCATACCCTCCACAACATGTGCTAGGAGTCAGGTGATCCTGGAAGTACTGCAGAGTGGGTTCCTGACTCAGGGTGTCACTGAACCAACAAGTGCTGAGGCAGTTCTTGGATGTGGTGCTCACAAATGGGGAGCATGTACAGGAAATAATGGTCAAGGAGCCACTGGGTGGAAGTGACCATTGCATAGTGTGGTTCCAGTTGGATATGGGCAGGGAAACCATCCTGACTGAGACCAAAATCTTGGCTTCAGGAGGGCAGACTTCAGGAAAATGGGCGAAGTGCTAAGGAGCCATCTGGCGGGCATCAGAGCAGATATGGGGTGGACCAAAGGTGGTCCATCATTAAGGAAGGAATACTGGTTGCCTCAGATGAGTGTGTTAGGCTCAGGTGGAAGAACACAAGGGTCAAAGCACCCAGCTGGTTCAGTTCTGGGGTTGCCCAGGCAGTAAGGGAAAAGAGGCTGGCCTATAGAAAATTCAGGAAGACCAAGAGAGAGGTGGATATGGAAAATTACTTAAGATTGGCTAGTGAGGCAAGTAAGGACGTCCGGCGAGCAAAGGCACAGAAGGTGCTGCAGATAGCTGAAGGAATTAAGAAGGAGGAGAAGGCTTTCTTCTGCTATTTAAGTGAGAAAAGGGACAAGAAGGAAGGGATTGTTAGGCTTAAGAAAGGGGTGGAGTGGGTGGAGGATAATGGGGGAAAAGCAGAGATACTAAATGAATACTTCTGTTATGTCTTCATCAGGGAGAAGGATGGACCAGTGTATTCAGGAGGGAAAAGAGGAGTGGTGGGGGGGTGAGAGGAAAATAGATGGAGTGATAGAAGAGGATAGAGTGAGGAGGGGCTGCTGGCATTGAAGGTGGACAAATCACCAGGCCCGGACAGAGTACATCCAAGGGTACTTGAGGAGCTGGCAGGGCCACTGGCAGACCTATTTAATAGTTCACTTGAGTCAGGTGTGGTACTGCAGGACTGGAGAACAGCACATGTAGTGCCCCTCCACAAAAGCGGTCCCAAGGATGACGCAGGGAATTACAAACCAGTCAGTCTGACCTCCATTGTGCGCAAGCTCATGGGGACCATTCTAAAGGAAAGGTTGGTGGAATATCTAGAGGAGCATGGTCTCCAGGATGCGAGGCAGCATGGGTTCATGGAGTGGAGAGCGTGTCAAACAAATCTGATTAACTTAATTGACTGTGTCACTAAGGCAGTAGACAGGGGCCAAGCGGTGGACATCCTCTATCTTGATTTCAGCAAGGCCTTTGGCTTTGTGCCCCACAAAAGGTTGATCAGGAAGTTGGTGGATCTCAGAGTTGGGGAAAAGATGGCCAGATGGGTGGAAAACTGGCTGAGGGACAGAAAACAGAGGGTGGTTGTGGAGGGAGAGTTATCTGGCACCAGAGAGGTAACCAGTGGGGTCCCACAGGGCTCGGTGCTGGGGCTGGTGTTGTCCAATGTCTTCATCAGTGGCATTGGGGATGGCATTAAGGGCAAAATGTGCCTATTCATGGATGACACCAAGCTCTGTGGAAGAGTGGACAGAGCTGAAGGGATACAGGGCCTACAGGAAGATCTGGAAAAGCTGGTGAGGTGGTCCAGGATCTGGCAGCTTGGCTTCAATGTCAAGAAATGCAATGTTATGCATATTGGAGCAAAGAATCCCAGGACAGATACTACCTGGGTGGAGTCTGAGTATCTGCATCAGAGGAGGAGAAGGACCTAGGAGTGATGATCACTAGTGACGTGAAGCATTCCACGCAGTGCAAGAAAGCAGCAGCAAAGGCAAACAAGATGCTGGGATGCATATCTAGGGGGATCAGTACTAGGAGAGAGGAGGTTATACTGCCCCTGTACAGGTCACTGGTAAAGCCGCATCTAGAGTATGGAGTTCAGTACTGATGCCCACACCTCAAAAAGGACATTAACTTGCTGGAGAAGGTCCAGAGGAGGGCTACAAAGATGATAGTGAGTCAGCAGGTAAGGCATATAAGGAGAGGTTGAGGGCACTGAACATGTACTCCCTGGAAGACAGGAGCGAGAGATGGGAACAGGATTGGGACTTTCAAGTACTTGAAAGGGATACGTAAGGTTGATAAGGAGAATCTCTTTAAGCTGAGTGGCAACCATAACACAAGGGGGCACAGTCTTAAGCTTGAGGTTGAGAGGTTTAGGAGGGAGGTCAGGAAGCACTTCTTCACAGAGATGGTGGTAGACACTTGGAATGCACTGCAGGAAGAGGTCATCTGATTAAAGACAGTGGGCAACTTTAAGAGAGGCTGGGATAGGCATAGGGGGAAGGTAAGGATCATGAGTAGGGAGAATGGGAGGAGTGGGGAGGGAGGGCAGGGACATTAGCTCAAGCTGTGGACCCTGCAATGTGAGCAGACTTGATATACCAAATGGCCTTCTTATGCTAGCTTCTTCGTATGAGTGTCATCAGTGTAGATATGGACATTTAAATAACATTTTCAAATAATTTTACCTAGAGACAAATTATAGATATTGAATGAAAGGAGTCCAAGAATGAACCCCTGTGGAACTGCTGTCTTAACGGGTCGTATCCTTAATTAAAGTAGGCCAGCTTTATTATAGAATAGACAAGATGAAAAATAAGAAGGAAGCCAGGTAAGGGCAGAGTCATTTAGACCTAGTAATCTAAGCCTATCCAAAATGACTTTCTAAGCCTATCCAAAATGACTTTGTGATCAGTAGTATCGAAGACCACAGAGATCCCAAAGGACCACAACTGTCCCGTAAGTGGAAGACTAAGGACCCTCTTACTAGTTGGGGTAGATAATAGTTGCATGCAGTGTGCTACTCTGTGCTACTGTGGTAGTAGTAGCGATTGTAGCGGCAACAAATGGATACACCACCCAGTTTTAATTTTTTTTTTTTAATTGGGGGATAGTGGGGGGCAAAGCCCCCCTTTCTCAACAAAAAACATTTAATATTTCTTGTTTTGTTATATGGGGGCTCAGCCCCCACACACCTGTACATGTATTTTATGATGTGTCCTCCGCCCCCAAACACCCCGATACAGTGAGCAGAGGCTGCCAGAGGGCGAGTCAGAGTGGAGGTAGCTGGAACAGCAGATTGTCAAAGTAGGGCAGACGTCACATCAGTGTAGCGCTACACTAATAGTGTAGTATGACTTTATCATAATGCCCACAGTGGGTGGTGTCCTTAGTCCTTCACTTGTGCCCCAAACTATGTAGGCTCCTCGGTCACTGTTAAATAAGATATTGTTTTTTAACTTTATCAAAGGCGTTTCTATGCTATGGTGTAACCTAAACCCCAATCACCTAAACCCCAATCAGTAGCTATCACGTAGATTATGGGACAGAAGCCGATATGTTAACTGCTTATTATGCGACCTTCTCCAAACTTCTGGCTATAGCAGACAAAGGTTTGATATAGGATGAAAGATTTGTGCATTACTGGATCCAAATAAGATTTCTTCGAAATTTACTTAGTAGCAGAGATTTTCAAACCTGATGAATGATGCTGTTATTAACTGAATAGCTGACAAGGTAAACAGAATAGTGGAGAAGTCCTGGAAGGCATTCCAAAAATGGGTGATGGATTTAATGAACATGTAACCCTCCAAAGTGATGCCAAAACACTTTGTGATGTAGAAAGGGAAACCTGAGATTGCAGCAGTGGGAGAAGAAGAGTGAATATCAATTTCATAGTTATTTTAAGGGAGAGACAATTGAAACAAAAGTGTGAGTTAAGATATCTTGATACACCCCTGGGAGCCTTCAGCTACCTGGGAGTGGAAGACAGTAACCCTAGCTTAGCCAGTAAACATTGGGGTGTATTATTTCACTTATAAAATGGTTTTAGGTTTGCTATAAAAGTTAAGACTTCATAGTTTTACTTTCTCAGTGAGAAGTGAAAAAGCTATGTTTTCCTAACCCCACTTGTGACCGGGGTAGACCACTCGGAAAGAAAGGATTGCCAAACACCATTTATAAGTAAGGAGCAACACAACATATTTGCAGATAGTTTTTTCTTTTGTTTTTCTCTTGCCCTTGTCAATGTTCCTCTGCTGCTTTGTGCAGAAAAAGAGATGTGCAAAAACAAGGGGGCACAATTTGAAGATAGAGGGGGGTCGGCTCAGAGGTAATGTGAGGAAGTATTTTTTCACAGAGAGGGTTGTGGATGCATGGAACAGCCTCCCTGAGGAGGTCGTGGAGTCAAGAACAGTGGGGGAATTCAAGAATGTAAGGGACAGACATAAGGCAGTCCTAGTGGGGGGTAGGAGGAAGTAAGCTGTTGGTTAATTAGGATCTGCAGCTTATCTGTTAGGTAGGAAAATGGGCAGACTAGGTGGGCCAAGCGGTCCTTATCTGCAGTCAGATTCTATGTTTCTATGTTTCTGCTTCTCTTCCATCTCCTATCCTAGTTCTCTGATTTGGTGAGGCAGTGCTTCACAGTTCATTAACCTCTGTATGTCACCTTCCCAGCTTAACCCATTGGGCAGAGTCACATTCCAACTGGCCATTTCAGCATGTCCAGAGGACATGGATTTTGATGTAGTGGCCTCATCATGTTGTGGCCAATAGGGGATTTAAAAAAGAGTTTTTTTGTTTTTTTTAATTCTGTCCAACCAGCTCTTGCTTCCACACCAAATTCCTTTGGCCTGCACATGATTTGCACATCTGTTTTGCAGCAGTCATCCATCCCTTTGACTGTGGCCAGACTGCAGGCACTCGGGACACCATGCAGGGAAAACTCCTCCCTCACGGCAAGTCTTGGGGTAACCGTGTCCAGCGACTGATTCTCATTTGTGTTGGGGAGTTGGGAACACACACCTGGAATGGTATTACTCTCTAACAAGCATTCTGTATGATAACTGGATTAAAAAAAAATTCTTTTAATCTACCTTTTTTGCCTTGATCACCACCCCTTCTCCCTTTTGCTGGGCAAACTTGCAGCCCCATCATTCTACATCTCTGGCACTTACCCCATGTCTCATGGCTTGCCCCCGATAGAGCAGGTCCCTCCAGACTGGGGGAAGTACTGTTTTGGTTGTTGTCTCTACACTTGAAAAACTCTATGATGGGAGGCAAGTCACCATGGTGGGCCTGAGAGTAGCTTGTGTCTTCTGTGAGGCGGTGAGGTCTTTCATTGTGTGTTCCCATCCTTAAGAATGCTGGCACACGAGGGACTACAAGCACACACATGCCAAGCATGCTGATGCACAGCCCAGTTGGTGTCCTCCCTCCCTCTTACTGTGCCTTCCTCTGCACTGCCATTCATGATGAGCCATGTGGCAGTGTGATGATGGAAGCAACAACCCTGCCTTATTGAAAGGAAGAGAGCATCTTCTGATATGTGTGATCCTCCCCCAACCTTCACCAGCCCTCCAGAGGCCCGTCTTTGTTCCCAGACCTGAGTTGGCAGCATTGCAAGTGGCAACCCTGCCGATGAGCTGGCCTGAATGTGTTGTTTTTGCCCACCAAACATGAGTATCCTCTCTTATGCTGGCCTTGAAGGGGTTAAGACTTGTAGTTGGGTCTGTATCACAGACCTTGATTTCCAGCATGGTAGTGCAGTGTATACTGCACACACCACCAGGCCAGACAATGTTAGATTTTCAAGAATCAATAAATCCCTACTCTTTTGTCTTTGAGCCTTAGACAGTATGACCCCATGGGATTTGGAACCTTTGGGTCTGCCATGCACTATGTGCAAGCGTATGGTACAGAGTATGGTGCCATATGCACTGACAGCATAAACTGTTGTGCCTCACATTGCCTCAGTTCCTTTTTTCCCCACTATCTAGAGCATGCTTCATGGGGGAACCAACAGAACTTTGGTTTCGCCCACGAAGGCCTCTTAATTTATAGTTTGCGTTTATTTTTACAGTATGTTGTCTTTATTTCTTGGCACAATTACTTTATTTAGCTGGTCTCTGCAAAGTCACGGTTTTCTTTGCTGATCTACAAGTTTCTCTCAGCCCTACCTAGTTCATTCGTCAACTGTTTTGTTAGGTAGGGTGCCAGACAGTAAAGGTTAGTTGCTTGGGCAACAAGTCTGTTTCGGAACACCACTCCATTCTGGATGAGTGTCTTGGTACCCGACAGCCTTGTACCTGGGAGGAAAGGTAGTGCTCCCAGAGTGTCTTTTTTTATTATTTTTTTTTTAATCCGTAGTGTTTCTCCTCTCTGGGCTGCCCAACGGCACACTGTCAGCCCTATCACTGACCTGCTCACAGATCTACTGGTTATCCACCACTTGCTTGGAGCCTCGATAGGTGGGTTGCCCGCCATGTTGGTCATGTGAGAGCCTGCTGGAGGTGCCAGTCATGAGCAGCTCATCATCTTTTTCCTCTGTTTTCACCCTCTGGGCTGTAGCATTGGGACGTGTGTGCCAAGCATGTCATGCTACTCCCATGCCCCTCTTGCACTTCAGCTGTGCTGCCACCTGGCCTTTGCCATGTGGCAGTCTCTGCAGCAGGACCTGGTGTCCCCCCTCCCTGAGGAAGCAGAGCTGCCATCTGGCGCTTGATCCTCCCTCACTCGCTGGCCCACCGAGCCACCCTCATCTGTTCTGGAACACGGGTTGCCAGCGTAGGGAGAAGTGCTGTCACTCCTCCAGTGGGCAAGCTCGTGCTTCCAGAGTCTTAAAAAGTAAGGTCCTGCCCAGGTTACACTCCGTGTCCGATTTCCAGGAACGCTTGACCTCATCCTCTCATAAGAAGCCCTGCAAAGACACAGGTCCTGCTGTGGTTTTTGCCACTCTGCCTCAAGGTCACTGACTTCATTTTGTGTGGAACTTGTGCCAGTGCCCCCTCCTCCGTCTCCCTTGTGGGAGGGTATCTGATACCAGTCTTCTGACACCCACCACTGTCTACCAGGAAGTCTCAGATGAGCAGTTGGTTTATGAACTACAGTATGATCCCTCATTACATCTACTGCCTAGGTTCTGTCCCTGGACAGTTTAGCCTCTGTCAAAGTTTCTCCGGTGGACATTGGAGCCTGTTTTTCATAGACTCCGTTGCAGTCCATTCTTACCATCTGGTTCTAAGGGTGGTGCTGATACTTGTCAAACAAGGTGCTGTTTCTAGTCTTGGTACTGACGTCGCAGCTGGCTTTGGTGCTGATGTAGCAGCCGACATTGGAGTTTAGCTTTTCCCAGCATTATTTTCATGCAACTGAAGTTTTTCCCGTAATGTACATCTTTCTCACCTATCTTGAGTGATTTTCACTCAAGTCTGTATACTTCATGCAGTTGGTGTTTTTTTTTTTTTCACTGACTTGGCATGGTTTCTCTTGTCTTCCAACTTAATCACTTATCGTGAGTGATGTTCACTCATCTGCATATTTTCATACAACTAATTTCTTTTCACTCCATTGGTGTTTTTCACTTACTGAATTATTTTCACTGATTTGAGTGAACTTTCCACTCACGCCTGCTTATTCATTTAATTTGGATTTCTCATGCAATGTACGTTTTAAAATTCATCTTACACTACTTCTCACGCAAACTGTCATTATTTGCTATATTGAGTATCGTGGGATTGATGCCTTTTCAGTGCACTTTGCATTGATCCCATGCATCTTACATTATCTTACACATATCTTTTTTTTTCCCCCCAGAAATAACATCACACAAATGATGTCTTTTTGTCGCATCACACAACGGTAGTCACCTAAAAGTTGATTACCTCAAGGTAATGCTGAGGTATACTGAGGCACTCCAGTTACAATCTGTACTGGCTGTAATGTGATTCTGCCTCACCATGCTCCAGCATTACCTCAGTACCAATTAACTTTTATACAACTACCACTGCACATTATTTTTTACACAATTTGTGACGCTTATCTTGCAAACTTGTGATGCATAATTTTCCTGCAGTTTGCACTAATTGTTTTGCATTTTTACACATTTCTCCTTCCATTTTTTTCCTCTGTGTTTCCCGTTTGCTGCATCATACCTGGTTGCCTTTGCTGCATTGCTGACTGTGTAGTTGGGTTCCCCAGCGGGTGTGTGTCTTCCGGGGATTGCCCTGCAGGTTCTGGTGGGCTGTTGACTAGCCCTGGTCGCATGATACAGGGTATACTGTTGGTTTGGTACCCTGTAATCCCCACTCCTCTCATTTGCCTTTGTTGATGAGTTCTCAAGATTTTAAATCCACTATTTTTATGCTGTACCCTTTTGGGTTCCCATCTACTGGAAGAAGATCTTCTGAAGTGGATCTCCCAGAGCATGCTTCAGAATGCTTATTTACTGTATGTTTCAGCGAGCACCTAACCTTCGTGAAAGAAGTGCTTACTTGTAACAGTTTCTAAAATGGTATTCATTCCACGCACTGCATTCTGTCCACTTCTTCAGTTGTCATATTTTTACAATATGTTCTTATCAACACCACTGGTCTGCTTTGCACAGCACATATATTGTGTGTTGTGTTATGTTGTTACTATCCTGTGTTTTACTGCATTTTGTATTCATTGCTGTTGTAATAACTTTTTTATTGCTTGCATCCACCTCCTCCCAGAACGCATCTAAAAATGAGCTGGCAGTGCTCAATATGCTCTTCCTGATAAAAAACTTTAAAATTATTAATATATTTATTTCAAAAGTTTTACTAGGAAAGACATACTGAGCTGGTAGCAGCTTGTTTCAGATGCATCTTAGGGGAAGGCAGGAAGGGAGAACAGTTCAAAACATTAGACACAATAAAGTGTGTATACAAAGATAAATAAAAACAGTAAGGGAGTGAGAGTCAGAGTTACAAAGGGAGTACACGGGGGGGGGTAGAGGGACATGAGAGGAGGAAGCAAAGCTAAGGTGGAATGGAGTCAAAGCCGAATTTGGAGATGAAAACACAGTGAGAGAAGTGCCTGGCATCGAGGGGAAGAGAGAGAAATGGAGGAGTACAGGGAACAGTGGTGGGTGCAATGAGGACAGTCCAGGGCAAAATGGCAGGAGGAGTGAAAAAGGGGTCCAGTTTGGCCAGTGTGGATTTACAAGCAGCACTGTAGTGTCACTATAATCAAAGATAGGGAGGATCATCTTTTTTTTTTTTTAACTTTGGTACACCTTTATGCCCCATTTATACCCCCTCCTGTACTTCCCTCAGTGCTCCACTCCTTCAGGCATTGCTCATGTCCCTCCTAGGTCCACTACCATGGTATCTGTCCCCTAGAGTGCTCGGTAACTCCTTACCTCCTCCTCCTACTCGTGGAGCACCTGCACAGCGGAGATCTGCCCATGGGTTCTGGACCTGGATGGCTGTTAGGAGCGGCCATCATCTAGGCTCACTGAGGCATTTTCCGTTTTTCTGCGGTCTCCCCCAGCCCTCCCCTGGGACGCCAGCACGAGGACGTACGTCCAGAAAGGCGACGTGTTGACACACGCCTTCTCCCAAGCGCCTGACAGTGTCCCCCCTCCCCAACTCCAGTGAACGGAGCCGTCAGAACCTGGGAGAGCCCGTGCTTACACTGGCTCTCCTCGTCAAGCGGGTGCGCAAGGCACCCCCTGGTAACCCTCCCCAGAGGGAGGAGAGCATCCATTGGGATGCTGTATCCCCCCTTCCCCCTCGCCGACCCGAGTCCGTTCCTGAACCTGGGTCGCCGGTGCAGCGCGAGGTGTGGCGTCTAGCACCTCAACCCTCAGCGCCACTGGGCCGGTAAGGGAGGATCATCTTTGAGACGATTTCTTGGTGAACAACAAGTGGGATGTATGCTTTTTTCCTGTACAGAGCACTGAGTTTAGGTTAGAGCTTCTAATGGATGGCATCCACCTGCACAGAAAAATCGATGTGACAGTCCAACCATACTCTTCAGTTATTTCAAGGAAGAAACATCATTAATTTTAGGGGCATGGATAATGGTGCACATCCACACTTCTGGCAGTCTTCCTTTCCCCTTTAAATCCAGACGGAATGTCTTCAAGCTAAGCTTCTCCCACCCACCCAAGTGGTACACTCCTTAGCTCCGTCCCATGACTTCATATCTTCCTTTCTGCTGGAAGGGTCAAGTCTCCTCCTTCGCAGCTCCGTGGGTGGTGTAGGCCCAAAAGCTATTCCTAAGTTCGTCATTGGTGTTTGTCTTTGCTTCAAGTTTCTTTAGCTTTCCACTATCAGCGTGGATCGAAAAGATGCCCAGTCCAGTCCCAGTTTCACACGTTGCATCGCATGCAACCACAAAATCTCTCAGATGGACCCACACTCATCGTGCATTTACTGCCTTGGGGCAGAGCACGACACTTAGTGTAAATCTTTCCTGCCCTCATCACTCGAGGATCGTTACGCCTGACTTCTCCGTGGTCGGCAGGATGAATGGAACCCCCAGTCCGCTTGAAGTATTCCCATAAGGCAGCATCTCTGGTGACGGACTTGGTGACCCACCTTGTGGTCATGGAAGAGGCAGTGGCCCAGGCTGCAGCAGATGTTTCCTTGGCGCCCGTGCTGCTCTCAGTTGGGCTAGCATTGGAGCGTCCTTCACAGGCAAAATTCAGAGAAATATGTCAGTCTCTCCAGACACTCTGAGAGGGCCCTTCCTGTAGTGACAAGGAAAAGCTGAAAAAATCCTGCCATCGGTTTTGGGACCAGGAATGAGCATGCTGTTCCCGCTTCCATGGTTCCCTCGACCACTCAATAGTCATCGAGCACTTGGCTTCGGCCCAGCCGGTGTTGGTCGAGGGTGGGCCTCCCAGCTCCATGGTACCCCCATTGGGCTTGTTGGCTGTGACACAGGCCAGCCAAGAGGTTGAGATCTTTCTTGACCCTGTCTACTCATTGTTTAAGGGGACTGAGGATGACTCGGTCTCAAGGAATCCGGCCTCTCTCCTAGGAGGGTTGGAAAGAGTTGGTAGACAAAACTGTCTCATCCCAGGAGTTACTTCTTTCTGGGGTTCAGTAGCAGGAGCCGATGTTGGCACCCTTCTTCTCACCATCGATGTTGTAGTTGTTGGTCATGATCATGACGTGGTCAAGGGACTCCACACATTCCCGCACTCAGACCGGAAGCACTGTCAGTCTCCTCTTCGTCATTGGACTAGGAAAGGCTCTGTTGTAGGCTGTGTGAGTGCTATGAGGACCTGATGTGGCAACAGTGGGTTCTTGGGCAGGGTGGGCCCTTCCCCTGGCTTCTGTGCTTCCCTGGTCACCCCCTGGCCTTTGATTTAGTTGATCATGAGCTCTTGTTACGTAGTATGCTTAATCAGGGCTTTTCGTCTGACTCATTCTGTGGTGTAGTAGTTATTTACGGGGGAGATTCCATTGTACATTAATTGAACATGTCCAATTGGATTTTAGAGAAATTTGTTGTATCATACCACAGGGTTCCCTTCTAGGTCCTTTATTATTTATTTTTTTTTTCAATTCTTTGCATTTGGTTTGCCCTTCCTCTAATTTAATTTTATATGCAGATGCTGCTGCTTTGTTTAGTTCAGATAAGGAATTTTTTAGTCTGCAAAAAAAAAAAAAAAAAACCTTTCAATGTGATTTTAATAATATTCATAGTTGGTTCTTGTCTCATTTTATAGGTACATCAGGGAGCAAAGGAAGACCAAGGGAGGGATAGTGAGGCTTAATAAAGGGGAGGAAGGGTGGGCAGAGGGTGACTGTGAAAAGGCAGAGATACTAAACAAATATTTTTGCTCAGTATTTACAAAGGAAGAGGGGGAGGTACCTAAAACAAACAGTAGAAACACTCTGGATACAGAAGTTGATACCAGCCCATTTACAGAAGAAAGAGTTCTGAAAGAGCTCTTAAAACTGAAGGTGGACAAAGCAATGGGGCCTGATGGATTCATCCCAGAATTCTAAAAGAACTAAGGATAGAACTAGTGACACCACTGACTACCCTCTTTAACAAATCATGGAGGATGGGGTGGTACCTGAGGACCGGAGGAGGGCAGATGTGATTCCCTTCACAAAAGTGGGAGCAAGGCAGAAGCAGGAAACTACAGACCTGTTAGTTTAACCTCAGTGGTAGGGAAAATGATGGAATCACTTCTGAAGGAAAGAATTATTATGTATCTAGAGGCCAGAGGAGCACAGGACCCAAGGCAGCATGGATTCACAGCGGGAAGGTCATGCCAGACAAATCTGATAGATTTCTTTGACTGGGTGACCAAAGTAGTAGATCAGGGAGGAGCTGTGGACATGGCCTACCTAGACTTTAGCAAGGCATTTGACACGGTCCCACACAAAAGATTAATATACAAGTTAGCCAGCCTGGGAGTGGGTCCCAAGATGACAGCCTGGGTAAAGAACTGGCTGGAGAATAGGACACAGAGAGTAATAGTAAATGGAGTCCACTCTGAAAAAAGGGGGGTTAGCAGTGGGGTACCACAGGGTTCAGTATTAGGACCGGTCCTCTTCAATGTCTTTATAAGCGACATGGCAGAGGGACTGGAAGGAACATTATGTCTCTTTGCAGATGACACAAAGATCTGCAACAGAGTTGATGCACAAGGTGGGGTGGAAAGGATGAGAAGGGACTTGGCAAGGTTAGAGGAATGGTCAAATGTATGGCAGCTTAGATTCAATGCTAAGAAGTGCAAGGTAATGCACCTGGGAAACAAAAACCCAGGGGAAGAGTACACAATGGGGGGGAGATACTAACAACAACAAAAATGGAAAGGGACCTGGGGTAGTCATATCAGATGACCTAAAGGTGGGCAAGCAATGTGAGAGGGCAGCAAGGAGGCTGGGGATACTGGGATGCATAGGGAGAGGCATCACCAGCAGAAAACAAGAAGTTATTATCCCTCTGTACAGACAGCTGGTGAGACCACATCTGGAGTACTGTGTGCAGTTCTGGAGACCCAATCTCCATAAAGACATAGACGGATGGAAGCTGTCCAGAGGAGGGCAACTAAAATGGTGCAGGGTCTGCACCGAAGACAATATGAAGTGAGACTTAAGGAGCTTAATATGTATAGCCTCGGAGGAAAGGAGGAGGGGGACATGATAGAAACTTTCAAGTACCTCAAGGGAATCAACAAAGTCCAAGAGGGTAGCATCTTTCAAAAAAAGAGGTGTGCAAGAACAAGGGGGCACAATTTGAAGATAGAAGGGGGCGGCTCAGAGGTAATTTAAGGAAGTATCTTTTCACAGAGAGGGTTGTGGATGCATGGAACAGCCTTCCAGAGGAGGTTGTGGAGTCAAAAACAGTGGTGGAATTCAAGCATGCATGGGACAGTCATAAGGCAATTCTAGGGGTTGGGGGTAGGAAGAAGTAGGCTGCTGGTTAACTAGGATCTGCAGCTTATCCATCAGGTAGGGAAATGGGCAGACTGGGTGGGCCAAGCGGTCCTTATCTGCCGTCAAATTCTGTTTCTATAAGTTACTTCTTAACTCTTAAAAAAAAAAAAAAAAATCTGTTTTTTTTTCACGTTCTGGTAGACCATTGTCATCTAATATTCAAATTCTTAATTTGAATGGGTTTCCTATTAATTGTGTGGACAATTTTTGTTATTTGGGTATCACTTTGGACAGGTTTTTGTCTTTTGATCTTCATGTTACCCAGCTCATTAGGTTAATACATAATAGACTGGGTATGCTATGTAGAATGAACCAATATTTTGTTCCTGAGTCATGTAGAATATTAGCTAATACTCTACTTCTGTGAAAATTGGATTATGGGAGTATTTTTTTTATTTACACCTGACTGAAAATCTCTTTAATAAGTTAAACACACTTTACAACTCATTTTGTAGATTTGCCTCTGGTCTAAGAGTCTCAACTAATCATTGTTTGTAAGGTTATGATTTTCATGCATAAAATTGCTCTTGATAATATGCAATATATCATTAGTGAGAAATTCCCCCGTTGTGTCAGTACCTTTTCCACTAGATCACAAAACAGATATACATTTTCTGTTCCTTGGTTTAATTTGACATTTGGTCAGATATCTCTCAAATACAATACAATTACCTGTTATAATAATTTACCTACGTTAGTTACGAATGTTATATCTTTGTCTTTTTATTTAAATCCTGTTTGTTTAAGTTGTTGATGTTGGATTCCTGTTGTACATGTTTAGCCTAATGCTCTGTGTATTTCATGTATTTATGTACTGGTCGCTGTGAAAAATGACATTTATGTTAATCTGTTTACCAGTTTAAATAAAAATAAAATGAAATGACACCAGTGCCCCATCCAAGGCTACTCAGTGTGATGGGTTGGGGGGCATCTGCCTCCCGCCCTTCCAGTCCCTGCCTCAGCACTCCATGGGAGGCTTGGCTTCACCATTTCTGGCACAGATGGTCCGCCATCACCTCAGACATATGGATGCTAGAAGTGGTGGGCAGCGGATTGCCTCTTGACTTCAAGGCTCTCCTGCCGTAACGAGCTGACACTCTGTGGGAGTCCATGGTGTTGCAGGATATGCTGTCAACCCTCTGAGAGGACATTGTTCAGCTCCTAGAGAAAGGAGCCATAGCCTGTGTCCCGGACACCATTAGCTGGCCAGGGCTTTATGTCCAGGTATTTCTGGGTTCCCAAACTGACAGGGAGCTGGTGCCCCATACTGAATCTTCACAATCTCAATCAGTTCCTGAGGAAGTGTAAGTTCTATGTGGTTACTCTGAACCAAATCATTCCATCCCTGGAGCAGAGCATGTGGTTCTGCTCTCTGGACCGCCAGGATGCCTTCTTCCACATTCCAGTCCATCCATCCCACTGGAGGTACCTCTGGTTCTGCACAGAGGGCATTCTCTGTGAGTTCCAGGTCATGCCCTTCTGCCTCTCCTCAGCCCCCAAGGTCTTCACCAAGTGCATCGCAGTGATAGAAGCATTCCTACGTTGCAAAGGAGTCCTGGTCTTTTCATACCTGGATGATTAGCTGATAGCCAGGCCTTCCAGGGAGGTGGTGGGGTGGTCCAGGGGCCTGGCTCTCCAGACCTGCAGAGACTTGGATCTTCTGGTCAATCCAGCTAAGTCCAAACTCAACCCCTGATGGTTATCTATTTCATCGAGGCAGAGCTAGACTTCCTCCGGGCCAAGGGCCGACTCCCTGCAGTCTGGTCATTGAATCTTACCTCCTTTACCCGATCATTTCAGGTTTGGGGCTCACACCCTGCCTGGGACTTCATGTGACTGCTGGGGTGCATGGCATCCTGCACCAGCGTGGTCAGAAGGGCCTGCTTGCAGATATGCCACCTGCAGAAGGAGCTGGCCCACCAGTGGTCTCAATGCCTAGGTCAACTGGACCAGCCGGTCATGGTGACTCAGCCAGTGTGGGATGCCGTCTAGAGGTGGCTCATCCTGGAACATCTGGAGGATGGAGTCCCATTCATCTGCCCAGAACTGACAGTCACCCTGACAACCGATGTGTCTCTGGTGGGATGAGGAGGCTGCCTTCGGGACCACAGGGCCCACAGGCTCTGGGCCCCAGGGAATCGCATTACCACATCAACCTGCTGGAGCTCCATGCAGTGCACCTTGCTCTGACAGAATTTTCTCCCTTTGTCTGGGGTCAGGTTATGCGGGTCCAGACCGACTACCTGAACATGCAGAGCAGTACACACTTTCTTCAGTTGTTTCAGGAGGCCCTCCACACCTGGACCCTGATACCGATCTCTAGGTGATTTTTGAAGCAGGAGCCTCCAACCAGCTAGTGGATGCCCTCAGCCGGGTGGGGGAAGCTTCTCATGAGTTTGCTGCATCATGAGGTGGTGAACCACCTGTTCTCCTAGTGGAGCACTCCCCTGGTTGACCTGTTTGCCTCCTGGGAGAACACAAAGCTGAGGCTGTTTTGTGCCTGCCTCCCACAGTGTGGGGCACTGGTGGGGGATGCCTTCATGAGGCCATGGACCCCAGGCCTCCTTTACATTTCCCTCCCATTCCACTAAACCGCAGAGTGTTGTTCAAGGTGCAGTGGGACAAGGCACAGATGATCCTGGTAGCCCCAGACTGGCCATGCCAGTTTTGGTAACCAGGTGTCCTCAGCATCAACTGCAGGCCTCCATGGTGATTGCCCCTACACCCATACCTGCTTTTCTGTCACAAGGGGGAAGGTCCTGCATTCAGACCCTCATTCCCTGCACCTGAGAGCCTGGTTCCCCAGTGGCTAGAGTTCCAGCTTTTTGGTTTCTCCAGAAAGGTTCTCCATGTTGTGGAAGCCTCCCGGAAAGAGTTGCCCCCCCCCCGTGCTGTGCCTTCAGATGGAAGAGGTTTTCCATTTTGTGCCAATGCAGGGCGCTAAACCCCCTGGCCTGCCCTTTGGCTAACATTTTGGAATACCTATGGTCCCTCCCTCAGTTGACGACTGTCATGGCAACCCTGGCAGCCGTCTCTGCATACCTAGCATGGGCTGGTATGCTGACAGTGGTGCATGAGAAGGTGGTCGAGCGCTTAAGGGCCTTGACGACCTACCCCACCAGTTTGTGAAACACCACCACCTTGGGACTTGTTGCTGGTTCGGGCAGTGCTCACAGGCAGGCCATTGGAACCGATGCACAGGTGTGACGTATCACACCTGTCATGGAACACCACCTTCTTGGTGGCTATTACCTTTTTTCAGAAGATCAGTCACCTCCAGGTGCTCTCAGTGATGTCTCCATATTTGGTGTTCCACAAGGACAAAGCTGTCTGCCCCCACCTGAGGTTCCTTCTGAAGGTTTTTTCACAGTTTCACCTTAATCAGGTGATTAACCTCCCAGAGTACTTCACCACTCTAACCTCTGAGGCCAAGCACAGGCTCTACACGTTGGAGCTGAAGCGATCTCTCACTTACTATAAATGGCACACAGCTGGAGTTTGGGGAAAGGTTCACCAGCTGTTTGTCACCTATGCCGAAGACCCACCTGGCAGACCAGCATCGACCTCTGCTACAGGTAGGGCTCATCTCACCAGACATACTTCCTGCCTCAGTGGCTGCTGCCAGGGATGTCCCTGTCCAGGAAATGTTCAGGGTTGTTGCCTGGAAGCCGGTGCACACCTTCATCTCCCACTATCACATCAATCTTGAGCCACACTGGGATACTGGTTTTGGGACCTCAGTTCTTCAATCCTTGTTCACCAGATAGGGGTGTGCGCCTTGCCTTCTCCTCCCAGAGAACTGCTAGGAGTCTGCCAGAAGCTTGGATGGTGCACCATATCCATGCCCCTAGTAATGAGGATTACTCACCTGTAACCATAATTTCAGGAGTGGTATATAGTGCACATTCTCACAACCCACCTGATAGCCCCTGGCAAATGGCACACGGATCCCTGCTTCCAGTGTGTAAGAGCCGATGTCACAAGGCAGAACCCAGGAGTATACCACCCAGGTGGGTGGGAAGAGATTAGCTTGAAGATGTTCCGGCTGGATTTAAAGAGGAAAGGAGGATTTCCAGAAGTGTGGATGTGCATCATATATTACTCCTAGAGCTATGGTTACAGGTGAGTAACCCTCACTTACCACACCATCAAGGCTGTGGAGGGCAGGGAAGGCAGAGATGAGAGCCTGGCTAGTTAGTCTGTGCCTGGTGCCAGTGGTAATAAAGTATAGACTCTTTTCTTGGTGTAGAGGGACAGTTGATTAGCCTGGAACCAGTACTATGTGTTGGAGATGTCTAGTTGTTGCAGAATGTGTATGGCTAGAGGTACAGGCATTTGTGAGCTCATTTAGGAAAACTGAGAAAGGATTAGATGAAGAACAGAGCCTTTGAGAATGCCTGACCCAATTTGGGGGCCGGGGGGGATGTCAACAACGGAGACTGCTTGGAACCTGCCTTCGATGTAAGGCACCTAAATCAATGGGGGTTTGCAAATGTTTCATTTATTGATCCCCCTCCCCAATGTATTCATTGTTCGGCTCTGGCTTCTGCCTACCAAGGGCTTTTGGTAGCTTTTGCTTCTTGTGGTTCCAGAATTCCCAAAATAAAGAAAATTGGTGGTCCCCAACCAGATGCTGGAAGTCTGGCATTGTTAATTTGGAGCTACTTTGGTGCATCACACTACAGTGCGGGTGGGCAGAAGGCAGCAGACTGTGGATCCAGGGAAGCCACCCATGCATTCGGAAACCTTCCACAATGAATGACAAGTGTCTTGATGAACTGCCCAAGAATTACAGGTGCAGGATCTTGTATCCCCAAGATCCCTGTTACCTTGCTTCACCTTCCACAGTCTGCACTGCCACTCAGTTGCTCCTTGCACACACTTCAACCTGTTATTGCCATTCCAGACCTGCTGTGCTCCTGAGTCCACCATGTCTTTCCCACTGCAACTGTGCCCTGCATGACATGGCATATGCTTACCAGCCTGTCTGGGACACCCATCTAGTCTATAAGAGCTGTAAGTACATAGCATGCTAGTTATTTTTCCCTCCTTAAACACTTCCACCACCTAGTCCATGAGGGCTGCCCAAGCGTAGGCCTGTTCAGTGGGGAGGGTGTCCTGTCACGTGATTCTTTATGACGTCAGTGGCACCAGCACCACACCCACCATAGGACAACACTACACCTCCTTCTAGGGCCAGCATCCCCTGAGCCCAAACCTTAGTTAAAGTTAATGAGACTGTACAAAATTGGGAACTAATTATATTTTTATCTAATAAAAGGACTAATCAGTAAAATGGCTCTTTTTTTGGGGGGGGGGGGTATTTGTGAAGTTTAATAATGCACATGCAGCTGCTGTTCCTGATGTGCATAATTTTTGTACAGTCTTAACTCCTTATATTGCGATTCTTTTAAAACATTGCATCACATTTTTGCTGCTGGTTCAGACATTTCCCATGGTATTGCCCCTTGTGGGGCTGGCCACCGGCTAAACCTGGTCTGGGACATGAAAAAAATACTATGTGAAAGGAATACTGTTTTTTCAAATGCCATAAAATGAGAATGTGCCGTGCTTGACAGGACAGCATATAGTCTCAGATTTTGGCATGGGATCGTTAAAAATAAGAAAATATTGTAAAATGTTGCTTTGTTGCATTTGTTATATCTGTGCTATATGCATAAGTAGTTCTTTTCTAATCTCTAATATGGCCTTTCCATTATATAAAACCCTTTCAAATTAACTCCTCTAAACTATGCAAATTGCTTAGCTTCTAAGAGCAACCCCATGGAAAGGTATGCTGTGCTTTATTCATTTTTAATTTACTGATGACCCCTATATCAACCTCAAACCAGCACTCTTTAAATGCCAAAATACATAGTTGTGGCATCACGACCATGTAGTATTGTGGCATGTCATAACACACCCTGCTCACTCTTGTAACTGTGTATTAAATCACCAAACCCTCCATCCCTCCTTCCCCACAGCCACTTTATTTTTACATTTTCTTTCTTATCTGGTTGATCCTGCCATTTGTACCATGCTTCTGAGTTTAAAATACACAGAAACTCAAAGACGCTGAACAGTGCTTCATTTCCACTGGTTGCATTTTCACTTGTGTCAATGAAAAAGACCATGCTGTGAGTCTCTGCTTTAAAAATCGAAAGCATGACAGAAATGGAAGATCAACCAGATAAGTAAATAAAGTTGTTTGGGAGGTAGCAGATTTGGCGATGACACAGGAAACACAATGCTAGTATACTTTTTTTGTTGTTGTTAACAGGGAAGACAGTTGGGGTAGATGAGGTGGGGACTCAAAAAGCAGTCGTTATAAAAAAGAAAACATAGGGAACAATTATAATTAATTTATTTACACACCCTCAGTGTGTGATGTATGCGTAAGCCTCTTCATCTTCACTCTTGAGGTTTATGGACTTCACACACCCCAGGTGTGTAAAAGAAATCAGTAATGGACTACTTTACATGCATTAGTCTATATAGCTCTCATATTTGTTTAATCATTGGCATCATTATTTATAGTTTTTCACGCAGTTGCAGCTTGGCTGTTATCTCCTGTAGCTGTAGCCTTTTTTTTTCCTCTTATGCAAAGGTGGATGGCACTTGGACAAGATTAGCTAAATGGAGTTGCCATGTTGGCCTTGTGCCTCAAAATAGTTGAGGCATTCTGTGATTTACAGGGAGGCCTGAAATGGCTGTTAAATTACTCACTTCAAAATTAGTTAAATTATGTAAGAAAACAGGCCTTTGGAGCTTGTCTTGTGTGTCTAATTTCCTTACACTGCTGGAAAGCATATACCTCTGCTGAGGCCCCCTGCCTTGGGTGTCTACCTTTTGCAAGCCTCTACAAAGGGTTGTTTTAGTAAACAAGCTGTTTCGAGACATGCAGGCAGCATACTGTACGTTTCCCACTGTATAGGCAGAGTATGGAAGATCAACTAGATGACTTGGGGAAATAATAAAATCTAGACATAGAGATACCTGCCTTGGTTTTATATTTGACTTTGCATGCCTGTAATTCATTTATGATTCTTCAGAGCTGAATCTTGCCTGCAGTAGATCGCAGACACCACAGAATACCTTTGTAATTGGAAGCAGTGCGCTGTATTTAGGTGATATTTGGGTTACCAGTGTGAAACAGAAAAAGCATTTTGACACACTTCAAAAAACATCAATTATGTGAAGTACAGTAATACTGGTATATTAAATACAGCCAGGATCCTTTTTAAAAAAACATTCAGACGTCTGTGTGTGGGTGGTACCTTCTGATGCTAATCGGTGTGTAAAGTTCTTCATTGAACCTGGGTGAAATTGGTGTTTTTTTATTATTTACTTCAGCAGACTCAACATTTCATTATTGTTGGGCACTGCAGTAGCAGAAAATCCATATAAATAAAAATAATAGACAGAACTTCAATGAAATAATACAGTTAACAATTAGGATTAAAATAAAACCCTGTAACAGAAATGAGCTAAGAGGAAATTAAAAGTGGCAAATGAACAAGACATGTCTCTGTGACTACAAATCTTGTTACAGAGCATTGACATTTCAGTAATTGAGAAGAGATGCATATTACTGTACTAGCAGAAATGGACATGGTTACAAACAGAAGAAGTGTTATATGGCCTAACAGTGATATCATGGAATAGTGATCTGTTTGTGCATGAACTGTAAGGTGAAATCATTTTAATAAAACGGCACAGAGTGATTCTTCCAGATTCTGTCTGAAATGTTTAGAAAAGAAATCTGCTCAAAATGGTTAGAAAAAGTGAAAGGTTGGGGGAGAGGCATAAACATTGTCAAATTAGGGGTGTTGCAGGATTGAAAGTTAGGCACATCTGTTTTACTGCAACACTCAAATCACTGCACCAGTATGTTTGATTTGTGGCACAGTAGATCTTTTGACACTTGGCAGCAAAAAAGTAGTCATTGTACTTCTAGAATAAAGAAGTGTAATAAATTTAAATAATTTAGAAGAAAGACAGTGGCATACTTTTTGAAAAATCTGAACCGAAAGACTTGATCATGGGTTTAATGAGTTTTAACAGTAAGATATTTTGATTAGGAAAGCTAGAACTCAGCCCTGTTCTCCCACAAATTAACCCAGACTAGGCCTCACTTTTGAACCTTCCTCCAAAGGCATTTTGCAGTCCCGTGCCTTAAAAACCGTGTGCACACCTAATGTTTATGCAGAAAGGTAACTCTGTATACAGTGTATTTGTAAATAGTACTGCCTTGGTATTCTCTGGAAATTCCCATAAATTGACTGTACTGTGAGCCACCTTTACCTGGCGCTAGCACTGCCTTTTATTGCATCACTGCTGTGTATATGTTATGCCAAATCACATTTTAACCAAAGCATGACTGAATCTGTGTCTGGGACCTCCATGAAAATGAGATTATGGGTTATCCGGCATTCCTATTGGTTGTAGACTATAAAATAAATATGTTGAAAACAAGGTATTTTTATAACTACAACATTGTCCTCGTTTTCCTTTCCTGTCTGTTGATGTTTTTTGGTGTTTATATAGCTAAAGAAACTCCATTCTGTCTTTTTAATACTGGTCTGCATTTATTTAGTCAACTAACTGAAACAGCTATAGCTAGAAAACATGTTGCTAAGTATTTTCAGTGTTGGAATCCATAGACATTTTAAGAACCATGTCATCGGTATAAAGAAAAAAAAGGAAAAGCAAATAAGGAATATGGGAGAACTGGAGCCCATAGTTTTAAAAGTGCTTGAATATGGAATAATTCACAGTCAGTTGTGTGGCAGTATTGTAATAACCGAACAACCTGCGTAGGTTATGAGGCCTGAGGCATAGCCTAGGGCTTTCAACCACCTAGGCAGTGAGGTATTACAACATTGATGCAAACCTGGAGTGGATTATTACACTTATTCATAAAACAGTCAAAAAGTGTTGTAAGTGCTTGCATGCAAGTAGTTTCTTGTCTTTTCTTAAACTGCACAGATTTCTTTTTTTGATTACACAGTATTTTTTCACTTGCATAGATGCATGCGCTTATACATTTTAAAAATATACACAACATTTAAAAGAACGTACCGTAATTAACTTTCAACCACACCAGTTTTGGTTAGCCACCCACAGCTGAGTAGCATATCTACCATGTAAATTCTAAGTTTTATAATGTCAATTATTTTTTTAACAAAGCAAACAGTCTCTAAATAAAGAAATGGCAGCGTTGTGCACCTGCACGTTGAAATAGTACTGTATGGAACAGATGCCCAAACATTAACTGAGCTGATCTATAAAATTAGGGAAGACAAATAGGCTTATTTTATATTTTTAAATATATAAATTATTTAACAATATAAAGCTTTTTGAAAATAACATGCTGAGACTATGATCATACCATACAAGAGGTCTTTTAATTTTTGCAAGTGGGGATTTCATTAAAAATGCCTCTATCTTATTATCTGGATAAGTACAACTTTTGAGCTTACATTTAGTTCATCATACCATATACTGTATATGTGTCTGTGTGTTTTTTTTTTGCTTCATGATTTTCTTTTACAACATTATATGCTCCGTAGAATTATCAGTAGTAGTTTCACACATTTTCTGTTCATAAAAGAAGGTTAGCAGATGGGCAAAGCAATCAGTTTTTTTTTATCTGCTTATCTGTGTGGCCTATCTTTAAAAACAATATTGTTTTTACATGTCTATCTTTTTTCCTTTCTTCAAATGCTTTACCAGAGAAAGTGGGGGATTTAGCTTTTGACAGCCTCTGTCCTAAAGTGGGTTAAAATGGCAGCTATCTTCCTTTTAAAATGGCCAGTCGTGTGAGCCATGATAATGTTCATTGATAGTAAAATCAATAGAGCATTGATTCTAAGGCCTAATCCTTGGGGACTGTTGTTCAAATCAGCAGACATTGCCTAGTAAATACCCAGCACTGTTTTGAGTGTTTAACGCGTGAGGTTCTGCTGCCCTGAACGCAGTAGTGCACTAAATGGGATTTACACAATGAATGTGGAAAAGAAGGCTCTTAAGTTTTAATATTTGTACAGGGTGTCAGTATTTATTGTGGTGCTTGCAGTCTGGTGTAATCATGCTACATTTTAATTCGAAGCTGAGTACAGAATAATTGTTTAAAAGATGAGTTGAGGGAACAATGGCAGATCTTGAATCAGTGAAAATGTGCTAAAAACATCTCTTATTCACTGAAGGCAGAATCTGAATTATTAGATGGGTGGGTGTTTAGTATTAATAGCTAAAAATATCACTTGTAACTGGTCCAGTCCACAGATATATAAAGGACTGCATTGATGTGCAAGATTTCTATTCAGGCTTATACAGATTTTCTCTGTGCACAGAGCAGTTCATACATGTAACGTGCTTTAGACTTTGTGAATCGTGCATCAAATGTTGACGGTGGAAATCCAGCACAGCAGAGGTGACACTCTGTGATTATGGTTTCTCACAGAAATGATGATAAAAATTAAATTTGTATAGCTCTATTTAAAGCTTTTGCATTAATAAATGAAAAGATATGCTAGTGAAAACTGACTAGATTTTAATTGTAATATTAACTATTAAAGTAGCTACAGCAGTGCTTACATTTAAATTGATTCACATGTCAAGACTGGCAGTTCGGCAGCTGCACTATTATTCCAAGGATTGGTCAATTTACTTGAGAAAAGCCTACTGCCGTGTTCCACTGACCTGCATGACAATATAGGCCTAATTTTTTATTCCTATAATTAGGGGGCCTGTAGCTACCCCCAGAATATTTTTAATTAAAATTTGTTGTCAGTGTGATGTACCAAATTAGCCCTTTGGTAAAAAATGTAACTCCAGAAGATAGAGTTAAAACAAATGGTGTGTTTTTCCTTTTGGAGTTTGATAGATTGATTTGCCATTTTTAGCATTATAATTTACCACACTTTTGCATATAAATAATTTAGCGCTGACCATGCTGTAATTAGGAATAAGTTTGTTAGAGTAGCCAGTCCTTATTTGTCCATCAGTACAAACAATACAAATTAAAAAAAAAATATTTTAAATAAAAACATCTTTTGTTGCACTACTCTGGTAGAAAGCTGATGATTTTAGAGAGTGTAATGATTATTTTTCTAAATACCGAATTACTATGTTGATCAGAAAGAAGGTGCGTACGAGTCTGGTACCACCATGATGCATTTTATAAAAATCAGTACATTTTGAACTGTTAAAAAGGCTTCCCTGATCTAGCTGTAGAAATGTGTTTAGATTGGAATGTTCAGTTTGTTTCCGAACACTATGATTTTTATACGTCTCCTCTGAAAGAAGTGTCAGTGAAAGGACTGAAGGAACGGACTAGTAAATTAAAGTTTTCAAAAGGAAATAGAAGTCTTAACCATTTTAAGTTGGTATTAACATAAGTACTTATGGAGTCTAATTTTGTAAGTTCCCTTTGTACAAATTTCGTCACTAGCAGTACGCAAAAAGAATTTTTAGATGAACGTTGTTTTGAGTCTTATTTTCTCTTCTACTGTAGGTATGATGATATTCTGGTCAACGGCCTACCGGACTGGCGGCAACCTGTATTCTATTACAGGCGAGTGAGAAAGATGAGCAATGCTGAGCTAGCATTACTCTTGTTCATTATTCTCACTGTAGGCCATTATGCAATAGTGTGGTCAATTTACCTGGAGAAACAACTGGTGAGTATCCTGACTTTGTGCACCTGAATCAAAGTCACAAGCAGCACAATACTGTACAAGTAAAATGGCAAAGATTGTTTTCAACATTGCCATTACTTAGGCTGCTGTGGTGTGTTGTGTCTGCGCTGTGCAGATTAAGCCCTTGTAACTGCTTAGGGAATATTTAATTTTTTTCAAAGGTCAGGAAGACTGTGCTCGGAATTTTAGTAAAAAAGAATGCACGTTGCTCTGCCCTGACATCCTAATAGCCTGACAATTTGTATTAGAGGCTAGCCAAGCTGCTTAATTCTGAACAGATAGAAATGTGAACTATTGAGTATTGAAGTAATTAAAATACAGATAATAACTTTTGTACTTGGAAGATTGGCGGGGCTGTAAAACACAAATACTAATGAAATACAGGTGGTAGCATTTCTGGTTCTTGCTTACATTTCTCTCTACTTTTAACTGCAAGTCCTTTTAAATTAACCAAAGCAAAAAATAAAGTACCCTTTAATTGTGCTAACCAGAGCTGATAAATGCTCTTCAGTCAAATTAAGGAAACATTTTGAATAGTTGTCTGAAATAAGGCATTGCATTATCTGTCTCTGTCACTAGTTTTATTCTACTGAGATGTAAAGAGTAGGTTTTTATTTATTATCCATTCCACTACAAAAAAAAATCAGAACATTGTGTGAGCATTGTCCTGACATTATTAGTGTCTGTTTACATTTTATTTTAAAGTCTCATTATTAGAGTTGAGTAATGACAATGAAGGCAAGTTGAATGCTTTTTTTTTGCTTTGTAGGAAACATTGATTGCTATGGAGATGCACATGACTGACAGAGCTGGACTTCAATCATCTGTGTTTGTTAAGAGGGATTGGATGCCATGGCAACAGTTATTATTGTTGGAGGCAGATGATTTTACTTAATCATGCAGGGCCTTAGATGTATTTGCATAAGAGCTGCTCTGTAATGTTTATTCTTAACAGAAAAAAAAAAAAACCTTAGTGATGTTTTAAGAATGCATGTAAATGATCACCTGTAACTGTGATTCGTTTTACTTTCAAGGATGAGCTCCTCAGCAGAAAAAAGAAAGACAAAAAGAAAAAGGCAGGAGGCAAGAGTGTGGATGAAGTGAGATTTGGTGGTACACTAGAGAGAAATGAGAGGTGAGAACCGCTGTGTATTTATGCTGTAGCCGCACTTCACAATTTATTAAACGTTCGGCAGTGCAATAAGTCACCGTGTTTGTCAATTCCATTCAGAACTATCATTTTGATTAATTGTAACTGCATTCTGTTGGAGGGGATGAATTGCGTTATAGCTTGTGCATAAATACACTTGTCAAGGCATTGCCAACTGGCTAATATTTGGCATAGAAGAAGCTCCAAACTTTGCTCAAAAAAAAAAAAGCCTAGGTAAATGCCAGATTTTGTCAGCAGTGCAACACTGCAAATAAATCTGTTTCAGTTCATGCATACAGTACCAGGAGTTTTAGGAACAAATGGTATTGGTAAAGAAATATTTTCAAACTGTTGTGTACAGTACTGAGGCAACTTAGGGTGGTAGTGACATTCAACATACTCTAAAAGATACCGTCATTTCTTCTATTGATTCATAGAAAGAAATAAAGGGGTTTAAATAGTTCACACAGCAGGGGCAGGCACTGGATCAATGCAGGATGTAGATCAGAGACTATTCTGCCTGTCTTCTGTTCTGATGACATCAGTGAGTAATGCTTAAGTGAACTGTGAATGACATTAATTTTTATGTATTGGTTTGTTTATGCTACAGTCTTTGTATCGGGTTGTCAGCAATTGTGAACACCTCGGTGATGGTTAATCTGTATAGCTGAAATAATCACAGGGCTCAGGTATTCATTTGGTAGAGCTAATGAAAGGATTGTGTAAGCAGCAGATTTTGTGTAATAGTTGTGAAATATTTTAGTCTGATTAATTGATCAGGATCCCACCCATACGGAGTGTTTGCTTTTGCCAACACCCAGTTATAAACCACTGTCCCAAACTCCAGTTTCTAAGTGTCACACTGGGTAGCAGGTTGTTAACTTGAAAGTGTTTTTCTTCAGTTCTACACAGTGATTTTTATTTCTTTACTTTGATATATAAATATTTTTTCATACAGAAAATGGTATGGCCACATTCTTTTTAAATGTCCTTCTGTCCGCTGTTAATTTTAAACTTTAGGTTAATTAGCCATATAAGAAACCTGTGGAAATATAGCTTAATGAAAAACAACGTATGTGTATTTTGTAAATCAAACACATGGCAAAACAGGATGGGGATCAAAATTGTATTCTAAATTCCCTTTTTTCTTGTTTGTTTCAGATCATTTGAAAAACCACAGTGGCATGATCTCCTTCCGTGCAAACTAGGGATCTGGTTCTATTATACCCTAAAGTCATTGCCTCAGAGATTCCAGGTAATAATCCTTTTCTCAAAAGGACTTTGGTGCTTTATTATTATATTTGGACCCTGTAGTCGTCCAATGCTCTTTACTGTGACAGAATGATAAGCAGTCGAGTATGCATGTGTGGAGTAATTGGTTTTGGAATGGTGTTAAATTAAGAAGTGATAGTTTTGACAAACATGAGAATGTATTTTATGTGAACAGGCTGCCATGGGTTGAGCTAGTAAATAAAACGCTGTGCGTTTAATCAGAGTGGTTGGTACTTTGCAAAATACCAGTAATTCTTGATTAGTACTGTAGCAATAGACCTTGGTTGAGCATGTTTGTAATCTACTTGTATTGTTGTGTATGGTGTTTTTTGTTGGCATGCCGTTAGCTGCGGTTTTCCCTGTGACTCTCATAAAAGCGAGCATTTTGAATGAGAGACATAAGCAACGTGTAGGTATGCCATGTTCAGTTTTCAATGGGCAAGTTTTGTGTTGCATATATACTTCATATTACCATGTGAGTAACTTATTAAATTGGTATATCATTTAAACTAGACCGGGTTGCAAAGCAGTTCCATCCTTTTTAGATCAAAATTGTATTTGCTAACTATGCTTAAGGATTTTCACACTTGTGGGAATCAATCGTACATAGAAGGCAGAGAAAGACCGTAAGTCCAGAAAGTCTCTCCTGATGCTCTACAATACATTATTCTGAATTAGTTTTCCCATCTGAGCTTTCCCTGCCTCCTGCCACCCTCTTGTTCCTAGCAGCCCCCTTAAAGGTGTCCCATTGTAGTCTGAATCCAGCTATAGCTCCAGCATTGCTCACTTCGCTGAGTAGACTATTCCACCCTTCCAACACCTACTCTGGGAAAAAATACCACCAACTACTTGGATTCAATTCACTAGCCACACTTGGGCAGTCTTTCACTGAGCATGCTTAGTCACCAGAACAGTCTTGAAGCTTGACTCCTCCTATCAGCTAGCAATATGGTCCTCCAACTACACCCCCTTTGCACTCAAATCTTTTCTTCTGCTGGAAGGAGCAGGTCTCCTCTTTCACAGCTCCTGCTAGTGAATTAGGATTCTGCTAATTTTCAACCTTTTTGCTATTTTTCACAAAGTTTTACTTTAGCTTTCCACTCATTCCACTATCCACCCCATCAGCATTCTTTGTCATTGGTCTTCACCATTAACAGTAAAAGAAATCGGGATTCAAGAGGTTCAAAGTGTGCAGGTGCCCAATTTTTGTAACCAACAGACAAGGTGCCTGTGTGTAGTGCTTGAACATTGCCTACAGTGTGGAGCATTGCACCTAGTGCCAGGCCGTGCACCTGCAGCTGCTCTAGGGCAAACCAGAAAAACTGCACATCTCATCTGTGGCTTCAGGGTCAGCAGCATAGTTGCAGGCCTAGAAGGTGGAAGGGGGCTGGCAAGGATATTCCAGTCCTGGACCTTCTGTTTTCTTCGGAGGAGTACACGTTAGATCTCCTGAATCATCCTTAAGACAAAAGTTATGAGAATTTTCTTCTGTCGCTTCACTTCTCAGAAAGTTGAGTCTCTCTCTTGTGAGCACTGTTGGTCAAGGGACCATTCACATTCTCTCCTTCCTGAAAGTCTACGTGGTCAGTCTCCTTAAAGGGAGGTTGAACTGCCCATAGAACGAGTTAGTCTGCCAATGAAACACCTGTCCAGGCAGCTGAATATGTTCATGACGAGCAGATGATTGACCCCATCAAGTTCGAGTCCATCGAGGGACAGGATTCCTCACACTCTCTCACACTGTGGTGCTGACCTCAGCCCATTCGAAGCATGGTGGGTGAGGTTCAGCTGAGCTTGCAGCCGTCCCCCCAGCTGGTTCAAAAGCCGACAGTCATCTTGACCCTGGCACAGGCTCCTGCTAAGCCGGCACCCAGGGTCTCTCCATTGTGTTACCTAGACCCAGAGGCTCCAGTGTCAAGTCAGCCCTCAAGTCAAGACTTGAGATCACAGTTGCGCTCTTTATCCTCATCTGGCTTCTGCTACTGTTGTTGAGCCATTGTAGGTGGAAGAGGGCAGCTTGGCAATACTGGGCCTAGGAAACTTTTGCCCAAGGTCATGGTCAACAAAAGATGCAGTAGACCTGTTACATCCTTGGTTGCCCCTCCTGTTCCCGACTTCAGCCATGAGAGACAGGGAGGGGAGAAGAGGGGAAGGAGTAGCTCTCTATGTAAAGGAAGGGATAAAAGCAACTGAACAAAAGAGTAAACAGGGAGGAGAGGAGGGACTGTGGGTCACCTTGGAGACTGGAAGTGGCACCACAGTCTGCACAGGGGTTGAATACAGACCCCCAGTTCAGGGGGAGGGAATGGACAAGGATACGATAAAAAGCATTCTTAGGATGGCAGAGAAAGGGGACATACTCTTGATGGGAGACCTGAATATGCCAGATGTTAACTGGAGCACACTTGCTGCAGCCACATCCAAGAGCAGGGCCATTCTCTATGCCCTACAGGTGGCATGCCTCAAACAGCTAGTTTCGGAACCCACTCGTGAGGGAGCAATCTTAGACCTCGTACTCTCAAATGGGGACAGTGAGAGGATCTCGGATCTAGACGTGGGTTGCCATCTGGGAACAAGTGACCATCAAACAGTGTGGTTCACGTTAAATTCAACTACAGAGTCAAGCCATACAAAAGTGAGGATACTGGACTTCAGGAGGGCTGACTTTGGCAAGATGGGAGAGTGCCTCAGAAAAGCACTAGCAAATAGGCTGGAAGGAGGGGTGGAGCAACAATAGGAAATCATCAAAACTGCCATCACAGAGGCAACAAGCCTTTGTGTGAAGCAAATAAATAAATCAAAATGAAAGAAAAAGCCACTATGGTTCTCAAAAGAGGTGGTGGGGAAAGTCAGGTAGAAAAAGATAGCATTCAGGAAGTATAAGGAAACACAAGGAGCAGGACAGAGAGCTGTACCAGGTAAGGCAGAAGGAAGCAGGGAGGGAAGTCAGAATAGCAAAGGCCCAAACTGAGGAAAGGATAACCAACTCAGTTAAGAAGGGGGATAAAACCTTTTATAGGTACATCAGGGAGCGTAGAAAGACAAAGGGAGGATAGTGAGGCTGAATAGAATGAACAGTGGGTGGGCAGAGGGGGATAGTGAAAAAGCAGGGACACTGAACGAATATTTCTGCTCAGTATTCACAAAAGAGGAGGGGGAGGTGCCTAATCCAATTAACAGAAGCACTCTGGATAGGGGGGTCGATCCCAGTCCTTTCACAGAAGAAAGGGTTCTGAAAGAACTCCTAAAACTGAAGGTGGACAAAGCAATGGGGCCTGATGGAATTCACCCCAGAATTCTAAAATAATTACCATGTCACACAATGGCACACGACCCTGCAATCAACGCCCCTGCAAGACTTGTGGGCTAATTTCTACCTCAGACTGTGTGGTTACATCACAAAACAGACAATTCCAGGTGCACGGGAGTTATACATGCATGTCACGACATGTTGTTTATTTCATTCAGTGCAAGAGATGTCCACAAACAGGTTATGTAGGAGAGACACGCCAACAGCTCCGCACTAGGATGAACTCACACAGGCATACTATTACAGCAAGGAAGACTGAAAAACCAGTGGGCATCACTTCTCCCAGCCTGACCACTCAGTCTCAGATATGTCAGTAATGGTCTTAAAGGAAATCTCAAAAACACACAACAGAGATGAGCTTTTGAGATTAAACTGATTTACATCTCAATATGGTAGCAGATGGGATGAACTTGGATATTGGCTTTATGGGACACTACAGAAATTAACATCCACAGACCTTTCTTCTTCAAACTGACATATTATAGGACTTCAGCATGTGTGAGATGTGGATGCGTGTGTGTGTATGTGTGTGGGTATGTGCTGTAGGGTATGTGATATAATAGATGTGGGGCTTGCTGTCACATTGAGGTAAGTCTCTATTTAGCTATATGGAGGTATAATGTGTTACTATTTTCATTTCACACACAACAAATTTCTCCTTACTTTTTATCTTTGCCTGTGTGTGGGGATTGATTCCATTGCACCATATTCAGTTTACCCAGCCTGCTAGTGTACATACAGGAGTTTATCTTATACTGTTATATATAATTTTGTAACTCTGTACATATTGGGATGTGTGATCTCATTTGCTTGGGGTCCTGCACATATCTTTTACATTAGGCTAATATTGTAGTAATTTACTCAGAATTTCATTACAAGTTGTATTCCTTTGGGGAACAATTACAGTGACTGAAGTTAATATAGGTTCACTAGGAGAGAGATTGAGTGTGTGTGTGTGTGTGTGTGTGTGTGTGTGGGGACAGGAGAGAGAGAGAAAAGGAGGGAGAGAGAGAGAGCATCATCTCTTTGCTGTAGATCGCCCCACCCACATTATTGTGATGTGGGTGGGTTAGGTTGTACTGTTTGTATGAGCAGGAGGAGATAAATTACTTTTTATCTCTTTTCAGATTCCCTAGACACTTGTGGTACATGTAGTTGCTACATTCTCAGTATATATTGACATCAGTACATATCAGGATGCATGGTCTGAATTCCTTGAGGTTCCTCTACTAGAGTTTTTGTTTAACACTAATATTATCAATTTATATTTATATTATCATTTATATAGTCCTGAGGTTTTTGTAATTTCTTGGGCCTTTTATTTAGCTTGAGAATACAGCTGGGTGACATGTCTAGCTAGGTTTTACACATCACACAGTGTGCACTGATGTTTTTAGACAACTTTACTGGTATTCTTGTCTTTAATGCATACATTGTAATTTCATGAGCCCTATAACTATCTTAGTTTGTCTTTAAGCTGGGTGGGGTTGCCTTTCAGTAATCACATCCTTATACTGACTGTGACACTCATGGCTTGATTTGGGAGTTATCTGCTTCAGCAGTGTTATCTTATGTCAATTAAATTTATGTGCAGTAGGATTCTTTATGTTTGTTGCACCAAGCACATCTTAACCCAAGGTTCATTGGACTGAGGGCAGTATTGTACTGTTTAACTTCTCTGACATCATCTTCTGTCATTTTTTTTTTTTTTTTTTTTCAAATGAGTATTTTAAACCAATGGGAATTTTTTTCTGTTTTTATCTGCATTATCTAGCTGTTATAAGTATTGTATTTTCTAAACAACTGCCATGAGCTTCTGAAGAAGGACTGGTTGGTCGAAAGCTAGAGCACTTTGTTCTTGTTGTTACATCTATGTTGGTCCATTAAAAGGTATCAAATCATTTGCTTCTGGATCTATTCTTGCAAGGACCAATACGGCAACTACTAAATCAAGATTAAAATAATTAAGGGGAGAACTAGTGAAACCATTGACTACCCTTTTTAACAAATCATGGGAGGATGGTGTGGTACCCAAGGACTGGAGGAAGGCGGATGTGATTCCCCTTCATAAAAGTGGGACCAAGACAGAGGCAGGAAACTACAGACCTGTCAGTTTGACCTCTATGGTAGGGAAAGTGATGGAATCACTTCTGAAGGAAAGAATTGTTGAGTACCTAGAGGCCAGTGGGGCAGAGGACCCAAGGCAGCATGGGTTCACAGCGGGAAGGTCATGTCAGACGAATCTAATAGATTTCTTTGACTGGGTGACCAAAGTAGTAGACCAGGGAGGGGCTATGGACATGGCCTACCTAGACTTTATAAGGCATTTGACACAGTCCTGACAAAGATTAATAGTCAAATTAACCAGCCTGGGAGTGGTTCCCAGGGTGGTAGCCTGGGTAAAACATTGCCTGGACAACAGGACACAGAAGGTAATTGTAAATGGAGTCCACTCTGAAGAAAGAGGGGTTACTAGTGGGGTACCGCAGGATTCAGTACTGGGTCCAGTCCTTTTTAATGTCTTTATAAGTGTCATTGCAGAGGGACTAGAAGGAAAAGTATGCCTCCTTGCAGATGACACAAAGATCTGCAACAGGGTTGATACACAAGGAGGCATGGAAAGGTTGAGAAGGGACTTGGCAAGGTTGGAGGAATGGTTGGAAGTATGGCAGCTAGTATTCAATGCAAAGAAGTGCAGAATAATGCACCTGAAACAAAAACCCAGGGAAGATTACACAATGGGGGAGGGAGGGAGGTAGTAACAAAAAAGGAAAGGGACCTGGGGGTAATCATATCAGATGACCTTAAGGTTAGCAAGCATTGTGGAGAAGGCAGTAGGGAGAGCTGGGGTATACTGGGATGCATAGGGAGAGCATCACCAGCAGAAAACAGGAAGTTGTTATCCCCTGTACAGACAGTTGGTGAGACCCCATGTGGAGTACTGCGTCCAGTTCTGGAGACGCATCTCCACAAGGACATAGACAGGATAGAGGCAGTCCAGAGGAGGGCAACTAGAATGGTGCGGGGTCTGCAAGAGAAGCCATACGAGGAGAGACTAGAAGAGCTTAATATGTATAGCCTTGAGGAAAGGAGGGAGAGGAGGGACATGATAGAAACGTTTAAGTACCTCAGTGGAATCAAAGTCCAGGAGGGTAGCATCTTTCAGAAAAAGAAATGTGCAAGAACAAGGGGATACAATTTAAAGATAGAGGGAGGGGCGGTTCAGGGGCGATGTGAGGAAGTATTTTTTTAACAAAGAGGGTAGTGGATGCATGGAACAGCCTTCCTGAGGAGTTTGTGGGTTCTAAAACTGTGGGAGAATTCAAGAATGCATGGGACAGACATAAGGCAATTCTTGTGGGGGGTAGGAAGAAATAGGCTGTTGGTTAATTAGGATCTGCGGCTTATCCTATAGGTAGGGAAATGGGCAGACTAGGTGGGCCAAGCGGTCCTTATCTGCCGTCAAAGTCTATGTTTCTATGTACTGCAGCCCCTTCCACCAGCTTTGCCGACCATACCAGAGTGACAAATTCAGGTGGAGCCCTCCCCTTCAACAGCTGGCAGAGGGCACTGTGACCAAGAATTCAAGGCCAGGGTCCTAACTTCCTCATCTCTTGTTGGTGCTGCTTACTCCAGTGGATAGTGTGGTCCACACCCCGTGTCAGCTGTCAGTGCTTCTTTATCTCAACTTGGATTTGAATGTGTCGTCTGTTTTGACAACTCCATGTCAGCAGGATTGTAGTCAGTCAACAGACAAGGCCCCATGTGGGGGAGCAGTCTTCCATGGCCACTTTTCATTTAATGCCTATAGCCCTGGGCAGTTCTGTGGAGGATGTTTAAGAGACCCACCCACTGTTAGACATTCTCATACAAGACTTCTCACTGGGGTAGCCTTCCCTGTTGTCTCCTGCTGTGTTGGGTCTGGCAATCAGCATCTGGCAGCACACAGCCTCCTGCCAGGGCCCACCACACCATATGAATCGCAAGTATGTGGTCCCCCTAGATGAACTGGTCTGTTTTCGGAAAAGTGTTGCCAGAGGAGCTTGTGGCAGATAAGGTATTCCACAACATGAAGGTGCAAGGTGAGTCGGATAAGGAGTCCAAGAAGTAAGACTACTTTGGCTGCAAAGTCTGTATGGCTGCATTCTTGGGATCCACCAAGCCAGCTGTGCGGCATTTATGGCTTGCTATAGCAGTGAGCTCTTCAAGAAGCTGTACAACCTTACCGACCTGCTCCCTGAAGAGAGTTAGAAGATATGCTTTAGATCCATGGTCTTGGGCTGATGGTGACCAGACAGACACCAGTAGCAGGTTGGCTATAGACTCAGCAGACATGTTGGCCTGAGAGATGCCTGTGGCGGAATTGATTACACCACCATGCCTGGTTGTATATTATGCCTTTCAAGTAGGAAATCCAGCAACAGGTGGCAGATGTACTCTCTCACGGCGAGGGATCTCTTTGGGCTAGGGGTCAAGGATCATCTCATGAATATCAGGATGTTCACTGTAACCCTGGATTCGGTGACGCTGGTCACCAGTCCCAAAAAGCAGCTGAAGCCCAGGCCACAAGGTGCCTTTCATCGGCTCTGCTGGGGTGCTTATGGTAAGCAGCAGCAGAAACCACAGCAACAACAGAAGCAGCAGTTCCAGCAGCACTACCTGTCCAAGTCCTAAAATAAGTTGGAAAGTCAAAGCCAGTGCAGGGGCGGAGGGAGGCAAGGGGTCATTCTGCCATTGGCAAGCCCTCCAGGCCCACTTCCAAGGGCAAAAAGTGACTGAATGAGTTGCCCCATCACCTCTCCATCTTAACCTCTACTGCAGCTCATGGTTGGCAGTTAACTGTTCCAATTCCTGCTATAATGCTCTGCTATTACTTCAGACAAATTGTTCCTGGAAGTGGTAGGATTGGAGGTTCTCTCTGGAATTGAAGGCTTTACATCCTTGTTAGTTTGAAGCATTGTTGAAGACATGCTTATGCTGGAGTCTGTGTCATGCACTATAGAGTGAGGTTCATAAGCTTTTCAAGCAGCATGCGATAGAGGCTGTCCAAGGAAACTGAGCTTAGTAGAGGTTCATGTCATGGTACTTACTGGTACCCAAACATATGGGGGGGGGGTCTGGAACCCCATTCTCGGCCTGCAAAACCTAAACAAGTTCATTTATAGTCAGAAGTTTTTCATGGTAATGTTACACCAGATAATTTCATCTCTAGAGCCAGGTTCTTGGTTTTTCTCTGTGAGCCTCTAGGATGCATAGTTGCACATCCCCATCCATTTGTCACATAGATGGCTTCTCTACTTTCAGGTGGACAGAATCTTGTATCAGTTCAGAGCTGTGCTGTTTGGCCAGTCGTTGGAGCCCTCTGGTATTCACCAAGTGCCTGCTGGTTTTGGTGGCCTTTCTAAGTGCAAGGTGTTAAGGTCTTTACATACCTCAGTGATTGGCTCATCGGGTGGCTAATAGAGGGATTTGATGTGCCACTGGCACTGTCCCAGGATCTGGCCACCTAGACATTCCAGGACCTCTGTCTGGTCAGTCTAGCCAAATCTGATCTCACACCAAGGCAGGTGATCCTGTTCAGTTGAGGGGAATTGGACCTTCTCCATGTCAGAGCTCATTTGACTCCAGACAGGTTGAAAGATCTGTCTCCTTTGCCTGATCATTGTTGTGTTTTTCCTCCATCTTCTAGGCATCATGGTTTCTACCTTGGCCATGGTGCACTGGACCTGCTTGCACTTTCGACCCATTTAGTGGGAATGGGGGCACCAGTGGTTTCAGTCTCATGAAGTCCTGAACCACCCAGATAAGGTGCCCCAGCTGTTGCTGGATGCCATCCGTTGGTGCCTGTCTCCCAAGAACCTCTCAGAGGGCATCTTATTTGTCCGGGTGGAGCACTTGGTTACACAGATGATTAATGTGTCACTGGTGGGCTGGGGTGCACATCTGCAAGACTGCAGAGTGTATGCATTCAGATTGCAGATTGAGACTCCGCTTCACATCAGCCTGCTTGAACTCCATGCAACTCACCTAGTGCTGTCAGAATTCACGTGGCTGGTACAGGATCATGTAGTCCAGATCAACTCAGACAACATGCATGAACACCATGCTCCATATGAACAAACAAGGTCACATATACGCTTTCTTGTGTGTCAGAAGGCACTGGATGTCTGTGGCATGTTCTCTATGTGTGGATTTGCTGGTGGTCCATGTTATGGGGGCAAACAACCAGCTAGCCTTCAGCCATGTGGTAGAGATGTCCAAAGAGGGGTTACTACACTTCCTGGGTGGTGGCCAAGTGTTTTCAGCATGGGGAACACCAGCAATGGATATTTTCTGCTGCCTGGGAAAACAGGAATCTGAAGCTGTTCTGTGCCATACCCCTTCCACAGGGTACTCTACCGGGGGGATGCATGCTGTCACTCCTGGGCTCAGAATCTCCTGTATGCCTTGCTTTCATTTCCTCTTTTTGTTTTGTTTTTTTGCATTTTTTTAAAACTTTTTATTTATAAAAGTTTATGCAATATAGTAGAATACTATAGAACATAACACAGGAAAGGGTACACAGACCCAGTTGTGGCTTGCTTGTGGTCCCGTTTCGGACTCATTTGGCATCTCTGAGCAAGAAGCTCCCAGGATAGTAGCAAAGACAGCAGATCAGGTAGATACAACTTTTAAAACCAGCAACCAGCTAAGTTGTATTACAGTGTGTCCGTCATGTTTGCTGCCCTACAGCACCCCCCTTTCATTTCCTCTTGTCCACAAGGTGGTCATCAAAGTGCAGAGGGGCATGGCATGCCTGGCTCCAGTCATGCTGGATTTGCTGCGCCATTTCTGCTATCACAATCTCCTCAGTCTCAGCAGCAGACCACCACAGCTGTTTCCACTCCTGCTGTACCTTCTGACAAGTTTGGAGGGGATGATCAAGCATTTGGCCCTGCAGTCCCGGCACCTCAATGCCTGGTTCTTGAGCAGCTGGGATTCCAGGCCCTTGGGCATTTCCTGTGTTGGAGGCATCTCAGAAGGAGTTGACTCAGAATATGTGCACTTTCAAGTGAACAAGGTTCTCATGTTGGTGAGAAGAGTGAGGATTGTTTTCCTTCTGTTGTTCAGCCTCTGGTCCATGTCTCAGGCCAGGTTACGAGCTCTGTTCCTCAAGATTTTTCTGGTCACCATTCTAGGGACATGGATAAGTTGTTCAATCCACACTTACTGGCAGGTTCCTTGCCACTTTAAATCTTGCCGGAAGGTCTTCAAGCTGGCTCCTCCCACCCACCCGGGTGGTAAAAGTCTCGGCTCTGCCGCATGACGCCAGATCTTCCTTACCGCTTGGAAGCTCAGATTCCTTCCTTTGCACTCTGCGTGTTAGGCCTGGATCCAAACTCTTTGGTTAACCAAAACTCATTTTAAAATTCACAAGACTTTGGTCTTTATCTTCCCTCGCGGGCTGCAATGGACAAATCGACTCCCGGATTTCGTTGGTGCCCCTGTGGGCAGAAGATGTCCCGGACCGATCCGCACTCCACGTGCGTTTACTGCTTGGGGCTTGGCCATGACTCGCAGGCCTGCGACTTGGCTGCCAGATTGCAACTTGGACGCCTAGAGAAACGTTATGCTCCAGTCAAGTCGAAGGAGGCCTGTTGGGTGGTGTCCACGGCTGCGGGCTCGGCTGAACAGCTCGAACAGATGATCGCCCTCGAGGAGGAGGGCGGCCCAGGCTGCAGCATCATCATCCTCAGTCGCGGCATTTATTCCGCTCTCCTTGGGCTCCTCCTACACGGCTTCGTTTAAGGAGCTTTGTCAATCCCTCTCCACCAAGGGAGAAGGGCCTTTGGGACATTCTTCCCGGTCCAAAAAGGAAGACTCCAGAGGTAAGTCCCACCGTCTTTGTTTGTGGGAGTGGGAGAGGTCCCCTTCCCCGGATAGTCGACACTCAAATTCAGTCGAGATTGCGGCTAAGGCCACTGGCTTCACGGTGTCCCTGTCAGGTCAGCCGGCCGAGACACCCGTCGACGCGGTCGAGATTTTTCTCGACCCGTCGGACGGTCTGTCATCTGGAGAAGCCGACAACCCTTCTTTACCGGTTCCACCGGTGGAAACCGAGGACTTTCCTGTGCAAGAGTCCCTGGTTAAGGTCACTGAACCGAGGGAGGATCGGGTTTCCCCCGCCGCCCCCTCTCAGACCCACCCTCGGAAACACAGACGGTCTTGGACCTCTTCCAGGTCCAGCTGATCCTGCCGATATCGGCGGTCTCTGCCTCGGCACCATGGAATGTGGCGGCGCCGCCCATCCTCATCATCGTCCTCTTCGGAGGATAGGCTCTGGCACTACGAGGATCTGATGTAGCAGCAGCTCCTTTTGACCTGGAATAAGCTGACTTCATCGCCTTTCCCGGCCATTAAGTGGCTGTCACCAGAGTGGCCGGAACAACCCCTCATTGTAGTCGAGGAGCCGAAGCCGGCACCGGTTGTTCGGCCGAAACCGGCTGCGCCACCCATTGTGGTGAAACCCCCATCTCCACAACCTAAATCTGGGGCCCCAACCAAGGATTCTCAGTCGGGTCAGGGCTTGCCCCATCGGTTGTCGGTCACCCTCACTCCCGATCGACCTCAGCAGGTGGAGGGTGGCTCAGGCGCTCGGCAGCTGTTCACTGACTCCTCGGAGTCTGACGATGACTCCTCCTTGTTCTCCAGGCCGCTTGACCTGGAGTCCACTGGGGGTCAGTTGGTGGACAAGAGCCCATCCTTGTTCCTTGGAATGCTGCGACTCATCTCCGAGTCCACTGGGATGAAGCTCGAACCCGTTTCAAAATGGGCCAGGTATCCCCTCTCGGTGATACTGGACCGAGGGGATTCCCCTACGGAGGGCTTCCCGGTAGCTGAAGCCATTGTTGGCCTGGCCCTGGAGCTGTGGCAGTGGCCAGCTTCTTGTCCAGCATCTTCGGTCAGGATGGCTCGGAAGTATGCTGTTCCTAGTAGTTCACTCTCTGGTTTCTCGGAGCACCCGTCTGCGGAGGGGCTTGTGACCGACAGCATTTTCCGGCACTCCGGGAGCGCTCCGGACGTGGACAAGCCTCCCGACAAGGAGTCCAAGAAGTTGGACTACTCCGGGCGGAAAGTTTATGCTGCTTCCTCCATAGGCCTTCGTCAGGCCAGCTCAGCCGTTCTGATGGCACACTTTTCACACGCCCTTTTGGGCTTCCTGGATGAGGTGATTCCTCATCTCCCGGCTGACCTCCAAACTACGGTCAACCAGGTGCGGGATCAGGGAAGGGCAGTGGCCAAACAGCAGCTCCAGACTTCTCTGGACATTGCTGACTCGTGTGCCTGGTCAGTAGCGGCCGCAGTGGCCATGCGCCGCAGAGTTTGGCTGCGGATCTCCACCTTCACGGCAGATACCCAGCACAAGCTGGCAGACGTTCCCTTCCTGGGTACCAACTTGTTCAGTCCCGGGGTGGAGGGGCATCTTCAGCGGATCAAGAAGTCCAACGCCACCTTGGACTAGGTCTCGTCTGCCCAGAAGGACAAAGGCCACCAGCAGCAGCGTAAGCCCTTTCGTCCTTCAGCCTCTGCGGCACGTCCGTCCAGCAACACCAGCATCAGGGCCAGTAGGTTCGCACTTGGCATCCTCCAGCAGGAAGCCGGGAGGGAAAGGTCCAGGATGCTCCTCGGCCAGTCCTTCCTGCAAGCCTGCCCAGTGACAGGTTGAGGGGTGTCGCCCCCAACCTCGTCACTCTTCCCCGGGTTCCCCCCATGGGGGGGGGACGGCTCCACCCCTTCCTTTCCACCTGGTCCGATATCACCACGGACCGCTGGGTGCTGGAAGTGGTAGGAAAGGGTCTGCCTCTGGAATTCAAGCAGTCCCCACCCTATCGAGCCGTCGCCCCACGGGGTGGCTATGGGGTCCACAGCCTCTCTGTCGGCTCCTCAAGCCAAAATTGCCCTGCTCCTCCAGAAGGAGGTGATCAGGGAGGTGGCGGATCCTCCACCATACCCAGGGTTTCTGTCCAGCTACTTCCTGGTCCCAAAACGGACGGGGGGCTGGTGCCCCATTCTAGACGTACACGACCTGAACAAGTTCCTAAGGTCTCGAACTTCAGAGCGGAGGGATCCCTTTACGAGTTCCAGGCCATGCCCTTCGACTTCTCTCCAGCTCCCAGGGTCTTCACCAAATGCATGACAGTGGTGACAGCATTCCTGTGGCGCCGAAGGGTCTGGGTGTACCCTTACCTGGATGACTGGCTGAATGCAGCCCCCTCCAAGCTGGAGGTGGAGCAGTCCAGGGATCTGGCCCTCCAGGTCTGCTCTCAGATTGGCCTCCTCATTAACGAGGCCAAATCAGAACTTGTGCCAACGCAGGTGATTCAGTTCATCGGGGCAGAGCTCGACTCTCTTTGAGCCAGAGCACGGCTCTTGGCGGATAGGGCCGAGGTTCTTTCCTCCTTTGCCCAATCATTTCTGGTTGGGCAATTGCACCCTGCCCGGGACTTCCTGCGCCTCCTGGGCCTCATGGCGGCCTGCACCAGCGTGGTCTGTTAGGCCCACTGGCACGTGCGTCCCCTTCAGTGGGGGCTGGCCTGCCAATGGTCACAGCGCTCCGGTCCTCTGGACCAGCCAGTGATAGTGACCCAGGAGATGTGGAACGCTCTCCGGTGGTGGCTCTTTCCAGCTCATCTGCAGGAGGGTATCCCATTTGTCCGCCGAGAGCCAACGGTCACTCTAATGACTGATGCCTTTCTGATGGGTTGTGGTGCCCATCTGGGGGAGCTCAGAGCGCACGGCCTCTGGTCCTCTCAGGAGTCCCGGTGTCACATCAACCTGCTGGAGCTTCGAGCGGTCCGACTAGCCCTCACCACCATCGCTCTGTTTGTACAGGGTCAAGTGGTCCAGCTCCAGACGGACAACACCACGACCATGTACTACCTAAACTGCCAGGGCGGGACGCGCTCCTTGCCTCTGTGCAAGGAGGCACTCCGCACTTGGTCCCTCGTGAGCAGTCTGGAGGTGGATCTCCTAGCCATCCATGTGGTAGGAGCCTCCAACACTCTGGCCGATGCCCTCAGCCGGATAGGCGCTGCATCTCACGAGTGGTCTCTCCTGCTGGAGGTAGTACAAAATCTGTTCTCCCACTGGGGCACCCCTCAGGTGGTCCTGTTTGCCTCCTGGGAGAATGCGAAGCTGAGGCTGTTTCACGCCCGCCCCCCCTCAGCAGGGCTCGCTGCAGGGGGATGCCTTCTCGAGGCCGTGGACCCGGGCCTCTTCTGTGCCTTCCCTCCATTTCCCTTGATCCACAAGGTGCTTCTCAAGATGAGGAGGGACAAGGCGTAGGTGATTTCTGGTAGCCCAAGACTGGCCCCGCCAGTTCTGGTATGCAGATCTCCTCAGCCTCAGCTCCAGGCTCCCGAGGCGGCTTCCAGCCCGCCCAGACCTGATCTCAGTCATCCAGGGGAAGGTACTCCACCTGTACCTTCAATCCCTGCACTTGATGGCCTGGTTCCTGAGTGGCTAGAGTTCCAGGCCTTGGGTCTTTCCGATGAGGTCCTCAACGTTGTTGAGGCATCCCGTAAGGAGTTGACCAGAAGATGCTATGCCTTCAAATGGAAGAGATTCTCCATTTGGTGTCAGGACAAGGGGTTGGACCCTTCCTCCTGTTCCTTGGCCAGCATTCTGGACTACCTGTAGTCCCTTTCTCAGCTAGGGCTTTGGTTGACGACCCTTAAGGTGCACCTGGCAGCCATCTCTGCTTACCAGGCGCGGACCGGGAGGCTGTTAATTATAGGCGCGGGAGAAGGTGATCGACCACTTTTCCAAAGGCCTTAATCACATATCCCCTCCGGTGCGAGAACATCCACCTCCATGGGATCTACTGCTGGTACTGGCTAAGCTCATGGGCAAGCCATTCGAACCGATGCACAGGTGTGATATTTCTCACTTATCGTGGAAGACCGCCTTCTTGGTGGCTATCACGTCAGCCAGAAGGATGGGAGAACTCCAGGCGCTTTCCATCGAGTCTCCTTATCTGGTCTTCCACAGGGACAAGGTTGTCCTGCGCCCCAACCCGAAATTCCTTCCAAAGGTGGTGTCCGGAGTTTCACCTTAACCAGGTGTTGACTCTGCCGGTGTTCTACTCCAGTCACACCTCGGAGGCTGAATATAGGCTCTGTACTTTGGACCCTAGAAGAGTGCTCTCTTATTACAAGAAGCGGATGGCTGAAGTTCGGGGAGAGGTTCGCCAGCTGTTTGTCACCTACGCTGAAGCTGCACCTGGCAGACCTGCAGCCAAGTAGACGATAGGCAGGTGAGTCACCTCCTGCATAGATCTCTGCTACAGGTTGGCGGACACGGAGCCTTCCAAAGGGATAAGAGCTCATTCTACCCGCCATACCGCTGCATCGGTGGCTGCTTCCAGGGATGTCCCTATCCAGGAAATCTGCAGGGCTGCTACCTGGAAGTCAGCACACATCTTCATCACCCACTACCACATCGACCTTGAGTCACGCCAGGATGCTGGTTTTGGAACCTCGGTTCTCCAGTCCTTATTTCCCAAGTAGGGGGTGCAGGCCTTGCCTCCCTCCTCCCGGAGAACTGCTAGGAGTCTGCCAGTAAGTGTAGATTGAAAAACATATCCATGTCCCTAGAAATACAGGTTACTCACCTGTAACAGGAGTTCTAGGAATGGTATATGTTGTTCATCCACACAACCCACCCGACCTCACCGGCTTCGACTCGCAACCTGGCTTCCAGCGGGCTAGATCTGGTGTTATAGGGCAGAGCTGAGAGTTTTACCACCCGGGTGGGTGGGAGGAGCCAGCTTGAAGACCTTCCGGCCAGATTTAAAGCGGCAAGGAACCTGCCAATAAGTGTGGATGAACAACATATACCATTCCTAGAACTCCTGTTACAGGTGAGTAACCTGTATTTTCAGCATGCCATGATAGGGCAGGTATACTAATGGTGGCAGATGCTGGTGTTGTCATAACTAAACGGTTAACCCTTTCCTGGGGACTAGTTTGATCTCCCACTGTTGTCGTGGAAAATTGGGATCTTCTTCAAGAATATCTCCTCCCATTAGGCCACACCCTTGGAACCAAAAGCCATCACCGTTAGAACTACATAGACATTTTTGCTAGCTAGGGGCTGCTCACAATGATATGCCACATCTACCTGTATATAAACGTGGGTGCCA